>OX344860.2:16224370-16926555 GCA_947037095.2 Nycteola revayana | reverse complement strand
TTCTAAATTCAATTTACTTTATCCTCTAGAGAATAAAAACGGCTTTTCCACTCAGATATTGAAGATTAAAAATAATCTTTCCGAGATGGTGGGATGAAAAATAACGATAAACTTTTAATATATATATGACGAGGAAGGACGAGCATCGTTGTTTTTAATAAGGTGTGACGTCATCATTGCTGACGTCACATTCATCAGGATGGTTCTCTATCGAGGGTTGTTGATCCATAGTAACAGCAAAACTCCATAATATGGTTTTCAAGTTTTATTCCAGTAAATTGAGGAGCTCCGTACAGTCCGGCAGCTCGAGCGAGACTGAATTGCAATCGGTCCGCCGGCCGTATTTATACTAAACGAGCAAACTATGTGAACAGATAATTATTTCTACAAATATTTCAACGATTTACAAATCATAATTTGATCCTGAATACTTATTTATTAGTCTAGTATTTTATGAACATATTTGTGTTTCTATCAAATCATGCATTGATTCACAATTTATTTATTTTGATGAGACGAGTAATTGTATTTATGTGTTTATCATTAATGAAGTGTTGTTGCTATGCTTATTTTATGTGGTTGCGCCGATACGGCCATTCTGACAGGCGGTGCGCGCTCTGCACCAGCCTCGTTGATTCTCGTCGCGTAATTGTACAATTTTATTTTATTATTTTGCATCTATGATTAAATCTAAGTTCTGTCCTTTGAGTATGTTATTATTTAGACGGACCATAAGTATCTCAACGAACGCGCTTTAGTGCTACCACCGGATCCAATACGCCCCAACTGAGAAGATCCGGCGAAACAAACTCAGTGGAGTTATTCTACTGCCGGTTTCAACGCGGCCTCATCGAGACGATCCGGCGAAACATACTCAGATAGGCATGTCCAAGAAGTTTTGGTCCAGTTACTTTTATTATTTAGTTGGTATTCACAATTTACCAATCGGTTGTCTTTATTCGAATTTTATTTACGTTTTCATTAAAAAACAGATTAAATAATTTATTTAAAGACAGAACTGAATAAATATTTGGGAGTATTATTTTTATTATTACAGATAGTAATTTCTGTGTAAGTCTAGGAATATCAATGCTAATAAGGTGTTGGAAGTTCTCGACGAGTTCTCGGAGGTTCTCGTAGAGTTCTCGGAGGTTCTCGTAGGGTTCTCGGAGGTTCTCGTAGGGTTCTTCGCGAAATCTGCAATACTAGAAATAACTTTCTCTGAGTTGGGTATCTGTGAGCAACTTGTTGTTGTTATGCAAAAACATGCATTTCTATGTTAGTCTAGGAATATCAATGCTAATAAGGTGTGTAAGGTGTTGGAAGTTCTCGAAGAGTTCTCGGAGGTTCTCGTAGAGTTCTCGGAGGTTCTCGTAGGGTTCTCGTAGGGTTCTCGGAGGTTCTCGTAGGGTTCTCGGAGGTTCTCGTAGGGTTCTCGGAGATTCTCGTAGGGTTCTCGGAGATTCTCGTAGGGGATGGAATGATGCTGTGCTCTGGGCGGTCCTGTTCGCCGTGGTACACAGAGGCTCTACTGGGAGTATGGAACTAGGTTGAAGGTGTTTATACACAGGTTCTAAAAGAGTTAAATTCAAGGTAATATTTTGTAAATATGTTCAACTCACAGTTTATTGTGGCAATGAATCTTCTTCACTTTGATCTCGTAGTTTTTGCTGAGGCAACCCGTCACTTGATGTGCTTGGTACGGGGCTCTATTTCTATTTCAGGTGATGGTAGTGGCTCATCTTCTGCCGATACGGTTACCTGATCACCAGGTTGTGATGCACGACGAAGTTTAAATTTAGGCTTACCTCCAGAACATAGCGCTCCGGAAAAACTGACCCCGGCAGGAGAACTCCACTCCTCAGCCGTCCGCACCACGAAAGAGGAAGCAAATCGCCTCGTGCGTATCGAAGGAATGTCAACAACAAAAGGGTGAAACCGCTCGCCGCACCCAGTCGTCCGGTGATGGAAGGGTGAAGGGGGCATCAGGTTATGTAGAACCTCCGCACACTCCCTGAAATGTAACCGATAAAAAACCGATAGGCAGGCCACTCGAGGCTCCGAAGACTTGCCTCCACAAGTGAGCCATTGCCTATGACTCTTCGCTCGACGCCCCAATGCATCCAGAGCATCCAGCTAATATCTGAAGATAGATAGAAAGATGTGAAGTACCGCCCCACCCTGGAGAGGAATGTCGTCAGGACCACCAGCCTTATTCACATCCAGAGTGCAAAGAATGTTTAAGTACCACTTTTTGCCGAATGTAGAAGTCCAATGAGGTAACCTGGGTGGACTTTTACCAGCAGCATCTAGTTGTTAATTCTTAGTAAATAGAGATGCAAATAAGTCTGCTTTCTCCTTGGCGGTGTGAACTAATGAACCGTTCGGCTCCTGCAGTGGCGGAAAAGAGGACCGACAGAAATAGGCTTCGACCGATTTGGCAAGAAACCAAAAAGCTTTACTCCCAGATGGGTAAGATGCTAGTGTGGCTCCAATGCGTCCAATATGGTCAAAGCGGGCCCTGCGTAGCGCACGTTTGCAAGACTTGGCAGCACCATTGAAGGCTCTCTTCAGCCCCCGAACATTTCGCGCTTTGCGGGCTCGAGCATCCGCCCACGCTCGGCAAGCAGAGTGCTTATGTGCTTCAGTACTATCACACTCAGCGCCGAACCATGAACGGGCCTTGTCTCGGAGTGAGACATCAGAAAATGGAACGAAATATTCCATAGTCTGGCATATCACCCCAGAAACAGCCTCCGCGCAGCAAGTTGGGTCGTCTGAAGAGAAGCATAAGCGCAGCCAAGGGTAAGACGCGAAGAAATACCGCATCCCATCCCAATCTGCTGACTTGTATCGCCATACTCGCCTAGTCCCCTTGAGATCGGGATCGGGTGGCGAGCAGACAGACACAGATTTCACCAGACAGTGGTCGGAGCCACCCAACGGCGAGGAAACCGCGACTTGACATGGGTCTGGATCAGTTGTCAGCAGAAGGTCCAAGCAACCGGCCGCATGGCCATCAATGTCGGGCACCCGTGTCAGTCCAGTCACCAGTTGGGAGAGACCAAGCGTCAGTGCGAATGCACACGCCAATCCCCCAGCATGGCCGGTGCTCCGGCATGGGCACAGCCACTCCTGGTGGTGGGCATTGAAGTCCCCCAGAACAACCAGCTGCGCCGATGGGCACCTGAGCTGAGCCAGTTCAGCCGAGTCCGAAAGATAGTGAAACAACCTGGTTGTCCCCATGTTGTCGGTGTGCGACCGATAGACACCAGCATAGAGTATCTGCTCCAAGCGAGAAACTGGAATCCTCAATGTTACGGAGACACCGACAGCAGATGTCATCGCGAGCACACACGCAGGCGCTAGCGCGTGGCTTAAAACTGTGCTCCAGGGTGTACCCCGGGCGGCGCAAGCATGCTGCGTCAGCCGGACATCTGATTTGCGTCTCCATGAGGAACAGCAGATGTGGTTTTTCGGTCTCATGGTGGTGATGGACCGGTATGAGATCGGAGTGCAGACCTCGGATGTTAGAGAGGTGCATTTTTTTTTTGATCATGAGCGACTTTTCGTGTTCGCCCTCTTCCCACAACTCTTGCATAAACGCTCGAACATTTGCTGATTCATTTGCATCATGTGCATGAAGAATTAAGGTGGCACCCCACCCATGGACGTATTCGGCATAGGTACATTGATCATCGGCTGTTGCCCCTGTTGCGTAGACCCCATTGCTTGAAGCCAAGGTTGAGTCGCAACAGGTCGTGATGAAGCAGTTCCAAGGATCACTTCGAGTCCCACTTCTGATGACGAGGAAGGACGAGCATCGTTGTTTTTAATAAGGTGTGACGTCATCATTGCTGACGTCACATTCATCAGGATGGTTCTCTATCGAGGGTTGTTGATCCATAGTAACAGCAAAACTCCATAATATGGTTTTCAAGTTTTATTCCAGTAAATTGAGGAGCTCCGTACAGTCCGGCAGCTCGAGCGAGACTGAATTGCAATCGGTCCGCCGGCCGTATTTATACTAAACGAGCGGCTCACAAACAGTAAACAATTTAGTTTGATAATTTTCAAACTATGTGAACAGATAATTATTTCTACAAATATTTCAACGATTTACAAATCATAATTTGATCCTGAATACTTATTTATTAGTCTAGTATTTTATGAACATATTTGTGTTTCTATCAAATCATGCATTGATTCACAATTTATTTATTTTGATGAGACGAGTAATTGTATTTATGTGTTTATCATTAATGAAGTGTTGTTGCTATGCTTATTTTATCTGGTTGCGCCGATATATACTTGTAAATAGACAAGCCATATGATATTTATTGCAAATTGCCAGGCATATAATATTGCAAATTTAATTAAAGTAGACGTATTTAGGCTGACCTTACATTGCGCAAGCGAGTTCCTCGAGCGTGTATCATATGCTGACGGAGCGGCGCGGCGGCAAGCTCTATAAAGTTAGCACAGCCATGATGGCACAATATTTTTTTAATTGATTGTGCCATCATGGCTGTGCTAACTTTATAGTGCTGCGGCGGCGGGCGGGGATAGCGGGTAACGGGGGTCCAGCTCTGCGCTCGCGTAGTTCACATGCTCATAGAACGCGCATGTGCAAAATGGGGTCAGCCTTATATTACAGCTTTTTAATTTTGATATCTAAGCAATTTTTATCGGATTTGCTGGTAGGTGCTTATTTTCCATTAGCATTTCATTAGTCAATATTTGTCAGACCTACCTATACTGCTTGTCTATATTCGGCAGTTAAGTATAGGTAACGGACTTCAGGTCGTTGAACTTTGTATAGAAACAGGTTTAGTTAGTATTGAGGTATTGTAAGCTAAAGTGCCTGCATTCTAAGTTGATTTATTATTAAGTATATAAATATATCTACATATTGAGATTGTTGGTCTATTTATATCTTTACATATAATTAGAAAATATTTACACTCAAAGCACCATTACCACTGACTTGAAAAAAGGAAAAATAAAGTAAAGTAAGCTTATTGATTCTGGTAAGCCATTAATCTAATGTTAGAATATCTTGATTGCGTTTTATATTAAAAAAAAGGACGAACAAAAAGTTTGTTGTATGGAAACTCTCCTTAAATATTTATTTTATTTTATTTTTAGTATTTGTTGTTGTAGCGGCAACAGAAATTAATAATTTGTGTAAATTTCACCTGTCTATCTATCGCGGTCCTTGAGATACAGACAGACCGACAGCGAAGTCTAAGTAATAGGGTTCCGTTTTTACCCTTCGGGTACGGAACCCTAATAAAATGAATGTTATTCAGCACTTAGGTATTTTCTTTTAATCTACGTATTTTAATACATAATAAATTTCAAAAGTCTATAACAATAGATAATTCTTACTTTACGAAATCACCAATTAGGTAACTAAGGCAACAGCAAATCTTTCAACAATTTAGGTGTACATTTAACACTGATGTAGACATTTAACCACACCATCGAAGAGTTAATCTGTTTTGGGTTAAGTCAATAGGTTATTGTTGGAGCTATTGTAAACTAAACAATATTAAATACTGCATAGCTGCTAGCCTCTTTGATTGTCATACATTTTCAATATCTGGTTGACCTATGAAATGTGGCATTATGTTACTATTGTTCCTGCCATTTATTAAATCTCTATTTACTTATATAAAAAAAAAGATTATTAAGGCGCGGTGAATAGACGACTTTTACGTATTAGTTTTGTCACTGTTGCTCCGCGTAGAAATAAAAGAGAAGCGAAGAGACGCCGCGAAGGCGCAACGTTTCGTTCGACTCGTTCGAGTTATTTAATACATTAATCCTTGCAAATATCTTATTCCAATCGATAAATAAAAACAACAGTTCCCTTTATTATTATATATTACATCACTGTTATTAATATTATCAAGATTTGTTTATAAATAATACAGTTACAATTGCTACAATTTCAATTTAAATGGTTATTTTATGTTTTTTTTTATCTAGAAAATTTACCGAAAACGTGTTTTGAACACAATGGTCCTCCCATAAATATGATCAAGATTAACATATATTTTTTTAGCTGCTCTAAAATGTAAACATTTGGCTAAAAAACTGTTTTGTGAAGCCTATTTTGACTAAGTACAGCGCCTTAAAATATATTATTATTGTTAATAACTTCAGATACTATTTTTAAATATTTATTTCTTTTTTCAATTGTCTATAACCACCATTTTTTGTTTCAGCTCTCTCCAAGATAAGCAAAGGCGAGTGCGCCGGATCCGATGGAATCCGCCTGTCTTAAACTGAACTAAAAACTTACAAGAGCTTTCAAATTAACGCTTTATTTTTTGCATTTGTTGAAATATATGCATGAAATTAATTAATTTTAAATTACCTTAGCTATTATCAAAATCAGAAATCTTGTTAATGAACTACATATTTAGAAAGACTAAAGTAGTGTAACTAATAAAATTAGATTTCATTAACAAAGATTTATGATATTGAAATCCAAATATGTTTTAAGTTTGTAACTTGCTTATTGACTAACATCAAAGAAGCTGTGATTATTGTAGTGTGTAGAATCTACTACAGTTAAAATTTAGCATTAATTACTAAATTTAAACTTAATATGTATCTAATCAAATTAATTTTGATATGTCACTTGTACTCATTGGTTTATTTTTTAATAAAGTATATTCACTTCTTCGTTTAATTTTAGTTAATAAATAAAAAAATGCAATTAAATGTTCGATAAATTAAAATGTTTTATTTTTTTATGTATTCAAATAGATAGACAGTTATAATATTCAATTGTTATTGCTCAGGTGATTGATACCTATACGATTAGATTCCGGTACGGATAAATCAATGGTACCTATATATTATATTTATTTATTTATATTTGGGACTAGCTAGTTAAGGAACACTATACAAACATTGGTCCCCATTGTTATAACATCATCTTTTAAAAATAACAGTGTCGCCAATCAATGACCTAAATTCCGCCGGAGAAGGGGGAGGGGGGATTGATTCTTATAAACTAGACTGGTTGCACGTCATACACATTCGTACAGCAAAATTATTTCAGCCTAAGTAGAACACTTCTGTAGACATCATTGTCATAATTTCTATTTAACTAGCTGTATGTGTTCGGCGCTGACGCCGAGCTCCTGTCAAGTAATCTGACATTTACCGTTTTTAGGGTTCCGTAGCCAAATGGCAAAAAACGGAACCCTTATAGATTCGTCATGTCTGTCTGTCTGTCTGTCTGTCCGTCCGTATGTCACAGCCACTTTTTTCCGAAACTATAACAACTATAATGTTGAAACGTGGCAAGTAGATGTATGTTGTGAACCGCATTAAGATTTTCACACAAAAATAGAAAAAAAACAAAAAATTTTGGGGTTCCCCATACATAGAACTGAAACACAAAAAAAATTTTTTCATCGAACCCATACGTGTGGGCTATCTATGAATAGGTCTTCAAAAATGATGTTGAGGTTTCTAATGTATTTTTTTTCTAAACTGAATAGTTTGCGCGAGAGACACTTCCAAAGTGGTAAAATGTGTGTCCCCCCCCCCTGTAACTTCTAAAATAAGAGAATGATAAATCTAAAAAAAATATATGATGTACATTACCATACAAACTTACACCGAAAATTGGTTTGAACAAGATCTTGTAAGTAGTTTTTTTTTAATACGTCATAAATCGTAAACCGCAATTTAGCTTTCATTCAATTAACTCGAATAAAAAAATATAAAATAACATTTCATTTCATAAACATACGCTTTTTTAATTATTCTTGATATCAAAAATAGGTACGCACTTGTAACTGAAACGGAACCCTTCGTGCGCGAGTCCGTCTCGCACTTGGCCGGTTTTTTTTCATACATACCTTGTCTTCAGATTTCTCCTAGGTACTAATATTATAATTCTATAAATGCGAAAGTTTGTATGTGTAGATGTATGTATGTTTGTTACTCTATTACGCAAAAACTACTGTATTGATTTGGCGCACGCGGATAGCTTATTAACATATTATAGGCTATAAAATATCACGCTCCGACCCACTGGAGCAGAGTGACGCAGGTAAAACCGCGGGGCTAGTTAACACAATAAATAACGAATCTGCCAAATCGGTCAAGTCGTATTTCAAGTTCATAGCGATCCATTGTTATTATATAGATAGATCACCGAATATTAAATAGATGTTTACCTACGTAGATCCTGTTCCCGTGGAAACTTTAACTTAAACTATTACCTCAGACACTCACAAATGATGTGGCCTTCTATTGGTAAAAGAATTTTCAAAATCAGTTCAGTAGAACATTATTATAATTATTATTATAATATTAGTATAGATAACAATCAAGGTATTCTTTTTACATTTCAGTCTCGTATTTATAAGATCCTCATTCTGCAAGTTTATATTCTTTTTTTCTAATTATTTTTCCTTAAGGCGCCTTTGAGATAGTCGAGTGCTTCCTACAAAACGCTTTCACTTTGCTAAAGAGGCGACGTAAAAGGAAGGTTGAACAACAGCTCCCTCGGTGACATAAAAAATAGAACGGGGGAAAATAAAAAAAAGTTTGTAAAAGTGTTATAGAAGTAAAATTAGAAACGTTAATAAGTATGATGTTATCTATGTATCTTTGTTAATGATGTAATAGGATGTAAATCATGCGAATTTGGGATAGCTTGTAGTTTGATTTACATTGTGTAAGTGTTTTTACTACAGTTTTTATTTTTGTACTATGATACTACAGTCCTGAGATTTATTGCTATAAACATTTATAAGGCACTTAATTTCGAAGGCGTTCAAACAATCAGATTCTTTAAGTTCGAGCACTCATGCAGAATCTTTTGCATAAGTGTAGATAGGTATATGAATAGTATGCCTTGTACATATAAAGGAACTGTTGAACACGTAAAAGATGCTGTACTTTTCCTGAATTATCATATTAGAAATAACGTTGGTGAGACGTCAATTTTTGAGAAAAGAAGTAGTAACTACGTTTTGGTACAAGAACATCCCGATAATAAGGTACACAGGACAAATCATCATCGAGGTTAGGAGAGCAACTGTTGTTTTTACTACATTTGCAACACACATAGTCACATGATGATACCATACGTTTCAACTGTAAACAAATGATATCACTATTTGTTATGATCGATGTTTATCATAAGATTATCCAGCGTTTGCTTTACGACAGTGTTGTTAGTTATCGGATCAAAAGTCGTAGGTTAACAGATGACATGTGGCCTAGTTGCCACAGTTGTAGTTGGGAATATAGACAGTTTGTCGCCTATCAGAACATTGAAAGATAAGAAACAGATCATTTTCTAGATTTTTAACGAAATTTGAGTTCTTCGCTTATATCAATACAAGTTAAGTATGCTTTTACTTATAGCATTTCTAAAACTATTGTGATGTGTGAATGAAATTCAGACCAAACTTGAATAGGATTTGTCCAGTTTCAGTGCCTGTTAAAAAAATCGTCGACAGAACAGACTAAACAATATTAATGAAGCTTTTAAGAAAAAAATCTTCTAAATTAATTATATTTTAACAACCTCCGTGGCGTAGCGGTATTTGGCTCGCCTTGAATCTCTGAGGTCGTGGTTTCGATCCCCACACCGGATATGAAATCTTTGTTGAGGGACTACCCTCCGTGCCTTGGAAAGCACGTTAAGCCGTTGGTCCCGATTGTTATAACATCATCTATATAATCGTATATCAAGGAACGGGCAGCAGCGTTTCCTTGTGTGTAAGGTACAATATATTACTGCGGTCACCAACCCGCCTGCCATGCGTGGTGACTATGGCAAATACCCTCCCTCAGGAGGAGGCCCATGTTCAGCAGTGGACGTTATACGGGCTGATGATGATGGTGATGAATTATATTTTCAAGCGTAATACGTAAAATGTACGTACGACGACGCTTCAGAATACATAATTATTATAACCTGATATTGTGAGTCAGAGATTTCATGCATCGTTGCTTACCTTGAGGCCTCGGGTTTATTTACAAAGTAAATACTTCCCTGGGTTTTCTTGTGGTTGATTATAACAAAACTATATCTATGACTCAAACTTCTTGGCCAAATTGCAGTCATTGGCCAAGTTCGAGGACCTGGTATGTCCAATGTTAGGACCGTTATTAATTGAGTCAAAATCAAGCTCTTGCTTCTCTCTTTTCCCGCATCCATCGACCTAACTATATTTCGACATATCTGGTCACATCAAGCGCTGGTTAGATCGGTTCTATTTTCTTTCTACTCACTTCGCACAGCAAGCCTCCTATCCTAACAATTGATACCCCTTTTGGATCGACGGTCGACCCATATAATATTAAACTTTTTGAAGTCAGTATCCTTAAAGACGTATTGAAAAAGGCTACAAAGAAATAATTCTAAAATAGAAAAAAATGGTGAATTAAAAGACTTACAATTTTATTTTTAAACTTTATTGAAACTAAATTTCCTTTATTACAATGACAATATCTGTCGCAGGAAGTTATCAGAGCATGATTCTTAAATTAGCTAGTCCAAATCGAACTCGGTAAAAATAAAATAACAATTTATTGGAATTATGTGCTAGATGCACATTATTCTTATAAATTGTTTTTTTTTCTCTATGGATTATTCGTAAAGAATCAAAACTTAGCCATTCTTACATTCATCCAATGAAGGTAGTCTAATATAGTTTTGTCAGAAGCACTGAGACTGTCGAGTTCATCACATTCCTCACTCTTAGCTAGATTTTAAAAGGCCAAAGATTCGACTTATTTAAAGTATCTTTATTGTTTGGTATTAGAATTGTATAACACATTAAAGCGTCTGTGGAATGTAATAACTATTATTGCTCACTGCCTCCGATTTTAATTCTAGCCATACAGTCTTTATTACTTTGAATTCTTATTTATCTACAGCCAAACCTGCCATTATTCAGTATTGTTGATGACTTTCATATAATTCATGAGAATAATGCCACTTTGATTTTCCTGTATATGTAACGTATTGATGGTTAGGTGTCATTGTGCGTTACAGTAATTCGTACTTTGTACAATAAATAAAGAAAAACGTGAAATGTAACTTAAAATACTTTAAGATATGTGTCTATTTATTTGAACATGACTTTGGCGTTAATTTTAAATCTACTTATAAACTAATTTTCTTAAAAAATAGTACACATTATGAAATTTTCGACCAAAGTCTAATAACCAATTTGTCTTAACAATTTTTAATCCATACATTTATATTTAAATATATTTCTTAACGTACAAAACTTTTACACTTAAAGCGTACCTGTATACAATTATTTCTTCAATAGGTGTGTACTTAGATCTCGTGGTATTCAATAAAGTGAATCATTTTATGTAGGAATTACATGAAAAATCCAGCTAAATACGACAAAAGTAACATGATGAAAGTTTCCTTGAAGTAGTCTGGGAAACTATCCTAATAATGTATAGTTTAAGCCTCTATATTGACTTATATTACTGATGATCCATAACAAAACAACAATGTGAAAAATGGGGGCTCTTTTTAATTAAAAGGATCTCTTTTCCTATTAGTCATAAATAATAGAAGCCCCTCACATTGCATTAGTAACATTTTCAAAACATGACACTTTACAGTAGGTACTGAGTTAGGACCGTATCAGGCCGCCATAGAAATAGACAGAACGGTTGCCATTTTTCCTAAAGATGATTAATAAAAATACTCAATGAACGGCCACACCATATTAAATGAGACATTAATTCTAATTGCTAGTAATAAGTACACCTAAGTACAAATAATATGTAAATCTAGTAATCAACTAATAAATAGATCATTAACTTAATGGCATCTACATAAAACTTATTAATGATAGAAAGTTAAATAGGTACAATTTTGGAGACGTTGTTTTGTGCTTCAAAGAATGTGTAATGAATTATTTATATGTTATTATATTGCAACGAAAGTAAAAATCTTAATAAATCACATAACATTTTTTGGTTTAAGAAACATCGAAAGTTCACATGGGATGAATATTTTAATGATACATTGAATCTCTAAGAATCTGACGAATGTAACTTACACTACGAGAGCCCTACACATTGGTGTCGCTCAGGATCACATCAACATACTCCTACGGCCGCAATCGCGTAATCTGTAACATAAAACAATACAATTATACTAATGGCTGTGAATAATTGTAAACAGATGTACAGTCAACCAAACAGATAGGTTTAAACCCTCAGTATTAAATCATGTAAATAACACATACACATAAAAGTAAACGTGTACCTACATATAATTTAAAATGCGTTTAACAATGTGTAGACCTATCTCTTTGGTTGACTGTACAAACATAAGGTTATATGGATTATGTGATATAATAATCATTTAAACAAAAATACGTTAAGAACGACATGCATCATAAACTTAAGGACTCGAATCGTTTTCCATGCAAGTTTTTAGTAGAAATCGTGAATGCGTTTAAAGTAAGCGATGACTAGTTTGGTGATTGAATTTTATTGTATCATACATGTTTTAAAGTTGACTGCTGTGGTAAGCATCTTTACTGAAAGTCAAATAGTTATATTATATATGTGATTTATAACTTACATTTGCTTTCGCGACATGACACAGCCTCAAGCTCGCACATAGTAGCAAACGTCCTAGCGGTGCCCGTAGCGTCGAATGCGCACACTGGCCCTAGGGGAGGCGACTTGCATCTCCCAGCACACAAAGGAGGCGGGACGCCCTCCCTCACGGTCGCCCTCACCATTTCAGAGGGATGCATCTCCGGCTCCCCAACCTCGTTAATGTCACCGATTCGTGACGGCAGGAATGGTAAGCTGGCTGCTTGTACTTCGGTCCATGCTGTAATTAAAATATTTGTATAGTTAATAGTGAGAAAACCGTATATTTATACGTGAAGGAAAAACTTTGTGCCCTTTATTACGAAAATTGTGCGGATGGAGGAATATGAAATTTCGCACACTTACAGTTCAGAGTTCTCTATATAAACTATAAGTGTAAAAAATTTCCTACTCATACTATTTTTTATAATAATCGTCGAATTTCGACCTCTTGATGATCGCGAGTCATAATTATTGGCTTATATTTATGAATTGTTGAACATTATAGGACCTTCAATTTTTTCAAATTATATAATCATACTTATTAAGATTTGCGCTTAATTTGCGCGTGCGCATTGTGATAACTGCTTAATGTGCGATAATAAATGAGAACATCAACGTAACTTAATGGTTTCTTGTTTTATTCCATTATTGTTTTCAACAGTTGTTTTGTTTGACATTTCCTTTGACCCCTCAATCTAATCAGTGTTATTTATTTTCCTAAACTTTTCCTGTGATCTCATCCATATTATTACGCCTCTGAGCGCCCTATCGGCTGCTGCGCTGTGTCACTGTGAACTATAAACAAACCGATGCACACGCCTCTTCTCGTTGACTTACATTCACGATTAGTATACATACTTACACGATTCATAATATGTACACTTTAACTTGTGTGTGTCCCTGTCTTGATAATGTTATTATACAGAAACGAACAGTATGTTTATCGTTTTATGTTTCCTTGTCAATGGTATATTGACAATCGACTTGAATATTATCGGCCTTGATAACATGGAGGTTAAGGTTCCCATTAGTCAAATTGAAACTCATATTAATAAATTACATTTTCTACGCATTAGTAGGCATATTTTATGTGAGATATTTTAATGGGTTGATGACCTAATTGATAGTTGAATAAAATACTTAAATGTAATGATCCAAAGTATTCCTGCATCGTCACTTGCATGATAAAACTTAACTGCGCATTACAACTACGCAGTGACCCGCTAAATGTAGTCACTATGATTCTCTGATTATTCGACTTAACCCTAAACCCTAGTCGTATTTTTATGAAAAAATTATAACAATTTATCCACTTCAACCTTAGAATGAGAAGTAAAGTGACAAAGGGATTACTAGTAAAAAAATCCTCGCCTCGCTGCAATGAATTTGATTATAGCAATACTTTAGATGTGAATTTAAGAGTGATCCTAAGTAAGAATGATTTTATCTAAGTAACAAAAATGTGATTTTACATTCTAATGTGAAGCTGTGGATCAAATCACAATCCACCTTATTTTTATGATACAATAGAGTTAAGGTTTAATCTTAACTGCATTTCACCGAGTATGATACATCGTTGATAATATTAATTATTATTAATGACTAAACGTGTGACCTGACGCAGTAACATGTTTTGATTATTTATCCTGCAATTTTGCTATTGTCCCTACCACAACTGTGAAATTAAAGTATGGAAATATTTAATTTACTACCTATAAACACTTTGGGGCTGTATTGTATATACAGACAGTAAAATTTCGACAACAAAGGTTTTCGCGCTACGTAGAATAAACCGATTTTTTGTCATCGAGTGTCGGTGCCACAAAGAACTCACGACACTTCCTCAGTGACTCATTCATTAGGGTGATAATCGTGTTACGCACAAGTAGCCATATTTTATCAGCGTAGTGTTTTCAGTGTTTGAAACATTTATTTTATTTAAATAATTCAATAAACATTTTCTAAAGAATATAATGGAGTGTGATTTTAGAAGACGTAACGAAGATTAAATCAAATATCGTTATGCCTATGTAAAAAAAACAACTTTTCAGGAAAGTGAAAAGACTTGTTGACCATTACACTTTTGACTTTATTATACGAGTTTATATTGGACAATGTCAATCTTCCAATTCTCTAGTAAATGGCATCATAAAGTCTTTGCTTTAAAGCAGGGGTCTTCAAACTTTGAAGCCTTAGGGCCACATCGATGTTTTCAATATGTTCGAAGGGCCAATTGTCTAGAAATAAGAGTAAAAAGAAAAAAAAAGTTTTTTTCACCTAACCTATTACAGGTATTTGTAAATAGTCAAAACATATTTTGGCTTATTTAGCTTAGAGTAAAGTTATCCTTAACTAAACAGTTTTAATTTTTCAATCCTTAACTGTTATTTCTAGACTAGTCGCAAAGTGCGCGACCGAGTAATTATCATTTTGTGTTGTCTTTTTAAACTTATCACAGCAAAAGTAACAACAATAATATTGAATGCGCTTGATGACACTAGTCTTAAGCTGCCGGGTTAATTGTTGGCAGTGGCGGGCCGGAATAGCTGCGCGGGCCGTAGTTTGGAGACCTCTACTTTAAAGCTACAAATTCATTCACTATTAGAAAGCTATGTTATATCCAGGACTAACATAGGCTTTATATTAATTATGAAGTTCCCTAGAGAACGGGAAACCCCGCGCGACAATCTGTTAATAAAATAAAAAAATTAGGACTCCGGATCAACAATTCAAGGTTCTTTAAAACAGTAATAAACTAATAATAAAACAACATTAATGATCTTGACTTAGACAGTTAAGAGGATGCCATAAATTAAAATGTTATCTTATTTTTTAAATTAATTATTTACATAACCAAAATAGAAGTAAAACCCCAAATTGAAAAAAGAAAGCAGGACATGTGTATTGCTAATCAGACTTTAGTAGGTACCTACGATAAGTACACTGTCTGAATGTTATATTATTTTAGTTATTTATTTAGCTTTGAACAGTTAAATACATTCCCATTTTAGCATCGGACGACTGATAAATACATTTTGAATTTACGCCTTTATCTAAATACCGCTAGTCATTAGCATATCAAATATATTTAAAAATAGTTATTGGTTACTGGAAAACGATGGCTAATTAAGGTGACAATATAATAATAAAGAAATAAATGTACATCGATTATCACATATGCAGAGCCAGACAATTTTTGTTATTATAAGGTTTAGAATCATGTTATTCTCATAAAAGACCTAAAGATATAGCCACTTAGGTACATGAGAATATACAATAAACATTTTATAAGCTTATTCTACGGTTTATAATAAGCTTACTACTAAAGTATATAAATTGTTTAAGTTAATTTAGTGCAATATTATTTTTGATCGTAATTCCTGTAAAACTGCTAGATTCTCATTGCAATGAAATTTTTTTATTTATCTGGGTAGTTCATTAAACATTTGTGCTCCTTTATAAGTAGTAACACTTACTATAAGGCACATGAAAAAAAGTTCCAGAACACAGAATAATTCTTTACTAAGCGCATTCACACTCTGCTGTCTTTGCGATACAACGCATGTCTTACAAATTAATTTATGTAATATTAAATAAGTACCTAATATATTTATTTTAATATTTTAATTTATATTTTTTCACTTCAATATAGATAATATTAAAGTGAAATATAATGCGTATAATAATCCTGCTTAATATTATTGTATACTGGCGTCTTTAGCTACGGCAGTTTATGAAACCAAATAGGCACAAGGCATAAGTGTTTTTTGTTTGAATACTGTATAGACTGATGTGCGAAAATATTAAACAACTATTACGTAGACGGTGACAGTTTTTAAAAGTGCTTATTTGTCGTCGCATTTTCAATGAGGTATTTTTTAATCTTCAAAATAATTATATACCTACTAAATATGTGCCAACATTGTGAGTTAATTAAAGATTTACTAAGAAATTTCAATCCATCGGCTTATATGGCAGTCCACTTCATGAGCATGGACATAGGCCTTCCGTAATTTGCGCCATAACACGTGTCAGTTCCCACAGTTGTCAGTCCTTATGCAGATATGGCCAGCCCTTTTATAACTTTAACTTGTTTATTAGCGTGCTATGTCGGTAACTTTAGTTCTCTGCCGGATAACCTGATTGCGAGGTTTATCTTTCAGAAAACCCCAAGCTCATACTTAAGCTCGCTATATGGCTCGTTGAGCGATTTTGAACTAGCGCAGCTATAAGTGTCCTAGCTCTGTATACCTACTGGTCATGTCAAATGTTGAACCATAAAGGCGGAAATATATTATTAAAACGCCACGCGACCTGACGACACGCGACGCGTGGTGAGTCGAATCAAATGTATTGGCCATGTTCGAGTGTTCATAATGTGATTCTGGTCTATAGAAAACAATACATTTGATTCGACTTAACACGCGTCGCGTGTCGTCAGGTCGCGTGGCGTTTTAACAATATGTTTCCGCTTTTACAGATATACAAATTTGAGATTACACACTGACACTTCGGAATGCGAAAATTTCGAGAAAATGACAGTTAAAAAAATGACATTACTTAACTGCGATCATTAGTCAAATACAAATGACAAGTTAAAAAACAATTGCATGCAAAGTAAAGGCTGAGTAGCGAACACATTTTTGTAAAAGTCATATTTATATCGTGACGTGGTTATCCTCCTGAGCAGAGGTCCAAGTCCCACTGGGGACTTACTCTTGCGCAGGTTGGTTAGTTTGTACTTTTTAAACATTTATTTAGGCTGGAGCACAGCTCGTCTTTATGCCCAGTGAAGTTAGCAAAAGTTAACATGTCTGTCCGAAAAAATATTGGTTTAACTAAAAAGATACAATGTGAATATGCATCATGCGCATATGTAACGGATAGTGCAATTATGTTGTAGATCCACTCACACTGATAAAGAGAACGTTAAATACTTATATTACATACAAGTTGATAACTATTAACGTCATAATTTATGTTGTGAATATAGAAAAACCGTTGGACATTATCATTATATTTGATGAGTTTGTAATAATCGTTGTTTGTAATAAATAAAAGATGTACCTATAGATTAAGTGTACTCCTGTGCAAATAACGCTGTAGTACAATAACTGACTGTAATCACAAAACAATAGCTTTGCTGCAGTTTCATCTGCGTAGTTCCCATACCGTTAGGAACCTCATCTATATTTCTAGGCCTCAGAATCATAAGGATGGATATACTATATACTTCAGAAGCATTTGGTCGTAAGTGCCAGTCTACGATAAAAGCACATACGACGAATGTTTCTGGCGTATAATGGCACATCCGACCTTATACTTCTGAGCTCTACATTTGTAAAAAGCTTTGTCCAAAATCGCTAAGAATGCACGAATGGAGTTCTAAAATTCCTCCCGTTAGAGGATGAATACAAGTTTGTATGTAAAAATCGAAATTTAGGGTGCACAGTGTTTGCGCACACACTTGGGTACTAGAATATGTTCTGCGCAGCTGGATATTATCCTTAGAGACTGGCTGCCGTGGCTGAAATTGGTCGGCAGAACTATACTGTAGTAACATAGTCAATGTTACTTATATTGCATTACATAGTTTGCTAATGGTGAAGATTTTTGTTCTCTTTAAATAATTTACAGAAAATAAGCTACGATTAATATTAACCGCAACAGAATTTAATTCAGCAAATAAACCTGGTTTTGATGACACAGTTTCGATTTTTCATTTGTATAGTTACGTGTTATAGGTATATAATGGCTGTTTTCTTAGAGGTATACAAATGTAGAATGAATTGAAAACTAAAAACTATTTTTTATTGACATGGTATTGGTTCTATTTAACAGATATTCTTATGCTATAAGTGCTTAAAAATGATTTCGGGCATATGGGCTCCACGGCTGGCTCGAATGTATCATAATCGGGAAGTCCAATTTTCGACCAATTTTTTGAGCATCTGGGGCCGTACCGTACCCCTATATATCTGTGGTTTACACGACTGACTTCACATATCCCCAAAGAAAGTAATCCATAGGTGTCAATCACACGATCTTCCATAAAGTGGGTGGACACAGCTCCAATTGATGTGCACCAGGGCGAATATACTCATTCGGGTCCTTTTCAACACTACGTTCCACAACAGCAATAACTTCTTCTGTGCGCACTATATGGCGTCCTTGTGGATGCGTATTATCAACTAGAGTGTGCGTGGTACGAAAACGAACCATGATTTTTCAAATAACTTTCTCGGATGGACGATTATGTCGACGCTATGTTTGACGAACATTGTGAAATAGCAAAATATCATCATCATCATCAGCCCGTATAACGTCCACTGCTGAACATGGGCCTCCTCCCGAGAGGGAGGGTATTTGCCATAGTCACCACGATTGTCAGGCGAGTTGGTGACCGCAGTATTATGTTGTACCACACAAGGAAACGCTGCTGCCCGTTCCTTGACATACGATTATTATAGATGATGTTATAACAATCGGGACCAACGGCTTAACGTGCTTTCCGAGGGACGGAGGGTAGTCCCTCAACCAACCAGACCCGGAAAGAAATCTTAGAATTTACACAAAGATTTTCTCTGTCCGGTGTGGGGATCGAACCCACGACCTCCGAGATTCAAGGCGAGCCAAATACCGCTACGCTACGGAGGTTGTCAAAATATACTGATCACAAATATACTGCTAATTGTCAAATTGACAGTCACTAGAAGCAGTGTTGCCAATAAAAACCAAACCTCTAAAAAAACACCTTATATATAACCCAATGATTTATATGGAAACACAGGAGGATTTTAACAATTTGGGGGGCTTCTTATCTTTGTGTGCCGTGGGAAGTGTAATGAGCAGTGATACATTTGAGAGACACGACCTGTGGGAAATTTTACGATATTTTCACGAATGGAACATACACACATCTTTCTGACGACTGACTACTGGCTAGTCAGAACTCGCTAATTACTATAGTAAAAAATACAGTTAAATGAATAAGAGCAGTTAGTAACATTATTATGTATTAACACAACAGTTTGCAAAATAATTTTCCTCGTACAAATGAATTGCATTTGGCCGTCAGTATGTCTGCCCTATGATCGATTACTCATGCCTATTAATAACTTCTATCAGAGTATTCTGCAGTACCTAGTTATTATCCACATCTTATTCATACACATTGCATTATATTTAAACAAGAAAATGAACAATATTAGTGGAACGGTTGGCATGATTACTATCTACGCCTGTCCGGCTTAGAAAAGACCACCCCATATCTTCCCATGAGTGTCGTAAGTGGCGACTAATGAACATACAACTGATGGATGGGCAGCAGCATCTACCATCTCAAGGATACCCACCATCTTATTGCATTTATCCGCCCGGCAAGCGTTGTGATTATGGCATACTGCCTCAAACGAATCAGGCTTTCAGAGATCTGTTAACATTAGGCCCATGTTCATCTATGGACGTAAACGAGTTGATAAAATAAGTAAAGTATCTACGCCTTACCAGTTCTAGCCTTAGTCCTTTAGTCGGGATAGCACATAAATAATTTTATTATTTGACATTTTGAAAGCCCTTACTATATTATCATCAAAAATCTAAAATCCCTCGTGGTAGGCCTTCGCTGATGCTGTCGTATCTTAGTGATCACAATAGGTTGTAATCTAATGTCTTTTCCAAACACAGACAACATAATTATGTTTTTAGGAACGGAAAGTGAATAAATTTCCAAAAACTTTTTGTCTATCCTATTGCTGACGCAATTTTAATACGATAGGTCATTAAATAATTATGAATAGTTAGAGTTTTATATCATCCTAGCTTAAGTTATGTTATCACTCCATTGCCTCTATGCACATAGGGAGACAAGATATGTCGCCTCGTCTCTCAAGGACAAGACGAGACTTGGACACAGGCTCTGCGTCTCCTTATGGACTGTTAAAATCTAGACTGTTAAAATCTGTATTGTTTGTATATCTACTATGTAATGATTATATTGATGTATAAGCTTGTAACAAGCCAGATTTCGGCCAGATATGTTAACAATATTCATATTTAGTGTGGTAATGTTTAGATATGGGTGTGAGTGAAATCTGCACATAGTGAATTTGAATGGAAGATAAACTACTGCATCATACTAGAGCATATTATTATATAGATAGCTGCAGTGGGCGTGGAGCGATAACCTTAGAACAAGACGCCAAATAGTCTAATGTTCACTTTAATCATTTGTGTCTTTGTGTGATACTGCATTGTAAACAAAGAATACACTAATTACTATTAATTCTATAAATAACTTAATATGTTCTAGATTTTTACGGAGTACATTTCCAAGCTCAGGTTACCGATAGAGTTCTTGGCTCATTCTCAAATGCATGTGTAATCCATTGTGACTCTTAGGAAGATCAGATGTTATGTTACGCTAATCAAGATTGTAGGTACTCCTCATGGGAATGATTTACGATCATGATCAACTTTGAAAATCCTGTATCATGACTTTTAATGTATAATTTACGCTTAAGTTTTTTTTCTAAAATGATGATGAATTCATGTACTAGTATATAATTATTGTACTCACCGGCAATTAAGACTACGCACAACAAAATCTTCCCGTTTAACATTTCCACCTACTTATATCCAAATAATAAACTTGCAGCACTTCCGTAACACTTTCTATATTAAAAAAAAAATTAGTGATGTTTAATTGTTTTAAATTATTTATTTGAATTTGCTTTATTAAACAGTTCGGATTAAGAGTTCGAGATTTAAAATTTACAAAATATAATTATGTGTATGTGTTTATTGTTGTGAACTTATCTGTTGACTGGTGCCTCAGTAGCGCTTGGAGCGTGCTCCAGGGTGGTGGGGATGGGATCACAGTTGCAGCGATAACCTCTGACTCGGGCGGAGGACGAAGAGCTGATAACGGTCTCGACTTTCAAATGAGAGCGACCATTCTTTCGCTACTTAGATAAAGATATGGAATATCGACGATTATTGTTTGTAAAGACTTGCTTACATTTTGTTTTGGTCATGATTTGTTTTAACCGTGTCTGTATACCTTGGAAATGTGCGTTTTTTTAAAGAAAAGAGCTTTTCGAAAATTATGATGATGCATCCAGGCATCATGACAAGCTAAAATTACCTCAAATAAAACTAGAGGATTTAAAAAAAAACGCATACTGTATGGCAATCAAATTATATAACAATGTTCCTAAGGACATTAAGAAATTGGCTTATAAGCAATTTAAAGATAAATTCTTTAATTTCCTTATAAATAAAAAATATCATAGCATTAAGGAATACTTAGAAGATAAGATAACTAAAAATATATAATTAAATTGTAATAAGGTTAATTAATTATGTACAAATTACTATAACTATTTAGTTTATTTGCACGCTATAAGTGGCAGAATGTGTTGGATAAATTATGTTCTACCATCTACCATTGTTACCATATTCTAGCAAATAAAGATTTTGAATTGAATTGAATTGAAAATTGAATTAAATCCCAGAATTATGTAACTACAAAATCATGAAAATTGGCAAAAAATAAGTATAGGCAGTTAGAAATAATATGAATATTTTTATATTTGACGCTTTTTAGAACCTATATTATGTATTTCAATTGAATCCTGAAATAATGATATCTAAGTATATGTGGAATTCATACCAGTCTCCGTGGCATAGCGGTATAAGTCTTTGCTTCGATTCTCACGCTGTAAAAGAAATCTTTGTGTAAAATGACTTCACGGGTCTGGTTGGTTGAGGGACTACCCTCCGTGCCTCGAAAAGCACATTAAACCGATAATCCCGATTGTTCGGTTGTTGACATCACTTATAACAAGCATGCAGTGTTACAATATAATACTGCAGTCACCAACCCGCCTGCCAAGCGAGGTGACTATGCCAAAACCCTTCCAGGAGGCCCTTGTTCAGCAGTGAACGTTGATGGGTTAATGATGATGATACCATATAGCGAAATGCAGCAGCAGCTGAATGACCCGTTAAAATAAAATGCCATTTTATTCACATTGCTTGGTACTACTTTTTTTTTAAGATTACTAGCTGAGTTCTGCAGTCTACTAGTATTCTTGTTTACCCCTCGTGCTAAGCTAAAATGCTTGTGTTATGAGTGGGTTCACGTCGGTAGTGCAATGGGTGGGGATCGAACCGGCGCGGGCGACCACAATATCACAAGTCCGACGCCCTAGCCATTGGACTACGGCCAATTCAGTAAATGTCGCCAATAAAATAAAAAATAAAAATATATGTATAAAGAAAAAAAACATGTTAGTTTTTTATTGAAAATGTTATTTCATGTGCTATCAATACAACAATAACTATTAGGTACTAACTAGTTATATTAAATCGATTCTGATAAAATTGGGTACTTCATGGAGATAGACTAGGCCTTGGGAAAGAAAATTTAGGCGATCTTTTATCGCTAAAGCTGTTTAAAGTAACGGAGACGTAAAATAAAGCTATAAGATGCTTCCAAAATATATATGCCTTATCTATACTTATATACAGGGTTATTTGTAAAACACCGGTAACCTCTCAGGACTATATTACTAACATCATAAACAACAACTTTTGTTCTACGACTTTTTACAAAACATAATACATTTGCCAAAAACCAACCTTCAATATTTCGTTGCCCTATCTAACACATTTCAACTCTGTATTCCCCGCTCCCTTCGCTATTGTCGGTACTATCGCTTTCTTTTGCTTCGCATAGACTTCGTAACATTTAGAGCGTTGAATTTAAATATATTTATTTTTGTGTGTAAATCTGATAAATTAAAATAATTATGATGAATTTTTTAAAGTCATAGAACAAAAGTTGTTGATTATGATGTTAGTAACGTAGTCCTGAGAGGTTACCGGTGTTTTACAAATAGCCCTCTATATAAAGCCGTTGAGAGAAGAGTTTGTTAGTTTGCTTGAACGCGATAATCTCAGGAACTGCTGGTCCGATTTGAAAATATATTTCAGTGATTGATAGCACATTTATCGTTGACAGCTATATTCAATTATGACGTTCCTACGGGAACGGAAGTGAAATTGCGGACTACACGCCCGCGATTTCATCCGCGTAACTCCGCTTGTAACTAGCGCCAGTTATTAATATATTACTTTTAAAGTAGATTCTGTAATGTATAGTGATCATAATTATAAACATTACAAAAACAACAGGAAAAGGAATTAAATAAATTCAGTATAAACACCGAAATCGACAGTTTTTTTATTATAATTTTATTTTTACAACGAATTATCTACTTAATACAAAAACCTGACCTAGAGCGAAGTGTATATATGGTTCCATGTTGGGATTAATAATAACAATGTTTCACTCGGACATATATGTGGTTAACCACGAAGATTTTGCTATTTAACTGGACATAAAGCCAAGTAGTGCTTCAGCCTTATTAAATGGTTTAAAGAGGGCGTCCGTCCCTTAAGGGACTTGAATCACGGCTCAAGGCGGGATTTTTTGGGAAGTTTTGTGCAACTGTCATTCTACTTTACAGTTCGCGGGCCTCTCGGACTTCAGGTCTATGAGGGCATCGGAAAGTTCTATGCACACCAAGGATCAGAATGTTAGGATATGTTTATTCTACTAATTATATTCATATTATATACAAAAGAGTAGTTTTAAATATGAAGGAAGTGCCTAATAAAAATATTTTGAATTTCGTAAACAAATAATTTTTGAAAATATTATTCATTCATTTATAAAAAATTCAAACTATATTGGCAGCGACACAACAGGTTACTCAAGCTACGTACTTGAAATAAAAGCATAAACAAACTAGTTTGGAGTAACAGGTTCTAAGTATGAGGTTGGTATTCTAGACATCAGGTCATATTCTAGGTCGATAACACTCGTTTGTTGTCGTCTGTTTTACTCTGGCTTAAAGCAGTTTAAACTTAAGAGGTAAATCTTCCACTTTTTCCCACATACAATATTCTAGAAAAGTTTCCCTAACTTATGATCGCTTGACTTACTCACGCTTAAGCTAATTAGTCCTCGACCATACAACAAGTCTTTATCTGGCCTGTACCATAAAATTGTTATGTTATTTAGGTGCAGTATTTTGTACTTGCAAATTTGGACAGCCAAATTAAGAATAAACTTAAAGAACAACGCGGTTATATGACTAAAGTCATCGACATAGCCCGCAAAATGAGCAAATTTAAAAGACAATAGACTGGTCATGTCTGTAAAAGAATTGGTCTATGGAGCTGACGCTTCCTAGAGCGGAGTCCATATCTTGAAAAACGTAAGGTAAAGTGCCCTCCGCAAAGACGAGCCGATGACTTGAAAAGGGTAGTTGGAGTAGACTGGATACGGAAGGCGGAGGACGCACGTTATGCCCTAGTTCGAGCTGAATACTTTTGCACTACCAAGTTATAGACTCTTATGGTACCTACCTTAAAAATGAAACCCCAAAGTTTCGAGGAAACCAGAAACTGATGATATAAGGTTTTGAGTACACTTTTGCATTTGAACAACTCATTGACTTATGTTCTATTTAGTACCTTATCATATTACAAATATGTACTTACTTAAAAACAAAAGTTCTACTTAAAAATTCATTTTATTCATTCAATGTAAGATATTGTATAATGTCATGTCATTAACAATTTCTGCACGGAGTTTCGATCCCACAGTCAAACTGATAACACGATTTTGTGAAACATAATTATAATGTTTATAAAATGTTCTACGCAAATAAATAAATAATAATTGAAAATTAGAATCACTCTTCTCCGGGTACTTTATTTATAACGCTTTTTATGCCACGTAGTAGTTTTTGTGTATCTACTTAAGTATTTACTGAATTAATATTTGTGTTGTACTAGTTTTTACCTTTATCCGTCCGGGTTTTTCCGGATTTGTCCTAGTTCTGTAGAGTTTAAAAATGTTATGTATAAATAATTTGGGCCGCTCGCGACACATGCACTGTGTCCTGGCCCTTGATGGCCCTACCTTTATCGAATCGTGTTAAGTAAATGTAGTGCATCCGGAATGAACTAAGTTTAAGTGCAGGGAATTTATCTAAGACATAGTAAGTACTCGGATATTGTCACTGTATATATTTTTCAAAATCCATTACAAATTAACTATGATTTTCTACAACATATATAAATTAGAAATCAACATATATTACCGCGCTCGGTTTTAATCGCTTAGCGCCCGTCACGTTCCCGTCGGAACTTCATATAAAATTAAAAATAAATATATATTACTCTGGGATAATGCAGCTTTCCAATGGAAGTCCGTCCAGTAGTTTTTGAGTTTATTCGTAACAAACATACATAAATACTAATCTTTCCTCTTTATATATATAAAAAAAAGATAATAAATTACCTATGTATAGTATAGATATAAATAAATACAATAACAAAATATTTGTAATACTATACCCAATTCAAATTTTCAGATCACATTACGGACATTATTTTATTTCACTATCATGTTTATTTCTTTCTACCTTTTGGGGATAACTTGACTTTTCCTCACGTTGTTACTTAAACGGGGGATTCACAGCGGACAAGATAACCTGTTGGTAATAAAGGGTCAGAGCCCACTCGTCTCCTAAGATTCGCACCCTGTGCCCACTCGTCCCCTGGAACTTTTGAGGGGCCCATTCGCCTCCTGAAGAATATTTATTTTTATTCATTATTCTAATATAAGTACATGTATATGTGTATACTGCAGCTTGGTAGTCCGGGTACAGTCGCGCAGAAAAGGCTAAAATAAAAAATATAGTAATTCGGTAGATATCATGTTTATTTCAAATAAGATTAACACATAAAAAACACAATGTCCTAGAAACTAACGAAATACAACTCTTTTACAAAAATTAGCCTTGATTGACCATCATATAAATAAACATTAAATATAAAATATGCAAAAAAAAAATAGAACACATATCAACAGTAAATAATCATTTCTTATTTTTTGTATATTTACCAATTACATACATGCAAAATCATAATAACTTAAATCTAAAAAATTATAACAGTACAAAAAAAATACTAAAATCACAGTAATTATTGAAGACTAGATAAATCAACATATATTTTTTTTGTATATTAACCAACTACATGCAAAATCGTAATAACTTAAATCTAATAAATTGTAACTAGAAGTACCTACATAAAAATTGGCTAAAATCACCGTATTTTTCACTGAAAAAGTAATATTTTATCATACAAAATAGAAAATTATGTGAATGCATACACAGTAGCATACTAAAAATCTATGTTTTACCTTAAAATAAAATAAAGTATTTAATAGTAACTATTAAAAAGTAGCAGCAGTTGAATTTTTTTTTCTGTGTCTTCGTTCCAATTATATACACGTAATTCTTTTGAAATAGGGATGTATAGGTAAATAGTAGAACTTACGTATTTTTCCTTCACGTACATGCACTGATCACTTCACTCACTAATTAAATTTAATAAGTAATCCTACAGGATACGCTAATGAAAACTTTCACTCGAGACAGTAAAAAAATCAGTACGCTTGGATTTGCAACTATAAGTAAACTTAATGTAGTAACACATTCCTGGAATAAATACGCCGAAGTTGTCTAGTACTGGTGTTAGCCAATCAGGTGCAAGTCCTTTCATCGAGCGTCTATTGTTTTGGGCTACGCCTTTGTTATTTGCTCGCGCGCAGATACTATGGCTAAGATTACCCCTCCCGCTTCGGCATTCCACCTTATTTCTTATTTATAACCCGTTTTTAGGGTTCCGTAGCCAAATGGCTAAAAACGGAACCCTTATAGATTCGTCATGTCTGTCTGTCTGTCTGTCTGTCCGTCCGTATGTCACAGCCACTTTTTTCCGAAACTATAAGAACTATAATGTTGAAACTTGGCAAGTAGACGTATGTTGTGAACCGCATTAAGATTTTTACACAAAAACAGAAAAAAAACAAAAGATTTTGGGGTTCCCCATACTTAGAACTGAAACTCAAAAAAAATTTTTTCGTCGAACCAATACGTGTGGGGTATCTATGGATAGGTCTTCAAAAATGATATTGAGGTTTCTAATGACATTTTTTTCTTAACTGAATAGTTTGCGCGAGAGACACTTCCAAAGTGGTAAAATGTGTGTCCCCCCCCCCTGTAACTTCTAAAATAAGAGAATGATAAAACTAAAAAAAATAAATGATGTACATAACCATGCAAACTTTCATCGAAAATTGATTTGCACGAGCTCAAGTAAGTAGTTTTTTTTTAATACGTCATAAACCGTAAACCACAGTTTACCTTTAATTCATTCAACTATTATTATCATCGATCAAAGTTACAACGAACTACAAGAACTTTTATACTATGTTACTTGTTGTATTCTTGATATCAAAAATAGGTAGGCACTTGCAACTAGTACGGAACCCTTCGTGCGAGAGTCCGACTCGCACTTGGCCGGTTTTTTTTTAACAAGCCATTCGTAGTGAGACAATTTTACATCGTAAGCCTATCGACAGGTTATATTATTATCATGACGGATTATCATTCATCATAGCTCTTTTTTCAATGATCTGTTATGATTTATTAAATTAATTCCGTTAATAAACTGTTCACAAGTGTACTATGTTAACCGTTTCTTATGTAAAATATAGCTAATTTTATCTCAGGGGACCAATAGGCACCTGAATAGGTGCCGAATCTTTAACTTATATTGTATATATATATTAGAGGGGACGAATGGGTACCTTAAAAAATATTTTTTATTAAAATATTAATTGGTCCCCTACCAGGAGACCAATGGGCACCTATATAGGGGCCGAATCTACAACTTTTATGCTGGGGGACGAATTTTAGGAGACGAGTGGGCTCTGACCCGTAATAAATAGTGCCGGGAGAATATCGATAATGTGTTGTATTTATATCAATTAAAAGCTTATTATTTATTTACTTAATTAGTAGGTAGTATGTTTTAAACCTATTCAGATATTTTTTTTGGTTTCCGTTTTGAAATGGGCATTGAAATAAAAGACATTTTACATTTACACTTTAAACTTACTTAAGTACTGCTCGTTTATTGTTTTCTTTTCATAATAATTACATCTGGAATTAAGTATAACTTGTCATTTGGGAATAGGTGATTTTCCTCGTTGTTTACCATAATCGAGTAAATTAACGTGTAAATGTATACCTACTTAATATTACGGGAAAAACACAGTAGAAAATAAAAAATGTCAATATACCTACATCACTAATTCTTGAATCACTACTTATAGGTATGTGATGCGCGGGAGTTTATAAACACAAACGGAGACCCCGTTTGTACTCATTAACACGCCGGCTATCAACTGGTGCTGTGCTTATAAAGTAAATTTACTTGTGTCAATAAAAATAAAAATGATCAAGTTGAGTGTTTTATTCGTATTCGGTAAGTACAATTGTTGTATTATTTAGTTAATTTTATGTATGAATAATAAGTAACTGTTACTATAAGTTATTAAACAATTTCTGATATTAAATTCTATCGAGAAGGTAGATTAAACAGTAATTGCAATAAATAAAACGAATTATATGTATAATCTTGGTAGCTACCTACATATAATTTTAATTATGTTCATATTTCATATATTTAAGTCAGTATACAATTAAACCTTAAGTTTTATTATTATTATTGTGTATTTTTTAAATGCTCAAAGAATTCGTAGCATTAATACGCGTCCGCTCAAAAACAGGTAAATGATATTGATAAAATTTATCGAGCTGGTTTTAAAGTTTCCTGCGACTTTTTGCATTAATTTAATTAATTGAAGTTGTTTGTTAATTCAGTATATTGTTAAAATCTTGTAGATTTTTTTAGGGTTATCGCCCTTTGTTGTCGTAGTTATCTAAAGTAAACTAAATAAGATGTCGTTACCAAATGCTTTTCCAATTATTTGATTACCTATGTGATTAAATCATAAATATATGATTAATCATTGTAATAAATACTACGTACGTAATCATTTTAATAAATAGTTACGGGTAGCTACCCGTAACTCGTGTTCCCGTGGGAACTTCATAATTAAATATAGCTTTCTTCGATAAACGGGATATATAACACTGAAATATGTTTTTTTAATTCGGACCAGTAGTGTGTTTAGCGCGTTAAAGCAAACAAACAAACAAGCTTTATATATTAGATACTAGCGGCCCGCCCCGGCTTCGCACGGGTGGACTTTTATACCCTACCCCTGCCCTACCCTACCCCTGCCCTACCCTACCCCTACCCTAACCCTACCCTACCCCTACCCTACCCCTACCCCTACCCTACCCCTACCCCTACCCTACCCTACCCCTACCCTACCCTACCCCTACCCTACCCCTACCCCTATCCTACCCCTACCCTACCCCTACCCTACCTTACCCCTACCCTACCCTACCCTACCCCTACCATACCCCTACCCTACCCCTACCATACCCCTACCCTACCCTACCCTACCCCTACCCTACCCTACCCTACCCCTACCCAAAAGTATCCTATGTCCTTCTCCCAGTTCTTAGCTACCTCCCTACCAATTTTCAGCCAAATCGGTTCAGCCGTTCTTGAGTTATAAATAGTGTAACTAACACGACTTTCTTTTGTTTTTAAAATGTATTCTGCTATTCAGGGCGTAGACAAATCCAACGAAACAAAAACCATGAAAATTGATCCAGCCGATCTCGAGTTATAAGTGTTGTAACAAACCCGTCTTTGTTTTATATATATAGATATATATATACTAGCTGACCCGGCAAACGTTGTTTTGCCATATAAATAATTTATCACTAAGGGGTATGAAAAATAGATGTTGGCCGATTCTCAGACCTACTCAATATGCTCACAAAATTTCATGAGAATCGGTCAAGCCGTTTCGGAGGAGTACGGGAACGAAAACTGTGACACGAGAATTTTATATATATATATATATAGATATAGATTAAAATATATTGGTAGCGGGACAATGAGACATAACATTAATGATAGATAATAATAATAACATACGCCATTAAATACAAATAATCATACATTTATCAGTTGTTCCTGATTATTATTTGTGTAATTTTGGTAGCATGTTTATCTAATGACCTTAACTTATTGTTATTGTTAGACTAAATAACATTCTTATAATAATAAAGTGGGTAGGTATCTCCGTTTGAATAAGTAAATATAAAAATTAAAATTCGTTATGTATCATTAACTTGAACTGTATAAGGCTGACCCCACATTGGGCTTGCGTGTTTCTCGAGCGTCACATGTGGACTACGGCAGGGGTAGCAGGTGAGGGCGGAAGTGCTCGGCGCTCACATCATACACAAAAAAAAATGTCCCGCAATTATGCCGTGGTCTGGATATATATTTTCAAACCATGACATTTCCTCATGTGGGTAATTGTAAGAAATAATAGTTAAATGATATTCATTTAAGTCAATATCATTCATATAAGTCATCCTTAAAGCCGTATTTCTAGTTATTTTCAAAAATGTATCCTGCTTTATTTAAAAATTCAAGTGTCATCAAGGTCATTAATATCGTTCGAATGATTTTTGATCTGCGATTTAGGTAATAGTTTATTTATGTTACAAATTAAATATGGTGTGGTGTTGAAAATATGAAATTCCACCTGCATTGTTACCGTTCCCGTGGGATCTTCATAATTGAATATAAGCTGTTTCATCCGGAAATAGGGTAGCTTCCGTACGGTGAAAGAATTTTTCAAATCAGTCAAGTAGTTTCGGAGTCTATTCAATACAAACAAACAATCAAATATTGCCTCTTTATAAAATTAGTATAGATTATATTATTTTCGCGTTTCAGTTCTCTTCGCAACAAATGTCAGTCTGGCGCAGCAACAACAGCAGGGTGGTAATGATGATGACTTAGATGACAGATATGCAATCCCTCTCCCACAACAAGGACAGTTTCCGGGTAGATTTCCGTTCCCCAACCAAGGACAGTTCCCCAACCCAGGCCGATTCCCCAACCAAGGACAATTTCCCAATCCAGGCCGATTCCCGAACCAAGGCCAATTCCCCAATCAAGGTCAATTCCCTAACCAAGGCCGAGTCCCCAACCAAGGTCAATTGCCCAATCAAGGCCAATTCCCCAACCAAGGGCAACAACAGCGCCCAACTACTACAACTCCGTCAACAACTACAACTGCTAGGTAATTGAATAAACTTATTTTACAACGCTTTGTGACCCTGTTGCAACCCTCGATATGTGAGGATCGGTGGGGGCATCCATATCTGTTACCATTTAAAGCATGGAAAACTTATTTCACAACTAGGTAAACTTGGAAAAACTATAAGGGTTCCTTGTTAAATTCATTATCAGCCCGTATCACGGCCATTGCTGAACATGGGATTCCCTCGAAGAGGGTTTTGCTAGTAATAACCAATTTCATTTTTCAATTATAGTGGCACGACTACCCAGTCGCCTGCAGTAAGTCAGTGCATACGTTCCTGCCCTGTGACTGCAGAGTATAACCCAGTGTGTGGTACCGACAGTGTCACTTATTCTAACCCTGGCCGTCTGAGTTGCGCCCAATCCTGTGGTGTCAGTAAGTATCGAGAATATTATTCTTACGTTTTTAAAACTTACAGCTAGTAAACAGTATTGCGCTTTTATTGGCAGTGGTAGTAAAATTTTCAATTTTACAAAAAATAACTGATTGCTTTATTAATAATATGCCGGAAAAAAGGGCTACCTGTACGCGTTGCTGTCTTCTTCCCTGCAGCCTCTGATGTATTTAGCAGTTTCACTGAAACGTAGATTCTAATTCATCTATTCATAAAACTGAATTGTAGAAATAAAAAAATTACATCTAACGGGACTTCACCTAGAAACAATAAGAAAATTGGGATCGATGTTGCACCTGATAATGTTCTATATTTTTCCACATTTGTTATTGTAATGCGCACCCAGTTATAATTAAAAGGTAAACTAGTCCTATCTATAACGTATTTCTATACTTCTAATTCATAGATTAATATATTATATTATATCTCGCATGCAACTGTTACTTATGTTGCTAATTCAACACATGTCAAATGTAATAGTGCGACACTTAAATATTTATTAGTCGTTGTTAATACTAAACCAAACTATTTATTTTTGGTGATAAAGTTGATCTGATGTTTACACTTTTTCAATTGCATTAAAAATAACAAATTAAAATTACTTCAAACCTGAGGTAGGGGCAACCATAAGGCACAAGATTATAATAAATTGTATTACAAGACACTACAGCCGATTCTGCAATGGAAATTTATCATTGCCGTCTCTATATATTTTTTTTTATGTAAAAAACATGGTTCTCTATTTTTACGCATAAAATTTTATGTCATAATTTAACATGGCATACTGCTACTTGTCCTAACATTTGTTACGCATAATACTAATTTGCCATAACTTTTAACCACAATCACAATATTAGTTAGGCAATTCGGTTCTAGCGTTGTATGGCCGCAGTTCTAACCTAATCTAACCGATTGTAATTTGCCCCAGTTCTGCGGTTCGTGACAAAAAAATAAGATAAACTATATTTATTATGCTATATATAGCATATTACTGTTTTATTAAACAGTATGCCAAAAACCAATTATGGCACATTATTATTATGGCACATTATTATTATGCCAAAAAAATTATGACTCACTCATTATGCCAAATTAAATTATGACAAAAAAAAAGGTCAAAAAAAGGGATCCCAAAAAACATATGTCCATTCGGCTCTAGCGCCTTGCAATACAAGATAAAATTATCTTGCAAGGCGTTAGATCCGGTTTTGCTATGGAAATTTATCATTCCCGTCTTTATAAAGAAAATTTTGAAAAAACTTATGTTTATTTTAAGATTTTAATATTACGTTTCGATAGTGTTCGATGGCTTATGGTCATTTCAATTATTTGCACCGACTAAAAAATCACGTTGTATAAGTTATACTGTCGTAGTAACTAACCGCGACCTTGTTGACCACAAGGTACTTAACAAGTTCATCACTCATTAAATAACGATTAGCTAGCCATAAAATACATATAACAATGTTTGTAAGAAGTAATATTGATGACATCAATATTACCGTTTGAAGACAATCAATCATGCTGAGATGACTGACTCTCCCACTAGGGAAACCAATCCCTGACACACTTAGGTGCGTGACTCTTCTTCTGAAACTGACTACAGAAAGTTGTTGTGATTTCATACTCAGAACAACTTTCATGATTACAACTTTCCGTGGTCGTAAGTAGTTTCATAAATAATTATCCTTGGTAGGAATCGAAGCAAGTCTCAGGAGCGAACACAATCACTGAGCCACTATTGCATGATTCTTTTGGTGTTACCTATAATGTGTCTTACTAGATTATTATGTACAAACTTGCTCAAGAATATTATCGTCAATGTTCATTCACCTGATGGGTGGAAATTGTATTCCCTTAATATATAGTCTGGTAAATTTTGGACAGATTTGTTAGTCGCAATAATACCTACATTTGTAATAATAAAATCACATTACGAAGTAATTCACTGGTCGCGTAGGTAATATATTTAAATAATTATATCAAATTGTACCTGTTATATTTTAGTAGTTCCAGTACCTATTTATCACTTTTGTACTTGTGAATCCTAACAAATATTGTTACCCGTACTACACAGCTTTCACGGTTTCATCAAAATGTTGGTTTTTCGTTGGTTTGTTTTTATTCTGTTTGGAAAATTATGTTCCCGGGAACAAAATAAGTTAGACACAAATGTAACTTGCTGTGAAAAAAATAAAATTTCCATTATAAAACATGCTCTTGAAGAAATCAAGCGTGTAGCTTAGACTTTTTTGATATGTGCATGCCATGTAGAAGTATTCTATCCGTGCTGTTATAGGTATAACTCAAACCAAATAAAATGACACCTGGTTCAAAAATTAACCTTTTTACCCCGCACGAGGCCCCGCTCACTTTTTGCAGTATGCATGTAATTCGGAGTAATTTGTTACTGTTTTTGGATTTTTGCTAAGTTTTTTGGTGTTTAGACGATGTATTTGTTAGAATTTGATTGTTTTGTTAAACTTTTTTGATACTTAAATAACCTATAATTATGTCCGACCTACCGAACACAGAAAAGCTACATACAATTTAAAACGCTATCAATAAATTTAAGACAATTTTACACTTGGTACTTTGAGCAAACGTCATTCGTGGTAGGTGTCATGTTATGTTGTGTATCAGTTCTATTCTATTTTGTTTTATTTCTCCTTATGTCTTGTTATGGTTTATTATTATTTATCTATTATTATATTATCTATTCTGTAACTATTTTAATAAATGGCTCATTTTCTTATTTCAGATGTGGATGTATTCCGAGCGTCACCCTGCCCCACAGCGCGACAATCCTAATTTATTACTTTGTACAATATTTTATAATTTCCAACATGACTGAATACATTTTATTATAATACTTAACCTAACTTGACTTGTAATTTTTATTATTTTAAATGAAATGGATTAGAAAGAAGAAAGAAAGCGGCTGTTGAAATGTATTATTCTCCTTATTATATTCCACGTTCTCCATCGATAGGTACAAACTGTCGTAACTAGCAAGGTCCTGGGCGCGATTGCCGGATTGACCAAAAACATTATGATACTTGAAATTTTCTATTTAGAAAAATCTAAGTAGTAGCTTGAATTCTGGAAGTTGGTGGTGCCTAGAGAGTACGTTAGGCTGTCAGTCCTGCGCTTGGTCCCTTCCCGATCGTGTCAGTAGCACCGGCTGATCGGATTTTAACAGTAGCGGAATAGAATATTAGAATTCAATTCAATTCAATTTAAATATTTACAATATATACAGGGTGTCCCAAAAGGTTAAGTAGCTGGGAAAGGGGGTGACAGGGGTGGACACATTGGTCACTAGAAAAATAAAAAAAAAATCCGCTCTGGGTATTAAAAAAAAAATGGCATTTTTTTAAAAACTTAAAATTTTACACCTTGTTATTTTTGATGTTGATGTTGATGACCTTGTTGTTATTGAAGATTACATAACAGCATTTTTTTTAAATACAGCCATATTTGTAGGTACAGTTAGCACAAGGTGTAAAAATTTTTAGTCTTAAAAAATGCCATTTATTTTTTTAAACACCCAGAGGGAATTTTTTATATTTTTCTGGTGACCCTTGTGACCATCCCTATCACCCCCCTTCCCAGCTACGTAATCTTTTGGGACACCCTGTATAAGGGTGCGAGAATAACCGCATTTGTGAAAAAATATGTTGCAGCTTTTAACGCCCATCTCCGGGGAAGGCGCCGAGTCTCAATACTTCATTAGAAGAATTAAAATAGTAATAGAATATTAGATCAACAGGTGCATTCTATATTTGTGATGCACACATATTTGTTCACTATAATATGTCCTGCGTATCTACGCATCTAGCTAATCTCCTTAAAGATTGGTTGCCGTGATCGAATCGACCGGGAGGACCATAAATAGTATACTTATAGCATCACTCGACTTATATCTCTAAAGTTATTTCTTGATTTGAATAACTTTATAATATCCGACCAGTATTTTAAATCTTCGATTTTTATTTTATTGTTATTATTCGTAATGGCATTTACATTTTGTTTACATTTTATATTAGTGTGACATCTTAAATAAGAATTAACATAAAGTAATGGCACTCTATTTCGAAGGTTCGAAAAATTGCAGCATATTCCTATGTATATAGAAAAAATTGCGTTAAAGTAAGGTAATGTGTGTAATCAATATTAAGTTTGTTCTACTATCATTTCTGGAGGGTAATCACGTAACAGTATAACCTACTATCGCTTTAATAAAGATGTCTTCGCTAATCTTATTAAATTAATGTAGCTTCAATAATACAGTAACAAAAACATAGGAAATGCGTTACGATAATTAACAGTAATAAATACATTTTTATCGAAGTCACGTAGAAATGTGGAGGACGTCTTATAAATAGTAATACCTTTTTGATATTACCAAAAACATAATTACAATTACAATTGTTTTACACGTTTTAATTTAGGCTTTAAACTTATTTACAGATAGATTTTCTTATAATAAAAGGGAGATCTTTATATGTATTACTAGCTTTCCGCGCGCGGTTTCACCCGCGTAACTCCCGTTCCCATAAAAACTTTAAAATATATATATATATAATAAAATATAGCCTCGATAAATGGGCTATATAACATTGAAAGAATTTTTCAAATCGGACCAGTAGTTGCTGAGATTAGCGCGTTCAAGCAAACTAACTCTTCAGCTTTATCTATTACGGCAAATAACTAATTATTAGGTACCAATTCCTTGCGTTTTTATACTCGTGATAATTTCTCAACGAAATGTCCGATTGGAATAAAACAAAAAGTATTTTACTTCTACATAAATACCCTTAATAACATTATGCTTAATTTGGATAAGGATTAATATAACGATATACATTTAACGTAGTTTCTTTCTTCAGACGATTTAATATTTTTTTATGAACATAAAAGCGGTTATTGTGACTAAACTATGATAGTTAGATATATGCTCTCGCGAACTTTTTTGTAGATCTTAATAAGACCTACAAACCCGTAGTACATCATTTTGTTTTATTGTCAATAGTTTTTGCAGCGCACGCATAAATAGGTTTTCGCTTTTACACCTTGGGTTACAAAAACGCAATTTTCTTACGGATCCCCAACTTTTTTGAAAATAAAATATAGCCTATAACCTTCCTCGATAAATGGACTATCCAACACTGAAAGAATTTTTTAAATCGGACCAGTAGTCCCTGAGATTAGCGCGTTCAAACAAACAAACAAACAAACTCTGCAGCTTTATAATATTAAGTATAGATGAGCAAAGGACACACACAAAAGCAAGTGTGTGAACGTTTTAATTGTATTATGAACAAGAATCAATAATAGTCATGGTGAAATCATAACATGGACTTTTATTTTCTTTTGGGACTAGTCTCACCCACCACCACTGCAACTCCTGTAAGTCAGGATCAACCGTGGCACACACTGGAAATGGCAATGTGCAATAACGCGGACTTGCTTACTATTGCTGACGATATATTACATACAATGTCATACATGTTAGTTTAGTACAGCGGGTTAGTGGTTAGCCCAAACATTTTCCAAAACTCACTCATGTTTTCATAGCGTTGGTCAAAATCCATCACATCTTAGTGAAAGAGCACCTACCCCTAGGTCTTCTGAAAACAACTGCTCTGGTAAAAAATCTAGACAGATCAACGTCTGCCTACATTTAGAATGTGATTAAATGTAATACACGAACTGAAAAAAAGAAGTGGGCACAAATTGCTTGGCATAAGTAACGAGTTTTGGGGAACTGATATGTAGCAACTCATCTTGTTCTGATTATATTTCAACGAAAAACAATCAGACAGATATTAAATTAGAGACTGGTGATTGTGATCAGTCGATTTGACGTTCAGACTTGGACGCGCGGTTCATACCTACATTTCGATTTACAATATTTTTTGGAAATCAATGAATTTAGATGATAATTTATTACGATTCGAATCGAATATCGAACGATAATACTACGTTCTTGTTTAAGTTGACATATAGGAAGTGTTATTTTTTATCATTTAACATTTCTTTATCAATCGAAGAGAAAACAAGGTTTTAAAATGCCACGGAATTTGCCAACGGTGCCAAATTTATTAGTTGTATAATGTTAAGAATAAATAAAATAAAATAAATAAAAATCATTTTTATTTACGTAAACCTATTACAGGCACTTCCAATAGTCAAAACAAAACAATAATTTATTATTAATCTATGGATAATTTTAACATTTTAAATGAGCATATTAAGCAGGTATTTTAGTTATTGTTTTTAATAATTTTAGTCTTAACTTTATTATTTAACTATATTGTGTCCAATAGCTTGTTCTGTCTATAATAAATTATATTAAGAACAATTGTCATTATTTGGGCGGACCATGAGTGTATAACGATGGACGCGATTTAATGCTACCACCGGATCAAATACCCAACTGAGAAGATCCGGTGAAACAAACTCAGTGGGTTATTCTACTGCCGGTTTTAACACGACCCACATGAGCGTAGATTTTGGTCCAGTTACTTTTATTATTTATTTGGCATACACATTATTTTCCCGAACGGTTGTCTTTGTAATATTTGATTATCTATTAATGTTTATATACTTTTAAAAGAAGCTAATTTGAGAAAGAACTAGCGGTGTATTAATGTAACTTATTAGGCCGATTACAGATAGTTCACAGAACATCACTCTATTATGCCTACTATTTTACTTAGATACAGGGTCTCTAGGAAGTGTTACGCAGGATGGTTCATGGATAAATTGGGAAAAAATCCAAAAATACTATATACATATTTGATTTTTGTACATCATGTGTTGTATATTTGGAATTAGGAAAACAATGCATAGGAATTTTGAAATCGAAGTATTCTGCCTCTGACCTCTTAATTTTTTACTTGAGTATACATATTTAATAGATGAATTCTGATACAGAATCGTAATAAACATTAAAACTTGTTAATGTTTATAGTACTAAAACCGTAGTATTATGTGCCTTTATCTTGCTTTAACTAGGAGTATATACCTAACACCTCTGCACGATGGACCGACGACCTCATATAGGTCGCAGGGAGTCAGTGGATGCAGGCCGCTAGCAATTGTTCCCGCTGGAAACCCATGGGGGGAGGTTTATGTTCAGCAGTGGACGACAACGCAGGCTGATGATGATGATGATGATATACCTACTGTACCTACAATTTTATTAATAGTAAGAACTTTGTTGTAAGATTTATAATAATAATGGTTTACTTGTATTAAACATTGTTAATACAATACGGGTCTTAAATTAAAAATAGTATATTACGATATTAGTGCGTATGCGTATGATGCTCGGCTCAATTACGCCCTCGCCTTCGGCTCGGGCTGAAATTCCGCCTCGCATGTTATAACCAATACGCACGTATATCGTACGACGTTTTTTAACACATTTGCGAGGAAACAGATTTTTTTTTTTTCACAATACAAGTACCTACAAAGAAAAGAAAATTTGAGAAAAATGGCGCGAGGATTATTTTCTGCCGTAGCTGTGTGAAAATGTTGGCAAAGACGTTAGAGCATGCAGCCAAGTTTTTAAATTACCGAATAAACTGATTTTTTTTATTTTAAATAAACTGAATCTGTGAATGCACACTGTTGCTTTCCCGCCATTTTAACAGCGCGCTAGGGCTGCCTACTGACTGGCGCCGCGCGGCGCGGCGATTAGTTCGAAATTTGAATAGCAACAGCGCGTGAAATGGCAAATAATACTGTTATGGAATTTGTATGGACTATAACTTAACTATTTGCTTTGGTAACACACGCGTTTTTATGACCCGCTTTACATATTTAAAACCGGTGGAATTAAATCAGCTTTACGAGCAACGGTGTTAAAAAATGTTTAACCAGATTTTGGTATCAAATTGTCAGCATTCTGATAACATAACAAATACTTAATTACCTACCAACTTATCTGTATGGCTACAAAGCCTTCACAATATTATTTTTATTTTTTTTCGATTTAAGATAAGTACTTGAAAAATCGCCGTGTACAATAAAATGAAAATGGCGTGCATTTTTCTCATAACTGGTATATTTTTTGAAAATCAAAATTTTATGGATTATCTCATTCCTTAAGCAGTTCTTAAATTGTTTCGTCATAAATGTTAATCTAATGCCAATTTTTTTAAAGTTTTCCTCATTAATTGTGGCCATGGCAAGACCTTACAACTCACAGACCTATTTTAAATAACGTATGGTGAAATGGAATATATTGTACCTAACGAAACATTTCCGTTTTTGTTTCTTCAAATTATGCTTTAAGTACATTCAACAAAAGACGTAGGTTTACACTTAGTGAAACACATTTTAAATATATGTACAGTGTACAAGTTTATGAGCAGAGTTTAGAGAGTAGCAGCGATCTCTTCACCCATAAAGAATTAACGGCTGTTATAGTGACTTAAACATATTTATTTACATTATTTCATACTGACATGACGGTGTTAACCTATTTCTTTTGTTGACTGTACCTACGAATAAAATAATACTATTAATAATTTCTTAAATTGTAAATTTATATTTGTCTAAATATACTGGACTATAAGGACTATTGATCCCAATAGTCCTTTTTCTTCAACATTTCAATCTATCGTTTTAGGGTTTGGCGTCTGTCAGTCAGTTAAAGCACTGTTTTATAGGTTGCAGCATTGGACGATTTAATTTTAAAACATCAAAATTTCAAACTCATGATTATCATTTCCAAAAATAAATTGGTGTCATAATTAACAAATCAATCCATATAACTATGTCATCGTAGACCCGAAGTCCGAGGGACCCGGGCACTATAAAGTAAAGCGACAGCACCACGGTAAGCACTGAAGATGTATAAGTTATATTTCGTCAATCCCCTGCCAGCGATAATCCTGAGCCGCGCCTTCATCAGTTATTAGGGCTGGAGCAATGCTCATATCTATGCTCGGTGAAGTAGCAAAAGCCTCTTGGCTAATTATATATGACCGTCCGAAAAAAACAGGGTTATGTAGTTCCTACTCGCCGCCGCCGTGCCACCTTACAACGGCCGTCCACGCCAGCGAAGTCAAATTTACGTAGCGGGGTCAAATATATATGAATAAAAATGGAACTTTATTTTGCAAGACTGACAGTAAGTAGGTACTTCGGTTATTATTCGTTTTGAAGTTTCCATACCTGAGTCAAAAGAAAAATACGGTTGAGGATAAAAAAATTAAATTAAAAAAAAACCGGTTTAAATAACGGGTCCCTATACCCACGCGCAGGTTACTAAGGAGTTCAATTAAGGAGTTAAGTTCTAGAATCTAGAAAGCTCTCGTTAGGAGCCGGAAAAGACCATGCCTTTCCGTTGTCCAAAAAGTATGAAGTTAAAATTCAAAGTATAGTTAAGCTAAGCAAACAGAAAAATATTATCCAATCGTTTTGTCTATAGTGTTGTAATTTTTTTGTCAATGTTAGTTCCACCATAACTTCAGGAAATACTTACCTAGAATGGATATAACAAAAAAATACTCAATTTTAAATTTAGGTAGGTCCTCTTGGTGCAAAAGGGCAAATTGCACTTGGTCAGTTTGTTTAAATAATAAATGTTATGATATGGGGTAAGTAGGGTCAGACAGCAAAAATCAACAAAATTTTGTAACACTTGAAATTTTTCAAATTAAATTAGACTTCAATTGAAATTACTTTAGGTGTTAGTAGTACATAGTTTTTATTACTGAAGCTGTTTCATATCATAAGTGACCTTAGAGAAGCGTATTTTTTTCATCTCTGGATGGAGCTCACTAAAAAATTACAAATAGTTAGCAGATAAATACTTACGTACTTGTACGCGGAGTAAGTCTGCACATATATACATATATTCTATCCTAACGTTACTTTTAGTTTGTATGTTATTCATGTTTGTTAATTATAATAAATTACCAGTCATCCTAACGTACATCTTTTGCTACCCTACTTCTTCTACTTTTGATCCATCCACGGCATACGGTTGCCTGGAAGAGATTGCTTTTAGCGATAAGGCCGCCAATTGCAAAATATGTATTACTGTTTGTTATAATTATTAATGTATGTGTTACTATTTTATTTTGCAATAAAGTGTACTTCATTCATTCATTCATTCATAAATATAAAGCAAGAACGTTTTATTGCCACCTCCTTTGAGAAACCTAAAATCAACCAAGTTTGATTGTTTGAAGAGTTTGTTTTCGATTTAAAGTTTTAAAACGAATAATGTTCCATACAAACTAACACTCCTATTATTTGTAAGGGTTATTTAGAAAATATTATTTATATTTTATATTTATTTGGAAACCGTTATATTAGAACTATTTAAAGTTTAATTCAAAGTTTTCCACCCTTTTTTGCCCCTTAGGGCGTTGAATTTCACTAAACGCGTCATTGAGATCATTATTTCCGCCACTTAGCCCGCATAGATGTCTATAATCCTAGTTACCTAATCCTGTTAGAGGTGTTTTTTTTTTTCTTATCGGATGCCTACCTCATATAGAGAATACATTCTTCACATTTCGCTTTTCTACGATCAACGGTGTGCGTTGGTCAGTCATTTAGGACAATGCATTTTATTAATATAGATGGGCAAATTTAACTACTTTATAGAAATTCCGAAGGTTAACTGAGTGACTCAAAATATTTAATATGTTTTAGTATGTTTTTTTTTTCATTCATTCATGCATTCTGTTATAGTGTGTTAGTCATAGGTATTTACAATCGTAGCGTTAATTAGGTAACATTTAAGGTAAGGGAAAATGCATTTGACATCTAAGCAGTATTTTGTTTTATCAAAATAACGAGTGTAGTAAAAACTGAAATGAACAACGTACAAGTATTGTTTGTCCCTTAGCATACGTCTTTCATGCAGTTTCTACCAAAGGAGCAAAAAAGATGATCACCTAGTTTAGGTATATTCTCCTCAAGGCATTGTGATTTTTGAGACGTTTCTAACGCTCAGCGAAATGATTTATTTTTGGTACAGTACAGTCTAGGTATGTTGCCTTATACTTTTTCAATAATATTAAAAACTAGCGGCCTGCCCCGACTTCGCACGAGTGGACTTTTATACCCTACCCCTACCCTACCCCTACCCTACCCTACCCCTAACCTACCCCTACGCTACCCCTACCCTACCCCTAACCTACCCCTACCCTACCCTACCCCTACCCTACCCCTACCCTACTCCTACCCTACCCTACCCTACCCCTACCCCTACCCCCCCTACCAGTCCTTCTCCCAGTTCTTAGCTACCTCCCTACCAATTTTCAGCCAAAACGGTTCAGCCGTTCTTGAGTTATAAATAGTGTAACTAACATGACTTTCTTTTATATATATAGATAGATAACAGACTACAATGACTTCGAACCTGTGCTAGGGCGCTCGTTTGTATCTCTTGTATTATCTTTCACTGCAAGCTCATTTTGCTATCATTGCCGTTTATGCCAGGGCCTCTTTTTTTTGTAAACAATATATGTCTTTAAATATATACATACCTATGTTACGTTTCGATAGTAACTGACTGGTGGCAGACGTCTTGCCAATAATATTGCAAGGGTAAAAAATCACGGTTTATATAGGTATTACATTGATATTTCACGATACAATGTAATTTGATGTGTATTGTATTGCGCATATTGATATTAGGACCCGTGTTGAAAAACTGAGACGGTATTGGTTACATCTTATCATATCTCGGGACCTCTCGATTCTACTAAGATTTGGTTGAGAACGTAGCTATTGGAGTGCAACCTACAGAAGCTAATTCAAATACTTTCGTTCGGGTATATAAATACAGCCTTTGATTCTTACTTGTATAATCCAAAAGGATTTGAGATTTTTCCGTCAATTATGAATCGATTTTCAAAATCTTTTTTAATTGAAGGAGGCCTATAAGGGGTTCTCGTTGAATGATACCTGATAATAGGATCACAAAAAAAAGGAGGACCCCTTACAATTTTATAGACATATATTATATCTATAAGTAATTCATTATTTTATCTTAATGGTTTAATGGTTTATATGTATGACTTGCAAGTCATACATAAGTATAAACCAATTCACTATGCATAAATGAACTAAAAGTAAAATACCTATAACTATTAGCATTTCTGCAGTCGTTGGTTTTAATATCCCACATTCCATGCTATGTTAGTAGTTTCTGTGTTTTCAATTTTTTTTAAATGCAGATATGAAACAGGAATCACCATCATCATATGACTTGAAATTCCGAAGGTGTTATATAAATGTCTTTCTTTCTTTCTTTCAAATAGCACTAAAGATTTTAAAACCGTTGTTTTCCCTTTAAGTAGGTATGTCTCATCTACATTTTTTATATTAATACTTTCAATATACCTACAGTCACAACAGGTTATAAATACAACTTTAAATACAGTGCCACAGTGTCCATAGTATAAAAAGCTGTTTTAGGTTGACGAACTGATATTAATAGCCACAATAAATAAGGATGATTACAGTTAAGCATACCCTGGCAGCTATGCAAGATAATGACTTAAAGAAAGGACAAAATATACCCTGTCTCATATTGTGTTACATTATCGCTTTAAAGGAATTATGAAACCTGTATGTAAACCTGTTGTAGCTCTTATAACTGCATACATTAGTACCTTGGTCATCATTAGGTCTGTAGATATAAGTAACGGTAAAAAATTGCTGACCAATAATATACTACTTCAACAATATTAAAAACTATGTATTTACTCGTGTATGTGTGACTTTTCCATGATCTCGCTCTTGTCGTAAAATAATGTTAAATCTTATATTTCTCTCCGGGTCTGGTTGGTCAAACCCCGGTAGCCCATTGGTTCCGACTGTTATAACACTAATGTCAAAGTCAATAATATTCATATATATATTCACATAGACATATTCAAAAAAGATATTTATATCTTATGATTTTTTTTCTACCACCAGTTTTGGACCATCATCGCCATTCACATATGACACCATCAATACCAATTGTATATGTAGGGAATTGTCAGCAGCATTTCGCTGTGTGTTGCAACATATTACTGCGGTCACCAACTCGCGTGTCCAGCGTGACGCTTATGATAGACTTCCCTCGGGGAAGGCCCATGATCAGTAGTGGAAAGTTATTGGTAAAACTATAATTTCAAACCGAAGTTTAGATATTAGGGTCACGAAAGGTACAGGGAATGTCCTAATTTGATTCTTGATTTTGAGATTAACGCAATTAAAAGTTTAGAATTAATAAAATGGATCATCGTTTCGGTCATGAACAATACACGTATGTTTTGCGGTAAGTATCTGTTTACTTTTTTTTAAAGTTTGTTATTGGTTAGTAAACTACCATAAATAAAGATTTGTTTCCAAAATGTAAATTATGCTCTTTGCCTGTGCCCTTATAAATACCTAAATGTTATTTTATTGCAAGTCAATTTCTTTATAGTTATAAGACTAAGGCAATTTTCCGTGTAACCTTTAGCCAGTCTCTGACTAAAGGTCTATCTAGGCGGTAAATCGCTGGTGGAAGTATTACAATTAAGATATGTTTATGAGAAGTGGTCGAAAAAAGGCGATGGATGAGAAGCAGGCGCATTGACCCTATATACTAAACTAGCGGACCCCACAGACGTTGTCCTGCATGATAATATATTATTATACCTATATAATTATATTTGATTCCAGCCGTTTGGGAGGAGTTCAGTGACATACACATGTACAGTAGAATTATATATCTATATAAAGATGTACTGAGAAATTTTTAGACGTGATTTCACTTTTTTTATTGAAACATAATTGTGGTAGCGGTTGTATTAACAATTATGGTCTCCAAAAAAAATGTACTAATAGCAACTGGAATTCGTGTGCGGATCCGTTTTTATTAATTACCCACGTGTGGAGTTATTTTCATTTCATCGCGCATAAGTTTATCCGGATGGGTATAACAATCATTATTAAGAGTCATTAGTAAATAGTTAAAATATAATATCGGATTCTTATTTAGGGTTCCATACCCAAAGGGCAAAAACGAAACCCTATTAACTACTAAGACTCCGCTGTCTGTGTGACTATCATTCACCAGGTTGTATCTCATAAAACGAAATGGCTAGAAAGATGCACTTCTGATGTATCTCTGTTGCCGCTATAAAACAGAATAAAACAAATATTTAACGAACATAATTATAATAATAAATCGAGCAAAGAACGGCAAAATAATTACGTGTTTTTATGGCACATTCAATACCACGGGCCCATGCATAAGGGCCCGGTCAGCTAAGGCATTCATTGGACCTAAGCCAACATTGAAGTGGCATTTGGTACCATTTAATATTAAAATGAGATGGCTGCATTAATTAAGGTCTACATATTTATCTATATATTGAGATATACCAATGGGCAGTCCTCCACAGATACGAAACTATTGCCGGAATAGAAGGGACGTCGTTTGGCCTATTGGGATGGGAGGATAGGTACTGGAAAACTGGGCAGAAATCGGACAAATGCCTTAAAAACTTTCGCATATTTTGTAATGGCAAACGGTGACTCGCTTCTTGATGCTAACCAATGGGTTAGCTTCCGTTGGCCCCCTATTAGAAAGCCACAACATGACAGCCAGGCAACACTATGTAAACAGCTAAGGTTGTCCAGAGGTAAGACTGCTGGGCGCAAGGTCCTAGCACAGTGGAGTGCCCCGGCATTATGGCATTTTACACATCCAACCAGAAACATGGATACCGCTCTTTCAACTCCATTCTGGCCGACCAGTTAAGACAAGCTCAGAGGCAGGTGGTGTGCCAGTGTGTGTACCTGTACCTACCTATAGCTCGCCACAAGCTGTCCTGCGGTGACTGATTGCACTGGATAATCCAGTGAGCGATGGGGTCGTCATATTGCGACGCCGTTTTATTATAGATAATGGCACGCTAAACCGCGAGTCCAACTCGCGGTTGGCCGGTTTTCCAAGTTTTTTTTCTAATAATATTATTTTTCCTTAATCGATATGTTATGAGTAGATAATGTTTAATTAATAGGTACTATAATAATTCATCAAAATAAAATGATTCACAACAAACCGGGTCGTAAGCAGGAAAATTGCTGCGGGGATTTTTTGAGTTCATATGAGCGTCTGTAGTTCAAACATTATAGTCATTTTGCCAAACGATCTCGGACCGGCTGACCGTGAGTCAAACTTTAAACACAATTGTGACTAAACATTTATAAATGGCATTAATAAAATAAATATTGTTTTTGTTAAATATTATTTGAGTGTTACGGAAAATGAATAGCCTAGTCACATTTGGTAAGTTTTAATCGAAGTATTTATTCAATATTTTAAGATAAAAGATGCGATCATCGATGTTTAACTGATAGCTAATAAAACACTTGTTTCATAGGCTTATACATCCAAGGTGTACATTTTTTTCTTACGTCGTTAATTTGATTGAAGAAACAAGTTATTTTAATCGTTATGACAAAATACGTGGAGGTACTTTATATTTTAATGATGGATATCAAAAACATCGGCCATCGTAATAACAACAACAAAGCATAGACACTGGGATTTATTGCACTGTTTGTAAATCTATACTAATACTAGCTTCCCGCGCGCGGTTTCACCCGCGGTAACTCCCGTTCCCGTAGGAAATTCATAATAAAATATAGCCTATGTTCTTTCACAGGCTCTAGACTATATCTGTACCAAATTTCATTTAAATCGCTTCAGTAGTTAAGGTGTGATTGCGTAACAGACAGACAGACAGACGGACAGACAGACAGACATACAGACAGAGCTACTTTCACATTTATAATATTAGTAAGGATTAGTAAGGAAGTAAGGATTATACAAAGGTAGGTATTAAACGGAGGAGGGATAATCTCCGGTACCAACCCTATTTTTAAAATTCTTTTACCATTAGATAATTATGTAATTCAGACTTATAACATAGGATATATTTTAAGACGTCATGGTTTACATGGAACCTAGTATTAAGCAGATAAAACCTCGCGGAGCAGCTTCTATTTAATATTGAGTGAGAATACCTTGGGAATTAGCTTCATTTTTTTTTACCTAGGACTACAAAACACAGACTAGCCTACAGTTTTAATTTAATTTCTCGATAGACTTTTTATATAATTGATACTATTGCATTGTTACGAAGATACGTGTTCGTGTTTTTTTCTAGGTATTGTTGTAAACGGTAACTTTACACAAAATATGATTATGATAAAGATGAAAGAAGAAAGAAAATTAATATTTCACAGACTTTTTCCACCAATAACTACCAATAGTTCCACTACCACTACCAATGAATCTACAGTTACAGCAATGGCGTCCTCCCAACCCTTAGTTTGCAAAGAACCATCCGATGCCCTCGTAGACTCGAAGTCCGAGAGGCCCCCGAACTGTAAAGTAGAGCGACAGTTGCACAAAACTCCCATTAAAAAAGCAAAAGCCTCGTGACTAACAACGTATGTCCGTCCGAAAAAAAAAACAATGGCATTATTTTGGCAACATGGCAACACCATATACACTGTGATTTTTTTTGTCGTTGCTGATACTCAGCCAAATAATTAATTTATGGAAGTACGATCGGTCTATGTAGGTATATACTTTTACTGTAACATAAATAATTACAAATTAAAATTACTTCGAAACCTGTGTGATGGGCGGACTCCGTTCGGGCGACCTACAATATATTGTATTGCAATTGCAAGGCATTGAGTTATTTACCATAGACATTAATTTATAATTGCCGTGTCCATGTGAATATTAGGGTTCCGTAGCCAAATGGCAAAAAACGGAACCCTTATAGATTCGTCATGTCTGTCTGTCTGTCTGTCTGTCCGTCCGTATGTCACAGCCACTTTTTTCCGAAACTATAAGAACTATAATGTTGAAACTTGGCAAGTAGATGTATGTTGTGAACCGCATTAAGATTTTCACACAAAAATAGAAAAAAAAACAATAAATTTTGGGGTTCCCCATACATAGAACTGAAACTCAAAAAAATTTTTTTCATCGATCCCATACGTGTGGGGTATCTATGAATAGGTCTTCAAAAATGATGTTAGGTTTCTAATGTAATTTTTTTCTAAACTGAATAGTTTGCGCGAGAGACACTTCCAAAGTGGTAAAATGTGTGTCCCCCCCCTGTAACTTCTAAAATAAGAGAATGATAAATCTAAAAAAAATATATGATGTACATTACCATGTAAAATTCCACCGAAAATTGGTTTGAACGAGATCTTGTAAGTAGTTTTTTTTTAATACGTCAAAAATCGTAAACCGCAATTTAGCTTTCATTCAACATTTCATTTCATAAACATACGCTTTTTTATTTATTCTTGATATCAAAAATAGGTACGCACTTGTAACTGAAACGGAACCCTTCGTGCGCGAGTCCGACTCGCACTTGGCCGGTTTTTTTTTTATTAGAAACATATGTCTATTTTAAACATTTATTTTCGTTCGTTTTCGTCTTTATCGTAATGTTATGTTACCATTAGTATATATATTACTTTACTGATGGCAACTCATCCTTATTATTAACAACGATAGTCACGGTGTACATGGGTAATCCTAACAAATAATATATTTAAACTTTTTGTGTTCCTTTTGATTATATTAACACATTAGCTTGCCATGCGTGGTTTCACCCGCGTAACTTTAGTTCCCGTAGAAAGTTCATGATAAAAAAAGCATATAGCCTTTCTCAATAAATGGGCTATCCACCAGGCAAAATATTTTTCAAATCAGACCAGTAGTTTCTGAGATTAGCGCGTTCAAGTTACAAACCAATAAACTCTTTAGCTTCATTAGTATATAGATTTAATACTATTTTGTGTTTTTAACGGTGATTAATTTATAGTATATCTACAGTTATCTACTACTACTGAACATTAGTGAATTAATACATATTATGACCTCTAAGCAAATTTAACACTTTTTATTAACTTGTATTTTCTTACGATTCTTAAAAGTAAGGAATAGCTATTGATATACTATTATCTTTTAACGTCAGTATAAATTATGAGGGATACTTGGTTTGGGATTTACTTAATTTATCAAATCGTCGGCAATCCCAAAAGTTGGAATGTACGTCGATACACAATATGATAAATATCAATGATCCGCACCTATACCTAAAACAATCAAAATTCTACTTTCACTTTTATATGTCCACATGAATAATCTTATAAGGAATTTTTGATTTTTTTCCTTTTCGATATTAACATGATATTACGTGGTGAGGTCAGTGACATTTTGAACTCTGTGGGCGAATCTGCAAGACGTTAGCTTGTGGAGTTCCAAAATCAAAATATACTTTGTAAATCAATAAAATAAAAGGAATTCGTTATTAAATATTTTTGTTGAAAAAAAAATCATATTATTCCGAAGGGAAAGGCACCCATCACTGCGCATGCATTACAGAGGGCACGGGGAACTGCAATAGCATAACATAAAGAAAACAAATATTATCAAATCTTGTAAAGATTGATTAGAATATCGGGCGTGTTATTCAATCAACTGATTAAATAAAACGAAGATGGAGTTTGAAATTTTAAAGAAAATTATTGTCTGCAATAAATGATGTCAATTCAACATTTAAAATAATAATTATAAAATCACTAACCGGGTTCCAATTCAAAATTGACTTTATAGATGGAAATTGTGAAGAGAGAAATAGATAAATATTATTATTGTTACGTTTCAAAATTAAGATTAAAATTCGACCACCGCTGCACCGACCCAGGATTCGAACCTGCATCTTAGGTTAAGCCCCTAATGCCTTAACCAATTAGACTACGGTGGAACCACAGCCGGTCATCGAAATTTATTAATTTCTTTGTAACACGTCTCTAAGAGGTGTGGTATTACCTATATATTGAACGAAGTTGTAATAAAATAAGTTATTTTAAATTTAATTTTAGGTTTCGCTGTGATATTATGCTGTACATCTATGGATGGATTTGGTTTGAGAGAACAGTTTAACACATGGAAAGTACAACCTCGTCATTACCGCCAAGGATCACACCATGATTGGCCACATGGTCCCATACATGAGCATCACGGTCCCCATAGAGATAATAATTTTGACCCTCACTTGCCCCATGCTGATGATAGTAGTAGCGAGGAATATTTAGACAGTGACGAATCAGGCGAAAATGAGAACCAGGATGAGAACTACAGGGATTGTCAGGAACATAAAGTCGCTCATGATCCGCATTTATCATATAATAAGTAAGTATGTTAAGTTAATTAACATAAGCTTCGGCACAAATTATATATTTCATAATACATTTCTTCTTCTGAAATAAAAGGCCTGCCAAGTACCAACTCAATCCGAAATAATTATGCCTATATCAGAGTGTTTAAATGTTTAAATATCTTGCAAGAAAATATGTCGTGATATTGAAACAATATAATATATTTGTTTTCCTTGAGTACTTGTTCAATCAATAGAGATGTATGTACCTGAGATGTATCTCTTAAATTTTTTGCAGACGCCCTATAGGATTTAACAAAAATCCTATAATGCCTCATCATCCACCATGGACGCTAAAACTGAATCATCCACCCTGGAGAATACCGACTACAAATCACAGAGTACCTACTTCCTACCCTCGAACAGAAAAACCACCATTGACATCAAGGCCTACACTAAAACCAACTACATGGTATATTCCGATTCATACGCAGGTGACAACTCAATCAAGTTTTACTACAGGAGATCAGAATACTGAAGGAGCTAAAAATATAGCGACCAGACCTTTACCTGACACAGGATTCAGTAATGTTACCTCATCAACACGGCTACTGACATGTATTCGATCATGTCCTCCGGCAACTGTGTATAGCCCCCTATGCGGTACGGACGGAATAACATATAACAATATGGCAGAAATACAATGTGTCCAAAGCTGTGGAGTTAGTAAGTATTCCCTTCAATCTTATTTATTTCCCAAATAAGCTTAGAATGGAATAGTATAGCTCCTCTTGAACTTTTTTTTTCCGACTGACATATGTATTTAGCCCTGAGGCTTTAGCTACTTCACCGGGCATAGCCCTCAGGAACCTAACGATATACATATGAGTTAGAATATAAAGATAAAAATGTCTCCTGGTCTACTTGTATAAGTGGTAAGTATTATATTCACACTCTAAAAGTAACATAAAGATAAAAAGCGCCGGTATCGCAGTGATCCGTTGTGTCGATTGTACTTAAGCAAGGTTACCTAATGTATGGCATGGCGCTTTTATAAGTATACTGAAAATAAATCAAAACATTAAAGTTATTTTGGATCCACGAATCACTTTTGCAACTTGGCACCGTAAATTTCGTTATAATAATCATATAAAATATAGGTAGGTGGTTGACCTAATATGAACAATATTTTTTTTTATGATGACACTTCAGTGTTGTGGATAGTATAAGACAAAGTGTCTTACTTAGTACTTAGTGTTTATTTATACTCTGTACGGCGCGCACCTCTATAAGGTCACACCTCTGCACTATTAAATATTTTCTGTTATAAATTCTGTAACTGTGGTTTTAAGTTTTATTGTTTAACAATGCTAGGTAGGAAATGAGGAGTTAAGAGGAAGAAACGCTCGTAAATGTCAAACATGGGAAATACCATAATTATACCTGCCCCTTATTTTATTTAGCTTATGTTTACTAATGCTATCTTAACGTTATTTGTAGATATTAAGGTGCAAAGCAATTCGCCGTGTACATCACTGCTGAATAATGAGGCTGGCACTACTACATCAACACCAGTTCCAGATTTGGAACGTACTGTGACCTTGACGAGGTATCAGCTATGTATGAAGCAATGTGAACTCGCCCCTAATTACAATCCTGTCTGCGGGACAGACCTTGTCACCTATATTAACATCGATCGCTTGAACTGCGCCAAACAATGCGGAAATGGTATTTTTTACATTTTATTATACCGATAATGATTGCACTTATATAAGCTTAACTGCCTTGTTGGTCTAACGCTATATGATCAACCGTAACTACCAAGGGAGCGAGTTTGATCCTTGCGTCGGGCAAAAAAATGTCTGAACTAGAAATTTTCTGCTTAGAAATATCGAAGTGCCAGCCCGAAGTCTTTCAAAGTTTGTACGCATGAATGAATGGGCCTTAGGTACCTACGCAAAACTATTGGTCCAATTTTGCTGATATTTTAAACAGTAATTGTTTATAAGCTGTTTTAACATTTAGGGTATAAACAATCACATACTGGAGTAGCGTTGCAGTTGCAGCACGAAGATATTATAACTTACTGCTCCTGACATTTTACATCAACTTTCGTTTCAGCGGTCGATATCTTATGTAATAAGGATTGCCCTTCTTGTCCTGGAACATTTCCTTCGAAGACTACACCACCGCCACCAACAACATGGAATCTCCCCGTATATTCACTAGAAATTCGACAATGCATGAAAGCGTGCCCTCCTTCAACAGAATTTAAACCAGTCTGCGGATCAGATGGCGTAACATATGGCAACCCTGGGAAATTGTTGTGTGCTCAAATGTGTGGAATAGGTAATAATACTAGTGACCTATAAGGGATAATTAACATAAACCCTTAACAAATTATAAACCTAAACCTTCCTCATAGTCCACTTTATCTGTCGGTGAAAACGGTATGAAAATCCGTTCAAGAAATTTAGAGCTTTGTTTATTAATATGTAGCTATTTATAATGTGATAAAATCCAAAATATGCCGATAGGGCAGAAAAGTTCTCAAATGGAGAGACTACGAATTGGCAAAGACAGCGTGGTAACCACCGCCTGCATGATGAAACTACGACCTAATCAAACCTAATAATACGACCTAATAACGGTCGCAGGGGGCCCATGGATGTCGGCCGCTGGCAATGAGGGAGGCCTTTGTTTGAACTGGAATGCAACAGATTGATATGATGATGATAATCAATAGTTGTAATAAAAAAAAACTGTTTTGTATTTGATTCTAACATGTTGTAAAATACTAAGTATCTCTATTATCTACTTTATTATTAATCAATAGTCCAGTTACATTTACTTAGGCTGAAGTTCTGCTTACCTTTACGCCCGGGAAAGTAGCAAAAGCTTCCTAACTACATGATGTCCGAAAAAGGGGGCCAATGCATTTTGAAAAATTGGCCCTTCTAGTCTGATACTATTATTGCTTAATATCATTAATGTTTGTTTTTGTTTATTAACACATTTTATTTTCTTTTTCAGATGTGAAGGCAACTCGATTTTCTATATGCGATTTCACTACAATTTCTCCTGAAAAGGAGAGGCCCACTCCATCCGTCAGTATACCTACAAATACTTTAAATAATTGTATGAGAAACTGTCCAGTAACTTCCGAATATAATCCTGTTTGTGGATCTAATGGAATAACCTACGCAAATCCTAGCCGAATAGAGTGCGCTAAGTTATGTGGAGTCCGTAAGTACACATTGTTTCTGTAAAGTAAACTTAAGATATTATCTTTGAGGCATCTATTCCAATTTAATTCAAATAAGACTCATGTTATAATTTAACTTTCTTTTTTTTAAATTATTTATCATTAGCCCGTATTACGTCCACTGCTGTACATGAGCCTCCCCTGAAGTGGAGTTTTTGCCATAGTCACCACCTTTGGAAGGGGGGTTGGTGATTGTATTAAAACATGTAGGGAAATGATGCTGTTCCCTGGTAAACAATTCTTAAAGATGATGTTATAACCATCGAGTCTTGCGGCCAACCCACCAGACCCGGTAAGAAATCTTAGATTTTACGTAGAGATCGGACGGTTCAAATAAGAGATTTAGGCAAGAGTTATACCACTACGTCACAGGATCATTGGACTTGGGTAAACGTTTTATACAATTTTCTGTTTTTAGGTGTAAGAGAGACTCCATGCGTTGTGACACCGGATCCTGTTTTGGTACCCAATACAACACCTCGACCTACTACTACATCAACAAAGCTACCAGTAAACACATTTCATCCTGACTTATTATCCTCTATATTTGATATACCAGGAGCATCAACTATTCCACCGGATTACGATATATTAGAAACCGACATTAGATTTGGCGAAAAGCAAACGACTGACACAAAACACTCATAAATAATAGCATATAATTTTATAAATAAAGACTTAAATATATTTTTGCACTTTTATTGGAAATCCATTACTCTAAAGAGTACCTATCTAATGATGATGGTAATGACTCTTTTTAGTTAATTTAGTTAATTGGACAACGATAATTACCGTATGTCATTTATTGTATATAAAATTGCGTCAATATCATATTTTAGTTCAGTTAAAGTTAGTGTGTAGAATACATCGAAGCCTAGTGAAGTTTGTGATACAAGAATGACAAAAATATTATCATTCTTTTTTGTGAACTTGTTGTGTTGTGGACTCTCTTTGGCACATCCATGTAAGTATTTGGATAAGTCCGGATATTACTTATACTTGTCAAATTCATTTTCATACAAATTTAGTCAGTTTTAATGTTAGACATCCATAAAAAAATCATATTTAGTTTCAGTTAACTATAAGCGGCCATGTAAGGATTTGTCGCCAGGATGTCTGAAAAAATCTATTCAAGCAGCTTTGCCATTTTTCGCAAGAGGCGCACCTCAATTTGGCATTGAACCTTTGGATCCATATTTCATGGAACAATTAAATTTGACCTTGGCAGGTGGTATCTCAATTGAATTCAGCCAAGGTTTTGCAAGAGGATTGAAAAAATGCGTCGTTGATTTTGCGCGGTAGGTACAGCAATAAATTTTTCATTTGATTATTATTTTGTTTTTTATGCCTCCGGAAGTAAGTAACACATCATTGTTAAAAATATAATAGATGCATCTTTGGAAATTCTCATGAATAATTATTTATTTTCACATCGTATTAAGTAATTTTTATATCAAAGAAACAATATTCAATCTTTATGTGTTCTAAGTGATTTTGTTGAATGTGAAGATAGGATAAAATTCTAGAATATTTGCATTGTAGTAATTCAAATTTACTACGATTTCTTCGTAAATATATATCGTACGATGATATATATCGCACGATCGATATATACCATAAAATTTCTAATATTAATATAAAACTTTATTTTATAGAATAGTGGACGACGCTGTTGAAACGCAAATGCACTGCAATTTGACAATCAAAGGAAAATACAAATCTTCTGGTCAGCTGCTCATGTTCCCCATTGATGGTAATGGCGAATCTATTATTAAATGCCGTGAGTATAACAATATGACAATAAACTATGATTTCAGTGGATACGCAAAAAAATGTATAGTTTTAGTGATATTTTTAGTACTACTGTACTGTACTTAATTACACCGCAACTGTTATTTAGGAGCCCATATCAGATGCAACTTGTGCCAGACCTAATTCTTCTACTTTTATACATCGTTATCCCATCGCCGTTGAACCTAGTTTATTTCAAAAGAACTATTTCATGCCAATTTAATTATTGATCTTAATAAATTACCTTTTTTGTATTTTCAGATAATTTAAGACTCTACAGTATTCTCGAATTAGGAAAGAAAACATCCTCAGAAGGCCTCGAATATTTAGACATTATCAGTGCTAAAGTAGATCACAGTTACGATGGCAGGGTTAGCTACAGTATGTCGAACATCTTCAAAGGAAATCCTGAAATAAGTAAGTTTTTTTTATTCACTGTTTTTTTCCTGTATTTCGCTGTTATTAATTAGGTCATAAGGAGTTTGCTATGTATATAATAATATGTATATGTCACAGTCAACTGGTTGAATCTGCTATTTGATTGAATGACTAGCGCGTTCATTGCGCGTCTCCGTAAATAAGGCCTTAGACCTATAACGTCACAAAATGGTTAATAATGTTTTCAGCGATTAAATAAAATATAGTTTATTTAGACAACCATTTTCCAGTGTTATGAAATGCCAAATGATTATACCCAAATATTTAGGTTACTTATTACAAATACTTTTAAAAATAAACATAATTCTAACATTATTTGATATGGATTAACCAGCCTAAATATTATTTGAAATACCCGAACGCCCCTAAAATTTGATTTCTAAAAGAGCATTCAGTTCATATTGATCACATTTAAATAAAACTAGACATAGAACTTAGATTATTAGATATTACAGAATAGAGAATAAAAAGAATTAACTAAAGGCCTACAGGAATATAAGAACGTTGAATATTTTATTTTTCAGGTAAAATGATCGTTGACTTCATGAACAGTAACTGGCGAATGATCGCTGAGGAATTTGGAAAACCTATGGTAGATTACGGTGCTAAGTCTATCATCAAAAATGTAAAGAAACTCTTCAAAGTTATGTCTGTAAACGATCTCAAGGATTTGTAAATAAAAATAATATTAATATACTTAAACGTCTTTATTAGAAAAAAAAAATAACTATATGCATACCTTTTACCTATTTTATTTAAGCCCTACTCAAAGAAATCCAAAACAAGATTAGAAAGGGTCCATATTGGCTCACATAATTATAATCCTACATAAATAAATAAATAATAAATCGTAAACTATTGTAGCGACATCTACAGTAGCCGCACATTACTTCAAGAAGACAAGCAGCGCCATCTACCACCTAGAATTCCAACTAACCTGTATCACGCAATACAAGTTCGCAAGCCAATTCGAACATATACAAGTTCCGAACAGTAACAAAAGGCCGTCGGTCGCCGGGCACACCACCTCGCCCGGCAAAGAAGATCTTCATTTTCTGTGGAGGAACACCATCAACCGTTCCTCTACACTATTTTATTCAATATCGGTTCTGGCGCAAGTTATGTGAAAAAATGCATACACGACTAGAAAAGCAAAAGAAGGCTCGTAGTAATTATGATAGGTAGGCTATGATTAATCATCACGGTTGAATGATTATGCAATCAAATTGGAAATTATAATTACATTTTGTGCAACGCAGGTATCAACTGTACACATATGCGTGTAAACATGTCATGTCATTCAATAAATAATATAATTATGAAAATTAGATTGCGCATATTCATTCAAAATGAGAAACTTGGATTATAACTATCAAATATGTAGTTGCAACACTTATAAACTTCAGCATCAGACTAATATCTACTGAATACAAATCGTAGATGAAGATACGTAATGACCATGCTTCTATCAGTTCCATAAAAGCTTTCGCCTGGACGCGCATCGTCTTCGGTAGGTCATAGTCCATAATTATTTTGTTCACTAAAACTTTGGTCTCATTACGGACGATAAGTAAACGTTCGCAAGCAAACGTTGTCACAGCTACAGTAGAAATAGTACTGAAACACCAAATTGCATTATTTATTAAATAACCTGTGTCATTGTTAGTCGTTGATTTGTAGAAATACAAAGATGCCCATATAGTAAAAATCATTTGTATGAACGTTGATATAAGCGTCATAAACATTTGAAAGTTATAAATATTGTTGATAGAAGAGGAAATATCTCCAAGAGTGTCGTAAGCTCTTGCTAAGTCTCTTATTTTCGTGTTATTTTCAGATGCATATCCAATAAAATTTAGTCTTTCTTCTTCTATGACTTTTCTTTGTTTGATAGTAAATAACATACTATTTCCTTTATTTGATTCTTTTATAAATTTTGACAAATAGTTGTTGATGACCGCCAGTCTACCTTTTATCATCACAATACATTGACAAAATGCGACAACTTCAAGTTTTTGTAAAAAGTACATTGGTAAAATTAAAATTTTTCCCACATCAAGCGCTGAAGGAGCGACAGTTATAAAGTCCACAAGGCAAGTAGTACTGTGAGAGATCATTAGAAAAATCAAGTAGTTATTTGTTTGCTTTCGGGATCCTCTATAGAAATCGCTAATTGTTTCAACATTTAACAATTTATCCAATTCAGCAAAAGTATTAAACACGCCAATAATTGCAGAGTTTATGTACATTGGTCCTGTTATAGCTGAAACAGCATATTGAATCAGTATAACAAAAGCGGGGACTTCATCCACTAGGTCATAACTGGCGGATTTATTCGTAATGTGAAGGCTGGACAAGTTGGCTGTTATGTAGCATAAAATGATTAAAGATCCAAAAATCTTGGTTTTCAGGTTCGGCGGTTGTAAAATATTATCGACTAATTGAAATCTAATTATACCATAGATATGTTCACAAATAAGTAATGGCTTAAAGGTGTATACGACAGCCGCTACATTAAGTCGTTTTTGTTGTTCTCTTCTTTCTGCCATAGTTTACTAAAAAGCACTTTTAAAATATTAGGAAAATACTCTTTAGGTAGTCTGCTATAGCCAACATTTATAATTCAAATAAATGTCTTTCTACGATTTTTTTGTACATTAAAGAAGTAAGTATTATTCCATTAGGGAAATGAATTACTTAGTTGATGAACGAATAAATTATATAAGTATAGTTAAAGTAGAATGTGTCAAGTAAACCCAAAGTCAAAAGTTAATAAATCATATAATCTTATAATCTTTTGACTTTGGGTTTACTTGCCACATTCTTATGATACATCTTTTTGATACTTTTTTTATCATATACAAATAAGGATTTATCCACAGGAGTTATCCACCACGTTTTATAAGAAAGCAAAAGCTAGCAAAATGTCCTTCCCTTGTTTTAGGTTTTTTAGTCTAGTTCTTTGGCCATCTTAAACCATTCCGGGGCCCAATATCGCTTAATATTAAATATAATACATCAAAATATTTTCTCGCGGTAACTATGATAACTACGTATTTAAAATTTATTATATTAAAACACTGTATAATTATAACTAAGAACAGTAAATCAGATAATTATACCAAATTTGGGAGCTTAGATAAAATAAAAGAAGATAAGATTATTTTAATCTGTATTCTGACCGCAAATTTTACAGGAGATCTAGAAAACCAAAATATAAGAACCCAAATTCCATGTTCGTTAATTTACATTACTTTAATGTTTGTATTTTTTACTTTACTAGGTTGTAGGTAAGTTAGAAATATTGCTGCACAAAACGTTATCCTCGTAAATAGGCATTAGAATAAAGCTTTTTATATTTAGTGTTTTGAGAGATAATTTTTGACATTTTTGATTACGATAGATGAGAAGGTATAAAAAAATGGTAAAAAATGTTATTTGGGAGGCATATGGTCGATTTTAATATTGGGTTCCTACATGACCAATCCTACCAACGTAATGCCCAGGTTTTTTTTAAAAGGACTAATTTACTAAATTTTTGCATGAATACGTTGCTGACTCAGTGGTTACGGTATATATCGGCTTCTGAGAGATGTTCCGGGTTCCATTCCTAACCGGGACAACTTTGTGTCGATGAACTATGTGTATGTAAAGTGACAAAGAATATTTCCTTGCTGTAAGAGGGGTCTTTTAAGAGGCTAAAAATACGTATTCGCTAATCGTTGAGTGCGGTCCCTGCCCATTGAAGGCATTGCATCTAGAAATTGAAAAAAAATTTCAAAGACAATATATTGTCTTATTTATTTATTGTCGGTATTTTTTCACCGATCATTAGGTATACCTAATGATCGGTGAAAAAATAGAACGCATCATTTTTTAAATTTTGCTGAGACCAATGGTCAAAAATACTGCTTCTACAAAAAAAAATCGACTTCAAAGTGAAGTGCTTAAATAAAAAACACTTATTCTGGGAATGTCCGAAAGTCTGCGTTGCGTTGTAAAATTTTTATATTTATTATTTTTATGGTAAAAAAAAAATAACAGGAATCATTTAATATCATGTATTATTTATTTACAAATTATTACAGTTGTATATTGTAGCAGATGCGTTAATACCTCCGCGGGTAATAAAGTCGGATTACTATGATCTAAGTCTATAGCCCATAATAATAAATTACATGCTATTAACATAAAGAGTAAAAGCCAAGTAAACACGAAGCCACAAGTATTTTGCTACTTCACCGAGCATAAAGGCGAACAGTAGCCTTATACAATAAAAAGCTTATTTGCAATCGTGAAATACCTATATAAGAAAGTGGAAAAGAACGTTCATGCGAAATGTGATATTTGAACAATGACAATCAAGTAAGTCGTAGCTACGCTTATAAACTTTAACATTAAAGTAATATCAACTGAAAACATATCGTAGATGAAGATGCGCAATGACCACGCTTCTATAAGTTCCATAAATGCCTTCGCTTGAACCCTCATGGTGTTCGGCAAATTGTAGTCCATTATTATCTTATTCACCAACACTTTTGTCTCATTACGGGTCAGGAGTAATCGCTCGCATACAAATGACATTATAGCAACTGTATAAATGGCACTAAAACACCAGACAGCATTATTAATTAATGTACTAGATCTGTCCCACTCGCTATCAAACGTCTTGTAATAGTAAAGCGACGACCACATTATAATAATAATGAAAACGAACGCTGACACCAGAGTCATAAACATTTGAAAATTAAAAACTTCGTTGATCATAGAAGAAATATTTCCAATGGTATCATAAGCTCTCGCCAGATCTCTTATCTTTGTGTTGTTATTTGATGGGCGTCCAATAAAATTATAATTATCTTCGACTACATTCTTCGAACGATCGTTTACAACGAAGACAGTACCATCCTTTTTACTTTGTTCTTGAATAAATTTTGACAAATAATTATTAATTATCACCAGCCTTGCCTTTGTCATAACAATATACTTGCAAAAATATACTATTTGCAGTTTTTGTAAGAAATAGAATGGCATCAATATATATCCCCATAAATCCATTTTTTCATGGTCGAAAGTCAGTAAGTCCATAAAACAGTTGGAGCCGTGTGTGACAATTAGTATAATTAAGAACATATTAGTTTGTGATCGAGATTTTTTGTAAAATTCACTGATTGTCTCAACGTGCAAATAATCATCAAGTCCAGCCAAGGTTTTCAAAAGGCGCCTTATGGTATAATTAGGAAGCCATGTGGCTGCAGTGACTGAAACTACGTATTGAATAATAATGATTATATAAGTGATCTCGTCTCCTAAATCCAGTGTGTCGCTGTCTGTGGAGTTACGATCATGGATCGTAGCACAATATGTTATGAGAATGCTTAGTGTGACGACTAAGCTATACAATTTTAATTTCCATTTAGGATCTCGTAAATCTTCATCAACAAGTTGAAATCTAAAATATCCATAGACATTTTCACAGACGATCATGGGTTTTATTGAGTAAATGACATCAACAATTCTTTTGCTAGTAAGGTTTACCTCCATATTTTTCTCTTTTTTCTGGTGCGTAGTCCTTAATTCTCTCTTTTTTCTGCCTATATTTTTTAAATATTTTTAAATTGAATTAACCAATGATTATATATAGAACGTTGTCACTTAATAACACTACCAGTGTTATAAACTAGTCAGTTACAATTGTGTTATTTTTTAATTTCATTAACAAATTGATCGCTTACCATCACTAGTCATCATCAAATATTCATACAAACTAGATGGGACCGTTGTCGTATAATCCATTTGGATGTTTTATTACTTCAAGCAGTTAAAACAATTCGATTGGTGATTATTTATATTACTTTATATAGTCACGTCATGTTACCTTATATACTCATACTTAGAGCCGGTGTACCTACTCAATTATGTAAACCTAATTAAACTGTTGTTGTATGATTCTAATTCTTTTAGATAAAATAAATATAATCGGTAAGTACCGCTCAAACTATAAATGTGTTACTAGAAATATTTCCACGAGAAAAATCTAAGTGCCTCAGAGAGCATGCTTAGCTGTCGGTTGATGGTTTTTCACTGGTCGTATCGATAGGACTGTCCGACCTGATATTGAGAATAGAGAGTGCTCCTGTGTTTTGTCCTGGACAGATGGTTAATCTCTATATTGATTGCCGCCTTGGCCGAAACCGATCGGGAGGACTGTTTTATACTAAAGACCGTGGTTTCACCCGCGTAGCTGCCTTTCCCGTAGGAATTTCATAATTAAATATAGCCTATCTTACATAGGGATGATGTAGCATTCTAATGGTGATAAAATTATCGAAATCCGTCTTGAAGCTTTTTTAATTTATTCGTAACAAACATAATAAACTAAAAAGAAAGACATTTTTGTATAGTTCTCAGGCACTTATGTTGGATTATAAACCAAACAGTCTATATGGGTACCATTATAATTGTCTTTGGTATCGTTGTCTTTGTATGATTGTTTTTGTTTTGATAGTTCTTCTTGTCAATGTCTTTCAATTTGCTCTGATAATTAAAAAAAATGATCAATCCTGGTTTGTTTTGCTCCAAATCCCTCAGGTTATGGGCCCAGGATACGCGCAAAACATAAGTACGTAATCAGTTTTGGTGTGAAATGCCAAGAGCAGCCTTTGTTTAAAATGGCTACGTTGTCGGCATCGAGTACAGGAATTTCAGTAAATTTCGAAAAACTGAACGGAATTTCTAACTACGGGAATTGGAAATTTATGATGCGCATGTACTTGATACACGAAGATTTATGGGACTGCATTGAGGAGTCTGCTCCCGGTGTCTCCAAGGTCACGGACGGGCGTAAACAACAAAAGGCGCTTGCAAAAATATGTTTAATGGTACAGCCGTCGTGTTTTGCTTATGTACGAAATGCAGCGACTGAGTATGAAGCCTGGAATAATTTGAAAACGGCGTATGAAGACAAAGGGTTGTGTAGAAGACTTGGACTTTTACGTACACTGTTTGGATTAAAATTAGAACAATTTAGTGATATGGAAGCGTATATCTTGAAGATCACAGACTTGGATCAACAACTACGAGACATAAATGCTCCATTGGACGGCGATTTCCTGTCAGTATTAATGTTAAGTGGTTTACCGCCAAATTACGACCCACTTATTATGGCTTTGGAAAACTCGAACATTAAATAAAACAGTGAAATAGTTAAAAGTAAATTGTTACAAGAAAATATGCGTAGATACTTTGACAAGGGCGAAGACACTGCAATGTTTACAAACCGGAATGTTAGAAGTGTCAACAATAAGATCAAGTGTTTCATATGCAAGAAACCTAATCACTTTGCTAAAAACTGTCCAACAAAATCAATTAAAGGTGATAAACCTGATAAACGCAGTGACAAATGTGAAAAAGCGTGGAATGGAACTCTATTGACGGCATTAGCTGTGGACGTTACATCTTACGCTTGGTACGTCGATTCTGGCGCCATATGTCACATGACACATGGACTGAGAGCTGACGACCGAAACGGCCAGGTAATTTGATCATTCATAAAAATGATTTATCAACTTACCTGGTGCATTCTAAGCATAAAAACGTCGACCTGGCAGGATTCGAGTGGTGGACTTGGGAGTTATGGGGTGGGAAAAATAAATAAAAAAAAGGTAATATGATCAGGATTACTTTTTATGCCAAATGGTTTGCCTACCTCCCCAAAGCACACAAAAAAAATCTGGCGTCATTTGGTTGGTGGAAAGGTATCGCCAGGTTTAATTATAGTGAGGAAAAAAATTATTATTTTTAGGTAATAAGAACAAGGCTGCCTTTTTTGTGCTTAAAGTTTATTATTCCCAGAGGCTAGGAAAAAAAAGCCAGCCAATAATAGTGGTGGAAACATGACGAAAAAAATAATTGAAAATTTATATTTTAAATTGTATTTTGCTCGAGAAAGAGCTAAGGGGCATGAAAAAGAGCGCGTGGAGGGGATACACGCGACGACGGCGTCCGTGCTCTCTCGGCGCGTCGTTCATGTTCGGTAAACCGAACGCGCCTGGCTGTCCTCGTCGCACTCGTTGAGCGGAAAGAGCCGAACGTTTCCGGAGCGCTAGCTGTTTCAGTTGAGCGTCTATAAAGTAGTCTGGTAAGGAAGTCAATTTATCGGATTTAAGAGTATTTGGTTGTGTGGCTTACGCTATGATACCATATGAAAAGCGTAAAAAATTGGAACCAAAGAGTAAAATATATATTCATGTTGGATATTGTATTGAATCCAAAGGATATCGACTAATTGATCCTGATAATCCTTCCAAAATTGTTAAATCTAGAAATGTACAATTCTTAGAAGAGAAGATGTATAAAGACGTGATATCTAGTCCGAAAAACTGCATTAATGATTGTGAGTTAGAACTCTTAGGACCTGATAAGGATTGGAAGGAAGCTATCGCAGATGAATGTAAATCTTTTGAAAAGAGTAAAGCTTCGAGCCTAACATTACCTAACATAACATAACCTGATGGAAAGAAAGCAGTCAAGTGCAAATTAGGTTTTAAGAAGAAATTTGGACCTAAACCTTTGTGTAAAGAAAATCATTTTTATTGTATTTCAAATGTAGGTTTGCAGACTGTTTAGTGTATGGGCAGGTGTTGGTATATAAACCAAACAGTCTATATGGGTACCATTATAATTGTCTTTGGTATCGTTGTCTTTGTATGATTGTTTTTCTTTTGATAGTTCTTCTTGTCAATGTCTTTCAATGTGCTCTGATATTATATAATTAAATCTCTATTTAATTATACAATCCTGGTTTGTATTGCTCCAATCTATTGCTTCAACTTACGTCTTTTCTCTAACGCCATACTACTTCAACTTGCATTTTAATATAATAAATAATAATAATAATAATAATGATTTATTTCTCACCACAATATAGTAACATTACATTTAAAAGTACATGTGAGCCTCAATATTATATTGTGGGAGACTGGTGCCTAAGCTAGGCTCGAGGCCTGTGTTTCAGGACACCAGGTCTCCACCCCTTAGTTAGTTACATTTCAAAATATGCAAATTTGGTCATTACTACTATATCGTACTTTTTTTATACAATGAGGTAAATCGTTTTTATGACATGTTGTTTCTGTTAGCATTTACAAGTTACACGAGACAGGTTTACATAGTTAAAAAGAATACATCGAATAATATTAAACATTAATCAATAGATGTTAGTTGGTTTATGAGTGTGTATTTGCGTGGATGTGTGCGAATGTGTGTGTGTGTGTGTTTGTGTGTGTACATGTGGATGTGTGCGTGTGTGTGTGTGTTTATCACATGAAGAGTGACCATTTGCCTACACCTTAAACTGGTATGGAAAGCACAGCTTCAGTCTCATCATAGTTTAGACCTTTTAACCAATTAGTAAGAGTTTTCTTGCATGCAGCCTTGGTAAGATGGAATATGGGTATGGTTCGGTTTACCTTATTGTACAAGTAGCCACCCAAGTGGCAAAAGAATCGCTTGGAGTACTTTGTTGATAGTCTAATGCGTTGTACGGGATTGTAACGCCTTTTGCCGCTGGACAGCTTAGGGTTATAAGTCAGTTGGGAATGTTGTTTCAACAAGGTGCACAATATGAACAACTGGCGCACTGTCAAAACCTCGCTCTCCCTGTACAGCAATGCAGTAGGATAACGATATGGCCTAAATGATGAAACCTTTAGGATGATCCGCTGAACTCGCTCTAGATCTATTAAAGTGGTTTTCGGCGCTCCACCCCAAGTGGTAATGCAGTAGGTTATCACTGATTGAGCAAGGGCAAGGTAAGTAGCTTTCACCTGCTTTTGGTCTAGGACACATCTTATTGACTTAAAGATGTATATTAATTTACGCAATTTATTATTAAGTGCGTTTATATGCTCGTGAAATCTAAGGGTATTGTCTATCACAACTCCCAAGTATTTCACAGTATCTTTTTTCTGTAAGACTGTACAGGTACACGTACTGCTGTGCGATTTATCACACGAGTGGGCCAGTATTTTGTAAGAAGAAGATAATGGTAGGGCTGTAGGGTTTTGTTTGAGTGAGAATGTAATGTAGTGTGTTTTATCATTATTGAGGGTTAATAAATTACACTTTAGCCAATTAAGCACAATGCTGAAACCCGATTGAGCATTTTCGTAAACTTCGCTCCACGTATTGCCGCTAAACAAAAGGGCAGTGTCGTCAGCAAACATTAACGCTCTGCCCTCAGGCAGGGTTAGCATACCCAGATCGTTAAAATATATGAGAAATAAAGTTGGACCAATGACGCTACCTTGGGGCGTGTCATAAGTGAGTGTACTCTCATCACTGAGGTAATCGCCTATTCTAACTCTCTGTGTACGCTCACTCAAATAATCTTTAAAGAGGTCAAGTGGTACGCCTCTAACGCCCAAGCCTTCCATTTTCGAAATAAGGATAGGCACAGAAACCGTGTCAAAAGCTTTAGCAATATCCAAAAATATACCCAAGACCTTTTATCCATTTCTGAAACTATATAGTTGGTGAGTTCATGCACAGCATCAGAGGTAGATCTACGAGCTCGAAACCCAAACTGCGCGGGCGAAATAAGGTAGTTTCTTTCTAAATAGTTAATGAGTCTCTTATTCATAACCCGTTCAATAATTTTTGAAAGGGCTGGGAGTATAGCTATCGGCCTGTAGTTATTAACACGGTTTCTGTCCCCGCCCTTAAATATTGGGTGAATTATGGCTTTCTTGAATGCTTTAGGGAATTTGCCTGTTGAGAGTATGAGGTTGCAAAGGTGTGTCAGAGGAGGAACCACAACTATTTCGTGTTTCTTTAAAATAGCACTAGATATTCCATCCCAACCAGTCGCACAGTCATGACGAAGTGACCTTAAAATCATAGCAACTTCAGCCTCATCGGTAGGCAGCATTACCATAGAACGTGTACTAGATTGCATGATATTTGGATTAGTTAGTCTACTGTGTTGACCCATATTCTTTTCCGCAAGCTGTTTACCAATATTAGTGAAAAAGTCATTAACAAAGTTTACAGAACGCTCAGGCGAAGTTAGTGTAGTCAATAAGTGAGATGCAATATTTTCTTTGTTTTTAGACCTACCTGATATATTGTTTATGACTGACCATACCTGCTTAGAGTTATTGCCTGCCCTATCCAGTTCCTGTCTTTCGTATTCTATTTTAACGTTTTTTAACAATTTATTACAGTAATTTCGATACCTACAAAATGAAATTCTTAAGACTTCGTTCTGAGGTGACATTTTAAGTTTTTTGTGCAAGTTATCTCTGTGCCTGATACACCGAAGCAAGCCGGGGGTAATCCACGGTTTTATAGTTCTTTTGCGGTTTGGAATTTTTACTAGCCTTGAGTTAGAGTCAATCAAATTTTTTATTAGGTTAATCATTATTTGTGCTGCGTCGTTAGCATCTTGCGTTTTATATACTTCACTAAAGTCAAGATGCTTAAAGTCTGCGTCTAACTGTTCATAGTTAATACGAATAGCATACTTCCTTGCAGTAATCCTTGTTATATTTTTTGCTAAATATAACAAAACGGTGTCATGATCAGTAAGAGAGGAATGTGCTACTAATGCTGCAGCAGGCTGTCGGGTTTTTAATATGAAATGGTCAAGGCAAGCGTTTTGACGAGTGGGGAGTGAATGAGCAGGTAGTAAACCGTGTGACGCCAACAGGTTCAGATAACTATGTTTGTCTGGATCTCGACAATGTTCGTGAATGTTGATGTTAATATCTCCTGTAATAATTATGTTTTTAAAGGAAGCGATTTTATTTAACGTGTCATTCAAAGATGATAAAAAATTAGTCAAGTCTCGGCACCCTGGTGGTCGGTAAATAGCTAGTAAAATAGTGTTTGCATCAATCTTTACCTGTAGGCAGTTTGCGTCGAGAAATGTGGGCTCTATCACAGCAACGTGTAGTTTTTTATGAACATAAACAACCGTGCCTTCATTTTGCGTAAGATTGTTCGTAGTATTAAAACAGTTGTAGTTCGGTAAGACAGGGATGTAGTGTGTGTTAGGGAGCCAACATTCAGTCAGAGTGACAATATCCCAGTTGATATTAGTTCTAGCAAGAGTGGTCATAAAGCCTGCCATATTCTTCGTGATACTCCTTATGTTTTGATTGAGTACCTTAAGGCATTGGTTCGGTATGAAGTTAGATGGGACGCAGTGTTCTAAATCGCAGGTTAATGATTCAGACACAGAGACAGAGTCAAGATTGTTTAAAGTATATAGTACATTATCGAATGTTATAATAGAGGAATTTCACAATCCATTTAAAAACTACACTTTTTGTAATTATTGATGTATAGTAAAGAATCCAAAAATGTAAACTTGAAACCACATCAAATGGTGGCAATAACAATAATAATTGGCAGTGCAAGCTGACAACACAATATAAGTCAAGGGCAAGTAGGTCTGTATCGTAAGTTATTATTATTATGTTTATGTGAATATAGTGTTTATGTGATTGTATGTGTGTAGTTCGTAACATTTTTTGTATATAATGTGTAACAGTGTTTGTGTAAATGGTTTGAATATATGTGTAGGTTAGGTGAGCATTAAAATAGTTTATCAATAGCATAACTAACTTATTTGGATCCACGATATTTAGTTTAAAAACGCCTAATACATACGCACAGGGAACTAGTCATTTTCTTTGTCGTAATCTTATAATATCTTCTTCAGATTTTATAAGCCGACTAGGCATTCCTTCCTTTTCGCGTAGATACACCTTGCCATTGGCAGTCAGCATTGTGCGTAATCAGTGCTTTTAACAAGTTCACGCGCCAGGTAATATAGGTGTTTCGTCATAGTAGTGAGCACTTCGGATACGTACAATGGTTGCTTAGGTCCTTTACTAGATAAGTGGTTAGAATTAAGTCGATTTTCTTTGTGTAGCTTGTTGTAATGTTTAGTCGAAGTCAAAAACTGTTCCAAAAGCTTTGCCGAAGTGAATTCCACCATAACCGTTCCTGGGAGGTCGGTTTTGCTCTTCATACGGAAGATGTTTTGTATTTCTGCTTCAGTCACACGTTGGTTCACGACACTACCCAATTTTATAACTGACTCAGTGAGTGTTGCACTGGTTTCCTGTATAGAGGCAGGTAAATTTTTAATTTCTATTGAGGCCGCTTTAATATACTTTTCTAAGAAGTCCACCTTTCCTTCTAAAGCTTTTATAGTTTTCTTACTGCTGTTACATTCTTCTTTTAAGTTATTTATCTCCGTAAGAGCGTCATCGTACTTGTCTGACAAAAATTGAATGGTCTTTTGGATTTCATCGTTTTGCTGGCGTATTTCAGCATTTTGAGTACGTATGACTGAATTTTGGGATCTTATTTCATCCAGAGCCAAGTGCAACGAGTCGATTTTGTCACTCTGTTCGCTTTGTTTGGAAACCATCTGAGCAAACATGCCTTTCATCTCGTTCATTATTTGTTCCATTCGCTCCCAGTCATCCTCACCGCGCTTTCTTTTTCTCTGAGTAATATTAATATTATTATCTTGTATCGTTTCTTTAGTATTTATGGTTAAATTAGGTTCAGAAGCGTAGAGGATACAAGCCGGACTATTAGGAGGAGTGCGCTTAAGCATTGTAATTTTAGATGTTAGCGGAAGCCGATCGTTCAAAACAGGACTCAAAAACTTTTAACTCTTAAAGACGCGTAGCAATTTTTATCGTAATGGTAAACAAGCAGTCGTACTCACGCAGCTATGTGTGTTGATGTAGCGTTGTTGCGCAGGACTAAAAAGTGGCTAATCGCGTAACGTTGGAAGCACAGCCGAACGTAGCCGATCGGGCGCTGGGGGCGGGTCCTTGTAGCACGAAGTTTGCCGAGCGGGGGCCGGTCGTTGACCTCGCTACGCTGCTCCACTCAAGCTCGCTGTTTACGGTGGCAGATGACTCATGCGCTGGAGTGTTGAATTCAAATTTGCTTGTGGCCGTTGTGGAATAATACCGTGATATCTTCGTTGTTTATTTGATGATTTGTAAACTAATTAGCTCACCATGAAGCCCATAGAATAGGCTACACAATGGTATAAAGTGTAGTGCAATAAACAAACTTTTAACACTAATAATGATTTTATAAATGCTAGTACAGAAAAACTGTGTTGCCACCCTGAGTACCGCGGGGGGAATGAATGAATGAATATCATCTGCGTATTAAAAATAAATTAATATATAGCATGGTCAGAATCATTTGAGGTAATGGGGTCATGAAAAACAGCTTGTCCTCATTTAATAGCGGTACACAGACAGCAACATATGTGATGATCATGGAGTCGAGATTATGGCAAATTTAAACCCCCTACAGGAGAACCTGAAGGGGATGTCGCTTAGTCACCATGCTTGATCGTCGGTTTGGCAACCATAGTATAATGTTGTAAAAAATAGATGAACGATAATGCTTTAACAATGGGAACAGAATTATTTGATTTAAAACACAAATATTTAACACGAAACGAAAATATCCGCAGATACACAGAATTACTCACTAAGTTTGACGTTGGCATTTATCTGGAATGCGTTAAAAAATATTGCAATAAACATATTTCGCGATTTCCTTAAAAGACATACCTATTTGATTCACAAATTCATGACGACAGCTTTTGCTGCTAGCTTCAAAGTTCTTAGCGGTATAGAATATACTCGTACGATAAGTTCTATTCAAAATTATGATTAAACTCTGTGCTAAATTCGTCCAATTCTATTCAGCACTCATGTATTCATACTGGAGGTATTTTTATTAAAACTTTTGCATTTTTATTATTAGTATAATAGGTCTATTACCTATGAAATTGCCGTTTTGTAGTAAAAAATTTAAACGATTTTTTTTCATGTATTTTTAATTTGTATTAATCGAAGTAATCACCCATGCATTCAATGCATCTTTGCCAACGCAGTGGCAGTTTATTGATGCCCTTCTTAAAGAAATCAGCTGGACGGGAGGCAACAAATTCTTCAAAGGCATTTTGTACTGCCTCTCGGGTATTGAATTTTTTCCCCGTCAAGAAGTTATCCAAATTCTGGAAAAAATAGTAGTCAGTAGGCGCAAGGTCTGGTGAGTAGGGCGGATGACGGAGAGCTTCCAACCCCAGTTCTTGCAACGTGGAGACCGTCTGCTGTGCAGTATGAGGTCGCGCGTTGTCGTGCAGGAGCAGCGGAGACGACCGATTGACCAATGCTGGTTGGAGATGTGCCAGCTTCTCCATCATTGTGTTCAGTTCATCACAGTACACATCTGCAGTAATGCTCATCCCGTTTGGTAAGAAACTGTGATGAATCACACCGGCGCTAGAACACCAAACAGTGACCATCACTTTTCTAGGGGTAAGTTTTCGTTTAGGGCATTGTTTATGTGCTGAACCAGGATCCAACCAACTTGCTGAGCGCTTGCGGCTATCAAAGAGAATCCATTTTTCATCGCAGGTAACAATTTGGTTCAAAATTCCTTCATTTGTGTGTCTGTTGAGCAGTGCAAGGCACGTCTCGAAGCGTACTTCGCGCTGGCGGTCATTGAGTTCGTGGGGCACCCATTTGTCAAGCTTTTTTACCTTGCCAATTTGACGCAAATGGACCAATATTGTTTTGACGCTAACGTCGAAAGCTGCTGCTAATTCAGCCGTAGATTGTGTATCATCAGCTACCACAATCGCCTTTAATTCGTCATTGTCGACCAAAGTCTTCGGACGACCGCGAGGTTCATTTTTCAGGTCGAAATTTCCAGAACGGAAGCGAGCAAACCAATAACGTTGTGGTGTGTTGGTTTGTAGTGTTAGCTCCGTAAACGTCGTTGATGTTGCGTGCCGCTTGTGCCGCGTTGCTGCCACGACGGTACTTATATTCCATAATTACCCGAATTTTTAACGTATTCATGATGACGAAAAAGATTGAAATGCGATGAAAATGTAACACTAATCAATAAACAAATGACTACATTTTGAAATTAGAATTCTTAGCCAAACAAAAATTATTTTGATATGAAATGGCCAGTACTCCAGAACGGCAATTTCATAGGTAAAGACCTAATATATTTTAATATTATTTCATTATTTAAATGTCGGTAAAACTCGAATGAGTTTATGAGTGAGTGGCTTCATATTGCTTCAACTACATATTTGTTTGTATGTAGGTGTATTGATTTGTGAATCTATACTAATTTTATAAAGAGGAAAAGTTTATATTTTTGTGTGTTTCTTTCGAATAAACTCGAAAACTACTGTACGGATTTCTATTATTCTTCCACCATTAGAATTTTATCCTTCAATAACATATCTTTATTTTTACTGTAGGTATATGTGCACCTGGGCGAAGCCAGGACGGGCCGCTAGTAAAAAATAAAATTTAATATTATATAAATATAGGCTACATAGTATAATTTTAAAATATTAGATTAATATGTTTAATGTTAGTTAAAATTTGTAACATTTTGAATATTTATGTAAAACAATAGGCATGTTATTTGAAAGAGATAATAACTGAAATTGAAATTGTAACTCTAACGAATATTAATTGAATTTGATTGAAAGTGATAGATACAGTATAGATTCATTATTATTGTAAATTCATTATTATTATTATTTCCAGTATTATTGTAAAAATATATTTTGTAATATTTAAATTTTAGAAAATTATGTTAAGATAAAATATTGCTACGCCCTAACAGGGTTCATATTTGTTACTGAATTATAATAAGACCATCTATGTTACACAATATGAGTGCAATAAAGAAACTTGAAACTTGAAGATTCCACCCAGGTAGGATGGCCAAGTGGGAAAGGTGGAATAGCCGGAGTGATCGGGGGTCGGATGTGGGTTGAAAGAAGAAATAGTGTCAAAAAGGGAATGTTGCATATAGAAAGGACGGATGAAGGAAGCGATGGGACAGGTGGCGTTCATTTGTCTCTGCCTACCCCGTAGAGAGAAAACCGTAACGTTATGTATGTATGTGTGTAATTCAATCACTTTTTTATTGTGATTAACTTGAGTAGGTCAAGATGAATAAAAAAAATAATAATATCGTAAGTCATTTATTAACAGTGCATTTACTTTCTTTAATTCGTAACTAAGTATACAAAATTCAACATGATGACCTGGAAATCATGAAATATTAAATTGTGATGCTGCAATAATCAAGAATCTCTTAACAATATAAATAACGCTAACAAATTTATTCAAGCAAAATGTGATATTTGAATAATGATTATCAAATAAGTCGTAGCTACGCTTATAAACTTCAGCATCAATGAAATATCAACTGAAAACATATCGTAGATAAAGATGCGCAGCGACCACGCTTCTATAAGTTCCATAAATGCCTTCGCTTGAACCCTCATGGTGTTCGGCAGATCGTAGTTCATTATTATCTTATTCACAAACACTTTAGTCTCATTACGGGTCAGAAGTAATCGCTCGCATGCAAATGACATTATACCAACTGTACAAATCGCACTAAAACCCCAGATAGCATTATTAATTAGGGTTCCAGATCTATCCCACTCGCTATCAAACTTCTTGTAATAGTAAAGCGACGACCACATTATAATAATTATAAAAGAAAAGGTAGACAGCAGAGTCATAAACATTTGAAAATTAAAAACTTCGTTGATCATAGAAGAAATATTTCCAATGGTGTCAAAAGCTCTCGCCAGATCTCTTATCTTTGTGTTGTTATTTGATGGGCGTCCAATAAAATTATAATTGTCTTCGACAACGTTCTTTGTTCGATCATTTACAATGAAGATTGTACTGTCCTTCTTCTTTTGTTCTTGAATAAATTTAGACAAATAATTATTGATTATCACCAATCTTGACTTTGTCATAGCAATATACTTACAAAAAAATAATATTTCAAGTTTTTGTAAGAAATAAACAGGTAACGATAGATAGTCCCAAATATCCACAGCCTCATGGTCGACAGTAGATATATATACAAAACAGTTGAAGATATGTGTGATAGCAAGAATAATTAAAAACTTATTTGTTTGTGATCGGGATTTTTTGTAGAATGGACGGATTGTTTCAACGTGCAACGACTCATCGACTTCTGCGAAGGTTTTCAAAATGCTTATTGTATTTATAGAACTGGAGAAGAATGAATCTATTGTGACTGAAACTGCGTATTGTATAAAAATAATAACATTAGTTACTTCTCTAATGACCAAAAAGTTACCGTCCAGAGAATAACGATCATACAGCGTAGCACAATAAGAAATAATAATTATGAAAATACAAACTAGGCCAAACACTTTTAGTTTCCAGTTTGGATTTCGTAAATCCTCATCAACAAGTTGAAACCTAAAATATCCAAATACATTTTCACTTATGATTAACGGTTTTATTGAGTAAACAACATCAGAAATTCTCTTGACATATACCTCCATAATATTTTTAATCTATTTATTCTATTGTTGTCACTTTCCTTATTTTTGTTTTTCTAGTAACTTTGAAGAATTGTATTATATCATAGAAGTTATAACCAGATACGTATAGAACCAGATATTAAATACGTACCTACTTCATATTTACAAACAAGTTTAGAGTCACAATTGTATAATCCATTAGAAAATTGATCGTTTATCTATTAGAATCAAATATTCATATTGACATCGGCAGCGATGACGAACCATTAATTTAGATGATTTATTACTTCGTGCTAGAGATAGCACATACATTTTTAGGGTTCCGTAGCCAAATGGCAAAAAACGGAACCCTTATAGATTCGTCATGTCTGTCTGTCTGTCCGTCCGTATGTCACAGCCACTTTTTTCCGAAACTATAAGAACTATAATGTTGAAACTTGGCAAGTAGATGTATGTAGTGAACCGCATTAAGATTTTCACACAAAAATAGAAAAAAAAAACAAAAAAATTGGGGTTCCCCATACATAGAACTCAAATTCAAAAAAAAAATTTTCATTAAACCCATACGTGTCATCTATGGATAGGTCTTCAAAAATGATATTGAGGTTTCTAATGTCATTTTTTTCTTAACTGAATAGTTTGCATGAGAGACACTTCCAACGTGGTAAAATGTGTGCCCCCCCCCCCCCTGTAACTTCTAAAATAAGAGAATGATAAAACTAAAAAAAATATATGATGTACATAACCATGCAAACTTCCACCGAAAATTGGTTTGAACGAGATCGAGTACGTAGTTTTTTTTTAATACGTCATAAACCGTAAACCACAATTTACCTTTCATTCAATCAACTATTATTAACATCGATCAAAGTTGCAACTAGTACGGAACCCTTCGTGCGAGAGTCCGACTCGCACTTGGCCGGTTTTTTTTTAAATTTGTATTGATTATACAAATTATAAAAATGTATGTGTCTGTTTGTAATTAAAAAAAGTATTTACGTAATGCATATTAATTAGAGATGAAACGGATAGCAGTTTGGCCGGATACCGGATACCGGATATTCGGCCTACCACCTGGCCGGATAGCCGGATATCCGGCCGCCGAATATCCGGCGGAACTTAGCCGTTTGGTGCAGCGCACACACACTTGGTGTAGGCGACGCGCGAACGATCGGGTGGCCTCGGTTTGATTCGGGTATTTTCGTTGATGAGCGAAGTTAGCAATTCTTTCATTCATTGACTTATTGTGTCGATTGCAGTGCAGACACGTGCGTGATTTTAGGTTATTATTTCATTGTGCTATTGTTATTTGAAAATTTTTATGAAGAGAAGCGAAACCGCCTGCTGCCTCTCAATGCAGAAAAATTGGTTTTTATTCACCATAATTTGCCCTTAGTACAGTATGAGTACTAATTAATTAATTTTCTACTTTAAACAATACCTAATTATGTTTCTTAAGTCTTACTAAATAAAGTAAATAATTACTAAACAATTTTTTTTTATCCAGATCTTTTTTTATTTCGGCCGGATGTCTATCCGGCCGAATAGTAGTTATCCGGTATTCGGCCGGATAGTATTAAGGCCGCCGGATAGGCCGGATACCGGATAGTTACCGGATATCCGTTTCATCTCTAATATTAATGTAACTACCTAAAAACTATGTGGAATGCAATAAATGATTGAGTATTGAGTACCTATATAGGATACTACCTAATAACAAAAACATAATTCATCATCATCATCCTCATCGGCCTGTTGTCGTCCACTGCTGAACATAGGCCTCCACCATCGATTTCCAGCGGGAACTTTTGCTAGCGGCCTGCATCCACTGAAGCACAATAAATACATTTTATGTATGTCTGTTTGTTCCGACTAATCTCATTAAAGGGTTGACCCGTTGACCGATTTTGATGGGACTTTTGTGAAAGTCCTGTAACATCGGTCCACCCTTTTAATTTACGTGTGCTTAAATAGCTTAGAGCTTAGAGAATTATCATTTTTAGGTAAATACGGTATAAAATCCTTATTTTACGCGGACAAAGGCGCGTGCAACAACTAGTATTAAATAATTCGTTATTGGTAATTACTTTAATAAGTATCTATACGTTGTGTGGACATGTATCTTTATTTAATATGTACCTATATTATTTGTGTTTCAATTGGTGCAAATAAAATAAAATAAGGGTTATTTTACGAAACGATATGAAACTGCAATAAAAATATATTCATTATAGTAGGATTATTGTACGTTACATTTCCTATGTTTTTATGAGAGTCCACTGCTGAACATGGGCCTCCTCAACAGATATTGGTAAGCTAGAGTACTTAAGGGATATTGCCATAGTCACCACGCTTGGCAGGCGGATTGGTGATGGGAGTATCTTCAAAAAGCAAAGAATCTAAAGTGATAGATGCCGCTGCCCATATACCAGCAGTTATATGTCCATTCGTTGCCTCGTGGTCTATTCTAAGCCAAAAGCCACACGGCTAATATTATGCTCATATCATTACATACTAACCCTCCAGGTGCTTAAGAGTTACTAATAGCAGAGACTCTGCTAATAGAAACAAACGTATTATCGCTTTATAAAATATTAGGTAGTTGTAGCACCCTCTGTACCAGATAACAGTAAATATGTTTATATTAGCAGCGCCATCTATTTTGTTGTCAACGCAACAAAATAGATGGCGCTGGAAAATATAGTTCCGCTATTTGTCACGAGATAGAGCTATCTTAGAATTGTATTTAAGATTTATATTCTCGCCATCGAAATGTTTTAGTCTTGACTCTCGGCATATCGAGGGGGGCACGGTAAGGCAGCTTCCCTCCTGGAACTGTGATCCAGTATATATAATTGTCATGTATGTTTTTCACTAGCAATTTTAAGATAGGGAGGTTTTGTAATAAGGTATGTGATATTACACCGTGCCGCCCGTATTGTTAGGGACGAACGCTACGGTATAATATAGGTACAGACTCGGGACCAAAGACGGTGCGTTGCGAGTAACACAATGAAGCCAGTAAAACTCTGCCTTGGCTTGTCTGTCGATCTGACGCAGCATCATGCGCTGCGTCAGATCGAGTGCTGATGCTGCTGATGTCATAACAAACTTAATTATTTGTACAAATCAAAGCTCAACGTTATTTTAATAACATTGGGGTACTGTGAAAAATCATAGCTACAATTTTACCCACACCAATGCACAAAAATCCGGCTTCAGTGCATTGTAAGACAGCGCTGGGTCTTTACTTTTTATTTGGTCTGAGGGTACATTACATTTGGTACCATGGAATTTTACCTAAACAGATACGCCATGCAGTATGATCATTATAATAAAATGAAACTCTGTCTGACTGTACACAAATTATATTTTAATTGTCTTTTTAATAGGACATTAGACATGTTTAAGTTTCTGTTATTACAAAAAATTTAGCTTACACGTGCAATTGAAATAATAACAACGATTTCACTGTAACAAAGACAATTAATAAAGCCATGTCCGCTTCATTGCGTAATTATGTCCTTCTTTTTTATGTGGGAAAACCCGATCCGATACTTCGACCCGAAGAGGGTTGAGCCGCGATTATGTGGGGTTTTCCGCTAAAACCCCACGGCATCCTCGGCCTTCTATCTGTCTGGGTTACAGGATTCGTAGTGTATAGACTATAGACCATTTAATGAGACTGGAGCTCTGCTAGCCTTTATGCCCGGTGAAGTAGCAATAGCCTCGAAAACTACAGGATTCGCGCGTTTTCACTACTTACCTGATTAGCGATAACTTTAATAGGAATACACGTAGAGTCGTCTACCATCATGTACTTAATTAATAATAATAATCTATAATATATTTGACAAAATAATACCTCCTTTTTGATCGATATGTAAATTTGTTTGGATATTTTTTTTTATAAATTAACTTTTTAATTTAAGTTGACGATGTAAGGACGTCTGAAAGCGAGTTGAGGTAAACTTTGAAGTTATAACTACCGGTCCCGTCTAAGTCCCAGCTGTGCGTTGCGAGCCTGCGCCCGCTGTATCGACCGCGCCAACCTTTAGGCATGTCGTATAGCTAATCATGTATTATCGATAAAGGTTACGGTCAAAATATGTTATATGATATTATTTAAATATATTATCTGTCTAGTATCTATGTTGTAAATGTGGAGCTAATTTGGGAAAGGTTGAAGATAGTGATAGGAAAGTAAACTCAATCGAAAAGGGCACAAAATAGTTTGGTTAGCACCTATCGATGGATGTGTGGTGTCCGGTTTAGAATAGCCCACGCCATGTCTTCCAATGGGTTTCCTAAAAGGTGACTAGGAGACAAATAGCTGATGGATGAAATAATGAAATAATGAATTTTTAATCAGCACTTAGGTATTTACATACTTGTCAGAATTACAATGTAAGAAGATAAAATAATAAATAATTATAACTAACAAATAATTCTTACTCTATAAGATATCCGACTAAGTAATTAACAGTAGGTAGTAGCAAATCATACAAATCTACAGACTGCAAAGTCCGTCCGTCTGTCCTGTGATATTTATTGCAATTAACCAATTATTATTATTATTATAAGAAGAAATTAAAACCGCATCCAAATTGCAAGTGGTCACATTATATCTAAGTGGCACACACCTGAGGGCACCCTTATGGGGTTTAGGACCACGACCCAGGGTGCCACTGAAGTAAAAAGGTAGATATATGAAGAGGATGTGATCACCAGCACCGACTACAGGCGCTCAATCACAGGGCAGGGGTAGGGGCGCAACGCGGTCCTCGCCGGCGAGAATCCTACCCTAGCTAACCTGCAACCTTTCACTAGCTACCTAAGTGGACGACCCGGAGAAGAAAGGAAGAAAGAAACTCCGGGGTTGTTCTTTTTCGTCATCTTTTGTAGTGTTTTAGTCTCTTCTTTTTTTTAAAAAATGGGCAGCAGCATCAATCAACCCAAGGATACTCGCCATCTTACTGTGATTACCAATCCGACTGCCAATCGTGGTGATTATGGGAATATCCCTCAACGATCCTGACTTGGCATGATTTGTTATTGACAGGTTGATACAGTACAGGACAGCATAATATCGAAATACATATTTTATAGGTACTAGAGGAATCAATCAATACAGACAAGTAAAAGCCAGATTAAGACCTTCTATCTTGAAAAGATATTCCTAAATAGTATACAAAATACATACTTAGTTAATTAATGATTTATCTACTTTAGAAAGATCATTATCTATTAGTACTACTAGGCTTTTTATAGTAAGATTCTATACCCATCTATCTGTGATTTAGTAACCTACTTAGAATCCAAGGGTAAATCTAAGTTAATCTAGTCACGTTTGGAAACTTTTCGTTTGCAAATCCATGAATTGTCAAACTCATTTAAAGTTCACCGCAAAGCGCAGAAACTTGAATAAAACGGATATATAAAGCTAAAATGTAACAAATCTGAGTATTCTTCAATGACTAATATATCGATGTTCCGATCCCAACCCTAGGGGTAACGGGCTATATGTGAGAGAACAGTGTGGGGCCGCAACGTCGGCGCGGCAGTGGTCGCGCGACAGACGCGCGGGCTGCTCCACGCGGCCTCCGCCGCGGCCCATCACTAGTGTCCTCAACGCCATGGGCCAAACAGCTGGCGCCGAATCAACGCCCGACGATGACGACTCGGAACCACGGATCCGCGTCAATCCCACTGAGAAGTCATTGGTGAGTCTGATATCTAACTAAAATATTTTGACGAAGTATTTTAATGACGTAGGCATGTCAATAATTTATAGACTCTTAAAACAATCCGACTTCTTGCCTAAATTAGACGTTGCGTTGGTAGATTTATTTATTCAATTCTATATCATCTCTTTCAAATACCTTGGCTTTGTCTCTAACAAAACGTACCGACATAAAGCATTTGTTCAAGTTAAACTTAACTACTTATTTCCTATTTTGTCTTCTTATACAAAAGTTAGATACATTTCAGACAAAGTGTCTAATTGGAATTGTCAACATTTTTGTCGAAAAGGAACTCTTACTATGCTTCAATAAAATGGAATTTCCCAAGGTTTTCATTCACGTGACGATTGATTCAGCCCCTTACTTAAACTATTTGGTGATTATAGATGTAAATGTAAACGTTAAAATTGGAAATCGATTAATTATTTGTAGCACCACACATTCAATACTCTTAATAAGTAATAGGATAAATAGTACCTGGTAGGTATTCCGGAACACGTATCTTTGTTAGATACCTACTTTGTTAAGATTTCTATCTTTTGGATATTAGTAGTTGCTTCATAGTTAGAAAGATCTTACATGACCAAAAATAACTATTTTCATACAGAATTTAGTCATATCAAAAGTCATATAAGCAGCCATTGAAAATGGCCGTGTTACGGTGTACCTACTGCACTGTTATAAATCCATCATCATGGATAGGTCTGTTGTTATCAATTAATCTGACATCGTGGTGTAGATGTTCAAGAGGACCGGGAAATGATCGTCAATGTAACTGTTCCTCATAACGACCGAAAAGAAGAAGGTAACTAAATACCTGGACCTGTCTTGAGATTGTCGACATGTGGGATGTTGACTCGGCGATCATTGTACCCATATCTGGTGATAACAGCGCATCGCTTATTATCTAAAAAAAAGACCGATTCCTATTTAAAAAGGCGGTTGGGTTATGGGCTAGATTCCAGAAAGGGGTCCTGTTGGAGACGGCGCGTGTAGTGCGGAAGTTCCACTGTCTCGTGACCGCCGGTACCATGAAACCCACTTCCACTGCCGGTTGGGGCTACTTTTTCTATATTTATAAATATAAAAATGTGGAGAGTGTTGATGAATAAAATAAATAATAATTGTTATAAAAAAATTAAGAAAGTTTTCCTCTGAGTTTGGTAGTTTTCAGAGTTGCCACATCCAGGACTGATGGCAGTAATAATAAAGGACGCATCATAAGAATATTATTGATGTTTAGGGTTCCGTACCCGGGAATCCGTAAAACGGGATCCTATTACTAAGACTTCGCTGTCTGTCTGTCTGTCACCAGGCTGTATTTCAAGAACCGCGATTGCTAGACACTTGAAATTTTCACAGAAGATGTAGGTATTTTTATTGCCGCTCTAACAACAAATACCAAAAATAAAATAGTCCGATTCACACTTGACCAGTTTTTTTTAAATACATTTTTTAAATATAATAATAGTGTCTATATGAATAAAAAATTTGTGGAATTTCAATTTGAGTTTTGTAAGAGATTTGTTATAAGATTTTACAATTTCAATAAAAAGCTAAGTGAAATACTTAATGCTAATAACCTACTTCATATTTATTTCGTTAAAATGCATGACCTCATGTGTATTTGTCAAATTTGCTTTGTTCCCTCACAACTCTTTAGGTTATCGAGTACCTAGTGTACAGAACTTCATTAAGATGCTATTAATAGACATATACGAGTACAATGAATATTTGGAGATTATTGTAGGGTACTAAATGAGCATAGCTGTAACTCTTTAATGTCTTATAATGAGGTATTTATATTAATTAATTCCTAATGATAATCCCTACGTGTGCGTACATCTCCAAAACAATTTTCGCGCCGTACGCACTTCGCGCGTTTTTGTAGCAGTTGTCAGTCTGTCGGCACAGAGAACGGTTCCTACACGAACGCGTGCGTTGTGCAAAACGAAACGTTTTCTGCATAGCTGTCAAACCGAATTGTTTTTTTTATTAATTTTTGTATTCTTGACGTTACTGTAAATAGTCTAAATACGCGTTAATTATTGGTAAATCGTTCAACTATTATTTTGTAGTGTTGATTTTATATAGCTAACAATGGGTTCGTGTCAAGCGTATATGTGTAGCAAGCACTAAACATTTGTTATTGTAGATATCCAAGTGTAGATTTATTAAATTTTTTGAATTTTTCTTGAATTTTCTGAAATAACTGAACGTCTAGTGTCTCCTACCGATTGACTAGCATTCCATTTACAAAAAGTTTCTTGAAAATAAAACAAAAAAAGTAAGAAAACAAGTGAAGATGTCAAAGGTGTCCCTGAATAATGTGCCCTCGAATCCACGAATCAATCGTTTGAGAACAATTTCAAGGGTGAGTATTTTTATGATTACGAACTCATCATCAACTCGGGTGTTTGTAATTTGGCTAAAATTAGATTAGCTGTAGGTTACGTATTGTACAAATGTGCGTTTTGGGGAGCATGTACCTAGGCGGATCTTTGTAAAATATTTCTATTTATTTGTACGTTGCTTAAAACTGTAAATTTCCACTACATTTTCTGATAATCATTCACATATAAAACGTCTATAAAACTATTTAAGATGTGAAGAAAATTATAAGCAATATATTTGAACCGACATACTTACTGCATTGATTAAAGATTATTGTTTAGTAATGATTTGACTGGGTGTGAAAACAAATAATAAATATTAGCTATATTTATTATTTGTTTTCATAAAATATAATTGGCATAAGTAATAAATTTACAAACTTTACTTACAATCAATCACCTTCTCAAATATTCACTTCAGACCTAGTTTTATGTGGATATGAGCTGTTAAATTGTTCCATTTCTTTGTTAAACAACCTATATTACAGAACAAAGCACTTTGTAGTGTAGATGAATTAATTGTCTTACTATAAACACTAGAAACATGGCCAAACTGTTAGTTAAAATATTTTTTTTAATGGTCCATCGGATCATATTCCGAATATTAAAATAAAAGAGGCAATCTTAATGATGTCACATTTATTACTAGCCATGTTACATATGGCACATAAGGTGAATTCCGTAAAGTAAAAATTATTTAGTTAGTTGTTATTATTATAACTATTGAAATAGCAAACCAGTTGCATTCATTAAATTACTAAAAACAACTTCAATCAAGGTAACTCCTATTCAAGGATTTTCTAGATTAGGATTTTTTAATTAGATATATTACTTATATATAATATTTTTTTATTTTCATAAGCTAATTGTTATTGCTAATATATGTGTAAATTTTCAAATTCAATTCCAAGTACATAGTGAAAGTGTAGTTACAATTTCATATATATTTCGCTTCTGATGTTGTCTTTGTTCTTTAAAACACATTAGATACAGATTAGTTTTTATTTTATCTGACATTAAAATAACAACCGATACAAAAATATGTTTTTGTGATGAGATATGAACCCCTTGCTAATACTATGAACACTATCTGTCAACTACCTTTTCTCCAGTATTTTGTAGGCCAGTTCTTTTGTTATTTTTATCACAGTTGCAATTAAATAGGCAATAAGGCTATTCCTCCGCCACTTTATACTTTAAATCCAATAATTGTTCACACAATTGGATAAAACTTGTTCATTATAACTCCAAAATTTTATGCAAATCATTAATGGATCGGAGCAACTAAGTGCTACAGATTTTGTTGTATATTTTCATTGAATACAAGAAGAACCTAACAGAATAGTATAGGTTAAACGTAATAAGTGCGGATGTATGAAACAATCTACACTAATACTATTTGTGTTATGAATGTATATTTAATGTAAATCAGACTATGATAATGAGTCACAGCAGATATACTATATAAATTGTTGTACAGCTATAGCAAACGACTATATTGAGGATTAATTAAGTTAAGCAAACACCATGAACAAATAAAATATAATAAAATATCATCCATGATGTTGCTTAGCTTAACTAGCCTTTTACCCATTAATAGAATATCATTATTCTAATATATCAGTACATTGAGAATACCCAAAACTTTAAAATATTTATGAAATAATAATATGAAGTGATTGCTAATGTTATTTTTGAGGAGATGATAGTTAATCACAATCTCTTTATATGAGTGACCTGACATTTATGGAAAATTGGTCAGCTACCATTAAAATAAATTATAGGTAATATTAACATGAATATCTATTGTTAATTGTTGATAAGAAGTTAAATAAATCAAAAAATATTTTTTCATCTACATACACTAATAACAGGGCACCTATTTGTAAACAGCCTAAACATATTTACACAATGTTATCAATAAGATAGTTATTAAATTTTACAAATCCTACCTATATTAATTATTATTTAATGAACTTATTTGGAACTTGGATGTATTAATTACTTATTCATGTCAAAATATAATAAAAAAATTGAATTTTGATTTTGAAATAAAATATTTAGATTTATGGATATTTTTGCAGGAATGGATGAACAAAATAGATGTTATATTGTACATTAGCTTTAAATGATTGATTAATTTGATGTAGTTACAATACCATTAAAAGAATCAGCATCTCTAGTATTTGTTAGGAAAAGATTGGCAGTTTTAAACTCTTGTACCTAGTAGAAAAAAATTAATAGTTACAATGCTACAAGATCATTTGGAATATTAAGTACGCTCAATTCCAATCTAATATAGTTATACCCACCGCAATCATATTACCCTTGGTCATGGAAGTGATGCATACCAGCGTAAACTGCATCTAATAGATGTCATATCCTGCTATTACCGAGAATTATTGGCAATTATAGTACAACGGGTAGACAGTAATTTACCAATACCATGTCAATTTTCAGCTCTACAAGTTGGCTGTCAATTTGAATATTGTGGTGATGTATCATTCTTTTTCCGTTTTGATGGCATTGTCATACTAAAGGGAGTACATACTTTTTACTCTCTTTGGTATGATAACAACATCAAAACATAATTGCACATGTTTAATGAAATACTATGTAAAATATTATCACATTAAAATAAACATCATATTCAGAAAATCAATGATGCACTATACTTCTTCTAGTACTGCCCTTCATGCCCTAACAGCTGCACTTTGGTGGATCTGATGGTGGGAACCACAGAGGCCATTGGAGTGGCGACTTACTGGTCAAAATGACTTTAAATAATTTATTTAAAGTAATTTTGACCTAATTTGATAAAAACTAATAAGTTGAAATGAGGACACCAAAGAAGTAGTATATAATTTCTACATTTTTACAATACATATTTCCTTTAGGTATACATTTCGAAAATAACATAAATCTCTGTACCAAAATTCAAACATAATCCTAGGATCTAATTAACAATGATAATTTAATTACTTTCCTGACTCTATCGTGAATTAAGTATTAGTAATCATATTTTGAATTACCAAGGAATAATCCTACTAATATTATAAATGTAAAAGCTTGTATGTGTGGATGTAGGTATGTATGTATTGTTACTCTTTCACGCAATAACTTCAGAATGGATTTGGCTGAAAGTTTGCACGCGGATAGTCTATAAGCTAGATGAACATATAGGCTACAAAATATCACACTCTGACCCACTGGAACAGAGTGACGAGGGTAGAACCGCGGGGTGCAGCTAGTTAAGTCATATTTTCGTGTTATTATCTCAGTGTAGTTGTTTTTGAAACTTAACTTTTTTAAATCTGCCACACACCTACCTACCTATATGTAATTTTCGCAACATGCATGGCATTATATATTCTGATAAATCTATCAAAGCGATGTCAAAAAATGATATGTACCTACTACATTCTTCATCGTCAATTCTATTATTTTGTTGACGATGTTTACTCAATGCCTTGTTTCGTAATAATCAGTCTAGTCCTAGTGGCATGTGAGTGCCGGCAATTGGCACAAACTGTTATGCGGTCACCGTTTTATCAATGACTGAGTAATTGTGTCCGGCTGTTTTGACTTGCCAATTTTACGTATATTATGGTTTTTGAGATTATTCTTGGTTTGGCAAAATAGCCGTGTGGTTTCCGGCTTAGAATAGACCACCCCATGTCCTCCCATGGGTGTCGTAAAAGGCGACTAAGGGACATATGGCTGATGGATGGGCAGCAGCATCTATTAGCTCTAGGTTTACATCTTACTGCGATCACCAATCAGTCTGCCAAGCGTGGTGATTATGGCAATATCCCTCAACGATCCTGGCTTGCCAAGGTCTGTTAAGAGGAGGCCCATGTTCAGTAGTGGACGTAAACGGGCTGTTGATGATTGGCAAAATAGTACCTAGTAAAAGCGCGGTAGGTATCCAGTCGAGCACGCGAGACCAATCATTTATCTAAGTATTGACATTATATTTAACCCTTTTATATTATCAAAAAGTACTATGACCCCTACTTTTATCATGTATGTACCTACTATTTTTAAATAAGATGACATGATCCTCAGATGGATGCATGGTTTTCGTGTACCCATTGTATTCAATACTTGTTTGCAATTTAATCTATTGTTGCTTACAAGGTTGTGAGATGGAGTCCCTACGAGTATGTAGCACTTTTTATACATTAGTTTGTACAACTCTCCATTCATGATATTAATACAACAGGTAATTTTACTTTAACACGAATCTCCTTAATGGTGACATGAAGTGGCACTGGCAGATTTTGCTGTTTCTCTTAGTAGCCGATTTATTAGGTATATGATTTTAATTATAAACTTTATTTTTGTTTCAAAATATTTATTTTCCGTCTCGAGAAATATACCTACAGGGTGTTTGGCGCATGGACCGACACAATTTTTTCAGGGATTTGGGAGGTCATTAGCTAGGTTCTACCCATACACCCTTTGTCCCAAATGTCACGGATGGTTACATATGATTTTTTGATAAATAATGAAAAAAAAAACTCAAAATGTTTCCTTTAATTCGAAATAACTTTTTTGTTTGTGGGTGTATTAACACAAAACAAATTTTCTTCTTGCTTTCTCCAAAGTCCTTTAAATCTAAAAACATCTTTGTTTTATTACAACTGGTTTCAAGAAAATTCCTTACAAGCTTCCAAAGTTATTTTTTTTATAACTTCTAAATTAATTATAAAAAAAACTAAAAGTCATTTTGAACTTAGCTTTATTTTAAAAAGTTCTTTAGTTGATACCCTTTCTAACGGTATGCTACATGTCATAGAAATTATTCATTATGTAGTCAAAATACTAGTTAGGAGAGTCAGGGTTAAGAAAAGACTTTTTAAGGTTATTTTGTTTTTATTAAACTAAAGTTATAAAAAAGGAGGCAAAACACCGGGAGAGGTGGAAAGTAATGAGGGAGGCCTTTGCCCAGCAGTGGGACAGAATAGGCTAGTTAAAAAAAAAGTTATAAATCTTGTTCAAATTGACCTCCTCCATTTCGTATGCATGCACGACATCTGTTTCTTATTTCAACTGTCGTTGTACTTAGTCGCATTTCTTCTTTCATAGTTTGGAACGCGCCGGTTATTCGTTCAATCAGAACTTCCCTAGTGGGCACTTCTGAAGAAGGTGTGCCGATAGTTTTCCAAAATGACGGCTGTCCAGCACACTACGACCTGAACGTGCGAGAGCATTTAAATAATGCCTTTCCAAACGCATGGATTGGTAGAGGCGGCCCTATTCCGTGGCCCGCACGGTCCCCAGACGTGATGCCTTTGGATTTTTACGTCTGGGGACGTGCAAAAGAATTGGTTTACCAGACAGAAGTGCCCGCTAGGGAAGTTCTGATTGAACGAATAACTGGCGCGTTCCAAACTATGAAAGAAGAAATGCGACTACGTACAACGACAGTTGAAATAAGAAACAGTAAATCTAAAAACAACGATGTTTTTAGATTTACGAGACTTTGGAGAATGCAACAAAATTTGTTTTGTGTCACTACACCCACAAACAAAAAAGTTATTTCGAATTAAAGGAAACATATTTTTCATTAAAAAAAAAAATCATATGTAACCAACCGTGACATTTGGGACAAAGGGTGTATGGGTAGAACCTAGCTAATGACCTCCAAAATCCCTGAAAAAATTGTGTCGGTCCATGCGTCAAACACCCTGTATATATTTTGCGTGATACCTTGTGGACTTGGAAGCTATTTTTTTTTTCGGAAGCACTTACGTAGTTGGCCACTAGGCTTTTGCTACTTCACCGGGCATAACTTGGATGCTAATTAATAAATAATAATAATAATTATTATTATTATATTATAACTATGCATGCAATAAATATTTAAAATATGGCAAAATGATTAAGTTTATGTAGCTTCAATAACATAAAAAATGCGTTACAATAACCCTACAGTAATTAACACATTTTTATCGAAGTCATAGTCATATCGTTACGTGATTAGTCTCCTAGTGGTTTGCTGAGTGTATGAGATTGGATCTACCTACCTATTCCAGGACAGTCCAGGTACATAATCAGGTACTTTTATACTTTATATTGAAGAAGGTACTGAATCTGCGGTTTTCATAATGTGGTATCTAATATTACGAAATTTTGTAGTCTTATCTCAAAGAAAACGATGGCTCAGGAGTGTTATCTAGTTATCAAGGATAACTCAATGTACTAAGATAAGCATGTTTATTCTATAATCCAATGACAATACCTGCCTTAGTCCAATAAAATCTTAATTATTTTCTTAACAATATTCATTAGAACAATATTATTTTGTTGTAAATTTTACAATGATAACAATATTATATATTTATTTAATAATTGTAGGTAGATACATAGTTTAGTAAATACAAATAGCCATTACCTGAAATTCGAGGTAGTTCGCTTCACACATACTTCTAAAACCGTGACGTACCTATATTATAGCTAGCGGCTTTGACTATGACCCTTCACTATAAGGTTGCGGGAAAACCTTCGTACGTACCTATATGTATACCCTATTCAAGGTTTAAACCTACCAAATAGGTGAAAAGTACTCTAATGCAATGTAATAAAGTCCTCATTTCAATTTTGACTACCTAATAATAAATTCATTAAATGATCAATCGATTAAAACGCGCGTGTTCCGTCAGCATGATAAAAGTGCTGTGTGCAGACACAATTGGTTATATGGAAAATGTCTCATCTCAAGTCATTACGAAAATAACGTATCGCCTTTTGAACGAACATTAAATCATGATATGATAAATCGTCACTTTTCACGAATATGGTTCACAGCGAAACTTTTTTTTTTTTTACGTAAATATTCCAGTTAACAAGCTATTATAATACGAAAGCTTTGATATTTTCATTTGGTATTATATATTTTCTTGTCGAAAAAAGCAGACTATTGCACTTGCTACGCCGTAGTAGACTTGTTATCAAAATGCTAAATTCTGCAGTATACATATTTTATGGTGCTATGAGCTCTTAGGTAGATATCTGTTCCCTATGTAACGCTCTAAAGATATTATTAGGTAAACGCATATGTTTTATTATTTTATTGTTAGGTACTCTAACAGTAAAATAATAAAGTGTAAAAAATAATAAATTTGTAGTCGTAAATGAAAGCTACAGTGGAATAATGAAAGATTCCAACATGAGGCATGCATGCATACTTACCTGAACACATACAGACGTACATTCACCCCGAAAACAACGCTACTTTGTTCGACTGCCTCATAATATACCTATAGTATAGGACAAGTGAAAAATAAATGATTCAGTGAAGGATGTTGTGAAAATTCGAAAGTCATTGTTGTCTTGCGACTTTAACTGCAATATAGTTATTTTCGTATTTGAAAGCAAATAAGGTCTCTGACATTGCATACGGACTAAAAAATAAAATAAAATTTATTGTATATATTTAATTTGTAACATGACCTGCAAAATGATTATTAATATTACCAATTGGCTGACTTTTATCGCGCGTCTAACATCCTGACAGACAATTTAAAGGTAAAAATATAAAAACAAATTAAAAGTATATGACCCGGTCTGTCATTTACATATTAAGTGTTACTAGCTTATATTTAACACGTCGGACGTCTTATAAAGTACACACATCAGCAGATAATCAAATCTTAGTTATTATCCAAGCACATACTTATTTGGCGTTGAAATGGTATCTGCTGTAAAACATTGCTACCGAACTCCAGAACTTGTGTTAAGGCTGAAAGCGGATGTAGAAAAGCTTTTCGCAGTTCACGCTATGTATGGTGGTACATTCCCTAATTTTAGGCCGATAAGAAACACCTCGATAAAGACAAAAATTACGTACTATAAACTTATCGTAGTTATTATTTAAGCGGCTTATCGTATTACCTTGTTGCTATGTCGAGTTGGGTGCAAAACAGCGTTATATAAAGTGATTATGAAAACGTCGTTAAAATCAATTTATAAGTACATAGTTGTTTATCTGTAGATATAAATGTTTGCACTACAAATAATTCAGAAAGTCCAGTACTCACTAACGGGAAAGTTTGTCATACGTATTTAGTTATTGTAGCGTGTTTACACTGTACATCTCCCCGACGTTTCGATTCTCTTGAACACTCCCTCTCTTGGACTTCGGGTCTCGCTACGAAGGCAGACCCGAAGTCCAAGAGGCCCGCGAATTATAAAGTAGAGCGACAGTTGCAGAAAATCATTCCTCAATGCCCTCGTCAGCGACCGTCATGAGCCGAGTTCCAAGTCCCTCCGGGAGCACCCCGTTCTTAATATATAGTTTAAAACCATTTATTGAGGCTTGAGTATCGCCCGACTATGCTCAGTGAATTAGAAAAAGCATCATGGTTGACTACATAATATCCGTCCTGAAAAAGTAACTATACTTCACTTTTTCTCACCGTTTGTAGGAAAATAGAAGGGGTAGAGCATATAATATAGGATAATCCTGTTGTAGCTTTCTCTGTCGCTGTATCTTACTTACGTTGGATATTTTATTACCCTTTTTAATCATATAATTTCGATACAAATTATCATGTAATTGTTATACATTTTTAGGGTTCCGTAGCCAAATGGCAAAAAGTCCGTCCGTATGTCACAGCCACTTTTTTCTGAAACGATTAGAACTATAATGTTGAAACTTGGTAAGTAGATGTATGCTGTGAACCGTATTAAGATTTTCACACAAAAATAGAATAAATGAAAAAACAATAAATGATGGGGATACCCCATACTAAGAACTCAAACTGTTTTTTTTTTTCATCAAACCCATACATGTGTTTTGTCTATGGATAGGTCTTCAAAAATGATATTGAGGTTTCTAATATGTTTTTTTCTAAACTGAACTGACTTACAAAGTGTTAAAATGTGTGTAACTTCTAATATAAGACAATGATAAAACTAAAAAAAAATGTATGATTTACATTACCTTGCAAACTTCCACCGAAAATTGGTTTCAACGAGATCTAGTAAGTAGTTTTTTTTTGAATACGTCATAAATCGTAAATCGCAATTTACCTTTCAGTCCACAAATTACTATTAAAACATCGATCAAAGTTACAACGAATTACAAGAATTTTTATATTATGTTACTTGCTGCTACGGAACCCTTCATGGGCGAGTCCGACTCGCACTTGGCCGCTTTTTTATAATTTCTTATCGTGTTACAAATAGAGCGCATGCCTTATTTATTTAATGCTTCTTTGTTTCTCATATTATGCAATTGTAATGTATACAATAAAAGTGACACATCTACTTTAACTGTAATACAATACTACTGCATTAGGTACATTAGATATATAACACCTATATTTTGGTATGTAACTAGGTGGTACATATACTTCAATCCTCTGTTTACTTGTTAGATACCTGACGTAAATGGACTGATTGTTTAACTATCGGTCACGTTTTTCCCGTCGCCGTCGTTGTCGCGTCGCTGACTACGCTCGGTTTAAGCAGTGTTACTGACAGTTACGATTATGGGTCTACAGGTCGCACTGAAAACCCTATATGGTATGCAAAACATACGCGTATTTAGCTTAGTTTATTTAGATAAATTTCCATTACTGGCCTAGAGATTATTGAATGTTTTAAAATTGTTGTGTGAATTTTATTATGCACTCCTTTTTTAGATATAGACCATTCACAAGTAATCTTTATTTTATATAAGCAATTTAAATTTTGAAGTCTTGAGATAACACTCAATAAATAGAATAGAATAGATCATGTATTTGCAATGAATGTAGGTACAAGATATTGGGTGTTACATATTGAATAGGTTCCAATACTTTCTACCTTAACACGACATGCAAATGTTTACAATTACAAAAACTAGGTATTATAACTTATCAGCTAAGAACTCCTGCACAGAGTAGTAGCATTTATTTAGAAAAATGCAAAGACATGAGACGTACCTAAATGAGAATTAAGCATCGCAACAGATTAACTTTATGGATCGATAAATTATTGATTATAAAGGTTAAATATAATTAAGTTATATTTAAAATTATAGATTAATAATTAAGTTCAATGTACCACGCTTCGAGGTATGTTGAACCTAGGAATTATATGTTTAAATTTCACATTTATTAGCACTGGCTCTTATGTTTATAAATGTAACGAGTAAATCGTTTTTTGTGCTATAAGTAGGTAGTAAGAGTGAAGTTATGTGATGAATTATTAACAGTAGGTACCTATATTCTATGGGACAATGTGCAATAAAGCAGGTATTTGCTTACTTTAATTGAGTTGTGTAAACTAATGGACAAGACGCCAGTGTTCAATTGAATGAATTTTAAATATAGGTTGCCCATGCTATGAAGTTTCGTAGGTAAACGTTAACTGTCCTCTATTTCTTTCTGTTTATACACATCGTATATTTTAAGAACACTTACTGTATAAAAACAACTTGCGAAATAGACATGGACAATATTTGTTTTCGTTTGTCAAGCTGCATAGACCTAGTAGTATTGTGGACGATATCAGACAAATAGCATTATTTTCTCGATAACCTATTATTATTAATAGATGTAGGAAAAGCACAGAGGCGTGTGTCTAGCGGACTAGAGAAAAAACTTTTATAGAAAGTATCTAGACTAATAGATGACTTATAAAACAACTTTTTAATAGATACTTATCCAATTGTCTCTGTTATCATAATGAAACGTAAATTATTAATTTTAACTTTAATAAAGGGTTAGGATTTGCATAGGTAAGCCATAAATAGACTTGTGCATTATTAACGTAGTATTATATTCTACGATCAAGGTGCATTAAAACTGTTGACTGCACGTGTAACATGATGCATTTATTATTAATGACGGTTTAATTGTCCCACAACCAGTATGTCTGCGTACAGTATTTTAAAAACTTTCGTCATTTGTGTGTGTTCAACCGCTATCGGTAGGTAACTGGTAACCTACCTATCGGATTTAATTTTAATATCGAAATAATTAGTGTAGATACTATCAATGCCAATGTTGATTAGGATATCAATTGTAAAGTCTGGAACTAGGCTTATCATTTCTCATTGCCAATTGATTTTGCAACTGAAGTGGGTGTTGTGTGATTATCTGTGCTAGTTATTAAAGTGCTCCTTTAATATGAGTGTTAAAAAGATGGTGAGTGTATAGTTAAGGCAAAATACTTATAGCCTAGAAAAGTGAAAACAGAAAATAATAACATCGAAATCATGAAATTCAACTCGTAGTTGCGACATACACTTATACAGACAGATGTCTTCATAATTGTTTCGTTTAAGTATGTACGACATTAAAACAACACCATTACGTAGGTATTTAGTCCCTACAAAAAGTTGCTAGCAATATATATCTAAATCACTTAATTTCTTAATTATTACTTGTTATTTTCTTAAACGGCTAGTAGTTAGTGATAGTTACACAATGCTAATTATTGCTACTTAGTATTATCACCTCGTTACAGATAAACTTTGCTAAATTGCTCTAAATCGTTTAGGATTAATTGACGGGTAGTAAAAAAGCTCCGGCAAAAAAATAAAAATTGTCCTTACTCAAAATATTAAATATACTACCTAAAATACTAGCTTTCCGACTACTTTTATCCGAATAAAAATGACGAAACGACCGAATGAGATACTGAAATCTTCGAAAAATAAACATGACTGTTTATTGCTATAATACTTTTCTACCAGCTTAAATTACATTCTACTGAGAACTATGCTTTGTAATTTTTATCTTTACTTGCCGACTATTAATTCATAAATTACCTTTCATATTTTAAAGACTGTGGTGCTATTTCAACTACAACGTTATACTGAAAATACTATTCTGAGTGGTAAACACAGAAACTAATAAAAAATATAAAAATGTACTTGTAATAATACCTGTTTATGGTTTGACATCGGTACCTACTTCAGACGTTAAGAAGTCAGAACAGTCGTATTAATGGTTTAATTTAAAACCAGGTAGACTTCCTAGAATATTTTACTGTTATCCTGTATTATTAATTGAGAAATCTCTTGTTTTTATAATGTTAGCGAGATCAAAGATAAAAATAAAATAAAACTCAGTTTATTTGTCCAAATGTCATGTAACAAAATGTTATTTCATAAAAAGTACTTCTTTGAATCATCATCATTATTAATGGTAGAACGCCCGAAAGTAGCTTCTGGCAACTCTGGCTGTGCTTATATCAACCTAACCAGCTCGTCGCTTCGCTCCTCGCTAACCTAAGCTGCACGGGTGTGACCCTTTGCCTTTTTATTAATATACGAAATACTTGTCACTTAATACATTTTATCAAACGTTTTTAAACCAATAGTAGTTTTATCTGATAACTCAGTTGCTAAATGTTCATTGTGTAAAATAATTATTAATAAAATGTAAATTTAAGTGTTGATCACTTGGAAAAGTGAGTAATTTGTAAAATGATTAGTAGAAAACAAAAGAAAGTCGCGTTAGTTACACTATTTATAACTCAAGAACGGCTGAACCGATTTGGCTGAAAATTGGTAGGGAGGTAGCTAAGAACTGGGAGAAGGACATAGGATACTTTTGGGTAGGGGTAGGGTAGGGTAGGGTAGGGTAGGGTAGGGTAGGGTAGGGTAGGGTAGGGTAGGGTAGGGTAGGGTAGGGTAGGGTAGGTTAGGGTAGGGAAGGGGTAGGGTAGGGTAGGGGTAGGGTAGGGTAGAGTAGGGGTAGGGTAGGGTAGGGGTAGGGTAGGGGTAGGGTAGGGGTAGGGTAGGGTAGGGGTAGGGTAGGGATAGGGTAGGGGTAGGGTAGGGGTAGGGTAGGGGTAGGGTAGGGTAGGGGTAGAATAGGGGTAGGGTAGGGGTAGGGGTAGGGTAGGGTAGGGCAGGGGTAGGGTATAAAAGTCCACCCGTGCGAAGCCGGGGCGGGCCGCTAGTAGTAAATAAAACAGTTCATGCAAGTCTTAAAAGTGTGATTATTTTGATAAATGCTCTGTTGTCGGTAACTTAGTAATCTTGTCGGAGGTTCAGTATTTTATTCGGACGTTTAGTTTTGTTATTCGAAGTTCAATTTTCTTTTACGAGAAATGTAATTTTAACATGCTGTTATTTGTTTGTTAAATTGATGTTTTTTTTTTCGGTAATTCATTATAACGCCTTTTTTCTTTTCCCTTTTGAAATGAGGAAGATTTACTAATGTATGAGAAACTAAGAAGACCTTCCTAATTGTTGCTTTTTAGGTTAGAATAGGTGAAGCACACAATCTAACGCTGCATAGAGCCCAAAATTAAGACTTTATATTTGGTGTAGGTATTCATATTAGGTTCTCATAAACAGGTAATTCTAACATTCTGTTTATGACATTTCTAAGAATTATAGATTCCGTAATAATTATTATCTACGCGTAATAGTTAGTTCTTATTTGTAAACATATAATTATGTGCAATATTTTTTCTGTCGGCTTCCTATAAGACTGCTAATAATATTCATAAGGACCAGCATGCGACAAGCGTGCGTTACTAATCAATTAATGGCAATCGAGATCACGTGCGCGGGCGCGGCGACACACGATTCTACCACGTTGTTCTTCCCATATTCAGCAATTAAATTTTATACATGTAATAAATTGATGAACGATGAATTTAGCTAGATATTTGTAAAGAAATGTTGTAACATTGATTCAGAACGCAAATCGTCATTCTGCTTCTGCATTGTCAGTATAAGGTATTTATTTCACACACAGCGAGCCACTGTCTCTAATTGCCGTAGACTGAAAGATGCTTTATGACAGCAAGCGCACCTTAAAGATGAATAAGAAAGTAGTCCTAAATAAAAATTGTATTACAAAAAGTTATTTGGACATTATTGTAGACCTTCATATTGATCCTGTAGACTTTAACATGTAGACAGACAATAAGCTGATTTCATTCAGTGTTGCGCCAACATTTTAGACATACGTGAAATAACGAGTTAGAAGTGAATCGAATGTAGGAATAACAAATAACGTAGGAATTAATTACTTCTTAAAGGTCTAAATTAATAAATTGCTTCTTGGAATACTTTTTAACTACTAGCATTTTCGTTGTTTTAGTTGATACTGAATTGAAATAAGCATTGAGGTACTTTAATGCTAGCCAATTCTAAGCAACCTAATTCAACCTTATTTCAATTTCAATTTCTAAATTACAATTTGAAAATGGTAATCGTTTATGCCCCAGAAGTAGATTTTTTTATGAAAAAATAAAAATAAAAATAAAGAACATAGCAAGCCTACAATGTCCTAAAATACTAACCATTTGTGAAAGTTCCGGCGTTTAGGAATTTAACACATATGGTCCAGTTGTTTGCTGATTTTTTTTTAATGTTTACTATAACTTTGATCACCCTTCATTGAATGTAGAGACAACGTTAAACTTTCTGACTTTCAGTTGCTTATTGACTTTGTTGGTCATTATTTGCGTATAAATATTATACGCAAATAATGACTCGAGTATAATCAAACGTTCTTCAAGAGTCCATAGGCATTGATTGCATTGTTTGATTGAATGTCTGATAGATACTATAAAATCATGTTAGTTTATATATATACTACCTATGATATGATGGCGTAAATATAATCTGTGTGAAGGGCACCAGGAATCGATTCTTTAACTTTCAATTATTGAATAACGCGGAATCATAAGTTAATCTTTAATGTTTATTAGTAGTCAACCAGGATTCTTTGTTGCTGGCGGCATGTCTCGGAATGTATGATATGTTTATGTATCAAAGCATTGAACTAAGGACGTTGGGGCTTCCTCGTTACTTCGAATTTTCCGCCTTTGTTTAGTAATTACCTAGAGCAATGATGATAATGCCTCTGCTGATATTATTATATTACAACAATTTAATTCTGAAATAAATAATTGTGTCAAATATTTGCCTTTTAACTAATATTAGTTGTCACAATAAAATACAGAATTTGTATAATGTTTTCTAAGGGTTGTTGTGTTTTTTTCGACAGCGAATGAATTCTAATAAAAAATGTCGGAAATCGCGTTATCGGGTAAAATTATGAGGTTATATAAGCTATGATAACAGAATAAATCATTATGCCACACTAGATTTTGGGTAAACACGGACAAGGTCGAATACTCGTCTGTAGCAAACAAAGTGATGAGCTGTTACGTTGACAAGCTCTCTCGTGTGTTAACAAAGCCAGTTTTTTGATAAACCAGTTCAAAGGTCTTCTGTGAAAATATTTTTTCAATAGCAACAGTATGAATGTCTAGTAATTAAGTTTGTACTTTGAAAAGCGGAGTTCAGAAAAGATTTCTGTGTCATTTACATCACAATGAAGAGCTATATTTTATAATCTTATAATTCTACCTAATAATAATAGTAGCAGATATGGCATACTACTCACTTTACTTTACAACCAGCATATCAAACAAAATATTTTTGTAACAACCGCTTAATCCGGTGATCAAATATGGTGCTTAAGAAATGTTTGGTCACTAAAAGGCCCTCTAATCCGCTCAATGTATGTAAACACTTCCTACCTGATAGTTATTTTCCTCTAACGTTGACTCATACCTACCATGTTTATGTTGTTGCCAATGGACATTATTATGATAATAATATGCCTTTTGGATTAGGTGGCCAATTGTTAGATCATCAAATATCAAACAAATTATTTTTCTTATAATTCCGTGGAATAACACCTTTGTATTCTAGAGATTAAGGTTACAGTTTTATTTTCTAATCGTTTTCATTCTGAGTAATAACTTAGAACTCCGTCGAAGAAATAGACTACAAGATTGTTCCATGTAGGTACAAATACAAATAAATTATTCCTTATAACATCATCAGGCATTTCAGATAATTCTAGCATTCGACATGAACAACTATAATTGACAAGCGGTCTCGGACAAAGAAGTGATAAAATAATAATGGACAATCGCTCATGCCGGAACAAAGAGAAGTCCATCCATAATGTACACATCGATATTTTCAAATGTGACACAATTACTAACAGTCTTTACTTATTGATTGCATTATCTGTATAAACATTATACATGGAACTACGTGTAGGTGCCATGATAATAGCCGACTAGTTTCTAGAATGCAAAACTTATACTGCAGTGTTTTTACCTCCGGAACTGTTGTGACAATGCGTCGGTTCCCGGGTAGATATCTACGCCATTTTATTTGTACTAACATATATTTTATACTCACGGATATTAGAATTTATAAATAAATGTGCAAAATATATATATAAGTCCGTGTGGTTTCCGGTTTCCGTTTCCGTTTCTGATGGATGGGCAGCAGCATCTATTAGCTCAAGGTTAACATCTTACTGCGATCACCAATACGTCTGCCAAGCGTGGTGATTATGGCAATATCCCTCAACGATCCTGGCTTGCCAAGTTCTGTAAAGAGAAGGCCCATGTTCAGCAGTGGACGTAAACGGGCTGTTGATGATGATGTGCAATATATTTAATTCATGAGTTAAGATTAGGATTGATATCGAAATCAACCACAAATTACCTTAAAGACCTTAAATTTTGTTTAAACACTTTATCGGGAATTGATTGTTATTTTGAATCCACACGTTTTACTGACGGACTACCGTGTATTACTACGTACGTATTGTTAGGTTTTATGTATGAGCGGAATATTAAAAGTAACTTTCCGAATCGCTTAAAGCATTTTATAGCTAACATTAACAAATTTTATGACGAACGACAATAACTCAAGTTATACGTACAATAATAGTAAAATTAAGATGACGGAATGCATTAACTTTAGTGTCTTGGACGAATAAACAGCTTTTATTGACAGAAGTTTGTAAGTAGATAGTATTAACATGTGTGCAGCCCCTGACATTGATGCATGAATGGTAGGTAGGTATATTGAATATGTTTATTATATATACAGTATAATTGAAAATCTGATAACATCGTGTGATCGATGAGATCAGTGATTAAGTAGGCTCGCCAATATAAAATGGAGGTAAAGAGTAAACTGGTACTGATATTCCTATAATATGTTCTTGAACTATTAGGTAAAAACTTAAATCTTATATAAAAATAATTAAACCTCGTGTACCGACAGGTTTATAGACTCCGAAAATGTTACCATTATCATTTCACTCTCCGGCACGGGTTAATCACTATTAACTTAGTTGGTTAGTTGTACGTGTAATACTAACTATATATTCAGTAGTAATACTTAGTATACGTATATAATATTTTGTCACTTCTAAAAGAAAATTTCCTATATTTAACATAATTCTTTACTCGACTCCTCGTTATTAAACATTTAATGTACCATAACTAGCAATGATATATTGTTATCATGTCATACTTTACGCAACAAATTTTTCTTAGTATTTTTCTAATTGTAACAGTGGCAATGTTTTTGTTCTATAATAGTGTTGTCGAGGTGTTAAATACTGCAACTTAGCCGCATTGAGTTTCGGTATGCGCGCGTCGACATCGCTTCTATCGAGATTCGAAGATCGAGAAGTAATTTACAAGGATTTATTTTTTGCTTTAGACGGAGAGCGAGACATCATGTGAAGAGGCGGCAAGACTGACGGCAGAAGGCGCTGAAGCCGATGACGATGAAGCCTACGACTACGGGGCCCTCCCGCCCCCTCCCGACGGAGGGTACGGTTGGGTCGTGGTCTTCGCCTCCTTCATGTGTAACATGATTGTGGACGGCATTGCCTACACATTCGGCATATTCCTTCCTGAATTAGTCACATATTTTGGAGAGGGCAAGGGCACTGTGGCCTGGGTTGGCAGCTTGCTTTCTGGGGTTTATCTTGCAGCCGGTAAGTTGAAGCTACATATTTATTAATTTGGTTTAACTAAACTTTCTGAACAAACCTGACAGTAATAAATATAACAATAAGCATACTTACAGATACAAAACTTAAGCGAAATTTTAAAGCAGTAGGTACTGAAATCTAATTAAAATAAATAATTATATCAAATAATGATGATAATTTTGTAAATTAAATGCCACATTATTGCAACGCCTATCTTAAAAATAATGTTAAATGTAAATTTCTCAGATTTTATGTCGTAAATATTTTACGACACAATCTGTAGACACACTAATATTTATTCAGTAAGGACAAGTACCCGCAATACGTACCAGTAGCCCCCAAACTTTTAGACTTAGACTCGTAGACCCTTTTAAAACTACCGGTTTCGGTGGACCTCCTGTTGCCCCTGCTGCTATCATATTAAATACTTACGACTAGTGAAACGATTTTTTACGCTAACGTCGACCCTCGTAGAGTTCCCCATGGACCGCTTTGGAATCACGGACACGGATTCGAGGTCCGCTGCCTAAACCTTTCATGGGCGGCACTGCGATGTGGCATATTCAGTAAAAGATAGAATGTATTTCAAATTTATTGCATTATAGTAGAAGTAACTTTTAATGAAAACTGACTGTAACAGTTTTTATTAAAAGCCCAAAATGCCCGCGAAATACAAAGTAAAGCGACAGCTGTACAAAATCCCTTAAAATCTTATAGTTAATTATTCCGCAATCTACCCCTCCCTTAGCCGCGGTCCTAGCTCCACAAGGAGCCTACTTGCGCAGGCTTCTTCGTTTTTAACCATATAATAAGACTGAAAGGCTATGCCCGCCCCAAAAAACAAAAACTGCTATAATGTCTAATTATGCAACGCGAGTGTCACCAATCCCTTAGGTTGCAACTTTTCATAGCCGTTTCAATTAACATGACTGTGCGGCCAATGTCAATTTCGTTCAAATCAGTTCACGTGCGAGCATTCGTTTGACCCGTTTTCACGTAGTTATCAAGCCCGTAGGTATTCAACTACCTACATCTAGGTATTCAACTACCTACATCTAGGTATTCAACTACCTACATCTAGGTATTCAACTACCTACATCTAGGTATTCAACTACCTACATCTAGGTATTCAACTACCTACATCTAGGTATTCAACTACCTACATCTAGGTATCTGGTCATTATACTTTGTTTAGCATGTATTAATTAAGTGCGTTATATTTGAAGTGCCTAAGGGACACGAGTAGTGAATAATCCTTGATGTTCAAATGTGGCTAGCCATAGTTTCTTACAAAATAAGTACAATTTGGCTTTAAATTGGTGGTATTAAAGGTGTGCGAAAATACTTTATCCCACTATAACATAGGATTAGAAGTAGACAAGTGAGTATGATATAATATACCGGTCTATGATATTAAAAAATAGCATTGCTGTTCGTAGACCTTAGTTCAGGTCTAGGAGAGCATCAGAGGGTTTTTTTGGAAAAACCCTCTGATGCCCTCGTAGACCTGCAGTCCGAGGGCCCCACGAACTGTAAAGTATAGCTACAATTGCACAAAACTCCCCTAAAAAATATCTAAAAATCATAATCCAGCCCTTTTGCGCAGGCTGCTTAGTTTATAGTTTTTAAACCATTTATTAAGACTGGAGCTCTGCTCGTCTTTTGTCATCAATTTCTATTTACAAATAATTCTAACCTTGTTATTATTAAAATCTCTTATTTTTCTGATATAATTTATTTTAATACACTATCAATATATATTTATTATTAAATATCTAAACCACGAACCAGACATCTTTATAAGAATAAACCCTAATTACTATTTTCAATTATCACATATGGTAGGTAATTGATTATATTATTATAAAAAAGATAAAGAATATTAAACATCGGATTATCATTACAGTACAGACAGTGTAACCTGCCACGTGTATCTTGAACTGATATGCCCATATCTCTTCAACATTATTACAAAGTTGTGGTTGTTGAAGAATATTAGTACCTATATAAATGTCAATTAATCCTTGAATACATTATATATATACATTGCGAGCTCAATGCAAAGGACTTTTGAAACAGTTCATGCACCTTTTCAATGTCGTCAATAGAAACGTGTATTTTCTTTATCATAGAAACCGCCCAGTCAATAAAAAAGTACGTTAATAAATTAGCCCAACCTGATAATACACTTTATTAATCAAGCATAATTACCAATTTCAGTATATTTCACATGATATAATGAAAGTAGGATCCTATTTTAACCTTAAACAAATTCGATAAGCGCAGATAACTAATCTTATCAATATGTTAATCTTTAAACGAATCTATTTTAATTTGTCATTGATCTGATTATTAAAATATGTATATTATTATAGATTCATGTCATAATCATAGAACATTTTTGGATACATTTACTTATTCGATTACTATTGTGGAGAAATTATTTTCTCCGATAACTAGCTTTAGAATAATTTAGTACCAATATAATACTTCGGCTTCGGCACTGGTCTATAAGGAAAGTCTTATCGTTGAAGACCCGACACAATAACCTTTCCTTTTCATATTAAGACATTATCTGGTATTTGAATTCGGGTTATAGTCGTTATAGATATAGCATTGAGGGCAATAAAATCTATTAAAATTCATTTTGTACACCTAACAGTTTAGTCCACTACCTCTGTGCCAGTATCTATGATACCTACTTAGTTTGTAGGGTTCTAAAATCGACTATATTTGAGCTCTCTTAGTTTCCATATTCCAGTCGGACTCCTTTTGTTTACCCACTATTTACTCAGGTTTTGTGAAAACTATTTTGAAATTGAGGATTCTTTTAATAATACTATACTCGTAATAAGCTTTATTGTAGTGTATTGTTCGAGAAAAATATATAATGTGAAAAGATTCTATTTCTTTAGTAAAGAATAAAAAAATACAATCATATTTATATTATACAACCGGTTGTACTCACGGTTTTAAATCATCGGATATGTCCGACTAGTTTCGAGACCATCCCGAGGTCCATTCTCAAGGAGTAGTCGAGTCGACCACTCACGAAAGTTTTAATTCTAAAAAAAAAATACAATCACTACTAACTTAGAACGTTTGTGTAGAAACGTTTGTCTAGTTTTCAAACAAATTATAGCTTGTAAATAATACTTGAATCAAAAAACGGAACTGGAATACAGGACTACGGTAGTCGTAGTTTGTATTAGTCTTTATTATATTTATAAAATTTCAACTTGTATATTTCCAGGTCTTAGTATTACATCAATGAGAGCTTTAGCACATATTTATAAGTATTAATATGTAGATACATCTAGTTACCTAGATCAAGTTAGCAATCTAGGTTGCAGTACAAGGTAGCTTAAATATAGCATATTTATTTATTTGTTTACGCGTTTAAATGAGGATAAAGTAATCATTTTTGTCAATCATTTAAATACTTGTCTTGTACTGCTTGACCAAGTTTGAAGTAATCTGTAAATATGTTAATAATGATTTTTAAATGTCTACTTATTCGTAGCGGAGATTTACACATATATGACTGTGTTCATTCGTAAATATTTAAAAAAATATATGCCGGTTATTTGTTTTCGTTTGTTATCTCTTAAATGAATAGACTTCTTTGGGAAATGTTATCAAATAATTTCGTCCAAAGATATTGAGTCCATCATTTTAGAAGATTTGTATGTTTTGGGATTCACTTATTGCCTGCTTTTATTTTTGGATGATTAAGTTATTTATCTTATTTCAGGTCCAGTGGTGTCGGCATTATGTAACAAGTTTGGGTGTCGAGCAGTATGCGTGGCGGGGTCTTTTGTGGCAGCAACTGCCTTCGTAATATCAACATTTAGTAAAAGCGTCACAATGATGATGCTCACTTACGGATTAATAGGAGGTAAGTCAACTATCTAATATTGCTGCATAAATTACCGTAACAGGCAAGGTTCTAGCAACAATTTTAATATCACAATTTGCCTAAATGTGTGGCTTTAAGAATTGTCTCACATGAAATATGTTGTATGATCCCAAAGTCAAGAAGTTGGTGTTTCATTCGTACCATGCTGAGCAAGAAGGCAGCTTTACTTGCTATGACCTCTGATCGGATTTTGTCACTATAGTTTTATATGGGACTAATCTCAAACTGCGTAACATTAACCCCAGTCCGCAAACGTGCGTGTTTGCACAACTATAGCTGCACTATACTGCGCTAATGACTAATTAATCTCCTTTGAGCAGGGTCGCGATGTCCAAAATCGGTCAAGAGGACAATATAATTTGTATGCTAAATCTTCTACCGTTATAAAATTGTTAAGGATCTGGAGTAGTTGTCTGAGAACAATATAAACATAAATATTTTGCTTTTTCCGATACATGTGTCATATCGGAAATGCACGTGTATCCAATATGGTGCATTCTATGCCACATTGTTCTGCAGCATTGGATTTTATTGATCGCACATCATGTGGTCGGTAGCATGAGACAGACAAAGTACGAATATTTTACTAAACGTGCAAGTACTCGTACATTAAATTCACAAAAATCTTCATTTATGCCATTTAGGCGCAGGTCGCTCCCAAATGGTAATCAGGCATTTATAATAATTCCTTCGTGTTCTTATTATGATATAAGCGAAATAATAGTTTAGTAGTCTTTTCAAATGTGATAGCAAACAATTCAATAAACTGGCACTGACAGGACTTATGTGGAAAGTAAGAGTTATGTAAATGGGCAATGGCCTTGGCACAATTGAGCCATGGCGTCGCTATGTCGAGCCATCTGCGTCCTTGCAACTTTCAATAAATATAGGGTGCCGTTAACTAGCTTTGTGGTAAAATTCATGTTTCTCTTGGGAATCTTTTTATGTATATAGGTATACGATAAGAGTTTTTATTCTGTTTCTTTAATCGTTTCGTTAAATGTTAGTATACCTCTGATAAACAGGAACTAAATCAATCTACTTCAATAGTAAATAGTGCATAAGTTACGATACAATAGATATTGTAATTACATTTAATTCTCATATACCTACGAGTACATATAGAGAACTTTATCGTTTACTGAACGAAATAAATCTAAGTCATACTTAGACTAAGATTTATTCCGTTCTTGTTAGAACCAAATATGTACTGATAACAGTGGTATCTGCAATGCCAAAATGGATTTAGTAGTATAAGGGAATATAACTTTAAATTAATTATAAAGGTCTCTGAATTAAGTCAAAGAACCCCGACCCTGATACGAGTATCTAAAGATATCAGTCTAAACAACGATACGAGATATTAGCATATGATATGAGAATATTAGTAGGATAGACAAAGTATAAGACGCAGACACGTAACTTAAAAAAGAAAAACGTTAGACGGTTTTCTAATCATTTGAAAATTTGTGACCTTAAGTCTTAAAATAGTCACCTGATATAAATATTTGATTGTTTTGCACATCTGGGTTTGTTTAATGCCACAAATGGCACTAACAGATGTTTTTTCAGGTCAAATGGAATTATTATTGGTCAATGAGACAGTAATTATTCTATCAGCTAGTATCATATTCGGTTCGTGATTATTTAGTGGAGTATATTCGGGATATATTGATCGCGCTATGCTTTCTTTAGACGGAAATGCATAAGGCACCCCCACCGCCGCCGTAGCATAGTATATAGGATTTCCCTCTCCATCGCGATGATGTACTACGAGGACAGTATCTACCCACAAAACCTCCGGGTACTCCTCGGAACGCCAGAAATGGTTGTACCGTCGAATTGGTATCTTTTACTAAAGAAATGGACCAGTTTGAATGGATAAATTATATCAAAATAAGAGTGAGTTGAATATAATAAAAAAATTACCGAAAGTTGAATCATTTGTTAGTAAGTGTCGCACCAATACAAAATATGATTAGTTACTTATTTCGAAGCTCTAACCACATGGTAATAATTAAGTTCATTTCTAAAATACAAAGATACCACGTATTATTACTGCCTTTGTTATACTTTGTTTCATGACAAGTTTTCATAATCTGTCTGTGTTAATTTGCATTTTACTCACTTTCTTTCGAACAATATGGAACGAAATTAAAATATGTATTCCGATACAATTCAAATTATTAGTATTCATTACTATTGTTGTTTACATCTTTTGTGTTTATTCCATTCGTTAATGCATTGTTTTCGTAGGATACGCTACTAATTCGAATAACAAAGTAACCACTATTTACGTGCGGTATCTGTTTAGTAGCACCCGTTACCTTGTCGATTAAAGTACATACTTATTATTGCCTCTATATACTTTATTTTACCTGATTGTTTTATACCTTAGTTTCTATTAGCCTAATTTCAGGAAAAACCTATATCAATCCATCATGAAATATCTCTTTTAATGCTTATGTTTCAACATTTTTATATGCGAATGTTGAATCATGTGATGAAGAATTAAGCGACTAAATTAAAATTAATGGCTCAATTGGAAAAAAAAATGCAATTTTCTGTTGTTGAATTTAGGTTAAACAACATCGCTGGAAATAATTAGGTGGTTAGCTTTATTATTTTTATTATCTAGCACTCATTTAATGATGGAGGAAACTGTTAGTTGAGCGCTTGTAGCCAAATTTTTCTATTACGTACCTCCTACACTGGCACAGCTAAATTTCTAGACCTCTAAAAGTAACATCAAGGAAAACATGATGTAATACTAAAAAGTTCTTCTTTCTCTTAACTTAATGTGTGAGTACCTAAGGTATGTATATAATTGTTTTCAGGTTGAAATTCAAGTTCAAGTTTCGGAGTCACGATAGTGTAGTGCTCTTACAGTCTGTGTATCTCTAGACGATATAATATACCTATGTAGTTTATATTTTAGAAGTTTTTTTGAGTCCATGCTAAATTTATTAAAAGATCCGTAGGTATTTAATTTATTGTATGTATTCCTCTTTTTTACAATAATCCCCAGAGAACCTAAAGCCACTTGAATTAATCACCGTTACTTAATGCATTCGAGTGGTAGAATAATAAAGTTTTCTAATCAAGTGATGCCGATATAACAATATTGTTTCCGATAACTAATAGCATATTACGGTCCTAGGGGAAATTGCTATAGATGTCTATTTATCAGTCTAACTAACACAAGGTAACAGCACGAGGTTTAATGACTCTGGAGATCCCGCGGTACCATATTGGCCGCGGGTGCCGTCGGGGGGCCGGATTGCTCATGCGTACCCGACCCCCGCCAACGGCGGATCGAAGGAGTGTCCGGGAGGTTTTAGTGGTGTAGGGTCCTCTCCTCGTGGTATGACTTTAGCATACCACGCTATGGAGAGGGCGAGTCCCACATATCCCTACGCCAGCGCGCGAATACGCTGCAGCGGTGGTGGGAATGCGTCAATGCATTTGCTCCCGGACAACAAAAAAAAAAAAAAAGAAGGTTTAATGACTGTAAAATAAAAAATAAAATGTGTTAAAATCCTAATTGGTCCCACAATACTTATTCAAAGATATTTGCTGAATCCTTTGTCCAACAAAGTGGAATGCTTGAAATATATAAAACCGATTCGACACGTTCTTTGTTCTCTCCAAACCCTTAAAAACAGAGGCAACTGGTGTGCGGTGTGCGATATTGGAGGTTTGCCAGCCAGACACCTATGTGTTCGAAACGGCTTAAGCGACTGTTTTGTCAAAATTTGTAAAGCCCTTTCGACAATTAACTATGTAATTTCCCAGAAAAGCGGATTCCCCATTCCGCGTACGTATTATGTGTTATTACTGGCGATTCAATATCCAATGCAGACACGCCATGCTTTAGGTACCTATCGGGCTGCTAATGTTGTTTGGGCAGGTAGAAAATGATGTAAAATTAATGTTTTTGAATTTGGTGTTCTTGACTTATGTAGATATCCATTATATATTAAAACTGGTCACTGCATGGTATTTGTTGTTAAATTGTATTATAATTTGATTTGACATGAGTTAAACATTACTATTTAAGTAATGAATTGTGATATCAGTATTTCTAAAATATGTATAGCCATATTTTTAGTATAAGCTACTGTACCCCGCAACTGTGAAGTTAAAAGACGTATCATTCACATGACATGACATGCCATTTGTGCTATAATTCTTCTATTCTTTTGAATCTAAAGCCCGTGACTGTTGATTCAAGTTTCATGTACAACGTCTTCTAGAAACCTCTTCATAAAATATAGCTAATATATATATATAGAAGCTATATTTTATCCAGGTGTTATACACCTAAATAAAGAACTTTCTTATTTTAAAATCCGTTCTTTAATTGAAAATTCGATGAAAAGAACAGTAATCTTTTCGCTTTATAACATCTGTACAGATGCAATTATATGCATCAACTAGCTAGCTATCCTCAACATTATAATATGAATACAAATATGGCTAAATTGTTATGGTATCCTGTACGGTTGCACATTGATACTCACGTGAGCATGTGGTGAAGGTCATTAGAACACTGGACGCGATGTTTGGCTAGATGCCAGCTGCAGTAGACGACATGGCGCCATACTAGGATAGGCTATATTGCTATAATATTGCTATTATCTTTAATTGCTCAGCTAAATGTGACAATGGAATGCGTGAATTACTTAAATTGGCTGGATGAGTTGCTTCTTAGTTAGGTTCATCTTTACGCCTAAATGAACTTGTTTGTATTTGCAATAAATTATTTCTTTTAATGCTTTTTAGTAGGTATTGTTGTTTGACAAATTCGTTCTTACTGATTTTCTATATTTTATCAACTAGGTATAAAGACATGCTTTATTAGATCTATCTACATCGACAATTTTGAGCATGTAATGTAATTCTAAAAAAAACGTTCCGATAATTAGCACATTTATTTAGCACCAACTTTAGTGTGATGCCGGTTGGCCCTCGAGCATTGAGATCATCAAATCTCAATGTCAATATAAATAGGAAAATCGTTTTCATAATGCTTGCCGGAATAGAAGTTCAGATATTTATTGAATGAAATTTATTTGTCCGCCCAAATTTATCTTGTAATAAATGATCTAGGTTTGTAAAATAAATACAGCTACGGAATAGTTTTCTGTTGAGAAATATGTTATATTTTGTGGATATATTGTATTTGATGATTATTTTAATGTCAAAATAACACACACAGTTGATATCATATCTATACGTCATGGTAACATACACAACATGCACTTATTTATTTTAGCTAATATAAAATGCGGTAAAAACTAATCATGCACATTTTTATATGGTAATTAGGTGGGTAAATAGTTTTAGGTCTACGGTTCAAATAAGTTAATTTAAGCAAAAAGTAATACGAAGTACCTATGATAGGTACATAGTGCATTGATGTTAGAGATGTAAAAACATGGCTCGATTCAAATTAGTATTGATCTACGAGGAAAGTACTGTTCCGCTTCAGCATAATTTTGAACCGATTATTCACACTGGATGTCTGAATTCAGTCTAAACAACATTGGTATCTGCCAAAATTGTTGCGAAGTTTGCGTCTGTACGATGGGAACATTCAATGATTTAAAATGTTTAATATATTTGATTTGGTGCAAACAAATAATGCATCGTGTCAACATGCAACTGCTGTGTTTAACTCTTATGTATGCCACAATTTGCGTGTTGTTTTTGTTGTAGCGCGCGACTTGAATCAATTGTATAGCATTGTGTGGTCTCTTCCAGAATGTGTACAATTCTGTTAATGGATTGGACTGCATCACCATTGATAAGATTGTTGAATGGCGTTTTTGTAAGCACATTAATGAAATGTTTAAGCCAAATACATGTATGTAAATTTATGATTAATATTTGATCAGAAAATTGGAATATGACCGGGAAATGACGCATAACTGTACGAGTGGCGATGACCTCTTTGCAACTGGCAACAACCCATATGCTTCTTTGTGTGGTTTCATATAGTGAATTGTGGGCCGACAACAAACGTGACTCACTCTATCATGTACCTAATTTTATTGTTTATTCGTATGATACTTTGAATAGTTCAAGTAAATAATATTGAAATATATACGCGCAAGAATTTTGTCCGTGTTTCTTCTAATTCTATCTAATTTTATGGTTTTTATGTAGAGACAAAGGAAGGTCGCAGACATATACACGGGTACCGTTAAAAGGGTTCAGACAATAAACCTAGCATATAAAATATTTCTATTATCCCTTAAGGCAAATAATAGTACATTTCTTATTGCACGTGCTAGTCTGATATCTTATCTGACATACTAAACCGAAGCACCTTGAAATATGTTGGATATGAATTGAGTAATTAGTTTCATTGATACCGAGGATCATCTTGTTATGTTTCAACCTCTACGTCTGGAATAATATTGCGAAAGACGTCTCCCAAAATAAATTTGTTATTTATAGTCATGAAAGGCGCTGTAGAATGAAATCCGCATTTTGTATGAATAACTATAGTTCACCTGAGTTTAGTGAACCTACAACTTGACGCTACAAGTGGAAAGAGTTACCAAAAGAAGTCAAGAGTCACGTAGTGTGAAATGTAGGCGTCTCGCTGACGACCCCTCGTTTTATAGCAGGAAAAATTGTTGATGACGTCGTCAACTCAGACAAATTGGACATAGCTACTGTAATTTGGCTTAGTGACAAATTGAACATTACTCAATTATCATGGGGGGTTCAACCCCATTTAGTTTTAGTTAGTTAGAGGTTTAGATTTTTGCTGAATCATCAACTCATTAAGGCGCGGTGAATAGACGACTTTTACGTATTAGTTTTGTCACTGTTGCTCCGCGTAGAAATGAAAGAGAAGCGAAGAGACGCCGCGATGGCGCAACGTTTCGTTCGACTCGTTCAAATTATTTAATACATTAATCCTTGCAAATATCTTATTCCAATCGATAAATAAAAACAACAGTTCCCTTTATTATTATATATTACATCACTGTTATTAATATTATCAAGATTTGTTTATAAATAATGCAGTTACAATTGCTACAATTTCAATTTAAATGGTTATTTTATGTTTTTTTTTACCGAGAAAATTTACCGAAAACGAAAAAACGAAACCATAAATATGATCAAGATTAACATATATTTTTTTAGCTGCTCTAAAATGTAAACATTTGGCTAAAAAACTGTTTTGTGAAGCCTATTTTGACTAAGTACAGCGCCTTAAGCATATGATTATTTATTTCTTGTATATATAACAAATGAAGATGCTGCATACAATATACTTTGAAGGCTTATTGAACAACACTGAGGAATATTTTCTTATAAAATACGCTGAGATATTCTTAAATAAACATTTTTGATGAATAAGACAGTGCAAACACCGCAAAGAGCTTGACTTTTGCCACCAGACCTTTAAGAATCACAAAGAAAAAAATACATTGATATGTTAGTACAGAATAAAAAAAAACAATTAAATGATCTTTTATGTTGTGTTGAATAAATGTATTTTTTTCCTTCTTTCTGACGTTGTTTCATAGTGAAAGTAATTTAATATTTTGCCAAGGGCTAAAACTAGGTCACAAGCCGAGAGGACAAACCCGGATGGGTTAAAAACGCCTAACTGATATATAGACGAGCTTACTAACAAACAAAAAAAAAACATTTTATGTTAAAGTACCTGCCTGACTACAATTATCACATTAGTATGCATGTCCGTCAGGTCCGGAAGCGGCATCTGACGACCATTCCCCGGTGATATATTATACATTGCCCATTAAACTACTATTAAAATGTATTGAAAGAAGCTTTAAAAGTGACCATTATCAATAAAATAATAATTATACAATCTAAAGCAAAATGTTGTTAGAATCGTATGCAGCAATATTAAAATCATGTTTCTGTTCAGCCATAAAACCCATTTGCTCGAATAAAGTTTAATGTATTGAATTCTATGTTACATACTATATATTATGTAGGAGTAAATAGGTACATACATAAATTTGATAATGTTAAATCAGCGTTTCATTAAAGCATTTATCCAACGAGCGCCTGTTAAAAGTAGATAAGAGCTATAAACCCACACCGTTGATGAAAGGGTGGATGTAGAGTGCTCGCCTTTATAAAAATTATAGCGACTGACGTTCATCTTTTTAGGAGAAAAATGAGAAGATTAATTTTATTTCGAAAAACATGAAACCATAGTATTATCACAAAAGCAGCAGACTTTGTTTGCAACAACCCAACTTAATACACTATCCTGAATAAAGGAATGATAATATGTTTTTGTACAGTTGATCTTTTTAGGTATATTAAACATGCACGATGTCATATTTTTTTGCCACTGTTTTTTCGCCGTCATAATTCGCCGTGATATAAAATATTCTTTTTGTTGTTTGTCCCAGGTCTCGGCTTCGGTATGATATACCTCCCGTCCGTAGTGGCTGTAGGTTACTACTTTGAGTCCCGCAGATCCCTCGCCACGGGTATCGCTGTCTGCGGCTCAGGAGTGGGAACTTTCAGCTTTGCACCCTTAGCTGCTATTTTGCTCAATGAATTTGGGTCATGGCAAAACGCTAACCTACTATTAGCGGGCCTGATTTTGAATTGCGCTGTCTTCGGCGCTCTGATGAGGCCTTTGGTTTACCCTAAGGTTAGTATGAAAGGACTATATTAGTATTGTAATGTATTTTTAGTAAAATGATTTGCACGTCACGTCCCCTCAGACGTCTGTAGTTATTTCGTATACATACACATTAATTTAATTAAGTAAATTGTCCTGTAGTATAATAGGTAGTAGTCAATGCCACGTACCTAATCAATGACTACTTAGTAGTTATATGGAAAACAAATAGTAGTTAATTTTAATAATAGTAGGTAACATTTAATAACAATTCCAGAAAACTTATCTAACTGTTTTATTAGTATACCTACACCATAGTTTGTAGCAAGGTTATTGGTGATTTATAATCTATCGATGTGTTAATGCTACTGGCATATTCTAATGTATTTTACCTTATGATGCCATCTATTTAAATAACTTTTAGGTACAGAGTTACATACTCAGAATTCATTTAGCAACGGCTCTATACACATAGTCATGCGATGTAAACAATGTTAAAGAAAGTATTGTACCATTTTAAGTATGATTTTTATTTAAATCCTACCCATTTCAGACATCAGGCGAGAAGCCCTTACTCCAGCGAATGGCCGAAGAGAAAAGACTGCAGATGGAACGTGGATCTATCGGCGGTTCGTACTTTGTCGTACAACTTCCTGATGGCACCATGGAAAAGCGGCTGAAGGTGAACGTTGTAGACGATGTAGTATGTAGATAAGTTTATAAAATACTATGGTTCGTACGTATGGTGGTGGTAAGTAGCTTGCAGTCATCAGGAATCATATCGCCAGGTTACGAGCCGAACACCATTGATATGTGTACCGTGAAACATTGGAGTGTCGGAATTGTGTTGACACTCAGATTTTTAAAAAGGCATGCTTTATTAATCAACTGCCACAATTCAAATTTAGACCACATTTTGCACCTCTAAAGTTTTTACTTTAAAAAATGGCTAACAAAGAGTCTTCATTAGAATATTTTCATTTATATTTTCATTTTACCATATGTCTCTCAGCATTTATCCGAAAGGATTATATCGATCAATTAGTGTCTTAATCCATTATTGGATTTGGGCATCATCTAAACCATAATCATATACCATGGATCATACCCATCCATATACAATCAGACTGGTAGCAGCGCATGAAATAATGTGATAATACACGTCCATTAATGTTGAATGTTAGCTCATAAACAAATTAATGATGTATGAAATTATTAACATAGTGACTTACACCTAACTTACTGTGTTTAAAATATGGTAAACAAATTATTATACTTTAGTTTAAATTAATGGTAACTAATCGTAATGCCTCCGATTAAAACTAAATGGGCATGAGAACTAAAAAAATCTATTTAGTCCGCCAGTTAGATTACTAAAAAATATTGGACGTTTTTATTTATCAAATCAATAAAAAATTCTAAATATACAGAGCAAAAACAAACTATAAAGTTCAGGAGAGGGGGGCTTGTGACGTCACTATTAGGTAAAATTGTGCCTAATAGTGACGTCACACAAAATTTCAACGCGCTGTATCTTCGTCATATTTTGTTTGAGGAACGAAAAAAAAAATACGTGTCCAATATTTTTTGGTAATCTAACTGACGGACTAAATAGATTTTTTTAGTCCACATGCCTATTCTGGTTATGTCCCCATTACGGATAATTTCATGTTTATATTTACTCCAATGGTAATTGTTTATCGGATTTTTCCATCGCGTTTATATTAATAATTCTGAAGAGTGGTTTCCTGCTAAGAATAGCTATGACCTTCCGTGAGTGGCGTAAGAGGTAACTAGGGGACATACAGCTGATGAATGGGCAGCAATATCTAACAGCTCAAGATTACTTACTGCCTTTACTGCGCTCAACAATCCGCATACTAGGCATGCTGATTATCGATGACAATATCCCTCAACGATCCTGTCTTTCCCAGGTCTTTTAACTAGGGGTCCTATGTTCCGCAGTAGACGCACTCAAGCTGTTAAAGATAATTATATACGCTAATTACTAAGTATTCAAACAACAATATCTAAGCTAAAACGAAACTAAATGCAAATAATGTAATTAAAACATGTACTGATGTAATTTTATCTGCAACAATATTATATGATATCAGTTTATCATGGAATAACGTCTGTCCGCACTTGATTGTGTATCTGCTTATGCAACTTCATTTTCATTATTGTTTATGAAATAATTAGGGACATTATATTAATAATATAATCATTTTATACAATTATTAATAATTTATTCTTAGAATAGGTATAACAAAAGCCTCGCAGCGTTGTCGCTTCATTTCGTTACTATGAATGTAATTGGTATGTTATTCAGCCTGACGTAATTTGCGTTGATTCGATTACTCCTAAAGGGCTTCATTGCCTAAAACATATTCTTTCGTATATATTCCTAGAGTATTTTTCATTAGAACGTTCTTGTTTTTTTTTCGGACGGACATTATGTAGTAAAGGAGGCTTTTGCTACTTTACCGGGCACAAAGGCGAGAGCAGAGCTCTAAAACTACAAACTAAGCAACTTGCGCAAGAGAGCGTTCTCTGTGGGACTTGAACCTAGGCTCAGGCGGTCGCTCGCGGGGGGGTTGAGGGATTATGACTTAGTTTTTTTAGGGGAGTTTGGTGCAACTGTCGCGGTTATGATCTAACCCGTAGGTTCTTGCAAACTAAGGCCGTATACAGAAATAAAGCTGGCAGCCTACCAGCGCTTATAGGAACCGGTCCATGCAGGTAGCCGGTGCTGGCATTTATATGAACAAGCGCCGAACGTCGCCGACAAGTTCTGAAAATCTTCGACACGCGCCGGTCAGCGCTGGCGCCACCCTCAAATCATCGTCCGATGAGTACGACAATTTGCTCGCTCTGCTTCAATCTGCATGCTTTCTGTAACTGTTACCAGAATGGACCAGCGCCGATAAGCGCTGGTAGATCGACGCCGGCTACCAGCTTTCTTTCTGTATACGGCCTAAGGGTCGGGAGGAGGGTAGAAATAAAGTAAAAATTGTTATTGTTACTGCATATAATCATACAATAAACATTAAAGCGTGATGACTATGGCAACACCTCCTTCGACAGCGGCTCAATTTCAGTATGATGATGATGATGATGATGTGTAGGCATATACGTAATTCATATAGGGGAAAATGGTTATTTTGCTTGATGTGTTTTGTATGTTTGTTTGTTCTTTCACGTCGATGGAGCGGTGGGTTGAGGTGTCTTTTAGATAAAGAGATTATTTGCAGGACAAAAAAGTTTTTTAGTCTACTTCTTGCCCATATACAGTTTCCTTGCGAACATCATTTCTAGTAGAAGCCTTTATTTATACTATACATGTATCTTTCTAGATACTGAATACATAACTTAATACTAGCGCATTACTCTCATTACTAAAATTGAGAGAACATTTTAATAACATGCTTTACATTCTCAATTGTTTGTATTGTGAGCTGATATAATAATAGGTTTTGATGTCTCATCTTACAAATAAGCTCCAGTTTTGTATTATGATACAATACAATAGTATAAGTAGGTATATTAGTATTAGATCATAGTAACAGCAACAGCGCAAGATGTCATGCTGCATTGTTGTGGTCGCGGTTAATTAATAGTTCATAGGTTCATTAGAACTTGTTATTTAGCTAGATAAATAGAATAATTGTTATTTAATTTTTTTGGATTTTGGAGTCTTAACCGCCTTAAAAATATTTTGGACAATTTTATTCCCCAAAAGAAAAAGAAAATGGTTCCTAAGATTACTTCATTTATCCAATATAGGTTTTTTGTTGAAGCTATTTTAAAATTAAATTTCTTTTTCATTTTTAAACACATTCACGTATTCAATACATTGTGAAACAAATAGATGGCTCAATGGCGCCATGTTTATATGGCATTCCTGAAGTTCTATGAATCATTAATAATTACGGTTCAAATGAATCGAAATTGGACATCGACTTGTAATGGCGTATTTTATTCCCTTCAATGCATTGCTAAACACGTTATTCCATGAAACATGAAAAAGTATTTTTTTATTCGATCGTGATATCAAAATAGTTTAGAACTGTATTAAATCCTGTTTATATGTCACTACATAGTATAAAACAAAGACGCTGCCTGTCCCTATGTATATTTAGATATTTAAAACTACGCAACGGATTTTGATGTGTTTTTCTTTTAATAAATAGAGCGGAAGGTTTATTGTATTATACATTAGCATTGCACCCTTGCGAAGCCGAGGCGGGGTCGCTAGTCCAGAATAAGGCACTTTCACTAATAGATATTCGAGGCTTACTTATAGTTTTTCTTTGATATAATTATACCGAAAGCCGCTTTAAAAATCTTACATTGATATCAGTTATATTCTTAGATTTGCGGGTTCGATAAAAGTTCAAATAATTGATTGTCACTTTAACTAAAAAAATAATAAAATAAAAATATTGTCCGTATAACATAACTACCTACTCTTATCTGTCTTGTTTCACAATACCTTTGATGTCACCAGGCGCCTCTAAACATCGACCCTGGAGTGCATTCTTCGTTGAACCTGGAAGCTTTGGCCCGAGTGCCCACAGTGCCCAACATGCATGGAGTGCCCACTCTGCCCACTATCACTGAAGCTAAAGTCACCGACGACAACGGAGGAAAGAAGAAGGTAATTGGTACACAACCCACTTTTTTATTAGAAATCATTTAGTTGTTATATCCAGAATAGTTGGTTAATAATATTATTGACCTTGCGATAGTTGAATTGTTGAAAATAGTTTCAAAGTACATTCTTATAAAAACACATGGAAGTCGAGAATTTTATGAAAAACGTAAAACTTGTTTTTGTGGAATATCAAAGTAAATTATTAATATTAGCTTAAACAATATGCAATTAAGGGCCTATGCACACTACGTCTTTTTTACGCGCCGTCCACGCGCGTTTTAGAAACGCGCGTCGACGGCGCGCTTTTATCCTACAGAGCAGTTTGTTGTCGTTTGTATCGATACACACGCGCGTTAGCAATTTGGTGGCTTTTGCATCGCGTCTGTATTGATACACACGCGCGTTTGTATCGATTCATAAGCGTGCAGGTGTCCAAAGGTCTGCTGGCTGCGTCTGACTCGCGTGCGTATCGCGTCTGTATCGCTACAGACGCGCGTCGACGGCGCTTAAAAAAGACGTAGTGTGCATAGGCTCTAAGGGTTAAATTTTAATCCTCTGTAGTTATTATTGTAGTGGAATGATTTCCTTTAAACAGTTAATATTATTATATTAACGACTACTTTATTTAACCTAAATATGGAGCAATACAAACACGTCATTATCGAGTTACTATTAGTATACAAGCTACAAGTGTGGTGCCTTACTTACTTATTTACTTATCTCAGAAAACATATGTTGATATTTAGAATATAAACATACAGAGCTATCTATAATCTATAAAAATAAATGAATTTGGAATAGTTCGCGTAGTATTTTCATATAAATGAGATAATAACAGATGTTTTATCATTCCCTATTTTATATAAAAGCTGCTTCGTTTACAAGATCGTCATGATAGTGATGTTAGTGAATACATTTCTGTGAACTGTGAAGTAATTAATTTTGCCTAACCAAAAATAAAATTATATTAAAATACTTGTTTCTTTCGAATAAAGTCGTCCCTCAATACAAGCAGTGCGGTATATTCTTTAGTAATATAAACTTTATCTCGACATATATTTCAGAAATATATACACTTTTTGACGTTATTTCTATATAAACTTCTTACAATAAGAAAATGTAACAAAGATTTACGGTTACCAAAGACGGTTAACAAAGATTCCATTCTGTTGATATCTATTTACTGAAATATTTTTCTCTATTCCCCATAGGGCGAGAACGGCAACATCCAAGTGAACCCACAACAGCAACACATGTCCCGCAACGTGTCTTCGCCCGCGTTCAGCTCCCAAGCGCCCGGCTTACCCAAGAATGGATCGGTGCCGTTCTTCGACAGACAACGGAAACAGAGCACAGGCGACAGGTCCGGTGATAGGTATAAGATGTTTAATTTTTTTAGGTGCTGGTTCGATTACAAATATGGGCTGGTTAGTGGTGGCGGTAAATATGACAACTACAGAGAGTAAAATGAAAGTATACACATATTTTATAATAGAAGAGGGTTTATGATGGTAAAAACTTCACAAAAGAAACCGAAAAAACGTAAACAAAAATATTTTAAGTTTCCCTTATTAAGTAACGTGCTTATTTTGTATAGGATTTTATTTTCTAACGAAATTTGTGTAAAAGTTTAATGGGCAGACAAAATGGGCAAAGAATGTGTATCTTTCATTTTACCCTCTAGTATTAATTGTTGTACGATTAAATTTGTTGTTTTGTTTTCTCTCATGTCATTACTCATTTTTAAACTGAATGTAATAACGTGTTTCTTTAAAAGGAGCCGCTATGATATAATTTCCATTTTCAACATTGTACCTCACTCAGTAACCATGACCCATATTTTACCTAAGTATTTAGTCTACGTTTGTGCATGGAAATTCACATAAATAATAATATGTTATGTTATTTGGTTTTTGTTTATATTGTTTATTTATTGAATTTAACAAGACTTTTTTAATGAATATTAAACAAAGAAAAATGCTTAATAATTATATTATAATACTAGATGTATTATAAATCATTTATGGGAAATTGCATTAGGTTTTATAACAAACTCCCTAGTCATGTAACTGATTTGCCTGATCCAACTTTTAAAGTATATATTAAACGGGTCCTCATATCTAAAGGCTATTATAGCATTAAGGACTATATTGAGGATAAAGACGTTTGGCTTCATAAACCTACTTGCGTAACACTTCCTAGAGACCCTGTACCTAAATAAAATAGTAGTACGCATAATAGTGTGATGTTCTGTGAACTATCTGTAATTGACCTACTTATATAATAATATATTATATTCATAGACCGCTAGTTCTGTCTCAAATTCTTTTATTTTTCTATTACCTAGTATAAAAACACAATAAACAAATATTTCAAAGACAACCGTTTGGGCAAAAAATGTGTATGCCAATAAATAGTTAAAGTAACTGGACCAAAACCTACGTTCTGCCCATTTGAGTATGTTTCGCCGGACCGTCTCATGTGGGTCGTGTTAAAACCGGCAGTAGAATAACCCACTGAGTTTGTTTCGCCGGATCTTCTCAGTTGGGGCGTATTGGATCCGGTGGTAGCATTAAAGCGCGTCCGTCGTTATATACTCATGGTCCACCTAAATAATGACAATTGTTCTAACCTACTATAGACAGAACAAGCTATTTGACACAATATAGTTAAATAATAAACTAAGACGTTAAGACTAAAATATTATTAAAATAATAACTTAAATACTTGTTTAATTTGAAAATTTATAAAATATGATAATTAATAATAATAATATTATAAAATATGATATTATCTAAATAATACTTAATACTAAATTATTGTTTTGACTATTTGCAAGTGCCTGTAATAGGTTTACGTAAATAAAAATGATTTTTATTTATTTTATTTATTTTATATTAGAATTATTTTGCATTTTATCAATATTCACATAGACGATCACATTGTCAATATATAATAATTATTGTATGAGATGGCAATGGAAGCGGGTGTATCTACTTACTAGCTTACTGTGTGTTATTCAATGATTTTATTGAGTTGGCAATCTCAATGTTACAATCAATGGAGCCTGATTGATGTCACTTTAATATGAATCATTGATTTTTTTACTAATGCTAATTTAGTTTGACCATATAATTTTAATTACAACACATGCTTTTTATATAATGCCATTAGTGATTATATCACTTATAATAAATGGAATATTGTTTTATATATTTTTTTATTAATTTTCACCGAAAATTTACACTGCAAATGTAACAAACATCTGCAGGAGTTATATTTTGTATATTTATTCCATAAAGGTATTAATTCCTGAAGGCTATTTCTAATTAATTAAATCTTAACTTATCGAAAAGAAATGTTCAAAATTTCGGACATGATAATAATTATCCAGGACAAATGTATTTTTCATTGAGTAATTCGAACTATAGGGGTGAAGCCACATTTAATTTAGATATTTTTATTAATAACAGATTCAAGCCGTCCCTAGCCGCTATTAAAGCTTCGTCCAAAACTTCCATGAACAGTCAATGCAGAACTGGAATTGATGTAAGTAAATACAATACAGATGAAATGAGTACCTTACATATTTTTTCTGTAAATAATCTTTGTTTTATCGCACTATATGAGATCAAAAGTTTTCATTTTTCTTTATAATGTTCAAATAAATGAAATCTTATATTGCAGACTCATATCGAGAGGTAAAATGCTAATTAAGCTAAGATACACCATGGGCGATATTGAATGACATACCTTATAAAGGAATTACATCTAATATATACCTATAAGAATATTGCCCATAATGTCGCTTATCTCAATTAATGTGGACCCGTAAATATCAAAAGTTAAAATATGTGAAACGCCTAAAAATGATTGACTTTGGTTTCTTTCCGAGCTGAATTTGTTTATTGACTTGTTTGAAATAGTATCAGCGTTAGTTCAGTTAAATATTATAGTTTGCTCTCAGAGCTAATGGAGTTGAAGTACCGATAATAATGTCAACTATGTGTTTCACTACTAGTCTTCTATTTATTTATACTTAAATACTGAACAAAAGTGATGGTGTTGAAAGTGTATATACTACATACTTATTTAGTTCAAACCAATTGACCTATATTTCAACAACAATAAATGAATTGTTGTCAAGGGCATTAATATGGATATGTCCACATATTGTTCTACTCACATGACCGTGAACTTATCTTGTATATGTGCCAAACAGTTACAACTGGCAGGAATCCAAATCGATAGTTCCTGTGTTGTTGATGCAAAAATGTTTGAAAATCCAAGTCATTAGTGTCGCATCCTATGACTAAATATAGAAAATACGCTACAACGAGTATATCAATTTTAAATATACCTAACCAATATGACTACTCGTTTCCTTTCCTTGTTTATTAATAAAATGTAATATCGTAAACCAAATTTGTTATATATTACCGTTTGCGTTATAATTAATATTAACTAAAATATATATTTTCTAAGTCCCACCAATAGTGATAAGTAACAAAAATACATCATTATTAGTCTCATTTCTATTGGCTCTTACTCTTTGCTTGTAATAGTAAACATTAATATTGGTTTGTTATGAAATAAACTATTTAGACTGGCATCTCTTTACGAGCTGTACCTACGCATGGTAATGGCGAATAATGTCTTTGGCAGCCATCATTCACTGATTTTCCCAGAATATACTAAGTTATTTTACTCTAACGTAATATTAGTATATACACTGTGATTTTTAGTTGTTGCTAATACTCAGCAAACTGTTTTTAGAAGTATAATTAATCTATGTATGTACTTTTTTCAATAGCATTTAAATCTATCTATATATCTATATATATATATAAAACAAAGACGGGTTTGTTACAACACTTATAACTCGAGATCGGCTGGATCAATTTTCATGGTTTTTGTTTCGTTGCATTTGTCTACGCCCTGAATAGCAGAATACATTTTAAAAACAAAATAAAGTCGTGTTAGTTACACTATTTATAACTCAAGAACGGCTGAACCGATTTGGCTGAAAATTGGTAGGGAGGTAGCTAAGAACTGGGAGAAGGACATAGGATATTTTTGGGTAGGGGTAGGGTAGGGTAGGGTATGGGTAGGGTAGGGTTTGGGTAGGGGTAGGGTAGGGCAGGGGTAGGGTATAACAGTCCACCCGTGCGAAGCCGGGTCGGGCCGCTAGTTACAGATATAAATAAATTACTTCAAACAGTGTTATGAACACTTGTTCATAAACTCTAAATTATCTTGTGTTGTAAGGCTGGTGGAAAATCGTCCTGCAAATTATTATCAACGATTAAAAATATGGTATATACAAAAGCCAAAAATTCTTAATTGCTCAGTGACTAAAGAATGTTCTGCTTATCCGGGCAATAAAATACTAAATATTATCATATAACATTCCAATACTTATACATACCACACAAATACTAAATTGTTATCATATAACCATTGAATTTACAGGGTGACACAGAAAGTATGATGTACAACTCTAAACTGTCAGTCGCCGGTCCCAAAGAACCTTCCCGCATGGTTCGTCCGATGTCGCGTAAAGATATTTTTTACTCGGGCTCAGTTCTTAACCTGCCTCAGTATCAGAGCCAGAAGTCGCTGCAAGGATACAGGAATTCCGTACTAAGTTTGCCTCAGAGCAGGCAGACTGGCGACTTGGAGAGACAACCAGGTTGGTAATTCTTTTAAATATATACAATTCGATACTATTTCAGTTTCCATGATAGTCTTCTAATGCAATAAAATATATTTTCTTGTATTTTAAATTATACTTATACTACACATGTTAATATTGAAATAATATCTAATTAAATACAACTATTTTATTTTCAGAATACGACCTCTGCCCATGCCTTCATCTGCCCAGCTCTTTCAAATCCGCCCTAGGATCAATGTTGGACGTTAGTTTACTGCGTGACCCTGCGTTCATGTTGATTGGAGTGTCCAATATATTCGGCATGGCTGGATTATATGTGCCCTTTGTCTATATTGTAGATGCAGCTATGCTTAGTGTAAGTGCTAAACATATTTTTACATATTCAATTTCCCGAATAAAACCAAAAATTGAAATTTGTTTTGTATCCTTTCATGCTATTTTTTCATTGCAGCTTGTATTGTAATCGAAATTCGATTAAAATGAAACTTTAAACAATAATAATCGAATTTTGATCACAATTTGTTTAATGTTTTAATTATACACAATACCTCTATGTCACACATTAAACTTAAATAATTAACGAAATATATATATATATACTAGCTGACCCGGCAGACTTCGTACTGCCTCAATCGATAAATAAAAGACCGAAACTTTTGTATAAAATAAACTGGCCCGGTGAGACTTCGTTTACGCGGTGTCCTACATCTACCCTTCCCCTACCCTACCCCATACCCTACCTCTAACCTACCTCCACCCTACCCCTACCCTACCCCTACCCAACACTCGCCGTCTCGCACCGACAATGATCAGCGCCCTCGCGCCGAACTCGCGTATAGTTAGGTTCGGCGCGACTCTCGCCGGTGAAATGAATTTGTCCGGCCTCGGCCCCGGTCCTCGCGCGCGGGGCCGTCTCCTTCTGGAGCATGACTACTTCGCAGAAGGAGACGAAGACCATCCAGGACTCTCTCTCCGCCAGCATAGCCGAAACTAATGACTGCGGCGAGGGGTCCGTTCCGAACCTTAGGGTCATAACTCGGCGTTCGGAGGCCCACCCCACGCCGGGCACTCCTCCAAGGTTTGCTGAGCCGAGTCCGTGGCCGGCACACAGTGGTGGCATTGTGCCGCCGGCTCACGTCCTATTCGACTCAGATACTCACCGAAACACCATGTTGTGTCCGCTGAGTATCTGAGTCAACCTGAAGATAACACGGGCGAATGATCGCTCCATCCATGCTTCGAAGCTGGGCAGGACGGCACTGACGGCGCATTGACACGAGTTTCGCGGCAAATTGAGCCGCTCGCGCCGTAGATAGAGCGCGCGTCGATGAGCTTCCCGGCCGTCCCCGCCGCCCCCGGCCGGACACACGGACCCGGTCGTAGACCCGTGTGTGTGTGTCCATGTCCGCCAGGATGTCGATCGACGGGAATCGCGCTAGGACGGTTGCGGCCTCAGACGAAATCGTCCGATAGCCTCTAGCTATTCGAATGGCCATCTGGCGCTGCAGACCATTTAGCTTTTTGCTATTTGGCTCTGCAACGCGAGGCAGCCGTCAGGCGATTAGACCAGACGGGCGCCCTGTAAAGGGGCATCGAACGAATCACGTTACCGTAGAGGCGGCGTATTTCATCCCGAGGTCCCCCGAGATTGGGCAGCAGCCTTTGATGAGCGCCTACCGCCTTGTGGACTCGGGTGCTCGAAGTGCGCTTATCAACCTCACCCCTACTCCGTGATGTTTGCTGGATTAGTGGTGAAAACGGTAGACACCTGGCGGGGATAACTGATCAATAGTTAGTTGATCACTTTTCGACCGCCGAGGGCGAGAGATCAAATTGAATTGAGAAAAAATCATAATCAAAGAAAATTGAAATTATAAACTCCGAATAAAAATCTTTCGTACTACTATGATTATTATTCCATTGCCACCTTGCAAAAAAATTTTTCATCATCCCGAGGCCGAAAGTATGAATTTCTTCCCTTGTTTGCGGGAAGAAAGATGCATATTTCAGACTACCCACCCGAGGCCGAAAGTTTAATTTTCTTCCCTTGGGACGGAAAGATGCATATTTCAGACTGCTCACAATTAGTGACAGTTTAAAATTTAGTCTTTTTTTTGTTTTAATTTTCTTCTTCCTGTTACATATTTGAAATAACTCATTACCATGGTAACCGTGCAGTTGTTATTTGTTATTGTTATTTCCTGTTCAATGTTCAATAGCAGGACATTTTAACCCATGCATTTGTCACCCTCGCCTTCGGCTCGTGTGACAATATCGCGCGGGTTGAAAAGTCATACTTTCCTCCCTAGTCACGTAATGTACTATTACCCTTCGCTATACACTATAAAGATTATCTAATTGATATTATTTTATTTGCAGGGTGTGGAACCGTCCAAAGCGTCATTCCTTCTGTCAATCATCGGTATAACTAACACGTTCGGTCGTATCGCTTGCGGTTGGGTAGCTGACTTCCCTTGGATGGACTCACTGTTGCTCAATAATGTTTGTCTAGTTATTGCCACGGTTAGTACTGTTTCATTGATGTATTTTTCAGTTCAAGTGAAATATTCGGAAATAACTATAGTCAGTCTAGTAACAAGGTCAATCTATTACAGTTTCGAATATAAAAAACGAGTCATTTAACATTTTTGTACCTAAGAAAATAATGTATATAGGGTGATTGGTAATTAGTGACCGATACCTAAACACATCATTGTGCTCATGATAACAAACAACTTTTACTATGGCACCAACCCTGAAATCGCGAAAAAAAAAATCAGCTGTTCCATACCAAGTCGACTGTTATGTGAACATGAATGTATGGAACAGCTGATTTTTTTTCGCGATTTCAGGGTTGGTGCCATAGTAAAAGTTGTTTGTTATCATGAGCACAATCATGTGTTTAGGTATCGGTCACTAATTACCAATCACCCTTTATACGAGTACATGTTAATAATAGCAGTTATTTTTAAGAAATAAAATCTTATTGCCATATCAATAAATATTACATATTGTTAGCTACAGTAAATAAGTATTTTCTAATGAAATATGCATTACATTTCAGATATCAGTTGGACTCGTGCCCTTCTGTTATTCCTATGCGTCGTATGTAGCGATAGCCATAGCTTTTGGTATTGCCATTTGTAAGTATAACAATTTCTACCTAAATACTTTTGTAGTTTGTTATATAAGTTACATAATTCGCTGCTTTAATTTGATAGTGACCCAAAAAGTAAATATTATTTAAAGCAAATTGATTTATAATTCCAGGTCCCTAAAACTCATTATCATAAAGCGACACGTTTGGTTTTGTGCCACTATCAAATTAAAGCTGCGATATGCCTTTACTTGAAATTTTCAATAAAATGAAAACTAAGCTTAAAGTCTGAATTGGTGGTGTTAAACCCGTGTCTCGGTGAGCACATTAACCTGCGCTCGATTGCTCATCGGTAGATTCATCCTACCAGATTTTAGAGTAAAGAAACAGAGTGTGCACCTGTATTTGCGTCCTCATTTGTTTACTTTAATGTGTCCTATGCTGAAATCTCTTTAAGGTTTGGCTGCCGTGTCCCCTTTAGGTATTGTGTGGAAGGAGACTACTCCTCCCCTCATCCGAGTCAAGCGGGTGAGCCACAAGGCTTTACACAAGCGACATACCAAAACCTAAAAAGGTCATCTACCACTCTTTGTGGCCCGTTTGTTTGCAGCGACGCTCTGCAATTCGCATCAAATGCATTAGTCAAATGGTTCAGAAAGTGGAGAATCGAAGTAAATTCGACAAAGAGTGCCGCGGTGCTCTTCTCAGATTCAACAGTCTATCGGTCAAGATGTTTCTCGAACCAATCTCATGAGAACGGCAAGCCAAGTACTTAGACTAACGTCTAAGTACTTGGCTTCCCGTTCTCATCGACCGAAAGCTAAACTTTAGAGCGCATGTGGAAACTGTTCGTGCGCGGGCTTCATTTACGCTTAGTCGACTACATTGTCTTTTAAACACACGCAGTAAACTATCACTTGATAATAAGGTTGGGATTTACACCACTATAGATTATGACGTACGCGAGCACCGTATTCAAAGCTTTTTTTTTTTTACTACATTTAGGCTTACGTTTGACCATAATCTCGCTTGATGGAAGGCGAAGATAAGGCCTAAGATGAAACACGCTTGCCTAGAAAGTGTCTGTTCACTTTAGCCTTAAAGATGTCCAGATTATAGCGTTCCGGTAAAACTGACGCCGGCAGAGAATTCCACTCCTTAGCCGTCCGCATTATGAAAGAAGAAGCAAATCGCTTCGTGCGTATTGAAGGAATGTCTACAATAAAAGGGTGAAACCGCTCGCCGCGCCTAGTCGTCCGGTGATGGAAGGGTTATGTAGAACCTCCGCACACTCCCCGAAATGCAACCGATAAAAAACTGATCGGCAGGCCACTCGTCTACGGTGTTCGAGGGTCTGAAGACTTGCCTCCACCAGTGAGTTATTGCCTATGACTCTCTTCGCTCGGCGCTCCAATGAGTCCAGAGCATCCAGCTGATATCCAGCAGACCCATCCCAAAGATGAGAACAGAATTCCATTGAGGAGCGAACTTGAGCTCTGTAAAGACTTAAGAGCTGCTCCGATGTGAAGTACCGCCTCAACTTGGAGAGAATGCCAAGTTTTTTGGCTGCAGTGTTTGCAATGGACTCGATGTAGTGACCGAAGTTTAGATTAGAAGAGAGGTCAAGCCCTAGGAGCTCAAGATGGTCGCTGGTCGGAACGGAGACATTCCGGAAAGTCGGAGTCAGTTGGAATGGACTCCGTTTCGCCGAAAAAAGACACGCCTGTATTTTTGAGGGGTTAAACCCAACCAGGTTGGCATCACCCCATAAGGAGACAGCCTCCAAGATCGAGTTCACCCCCTCAATCATCGACTCCCTGAACGACTGAACCATTGACCCAGACTTCGCATCAGACAAGTATCTCACCGAGACTGTGCTGTCGTCTGCATACCCAAAGATACCGGGAGTAACTAGCAGGTCGTTTATGTGCAGCAAAAAAAGAGTCGCGGAGAGAACAGATCCTGAGGGACACCGGCATTAATACCAAGAAGATCGGACGAGGCTCCATCAATGACAACTCGAATCGACCTTCCCCTCAAGAAATCCTGAATCCAGGTACAAAATTCGGGAGCAATACCGTAAACCGGAAGCTTACCAATGAGACTTGCGTGACAAACCCTGTCAAAAGCCTTAGAGATAGCAAGAGACACGGCAAGAGCCTCACCGTGTCTCTCAATGGCTTCGCTCCAGAAGTGAGTAGCATAAACAAGAAGATCCCCAGTAGACCGGCCTCGACGGAATCCGAATTGACGGTCACTGAGGAGGTCGTTGTCTTCCAGGTATACCAGGAGACGGTTGTTTAAAACACGCTCCATAACCTTACAGAGTATGGAGGTGATTGCGATTGGTCGGTAATTGGCAGGGTCGGCACGACTACCTTTCTTGGGGATCGGTTGAACATTGACAATCTTCCAGGATGCTGGAACTAGACTAGTCTTCAGGGATAAACGATAGAGGCGAGTCAAAACAGGAGACAACTCAGGTGCACATGACCGCAAGACAATGGCAGGAATGCCGTCAGGCCCACTAGCCTTATTCACAGCTAGAGTGCTGAGAATTTTAAGTACCACTTTTTGCCAAATGTGCACCTCGGGCATAGTGGAAGTGCAATGTGGTAGCCTGGGTGGACTTTTACCAGCAGCATCTAGTTCAAATAGAGACGCAAACAAGTCTGCTTTCTCTTTGGCGGTGTGAGCTAATGAACCGTTCGGCTTCTGCAGTGGCGGCAAAGAGGACCGACAGAAATTGGCTTCGACCGATTTAGCAAGAGACCAAAAAGCTTTACTCCCAGATGGGTAAGATGCTAGTCTGGCTCCAATGCGGCCAATATGGTCAAAGCGGGCCTTGCGTAGGGCACGTTTGCAAGACTTGGCAGCACTATTGTAAGCTTTCTTCAGTTTCCGAATATTTGGCGCTTTGCGGGATCGAGCATCCGCCCACGCTTGGTAAGCAGAGTGCTTATGTGCTTCAGCACTATCACACTCAGCGTTGAACCATGGACGGGCTTTGTCTTGGAGTGAGACGTCAGAAAATGGAATGAAATATTCCATAGCCTGGCATATCAGCTAGACACTTTATGACGACAAACTGCTATGGACAGCAGTTTGTCTTCATAAAGCGTCTAGCTGTTTGTACCGCTAACAAACTGTTAAAAGCAGATTAGCTCGACGTGCCACCGGGCACCGTAGTTAATTCGCAGCTTAAATTCTGATCTCCAACCGTCTTCCTACTATAGGCCTTTGCCCTTAAAGCCTTATAAACGGAGCGTACTAGACGACCCGGACGACTACTAACTACCAACCAACAGCAGTACATAGATTGCAAGAAACTAGCACTACTATACAGAGACCATTCTATCCGACCCGCCTGAGAAGATTGCGTCCGCGAACGCGACGTATCCCCCCCTCGCCCTCCTGACCCTTAGTTTGCAAGTTGCAAAAAACCTTCTGATACCCTAAAGTCCGAGCGGTACGCGAACTGTTACGTAGAGAGACAGTTGCACAAAACTCCACTAAAAAATTAAACGCCATAATCCTTCAATGCCCTGAGCCGAGGTCCAGGTCCCACAGACATATACTCGCTCTAAGCCCGGTGAAGTAGCAAAAGCCTCCTGGCTAACTACATAATGTCCGTCCGATAAAAAACAGAAACTGCCGTAGCCGAAATCAGCGCATACTGCAGCAGCGTTTCCTTGTGTGTTATAACATAATAATGGTCCCCAACCCGCCTGCCAAGCGTAGTTACTATGGCAAAAACCATAGAGGGGAGACCCATATTTAGCTGTGGACGCTAAACGGGCTGATGATGATTCTGGGTCTGAGTCGCACATCGTGTTTGCGAATTATTTTTTAGAAAAGTCACCCGTGACAGGTCTTCTGAAACAATGTTTCTCATCGTAGAATAGTCCACCCACCCCATGTCTTATTTTGATTCATGGGTGTCGTAGCTGATTCATGGGCATCCATATGTCAGTTAGCATCTAGCAGTTTATTTTAGATGAAGAATTTAGATAATCATCATTTTACTGCGATCTCCAATCCAAGCGTGGAAATTATGGCGATATCCCTCAACTACCCCAGGCTCGCCAAAGTCTGTTAAGAGGAGATCCATGTTCAGCAGCGGATAAAGTGCTATTTCCCTATTATGGGTGTCGTTTTCTTAACTATGACAATGTAATATCGCAGCGGGCTACATCTCGCTGACGTCCATCATCCTGGTGGACCTGCTGGGGCTGGACCGGCTCACCAACGCATTCGGACTACTGATCCTGTTCCGCGGCGCGGCGGCCATGGTGGGGTCGCCGCTGGCGGGCGCCGTGTACGACGCCACGCACAACTACGACGCGTCCTTCTACATGGCGGCCGCCTTCTTCCTCGCCAGCACGCTCACGTCCTTCGCCGCGCCGCTGTTCCGCAGGTACACTATAGTATTATCATGGTGGGGTCGCCGCGGTTCCGCAGGTACACTATAGTATTATCATGGTGGGGTCGCCGCTGTTCCGCAGGTACACTATAGTATTATCATGGTGGGGTCGCCGCTGTTCCGCAGGTACACTATAGTATTATCATGGTGGGGTCGCCGCTGTTCCGCAGGTACACTATAGTATTATCATGGTGGGGTCGCCGCTGTTCCGCAGGTACACTATAGTATTATCATGGTGGGGTCGCCGCTGTTCCGCAGGTACACTATAGTATTATCATGGTGGGGTCGCCGCTGTTCCGCAGGTACACTATAGTATTATCATGGTGGGGTCGCCGCTGTTCCGCAGGTACACTATAGTATTATCATGGTGGGGTCGCCGCTGTTCCGCAGGTACACTATAGTATTATCATGGTGGGGTCGCCGCTGTTCCGCAGGTACACTATAGTATTATCATGGTGGGGTCGCCGCTGTTCCGCAGGTACACTATAGTATTATCATGGTGGGGTCGCCGCTGTTCCGCAGGTACACTATAGTATTATCATGGTGGGGTCGCCGCTGTTCCGCAGGTACACTATAGTATTATCATGGTGGGGTCGCCGCTGTTCCGCAGGTACACTATAGTATTATCATGGTGGGGTCGCCGCTGTTCCGCAGGTACACTATAGTATTATCATGGTGGGGTCGCCGCTGTTCCGCAGGTACACTATAGTATTATCATGGTGGGGTCGCCGCTGTTCCGCAGGTACACTATAGTATTATCATGGTGGGGTCGCCGCTGTTCCGCAGGTACACTATAGTATTATCATGGTGGGGTCGCCGCTGTTCCGCAGGTACACTATAGTATTATCATGGTGGGGTCGCCGCTGTTCCGCAGGTACACTATAGTATTATCATGGTGGGGTCGCCGCTGTTCCGCAGGTACACTATAGTATTATCATGGTGGGGTCGCCGCTGTTCCGCAGGTACACTATAGTATTATCATGGTGGGGTCGCCGCTGTTCCGCAGGTACACTATAGTATTATCATGGTGGGGTCGCCGCTGTTCCGCAGGTACACTATAGTATTATCATGGTGGGGTCGCCGCTGTTCCGCAGGTACACTATAGTATTATCATGGTGGGGTCGCCGCTGTTCCGCAGGTACACTATAGTATTATCATGGTGGGGTCGCCGCTGTTCCGCAGGTACACTATAGTATTATCATGGTGGGGTCGCCGCTGTTCCGCAGGTACACTATAGTATTATCATGGTGGGGTCGCCGCTGTTCCGCAGGTACACTATAGTATTATCATGGTGGGGTCGCCGCTGTTCCGCAGGTACACTATAGTATTATCATGGTGGGGTCGCCGCTGTTCCGCAGGTACACTATAGTATTATCATGGTGGGGTCGCCGCTGTTCCGCAGGTACACTATAGTATTATCATGGTGGGGTCGCCGCTTTACGGCACAGCTCTTCGTAACGCTTCTTCGCATCCGCGGCTCAACACCCAAAGTCGAATCCTAGACGAACCGAACGACGAGATCACAACTTACCAACTAGCAGTAAAGTGATTGCAATTAACTTCATCTCTACTCAGCGAACACTAGCCAACCCGCTGGGGAAAAGTCTCCCGAAGTCCGAGACTGCCAACTGTAAAATAAAGCATTTGCTTAAAAATCCCCTAAATAAGTAAAAGTCGTCATTTCTCTAAGACCCTTTTTCGTATGCTTTCTGTAGACAGTTATATCGTTCAAGGGTAATTCGATATACCGTACGGGACTCTGTCTGTACAGGGGGCCCTCTTTCGCAGTTTGCTTAATTTGTTGTTTTTTTAACCATTTATATAAATCATTTATCAAGGCTAGAGCTCTGCGCGCCTTATTAATGCGATAAATGCTGTTAGCCTCTTGGCTCACAACATTTATCCGTCCGGCAAAAAAAGGGGCTTATCTTCTCATTACACTGATATTTGACTACAATAGTTGTCATATTTTAAAGTCTGTTAATTTAGATTACATACGGTATGCCACAATCATAAACTCTGTTTACACAGCTCTTTTACTTCTTCATAAGCATGACATAACTGTAATGTGCCCACATTACAGTTATATTGGAAAGTGAACGAGTAAAGTAAATTGGTGAGACTGTACAAAAATGTTAAGTAATAATAAATCATCATCTTCCAGAAAACCAGAGGAAGTGCAACAAGCAATGGACGTGTTGACCCCCATCGACGAAGATCTCGAGGAGGGTGAAGAGGAGGATCCAGATGACACGCCCATCACCATGGGGGGGCTCGGACCCGCCATCACTCGCACTGCAGCCTCGCCCTCCGACCCACCCTCCCCTCAGGAACTGTCTCAGAGGGAAAGTGTCTTGTAAACGTTTTAGGAATTATGCGCCCAACAAACATTTTCATAAAACGACGTGATGGAAATTTATTAGTTACTTATGTGTACATTAAACTTCATTGTGTGATATGATGAAATAAGACAATTATTTTGATATATTAAACGGGGCTGGACCCCGATTCGAGTACATTTCCCATCGCAATGGTCAATATTGTAACTTATTGAGAATATAGTGAATGGCATTATGTTTTGAACGAAAATGAATTATTTTGCACAAAAGTGTTAGTGCGCTTAAGATCATTTTCCACCACGACGTTTTTGTTCAAGATGTTTATCATCGACGACATGACTGGTCGATTAGTTTCCTCCTACAGATAGAGCTGGAAACTTCAAATTTAAACCGAATCTTTATTATATATAATTAATTATATGAAAAAAAAGTGTCTTATCACTTTATTGCGTATAAAGTTTATACCACCGAATCAAAGTTTTTTAATGAATATGCCTCCAAAATTTTCATTATATATTCCTTCCGTATTTCCGATTACGGAACGAATTTATTTTTATGTTTTGGAGACATACATTGTTCATTGTATACAAAGATTAAAATATATATATTATGATTGGCTTATTAAAAATATTCGCAATTTCAGTTTCGAAGTTTCGGTTCTATCGAATGTTTATCGGCTAACAGTGGGTGTTTCAATATGAATATTATTATTTATTTATTAATTTGACCTCTAATAAGTTTCCTTCAGCGTGCCTACTTCCTTCGCAAACTATTATATGGTACTGCGCAGTTACCGTTATCTATAAAATCCAGTACAGATCCTCTCTGTTATACTCTCTGTTAGCCGGAAATGTATTCTACCTCCAAAAATTGGGCGTTTATTAGATAAATTCTAGGTGATTGTTATACAATTAGATTTCACGAACCCTTCATATTCTCCAATGGTTTACGTCATTCGATCTCATTAAATTGGAGGCGCTGTGATTAGGTTTCTTGAAATCCATTTAGATATTTACTAACTCAAGTAATTTGTACGAAAACTGAAAGGATGTCTTATAAAATGAATAATTTTCTAACAGTAATGTATAGTGCTATTGAATTAAGGTAAAATTTCATTAGAAAATTATTCATTTTGTCGATGAATTGATATAAGATATAATACTTCGATGTTAACATTTATACGAAGTTACCATTAAGTTAATGACATTAATACACTCTGGAATTGACTGCGAGCAATAAGCGTATTTTATATTCGCTTTTCAATAAGAATAATGTAAAGGGGATATGTAAGGTTCTTTATTCCAACGTGCCATATATTTGTAGTGGTGCTAACGTCAATACAAGCGATGTACTACATTCAGATACGATAACTAATACTCAGAGATCGATAAAGTTTTATTATACAGAACGGAAACTAAAAAAATGTCCATATTGTCATTTAGCAATAATATTAGTACTTATAGGATGGTTAAGTACTTAGAAAAGCATAGAATTGTAGAACCAGATCTTTTCTTCAATAGAAAATTAATCCCACTCCGATTGTCCATGTGGATACTGTAAATTGACAATAACACAGATTAATTCAGGTCTAAATTTCTTCAAAACTCAAATTAAACATAAATTAAAATATCGTCACGTTTTTATAAATTTTACTCACGAAACAATGTAAATAATGTGCACGGTTGTACGTAAATATGTGTTGCTGTTTGTACTTAGTTAACTAACCGAAATAGATTAGTTCCGTTTATCAAGGTAACTAAAATTTAAAAGTATATATTTAGTTATTGGTCTAAACACGGATAGTCCTAAATCGTTGGCTGCATGCGCAAAGCATGGGAGCTGCTTTGAAGTTCAAATTAAAAGGACTATCTTATTACATTATATGACTTAAATTTATTAACATTATTTTATATAGTGTTTATCGTGTTAATGTAGTATTTGCAACGTTAACTTGCTAGATTATAATAAATTTTTCGAGCTTGGCTTTTTTCTATCACGAGAGAGATAATGATTAAACCAGATGTTAAGCGCGTTCTGCTCAAAGACTGAAAAACATCCTGAACGAAAAGTTTGCCACAATGTGTCCAGCTTCCTATTATAACTCAAAATGCGACTTTGTCGATCAGAGTGCATTTTCAGTAGATGAGCGATAACTAAGCACTATTAGGCATCAAAGTACAATGATAACGTCAATGACGACTCACTTTTAATCTTTTACATTGTATAGAACATTCTAGTGCCGTTTGGACGAACAAGTATTTGTAAATATGCTAAAGTTAAATGAGTTTACCTACAAGTGAGGGAAATGTAACGCAGTCAATTTTATACCCATATTTCAATACCAACCTTCACTTAGGTATCGTCATACAAGCTTTATGACTTGCCACATTAGTGTGTATGTATATCTGAACTAATATATTTTTGTCATAGATATTTTTCTGTCAAAAAACTGCATAATTTAGCTTTAAGCATTAGATGTATTTATCATTAGGAACGTGAAAAGAATTAGCTATTAGGAGAAGGTATTATGTGATAAACAAGAAAATATATTGAAATATTTCTTTTTTAACAACTTGTATTTTATGCCTACAAGTAATTATAATAAATATTCGTTTATAAGATTAACTGTAATCAAATATGGAGTTACAAAGTGTATAGAGCGTATAAAAAATATTCAGAAAAAGTATGGATTAATGTTACTGTTGTTATATAGCTTTATGTGAAAACCAAAAGTGTTATTATGTTTTAAGATTAAAATGATTTAGGGTCACTCAGGACGGATGTCATTGAACGACTTAATCGATAATAAAGTTGATCGGCGAGAACAAAACTACATAATAATCATGTTGCTAGGGATATATTTTGATCTGTTTTCGATGGTATCGAAAACAATCATAAAATTCTCATGATTATTTTTAGATGCGATTTTTTGTATTTACTTGATAGAAAGCACAGAGAAGCACTTGTAATATTTTCATTCGAATTGAATTTATAAAATATTATTAATCTTGTTCAGTATTGGCTCAAAGTATTGTTTATATTTTCATTGGAATGGTAACGAGCTGTTTACCCCTTAGTTGTTGATTTCATGGTTTGTATTAGTTAAATTTGTTTTGATGATGAGCGCATGTATATTAAATTATTGATAATAATTAAATGATAATTGTAACTTATGAGTGTAAACAGCTCAGTGGATGTATTTTGTAAATAAGTTAACATTTAATTGCGTGTGGAATGACATTGATAGCATTTTTAAATCATCTATTGGATAGTTGGATCCAGAAACAATTTCGCAGGCCAACATACGTTTTATAATACCATATTTATATAAGAGTATAAAAATCCAGTCCAAAGTAGATAGATGTAAATTTCATACGCACTTAGTATGTTAACTTTGAATATTTTATCAAAGAGCGCACGCCTTGCTTGCGTTACCCTTACCTACTTGATGCAAAGAAGCTTATTGTTGACAAAGTCCACCGAAATCTTTTGTAAATAACAGATTCATTAAAATAATGATGACTGAGATTATCTGTTTTATTCACTAGATTCTGATTTTTAATAAATATTGTCTTTTTTAAAAGATTATGATTGCCTAAAAACTTTTTGAAAAGTTCCACTATGCCTAATATGTAATATATTTAGTTTATCTTGTGGCTAATACTATTCTTATGTATATACTAATATAATAAAGAAAAAGACGCATTTATTTGTATAAAGCATGTGTTACATGTTTTCATGTGGTGTACAAAATTATTTAAAATTAATATAACTTAATTTTAAAACAGTTATTTAATATATTTGGAACATTAAAATGATCTAATAGGAAATAATTTACACTATAGTACCCTTTTTAGGGTTCCGTACCCGAAGGCTAACAACGGGACCCTATTACTAAGACTTCGCTATCTGTCTGTCATCAGGCTGTATCTCAATAACTGCGATAGATAGACAGGTGAAATTTTCACAGATGATGTATTTCTATTGCCGCTATAACAACAAATACTAAAAATAAAATAAATTATTTTTTTAAAGGGGGCTCCCATACAACAAACTTTTTTGCCCTTTTTTGCTCGATATCAATTACGTCAACAGGTAGGCACTTGAAAATGTTACGGAACCCTTCGTGTGCGAGTCCGACTCGCACTTGCCCGGTCTTTTATTTAGATAACAATTCATTCAATTTCTTTTTGACTGTACATTTTTGGCGCCTTACAGAAAATACTTCTCCATATAAGTGATGTTTGGGAGTTTTGAAAACATACATTTACAACATTTTATTATAAAGATATAATGTAATTTTTTATTTAAAAATTGGCCGCAGCAGCTATTTGCTACGCTCTACATTCCGCATCAAATGCCCTAGTTTGGAGAGCAAAAATATATTAGTCGTTTTGGAAGAAAACTGTAAAAAACGATACCTGTTGAGGTTACATTGTTCCAGCAGGAAAATACTAAACGAATGATCGAATAGAGCTCTTTTCACACTACGAACCCTGCCATGGTAATGTACACTAGGCGAATGGTTAAGAAAATGGAGAATTCAGTTACTAGTCTCTTCTCGATCAATATTTAATCGGTCAAGATGTTCGGTTTTTTTTCGGATGGACATATATGTATATAGTTAGCCAGGAGGCTTTTGCTACTTCACCGGGCATAAAGGTCCAGAGCAGAGGTCCAGCCTAAATAAATGCTTTAAAAACTACAAACTAAGCAACCTGCGCAAAAGGGCGTCCACTGTGGGACTTGAACCTCGGCTCAGGGGACTTTTAGGGGATTTTTGTGCAACTGTCGCTCTACGTATAGTTCGCGGGCCTCTCGGACTCTAGGGTCTACGAGAGCATCGGAAGGTTCTTTACAAACTAAGGGTCGGGAGGGCGAGGGGGGACTCGCAGTCTCTGTACTGCTAGTTGGTAAGTTGTGATCTCGTCATCCGGGTCATCTAGGTCGACGGTGTGACGGACGCTTTGAAGGCAAAGGCTTATAATTCAAGATGTTCGGTGACCAATCCCTTGAAAACGGCAAGCCAAGTACTGAGGTGGAAGTAATCCTTGATCTAAACCAAAACTTCAAAAGCGTAATATGTGCTTTCTATCAACAGCAACAAAGCTTACACACAAAGGCCAATCTATCCGTTCAACGTTCTGCCGGCCGTTAGTTTGCAAAAAACCTTCCGAAGCCATCGTAGACCCGATATCTTAAGACAAAAGACATCTCCCTTTTGCAAAAAATGCAACGGGCAATAGGCCTTAAAGCCGCCGGCACCGATTGTACGAGTCTACGAGTTGAGTCGCCACTGTTAGAGCTTTAAGCCTAAGTAGCTATTCAAGCTATTGAATAGAAGGCTTCGGGCTGTAGTGAAACGCGGCCTGAAAATAAACCCAACTAATGAATGAAAACACTTGAGACATAGATAATGGTTAACGCGAGATGCGTGACCCAATGCCACAACAGTGTGGCTAAGTGTGGATTTCATTTGTCTTTCTTAGCATAATGCAGATTTTTTTTTCACCAAGCATTGGATAAAATTTACTTTATCATAGTGTTATGATTGTCAACATTATGATTGAGAGCTGATATTGATCAATGCGTCAATAACATCCGCATCGGCTATAAGCGTATGTCGTGTCGTGTCCAACCAATCTAATATTGCTGGCAAAACAATCAGTACAATTGACCCCTCACTAAAGGTTCAGCGTCTAACGTCTACTTCAACGGGTTAATTCATTACATCAGCAGTTCAACACTTTCAATTATTTCTGGCCTCGTACGGAATGTTTACTTTTTTATTAGGTAGCCAAGTTTCGTTTTAATAAGCATCATTTATAATTGTATCGTTTAGATTTCAAGTAGGTTGTATCTTTAACGACTTAGGTCAAGAATGTTAGCTGAAATATTTTATGGCTTGAATGAAACTTATTTCATAGTTCTTTTTAAGATGTAGATTTTAAAACCTAGCTTTATATAAGCTTTACACTTAGGATATATGAAGAGTCGCGACATTTTTTTAAATAAATTATAGCTTAACTGTACCTACCTAAATATTCCAAATTATTATTTGTTTTAAGCGAACGGAGAAGAATAGTAATAATGACTCTAGCTAAGTAGCTAGCAACTGTAGCTAAGTACCACCTAATTAAGGAGGTCACTGGTCAATAAGATATCAAATAATAATTGTTTAGCATACTGCTCTGAATACATAAATAAGTATGTTATTGGTTTGGCAGAACATTACATAGGTACCTTTCTAATACAACATTGACTTGTGATTTAAGCAATTAATGCAGCAATGTGCGTCAACACAGTTCAAAGTTTTTTTCATCACAAAAAATAATGTATTATCGTGTAAGAGAGTAATTATTTTTCAGATGGAACTTCAACTTTACTGTGCACAGTGCCTAGGCTGGATTTAGGTTGGAGCAAGATGAAATAAAAAAAAGGAAGAGGGAAAAAAGTCACTGATCCATGGCGTCTGGAGTCTGGAGTCAATCACCTATGAACCTATGAACTACCGTAAGTCATGACAGGCCAGGCCTGAATATGGGACAGAACAAACATACGTCCCACATACCGCCTCATTAGTTTTGGTTACAGCTATTTGGTGACTACCTATTATAGCCAATAATAGGTATTACCTATAGGTATTATCATATTGTTCGTCAGTCGAATCGAATGGTTACGAAGTCGACGTAGGTACATAATACTACTCAGTATTATGTACGTCGACTTCGTAACCATTCGATTCACAGTTAACGGTTGAGAATAGAGTTGCCAGGTCCTATTTGTTTTAAATTGGTACATGAGGTCAAAAAAAAGGGATTTAGGGTTGCAGATAGGGCATGTAATATCGGAAGGTTTTCAATTCCGATACTGATTTCCGATATTAGATCTCAATATGGGAATTCCGATATTAATATTGCAATTTCGTAATTTTATTAGAAATTGCATATTTTAATTGCAAATTCCGGATAAGGTTGAATGGAGTAAAATAAAAAAAAAACATTTTTAAATCTTATTCTCTAATTTGGTGTACCTATGTATTTTTGTACTGTAATTATTTAAATCACATATTTCTCATTCTTTTCCTACTACCTGACTCAAAATCAACAAAACTTCTTAAAATTTAAAATGTGCAAGCAAAATTAAAAATTAGGAACAACGATTACCCATTAGAGATATCATATTTCTCATTATGATTATATGCTTATTACTAATTAAACTACCGAACTCAGAATTTTTTGTTTGACAGTATATTTTGTTCGTTTGTGCGAATAAGCAAGAAGTACCCGCGCAGGCTCAGAGTGAGCGAGACACACAATACTATTATGACTAAGGTGACTAAGAATAAGGTTAAGCGCGCTATCGCGCTCGGCGCGACACAAGGACCTAAAATACAAGCTTAGTTCAAAATTCAAATAAAAAAGTTTGTCTGATTTCGATATTCGATATTGGATCATTCAATATCGGAATTGTAATATCGGAACTTGCGTTCCGAGATTCCGATATTGCGATATTCCGAGATTCATGCTCTAGTTGCAGATCGGGACTGCAAACAAAAAACAAGGGGTTTTTAAGTCTAGGTTTCATTTATTGCGTTTTAAACTACTAGTGCAAGTATAGTATTATACATACCTAAATTAAATATGCAGTGATGTAATGTTAGGCTGATGTGTGCCATTTTGAATTTGACATAGTGATGACTGTAATGAGTAAAAATTACGTACCTAGCGTAAATATAATTTTTTTTATGAAAAAATCTTTTTTAATTTTTTGATTAATCGGGATATTTAGCGTCCCGATCAGGTACAAATCCCCGTACAAATCAGAACCCTGAAAATCGGGACGACCCGCGCAAATCGGGACACCTGGCAACACTAGTTGCGAATCTCGCCCCTATACAATTTTCAGTGTTACCCTGCTACTGAGTAGGTACACTGTTGTTAGAAACAGAACAACAACAAAAAGTGTGCCTGAATTTGTAAACACAGTTTTTCTATATTATGAAAAATATATTAAGTTACCTATGCTTTTCAATACTAATATAATATACTGAACATCGTTAACCCGTAATAACAGGGTAATGATGCTAACCATAATTTCTATCATCCGCCAGACGGTGCCGCAAGGTCATTGAACCGCGACGTGTCTGGTGCAATCGCTGCGTGTGTTACATCAGCCGGCCTTGCTCGACACGGAACAATGACAGTGCTGTAACATTACCTACTATAATGTCCATGACTGTTTCAGCGAAATGCTTTTAAGCTTTTATTAATGTGGGTAATCAGTATCTATTTGCGTTTTAATTTTACACTTCATAAACACTTCATTCTTAAGTAGTACTTAACTTATGTAGCCTGTTAATTTTGGCTAATTAAATTTGAGATCTAATTAAGCCAGACTAACCTAGCTACGTCTTTTTAAGATTTATTTTACGTTCTGTTCAGTGACTATTTTCAGTCATATTATACAAAAATGACAGGACACCAGTGACAAAAACATGGTCACCCCTACTTAAGGTCACGTTCGTTAAACGTTATATTAATTTCGGTAAAACTTACACGGTGGCAACTGAAGTCTACACATCGACATCTTTTTATTTATTTTATGAATAGGTAGTATATTACCAGATATTACTTACATAAAACATGTGACTACATTTTCAGTGGTTTTCCTCTTTTATTAAGCATCGGGCAAAAACGTTATGTGTATAAATGGTAGATATAATTTTTAAAGCTAAAGTTATTATGTACATTTATATAGCTTTGCAGTATTACAATTAGTAAAAGAGTAAAAAAAAAAAATGTTAAAACTTGCAAATAGCATGGTAGTTTATCAACAATGAGTTGAATGAGATTCAAATCCATAAACAACACTCCAAACATGTCATTGTGAACAAGCGCCACCAAGACCTGCCAATGACGACAATAAACCGAGACACGCCTTCCATTGAAATACTCATACTCATTTGCATACTGCGCGCCAAACGTCAACAGCAATGTAACAAAAACAAAACTCCGCAGAATTAACAATCTATAATGTTTAGTGACTCATATGAATGATGTAACATCTGCTTAAATTGCATCCGATATCTACCTACACATATGATCAAACATGTGATTTTAAGACTGAATTTCTGATTACTTCTATGCCATTATTAAAATCAATTATGAAAAAAATCAACCGAGTCCTAAAATCTCTGCAATATCATAGTGTCCCTACCGATAATCGTTTTGAAGAGTTATAAAGCCAGCTTTTTTCATTTGTAATTGATACTTTCATCGATAAATATTAAATGCACGCTAGTTTTTTATTAAACCGACAATCATTCTATCGGAAGATTTTCCACGGAACGGATAAATCGGCCAAGGCAAGCGTGAGGAGGTCAGTAGGTATTAAATTGTTGAATAATTGCTCGTTAGACATTTTCTCTGTACCTAACACCTATATTACTTACCTGAAAAATTATGGAAAATTATTTATATTTGCATTTTGCGCCAATTAAACAACCTCCGTAGCGTAGCGATATTTGGCTCGCTTTAAATCTTTGAGGTCGTGGGTTCGATCCCCACGCCAGACAGGAAATCTTTGTGTAAATTCTAGGATTTCTTTCCGGGTCTGGTTGGTTGAGGGACTACCCTCCGTGCCTCGGAAAGCACGTTAAGCCGTTGGTCCAGATATAACATCATCTATGTATAATAATCGTATAACAAGGAGCAGACAGCAGCGTTTCCTTGTGTGGTACAACATAATACTGCGGTCACCAATCTGCCAAGCGTGGTGACTATAGCAATTACCCTCCCCGAGAGGAGGCCCATGTCCAGTAGTGGACGTTATACAGGCTAATGATGAAACAACGTCTGTGGTGTAGCGGTATAAGACAAAAATCTTTGTGCGAAACCAAAGATTCTTCGGTCTGGTTCGTTGAGGCTTGGTGTCTCCGAAAGCACTTAAGCCGTTAATCCCGATTGTCATATTATCTATATATATAAAAGAAAGTCGTGTTTGTTACAACACTTATAACTCGAGAACGGCTGGACCGATTGCCATGGTTTTTGATTTGTTGGATTTGTTTCCGTCCCGAATAGCAGAATACATTTTAAAAACAAAAGAAAGTCGTGTTAGTTACACTATTTATAACTCAAGAACGGCTGAACCGATTTGGCTGAAAATTGGTAGGGAGGTAGCTAAGAACTGGGAGAAGGACATAGGATACTTTTGGGTAGGGGTAGGGTAGGATAGGGTAGGGTAGGGTAGGGTAGGGTAGGGTAGGGTAGGGTAGGGTAGGGTAGGGGTAGGGTAGGGGTAGGGTAGGGGTAGGGTAGGGGTAGGGTAGGGGTATGGTAGGGTAGGGGTAGGGTAGGGTAGGGGTAGGGTAGGGTAGGTGTAGGGTAGGGGTAGGGGTAGGGTAGGGGTAGGGTAGGGTAGGGGTAAGGGTAGGAGTAGGGTAGGGTTAGGGTAGGGCAGGGGTAGGGTATAAAAGTCCACCCGTGCGAAGCCGGGGCGGGCCGCTAGTTATATATAAATATGATAATATGCTGTGTGCCACATGCCGAGCTTGGTATGGCAACACCCTCTTCGAGGAAGGCCAATGTTTAACGGTGGACGTTATAAGAACTTATGATGATGACCAATTAATAGTTGAAAGGTACGAAATAGACGTAGAATGACACAGTCATTATGGAGTCGAGTGGAGCAGCAATCAAAGGTAAAGGCAATAAGTAAAAGGTTTATTTAATCACGATAGTAATTCTAACCAGAGATTATAATATATATTATATAGTCTAGGCTCTGTTCTAACTAATGTTCTGTTTTACGCTCTACATAAGTTATTAAATGGATGTATGATAAATGCTAAAATCTGTATCCAAACCCCACCACATCCTTCCTATTTATTGACCCGACTATTCAATAAAATGGACAAAGCCTGAAATGTAGAACCGATCTCACGTAAAAGCTTATCATTGTGTGCTATTGTTATTTTGACTGTATAAGATTCTTTTTAATTAAGCTTCCGGACCAGGGAAATAAATTTGTAACGCGTGGTACTCTATAAACGCCTAATTCACGGACACATAAATAATTAACAGACAAAGAAACTATCTGTGGTTCACCCAAATAATTGTCCTAAGTAAGAATCCGAACAACAGGTTTCAAAAGCAACAACCGTAACCTCTAAGCTACCGGTGCAGTCAACATTGAACATCAATTAATTTTGGAATGAAATGAAAAAAAAAATGTATAAGGGCTTACATTTTGGAATCAATGGCTTAGAACAGAACAGCATAATACACGTGCGTAGCCTCTTCGTGCACCGCGGTGGGTCCGCGCCTTAAGACTAGTGTCATCAATCTGGTTCACGACACCTTTTGTCTTATTGTTGTTACTATTGCTGTGATAAGTTGAAAAAGACATCAAAAAATGATACTTACTCAGTCGCGCACTTTGCGACTAGTATAGAAATAAGAGTATAGTTTAGGAAAGAATAATTAAAACTGTTTTGGCCCTTCGAACATATTGATAAAATCGTTATGGCCCTAAGGCTTCAAAGTTTGGAGACTTAGAAAATCTTGATTTAAGTTTTAACATTGTGAACAGTAATGACTATGCGTTATATGTATTCTACTTATGTTTTGTTCCAAATCAACGTACCGTGTAATTAGGCTACATACAATGTATCACAAATACATACTTATCGTATTTCAATTTCCTTAAGCATTTCAATTTCAACATGAGGAAAACGGAAGTTTATATTACAAAAATACTCGTAACATGTGTACAAATAATAATTAATGTTCTATATCTAGAAGTATATAGAATAATATTATTTAAGTGGTTGTGGATTTAATATACATACTTATTGAAATAAGATTTGTATCATATTTAAAACTAGATAATAATAGGCACCACTTTCTCGTACTCGTTACACAATTCATGAATATTTTTCATCATTCATAATGATGAATTATGAAAAAGAAGTAGGTATAAGGCATATAAATGACTCATCATCATCAGCCCGTATAACATCCATTAAGTACTAAACATGGGCCTCCTCTCGAGAGAGGATTTTGCCATAGTCGCTGGCAGGCGGGTTGGTGGCCGTACCTATTATGTTTTAACACACAAGGAAACGTTGCTGACCATTCCCTGGTATAATAATAATAACAATATCCCCTGTTTATATATTATATTCCCAAGGCCGGATTTAAGGGAGGGCATCCAGGGCAACTGCCCCGAGCCTCCACAATAGATGGGCCCCCACAATGGATTTTTAAAATATCGCCCGGTAAACTGTACAACTTTTCTTTCATTTATTTTTTCGGTGTTGTACCTTAACAAACAGTACTTTGTAGAATCATGATTAATGTAATAGTTCTTAAATATAGTAATATCAGTTGTTCATATATACTTGTTCACTTAAATTAGAAATCAGTAAAATATCAAAATTCAAATCGTCCTGAAAAGGAACATAATTTAAATTTTTCTACAGATATTGAGGGAAATTTTAATATGTGGCCAGGGGGGCTCTTCTTCTTTGTTGCCCCATGGCCTCCAGACTTCTAAATCTGGCCCTGGCCGGGAATATAATATTCCCTGCTAAGATGTTGTAGTAACAATGGACGGCTTAGCGTGCTATCAGAGGCATGGAGGGTAGTCTCTAAACAATTAGAAACGATCCTATTGTAAATAGTATAAAATTATAATTAAACTAACTAGGTACCGACAGTATATGTAGTTAGGTACACTAACATTTTGAGCTTTCATATTTCTTCTTGTTTAAAAAACGTCCTGCAGTTTCAATTATTAGACTTACGTCCACTGACCTTGGCAAAACAGGGTCGCTGAGGGATATTGTCATAATCACCACGCTTGGCAGATGGATTGGTGAAAAAGGTAAGATGTTGAGTATCCTTGATACTAAAATATCTTGAATAATTATCAAAACTAAGCTGTAGGTACATCAGGTATACTAACATTTCCCGTAGAAATTCGAAAATTTTATCTGATAATATAAATTATGCCCATAATTAAGAAAACTATACAGTTATGCGCGTACCTACATAAGTTTTGGCAATTTAGTTGAGGTAAAACTCTCACGATATATTTGAATATGACATTTTCATTCTCTCTTTCGTACTAGAATGTACATATTTTCATAGTAAAGAACTTAACAGACGCACATGGCTGACGAAACGGGAGCCATCGTCATCATTTGTTACAATGCAATGTCGAACACATCAAGATATATGTAATACCTGCGTCAATTTGTCTATTCGGGTCTGTCAATTTGTCTATGTGAATCAAGATACGTCACAAAATCAAACTTCGAATCGTTTTATTATGGCCCGTATAACCAATAAATTGTGAAATTCTATCTTCATGTTGTATGTTTGTAGGTAATTCTATATTATTATTAAAAAATCATTTGCATTCTGTCATACCAATGTTACTAAGTGGTACATATACTAATCTATTTAATTTAATAACCCATGAAGGAAGACTCACTCGGATAACTGGGTTGTCAACGACCATTGATTATGTCTATTTTGAACTCATTTGCCGTGACCCAGTGATTCATATACCTAATGTTAAGAGTTTACGATATTCAAATTTAGGGATAGGTGAAACTGATAGCTACTATGTTTTAATATCAGGTACTTATTTACTGTCTGTAAAATAATTGTAAACATATTTTATTGTAGGTATATAGGCAATAGTGAATACCTGATTTTAATTGATACGTCTGAAGCGCAGTAATACCATAGAGAAGTAACACAAAAGTGTAAAATAAAAAAAGTTCGGGTTCATGTTGGTTGACGGACAGCCCCATTTCTCGGACATTGATGTGTGATTTTTTTTCGGACGGATATAGCGATGTAGTTTGCCACGAAGCCTTTCCTTCTTGACGGTTATATTTAATGGTAAAAACTACTAATAACGAGTCTACTAATCACCCTGCGCAAGAGACGGTCGCCGGCGGCGAGGGATTGAGGAATTATGACTTTTATTTTATTACAGGATTTTTTATTTATTTATTTAATAGTTTATGTACACACGGAATAAGAAAAAACAAAATAAATTTTGTGCAACTGTCGAAAAATAATACCTAAATAGAATATTCAAAGTCAAGTTCAAAGTCAAAGTCAATATCTTTATTCATATAGACTAAATTTAAAAAAATATTTAATCGTGTTCTTATGATGCGTCCATTTCTTTTCCTACCACCAGTTCAAAGACGTGGAAACTCTGAGAAGAACTGACAAGAAACTCAGAAGAATCCTTTTTTAAATAATCATCATTTATTTTACAATATTGTTAAGCACCAGTGTCATTCCAGAGCAAGTTACTCCCAAGCCATTCTGTCATTTACATAATCTGATATTTTATAATATGCCTTTTTACATAGTTTAGCTTTGACAGTGGCTTTAAATTTCTTAACAGATAATTCTCTAATATTATTTGGGAGTTTGTTATAGAAGCGAATACATTGCCCCATAAGAGTTGCTTATTCTATAGAGACGAGTTGCAAGTACTACTAAGTCATGCTTATGTCTAGTATTCATATTATGTATATCATTTTTTTTCTGAAACTTATCAATATTCTTATGTACGTATAACAAATTTTCATAAACATATTATATTGCGAAGCTAGAGTAAGAATTTTAATGTCTTTGAACTTCTCCTATAGGGAAACCCGCGGTCCAAGTTTGTATATGGCTCTAACATTATGTTGTACCACCCAAGGAAACGCTGCTGCCTGTTCCTTGATAAACGGTTATTATAAATGATGTTATAACAATCGGGAACAACGGCTTAACGTGCTTTCCGAAGCACTGAGGGTAGTCCCTCAACCAACCAGACCTGGAAAGAAATAATAGAATTTACACAAAGATTGCCTGTCTGGCGCGGGGATCGAACCCACGATCTCCGAGATTTAAAGCGAGTTAAATTCCGCTACGCTACGGAGGTTGTGTTTTTGCTATAACTATAACCATTGCAAAATAAAATTGGGTTCTATGATTTTCTCCCAGTCGACCATAGGGTGCAGAGTAGTAGAGTTCACTTTTTATTTATTTCCCCTTAACATTCTATGGGATGGCTCTACCGATACGACCGGTGAGACATCAGGTGCATAACCGACAGTAGGTATAACGTGTCTCCGTGACTCGGCGAAAGACCACCATTCAACCACCACTTCGGGCTGGTACTTAGAATCTTCACAGGAAAAAATGTCTAGTAACACAATTTTTCATGGAAATTGACGCTGGGACCTCAGTAGTTCATCGTCGAACATATTACCGCTAGAGATCTAATTATTATAATGAAGTATTGTTTCAAGTACCTATCCTTTCTAGTAGTAAATAATTCCTGATGAACCTACCATTGTTATTACTACTTTAGTTGACTTTGCTAACAGGATAAATTAACTTTAAATTTTACAGGTAATTTACTTAAGGTGTGTCTACTTAAGATACGTAAGACTGTGTGTGTAGTTAACCTAGCTATTAGCTAATGTGTATGTACAGTCAGCAAACTAAGTATCGAGTAAGACTTAGAAACAGTTTATAGTGAGCCCGTATATCTTTAAGGCTAAAGTGAACAGACACTTTCTAGGCAAGCGTGTATCATCTTAGGCCTTATCTTCGCCTTCCATCAAGCGAGATTATGGTCAAACGTAAGCCTACATAAAGTAAAAAAAAAAAAAAAAGCCCTCCACTGCTGAACATGGGTTTCCTCCCAACGGAGGGTTTTTACTACTTATATTTAGTTACCACGCTAGGCAGGTAGGTTATTGGTTTCAGAATTATGTAATAAGTCTAATAACACACACAGGAAAAGCTGCTCCGCGTTCCCTAGGTTACAAAAGCTATAGATGATGTTATAACAAGTGAGACCAGCAGCTTAATGTGCTTTCCGAGGCAAGGAGGGTATATAGTCCTTCAACCAACCAGACCCGGAAAGGATTCTTAAATTTGACAAAAAGATTTCTAAATCAGTCGGAATCGGACCCAAGACTCAACCCACCCATGACTTAAACTTGCACTTTGGTAGGTAAGTATATGTGGGATTAATGTATCACATTCACATTAAAACATTCGAAATAAGAAAAATATAAATGGTGCAATAAAGATTTAAATATTTTTTGAGAAAGTAATATTATATAGCATTTCACTTATATCTAATAGCTTTAATGAAATTGCATCTGTAAATTCATTTTTTTTCTCATCATCATAAATTACAATATGATAAGTATATGACAACAACGACAATGTTCAACAAGACAATGTTTGAACTTAAGTTCTAGTAAGTATTTAGGGATATGAATGTGCAAAATTTGATGATATACAATTATTCCATCATAATTATTAACTCACGTTACTAAGTCCGTGTTATTTTTGCCCAACAGAGTCTCTTAAGAATCTGTTGCTACTGTGACCAATGAGGTGTCGACTTCAGTTTTTTTTTATTCTACTGACCGTACATACAACTGTACAGACTAGTGTTAGGACTTAGGTCGTTCCCCTTAGTAACTTTAAAACGTACTAAACGCTATATTTCTTATCACCATTATCATCAGTTAGTGGAATCAGCACGTCACACGAATTTCATGATTTTTGGACCGCGTATGACTTATGGACGGCCCCTTTGCATAACATCTACTGCTAACACTGCTGAATATGGCCTATCTTAAAGCGGGTGTTGCTATAGTCACTATGCTTGGTAGATAGGTTGGTGACCGCAGTATCATATACAGGCTGTACTTACATTATTTATGTATTTAACAATAAGCACACCAACTGCATAATCACACAAAATCGTATATACTATTATAATACTAACAATGTATATCATAGAAGTAATTACACAAATCATAGGTATGCATAACATTCTCATAATTTCAATTTGCTAGGAGACTACAAATTGCACAGATTCTAGTTTAATTTTAAAAAGAAAAATAGAAAATGTGCAAATAATTAATTCAAATGACTGAAAATTTAAGTAAGTTACAAAATTATACATCATCCTTTGTAATTGAACCACTGTAGCTTTTAATCAAGAACTGCCTATATTGTATGTTATGTATTGGCAGGTTGGTGCCAATACATATAAACGCCGTTAACCTTGTTGTTAACCCTGTGTTACCTGACAGTTGCACAAAACTTCCCTAAAATACAAAAACTCAAAATCCCTCAATCTCATCGCGAGCGACCGCCATTTTTTTATTTTTTTGTTGTTCGGGGGGAAATTGATTGAGGCATTCCCACCACCGCTGCAGCGTATTCGCGCGCTGGCGGTGGGATATGTGGGACTCGCCCTCTCCATAGCGCTGTATGCTAAATACATACCTACCACGAGGAGAGGACCCTACGCCACTAAAACCTCCCGGACACTCCTTCGATCCGACGTTGGCGGGGGTCGGGTACGCATGAGCAATCCGGACCAGCGACCGCCCTGAGCCGAGGTCCAAGTCTCACAGAGGACGCGCTCTTGCGCAGGTTGCTTAATTTGTAGTGTTTAAACCATTTATCTGGGCTGGAGTTCTGCTCACCTTTACCCTCGGTGAAGTAGCAAAAGTACATGTGTCCGTCCGAAAAAAAAAGGTCGTTACCTATTTAGTCTATGATAATCATAGATCATTAGATATGACAATCGGGAACAACGGCTCAATGTCCTTTACAAGGCACGGTAGTTTTTGGTCCGCAGTGGGAATCAAATCTACGACCTAAACTGATGTTGTCATTTTTTCAGGTTGGATTTCAATGCAACCTGAAAAAATCAGAAAATCGCGGTCCAAAAGTCATGAAAATAGTAGATAAACCAACAATGTGGAATTATCTGGTCCAATTAGTTATTAATAAATGAGGAAAACAATAAATATAGTGGAACTCATTATTGCAAAACATTTATTACATGTTGTGGTAATATTATTAGGGCAAGACCTCGTTCCAGCGATAAATAATAATCATGTGATGAATGGCGAAGGCCTACCTAATCAATAAATCAATTTATTTGCGTAGAGTAATGCTGCAAATAATCTATACCTAGGTACTAATCGGAGAAAAGCAATTTCAAATTAAAAAATAAACTATTTACGGCCCAGAAAATATCTAATATGGATAAAGGTTTAGTCATCAATCATCATCATCAGCCCGTATAGCGTCCACTGCTAAACATGGGCCGTCTCCCGAGGGATTGTATTTGCCATAGTCACCACGCTTGGCAGGCGAGTTGGTGACCACAGTATTATGTTGTATCATCAAGGAACCTTGATATACGATTATTATACCTAGATGATGTTATAACAATCGGGACCAACGCGCAACGGCTTAACGTGCTTTCCGAGGCACGGAGGGTAATCCCTCAACCAACCAGACCCGGAAACAAATCTTAGAATTTACACAAAGATTTCCGGTCCGGCGTGGGGTTCGAACCCACGTAAGGTTAGGTTAGGTTAGGTTTATTTCCTATGGTAATTTATTTTTCAATAGCTTCCCGTGCGCGGTTTCACCCATTTATTTCCCGTTTCCTTTTGAATTTCATAATTAAAGATACTGCGTTACCTACTCCTGGATAACATAACTGTCTAAGGGTGAAATTGGTCCAGTAGTTCCAGAGCTTATTAGCAATGCAAACATACAAATAATCAAACCTCTCCTATTTATAATAGGCATAGTATACTTTGACAAAGATTTCGTTAGAACTTTAGTAATATATCTAATCAAGTTCAGTTTAATTTTTAAATAGAAAAATACCTAATAACCTATTCCCATTTTATTGTAAGTGGCTGGCAACCAAGCAACTATTTATAGTAAAGAATAATAGGAAAATACAAAAATTAAAGTAATTTGTAATTATTCTACAAATTACTTTAATGATACTAACATTTGGATTACAAATATTTAAAAATGTAAAGCTTCAATACCAAACGTTGAAATTTTAGCTTTGTTTGGACGGACATTTCGTCATTTCGGTTCTAACACCACGTAGGTAGGTACCTAATTATTATTAGCGATTTCTACATTTGGATGATATTTATTAGAGAAGTAGAAAATACATTCTTTTAGCCAATGAGACACATTGTCCAATACAAACTGTTAAAATGAAGCTATTATAATGGAATATTACATATATTCCATTATAATACACTCGGTTCCAAAAATAACGGGTCGGTCACATAAACCCGAATAGATATTCGGGTTTATGAATAGATATTCGGGGAAATGGCAGACCAAGATGCACAACGGCCAGGGAAGACAGACAACTGGTGGCTACAATGCTCCGAAATCGTTTTCAAACTGCTGTTGGTCTAAAAACTCACTTTATTCGCTTTGGAGGTGGCAATTTAAGCGCTCAAACAGTAAGAAGACGTTTTGCTGAAGCAAATTTGAAACCATTGAGGCCCGCAAATGGCCCCAAACTGGAACGGGGACATCGAATTGCAAGACAGAGATACGTGCGCGAGCACCTAAACTGGACACTAGACGATTGGTCTAGGGTAACGTTCACGGACGAGTCTAAATTCATGCTTTATAAGCATGATGGTAGGCAGTTGGTGTACAGAAGACCAGGGGAGCGCTTCCATCAAGCGTGTGTGGAGGAAAAAGTGGCGTACGGTGGAGGCTCCGTACAAGTTTGGGCTGGGATTTCTGCTGAGGCCCGCACCGAGCTGGTACTCATTCAAAATGGAACTCTAAATGCAGAGAGGTACGTGGAAGAGATCCTCAATGAACATGTAGGTCCTTTCATGGCCAGGATGGACCGGCATGGCATATTAATGCATGATAATGCGCGTCCCCATACCGCCAGAATTGTACATGCCTACCTTCAAGAGGTCGGTATCGAACTCATGCAGTGGCCAGGGCGAAGCCCGGACTTAAACCCCATCGAGCACGCCTGGGACGAGCTTCAGAGATGCGTGAAAGGTCGAAACCCCCCACCAACCACGCTTCCCGAGCTCAAACAAGCACTGGTGGAGGAATGGGAAGGTATTCCTCAGCACCGGCTCCGAAATTTGGTGTACAGCATGCCTAATCGCCTGGAAGCTGTCAGCTCGTGCCGGCAATACAAAGTATTAAATGAAGAAAGTGATGTAAAACAGCAAAAAAACAATCATAACAAAATGTAATCTTAAGAAAAATATGACTACTTTAGTTTTTTTTTTAATTTAGATATTAATATTGTGGGTGCAACTAAGTTTTATTTTATTTTTTATCTGTATAATTAAATTCTCAATTGAACAGTCTTCGTTTCATTAGAATGGCATACGTAGTTCGGGAGATATTCGGGTTTATGTGACTGACCCGTTATTTTTGGAACCGAGTGTAGCTTTATTTTAACAATTTCTTCTAACTTGCATAGTTTCTTCACTCTCCTGTTTCTCTTTCTGACATTGTGGTATTAGAACTGAAACAACGATAGGTAGATGTATTTAGCCACGAGGCTTTTGCTAAACCATTGGCAATAATGTTAAGGAGGCACCTAGCTCCAATATATGAGTCAGTAGGTATATTTTACTATATACCGCGCAATTAACAAAAATACGATTGACAGAGTGCAGTGGCGTCCACGCTCGTCACACGGATAGATTGTAATTGTTGGATAAACCTTGTTTTATCTGCCATGTCACGATATAACGTTGTATATATATATATGTAGTTGCACATGGCTTAGTTATTTATAATAACATAAAATCAGAGCCGGATCCCTTAACGAACTGCTTAGGACATCATGCTTTGTTGTTGCAGTTAAAGCTTATGCCTCAGCCATAACTGCACCAACAAAATATATAATACAAGGACGGACAAGTTAAATCAAATAATGTCCACTGCTAAACATTCCGCTTTCCGAGTGGGAGGGTTTTTGTCTAGGCTTATAGTTGACTGCAGCAAAACGCTTCTGCTCTTTCCTTGGTATACAATTGCTACAGGTAGATAAGTTTATAACAATTAGGAGCTAAAGCTTAACATGCTTTCGGAGTCGCACAAGGTAGTCCCTCATCCAACCAGACCCGGAAAGAAATTTTGATTTTAAAGAAAGATTTCTAGTCAGGCTACTAAGTCTCGGAAGTCAACGAACTAAGACCTCCAAGACTTGTAGGGAGATTTATATTGCTACGACACGGAGGGTGTTTCAGGTGTTTAAGGAAGTAGCCGCTTCTGCAAGAAAAAAAAAAGGCATGGATTGCTCAGGGTAACAATCAACAACCTAACAGCTATAGGGATGTTGCTATAATCACCATGCTTGACAGGCAGATTGTTGATCCCATTATGATAGTTAGTAACCTTCAGCTCATAAATGCTGCTGCCCATCCATCAGCTGTTTGTTCCATAGTCACCTCTTACGACATAGAGTATTGACATGGATGATATGGGGTGGTTTATTCTAAGCCGGAATCCACACTTAAGGTGTCAATAAGTCTTAGTCCGGCACTGCTCAAATCCTATTCCGCAAACACCACTAAACGGTTCAATGACAACTACCTGACTTCTGTAGACAGTTATGTGCTAATAAATGTGTCGAACGATATATTTCCTAGTTTCTAAGAAATCGTAAACTTAGTATTTCCGTTTTATAATATTTAAGGTGCTGCCAAAATGTATGCCGTCCTTTGACAGGAGAAATTTTAGTGAAAAAAACAAAATTATTTTTCCATTTCTTTGTACGTCATTCCGCAGTAGTAGATATATCTGTTTTATTTTCGGAGTGACAATATGTCAGCCAGATGGCTTTTGCTACTTTACCAGGCATTAAGGCGAGCAGACATCCAGCCTAAAAATTGTTTTAAAAACTATAATCTAAGCAACCTGCTCAAGATGGCGCCCCTATGGGACTTGGACCTGGGCTTAGGGCGGCCGCTGGCGGGGGGTTGAGGAATGATGAGTTTAGATTTTAACGCTATTTTGTGTAACTGTCGCTAAACAGTACGCGGGCCTCTCGGACTTCGGGTCTACGCATCGAAAGGGTCGGTACGCGGCATCGGAAGGTTCTTTACAAATTACCTAAGGGTGAGGTGGTGAGGGCGAAAGGAAGTGTAACTAGCCGTATCTCCCTGTGTATCGCGGAGTGGGAAGGGACTTACCTTACCCTTGTATTATGTATTTGATCGTGAGTAAAAACAGTTGTAAAATTAATGAATTTAAGAGATATTTCTTTACTAGTGTAATCACTACCTACATGGTCTACATATTATAGTATATAGTATCTAGTGTTAAACGGATGGCATATCTTTTGGATGCACCTAACATACTACAGGCGATAAAATAAGCTGATCTATAAATAACTTGGCTGCCCGCTTCACCATCAATAATACTCATTACTGGATTCTGTGGGAAAATTTATGAAAACTCTTATGGTTTAAGGTCTTCGATGCATTTTTATAGTAACTATACCTACACCATGATATTTAGTCGTTGCTAATACTCATCGTTTTTTTTTTATAGGTATATCGATATAGGTATATTCTTTTTCAATAGCACTAAAAATTACAGATTAAAATGACTTTGAGCCTGTGTTAGGTGCGAACGTACAACTTAATCTTATAGCGGCAACAGAAATACAGCATTTGTGAAAATTTCAACTGTCGAGACTGTCTATCACGGTTCACAAGATACAGCCTGGTTACAAACAGATAAATTATTATTATCATCATCATCAACAGCCCGTACAAAGTCCACTGCTGAACATGGGCCTTCTCCCGAGGGAGGGTTTTTACCATAGTCCTCCCGTTTAGCCGGCGGGTTGGTGACCGCAGTATAATGTTGTGATACATAAGGTAACGCTGCTGACCGTTCCCTGGTAAACGATGATGTTTTAACAATCGGGACCAACGGCTTAACGTGCTTTCCGAGGCACGGAGGGTATTCCTTTACACAAAGGTTTCTTGCCCGGCGTGGCGATCGAACCCACGACCTCCGAGATTTAAAGCGAGCCAAATGCCGCTAGTCCACGGAGTTTGTCAACAGACAAACAGTGGAGTTTAATTAAAAGGGTCCCGGTTTTAACCTTTGGATACAGAACCCGAACCCGAATTAACCCTTTGTTTCTGTTTCCATAAATATTCTTTGACTTGTTTTGGCTACAAAACAAGTAATTACCATTAATGGTTATAAGATTCGTATAATTTAGATAATCCTAAATAACACTTTTAAAAGTCCACTTTTAGAGTAAATAAACAAATTATATAGGTAAGTATTTACGTACTTTAAGTAAATTATGCGTATTGGTGTCATAGATAATACTAAAACAATTACAAGAGAGCCTTCATTTTTATGATCCAGATAAGAAGACAATTAACTAAAACAGAATATTTTTACAGCGAAAGATTGAAAAACTGTTCCACTTAGAATATGTAGATGACCATTTTACACAACTAAAATAATTATATAATTTGTACGTTTATTTTGTTACTTTTTTTAGAAATGTGAGGAAATTTTTCCGTTAGCTACTTAGTTTAAATACATAACAATAACATGTTTTACTATTTAAATGACTATTAAATACAATTGTTACGTCATAAATCAATACAGTCGCGGATCCAGCTCTCACAAAATTTTTTGGCCACAGCCACCCAAAAATCGTATAAGTGCGAGTCGGAGTACGAAATCCCTGATGAACGACTTGAATCTTTTTGACGTCAAAAGTCTATTAGGGCCCGCGAACTGTAAACTAGAGCGACAGTTGCACAAAACTACTTTGTTGTTACCTAAAATACTTTTAGTATTTTAGGGGAGTTTTCCTCAATCTCTTCTCAATCCCCCCGGACAATAACAAAAAAAAAAGTGTCATTGAGGGATATTGCCATAATCACCACGCTTGGCTGTCGGGCTAGTGGTCACAGTAAGACGGTAAGTAACTTGAGCATCTACAGCATCCATTAGCTGTATGTCCCTTAATCACGGCTTACGACACTTTAGGAAGGAGGGTGGTCTATTCAGACACTACACAGTCTTTTATCAAATACAGATCACAGTTGTTTTTATTATGTGAGAAAAGTCAAACGGATTAGGCACTAAAGTAGAATAAAAACCTATAATTTTCTTCACTAATGTAATTACTATAGGTAGGTACATGGTACTATTTGCTGTTAAATGCAATTTAAGCACTTAATATAAAATGTTTCCAAAATATATGAGATCCCTTTAACAGTTAATAAGTTACTAAAGATATTTAAGAAAAAAAAAACATACTAAAAATAAAATTATTTATATTGAACATAAATTATGTTATAATAATATGTAGAAATATATTATATGTTACTTTTGAATAAATTTGTCCACCAATACTAGCTGTACTGGCCTTATCTCCTGGTAGAGGATAGAGGTTTTGTTGTATTTTTTTTATTTTGTAGGTATATTTAAACCATATTTGATGAAATATTTTATTTTTGTATTTTACAGACATTTCTTCACTAACATAATCGCTACACACGATCTATCAATACTAATAAAACGATAGCATACATTTTGAAAGCACCTCATATAAAAGTATTAGTATATTGTTGCCATCTTACCTCAGTAACAACTCAAAATAGCTATTTTCTATTATAAGACTGTATAACGAAGAATGTGAGATAATGCGTTTTGTAATTAAACGGATGAAAATAGATTTGCGCTTGCGATGCATCGTGCAGTGACTTTAGGAATGTAATCTTTCAAATACTTTGCTTTTATCTCTATTTTAATCACGTTTTGGCTATAAACGTTACCTACAACAACCAATTCAATAGATTCTTAAATAATTTTAATAAGATAAGCTTAATTTGACTCATAAGTAGGAGAACTTATAACTTAGGAGTTGTTAGTTTTAGTTTTGCTTGTATTTATTGAAGCTTCTATTATACAAGCCTCAAGTGTAATTCGCATTGTATTTATATCATATCGAGATCCTGAAAATATATAAGTACATATAACAAGATGAAGTATATAATAGTCATTAGAAATGTGGAGGCTAATCGATTATGACTTCGATAAAGATTTCATCATATTGTATGGCATTTCCTACGTTTTTGTTACTGTATTATTGAAGGTACAACTTAATAAATTGAAAAATTTTGCATACATAGCATGCAAAATTTTAACAAACGCTGCGTAGCGAAGAAATTGCATTTTATCGAAGTCGTTATGTATCGATCGCCTCCTTATCCATCAAAAATGAGTAACAATTATATAATTGACATATCCGAAATCACTGTTCTGGAAATCTGAATACAGATTTTGAAGAGATATGACCTCTAATACAAATGTTGCTTGAAAATCATAGTGTATTCTTTGTAAATTAATGTCCTTAAGTAGGTATATCTCGCCATTGTTTGCAAACAATGTACTTAAATTGACATAAAGTACCTAAAAGATTTATTACATTATTTACGTACTTTTTTCCTATACCTGCGTGATTATTCGCGACTTCCTCAGACCCTTAAGGCTATAATGTCAGGAAATGTCTAGTTAGTTGGTTTAAGAATACTAATTTAATTTATTTGCACATTTAAAACCTTGACACTGTTTTGTTGCCAAATTGTTCCGCAAATCTAAGGTTCGATCAAAGGTCGTATTGTATTTGAACCTGAGCTGACGCAAAACGAAATTGCAATTGCAAATACGGTAGTGTTGATCATCCGTGCCGTATGGTTGCCAGATGCGCTTTGTGGTTGCCGGCTTAGAATAGACCAGCCCATACCTTCCATCGCTGTCGTAAGAGGTGACTAAGGAACAGTCAATGGATGGGCAGCAGCATCTATCAGTTCAAGGGTACTGCGCCTGCCAAGAGTGGTGATTATGGCAATATCTCTCAAAGACCCGGCTTGTCAACGCATGTTAAGAGGAGGTCTATGCTCGATAATGGATGTAAACGGGCTCTTGAAAATCATCCGAACCTTCGGTTTTTGTCCGTCATTATAAGTATAGGTATCTTAGTAAGAACTAGTTCGATTTCTACTATTTTTGATATTTTATTTTTAGTATTTGTTGTTATAGCGGCAATAAAAATACATCATCTGTAATTTTTTTATCCGTCTAGCTATTGCGGTTCTTGAGATACGGCCTGGTAACAGACAGACTGACCGTAATAGGGTCCCGTTTTTACCCTTCGGGTACGGAACCCTAAAAGCTGATACCTAATAGGTTCTTTTTACATGCGTAATTATAAAAATTATTAACGTAAAAACACTAAAACAAAGCTTAGAATCCATTAAATGGATACTATACTGGAAATTCACCTACTAATATGTAAACCTCAGAAACACTAGAGTGACTTTATGTCTACATTGAAACACATTTGCCAGTCTATTTCGGAATAATTCAGATGAACATGATTTTATTTAAATTTTATTGCGGCAGATGCAAAGATAAAACAGTTGCAGTCACGTGAACTAATCTACACTAATATTAGGGTGTACTACGCCGAATCGAATGCCAAATAATCGAATATCAATTGATCGAACACTATAAATCGAACGACTAAATACTCGAACGTTCATAACATCGAATGGTTATTATAAATGTATATATATATATATATGTATATGTAAAGATATGGCGAAATTAAAATATTACGATTTCTGCTAAATCCATGGACACCGTCACTAGCATCGAGGACGCAGTGCACTACCCCCAGGACTTATTAAATTCTCTGAACCCCGCTGGGCTACCACCTCATGAACTGTCGTTAAAAGTTGGCACGCTGATAATGCTTCTCAGAAATTTAAGCCCCCCCCCCCCCAACATGGACACGAGACTTCTTATAAAGAAGCTAAAAGATAATTTAATAGTAGCGAAGATTATCACCGACCCTGCAGCTGGTTAATTAGCTCATATACCAAGAATACCCATGATCCCTACTGATTTGCCTATACCCTTCAAAAGGCTCCAATTTCCAGTAAAAATGTATTTCGCACTATCGATAAACAAATCCCAGGGCCAAACATTCAAATTAGTAGGAATTGATTTACGCAAAGAATATTTTACGCATGGGCAACTTTACGTTGCCCTATCACGGGTCGGGGCTCCCGACCATCAGTATATTTTGTTACCTGAAATTATTTAACGTCAAATGTTGTTTATAGAGAAGCTCTACAATAATCGCTTTAGTTATCTATCCTAAAACAATGGGTTGCACTCCGGGACTGCCGGCAGAAGTGAAAACTTAGTATTAATTACATTTAAATATTTTCATCATTAACAACTTTAACATCTACAGAAAGACAATCTGTGCAGCCAGCAGATAATGACTGCGTCGTCGATGTTAGTGTCAGTGTCTGTGAATTGACCTGGGAATCATTTTTCTGACCGTGTTTTTCCTGGGTAGGCTTTTTGCAGCGGTAACCGACATCCGCACGGAGCCGCGGGCGACCGCTATCACTACATCACTACATATTATAAAACAAAGTCAGCCCAGCCGCGTCTGTCTGTCTGTTCGCGATAAACTCAAAAACTACTACATGGATTTTCATACGGTTGTTACCAATCGATAGAACGATTCTTCCGGAAGGTTTACGTATATCATTTGTTTAGTTTTTGTGTACATTTGACTAATATATATTGATATTTGTCAGAGGTGTCGGAAAAAATTAAGCCATTTGGGAGCTTTCAACGAAAACGCTGCCTAAACCCTATGAGATATAACAAATGTATGGCGAAAATATTCTTCTCTTTTAGATCTACAAAAAAGTCCGTGATAGCATATCTCATCTTTCAAAGTTAACTTGCTATATCCATTATATCTTTTAGAAAAAATATCATTTCTAATGCGGTAATTGTAAAGCTTATCAGACGAATTCAGCATGTATCCTTATAATTTTAAATGAGTTAATATTCTTAATCTTCATGCAGATTATTTTACCCCTACACTATATACTTTAAATGAATAACTTAGAAGTTATCGCAAAATAACAGCGCGTGTTTTCGCAGCGCAGCGAGTGAGTTAGGCCGAATGCGATTATGCGCGCTCGATCCTTAAGAATTATTGGGCAATTTTTTTGTTTTGCGTTCGTTGTAACTATGATGGATAGATACTTGAATACCTATTTATTTAGTGTTTGTTGTATTGTTAGTCCTGAAGAGTATAGGTATTTCATACGATAAAAGTATACCCACCTACTTATTTCATTGAGTTTTAGTAGGTACCTATATTAATTTGTTTCTGTTGATTTGACTAAATTTCGCCCCTTTTGTTAGAGGCTTATATATATTCTGTAGTATTATTATAGTATCGGTATTGTACCCGTGCGAAGCCGGGGCGGGTCGCTAGTTATAAATAAATAAATAAAAAAAGCAATATTTTTGTTAGTTATCGCATTATATTTAATTCGTGTACTATTGTACACGCTTAACTTAAACTTAGACAAGCTATTTATCATGTTGTGATACCGAATAAGTTCCTCCACGCGTTAATATTTAATAAACTCTCCTTAAGCTTCAGCATATTGAGCAAATGTCTTTGATCAATAACGAAAATCTAAAACTTCCTACTTGTTTTAGTAGGTAATGAGACAAGTATGTTCAGACAATATTTTAATTACACAATCAATATAGTCGGTTTAATTTGGAAAAATATTATTATCATTGAAATTTTCCTACTATTGCTAGTAATCTAACTTACCTGTGTAGATAGGGTTACCATTCGTCCGGGTATCCCCGGATTTATCCTAGTTTACAGGGTGTCCGGGGATTGTTCGGGCCGGACTTCATTTGTAGTCCCGGTGTAAAAATTTAATGTCTTAGGCCACCCGCGACCCAAAAAACCTTTTGACATGTCCGGGTTGTGGGCTCTTAAATCCGGGGTTTTCATGCGTCTTGTCCTGGTTGTCAAATTTTGGAGATGGTAACTAAATTACCATCTCCAAAATTTTACAACTTGGTGTAGTTCAATTTTTTTTTCCTATCCTGCCAAATTACCCTTTCCATCTGATTTTAAAGGGCATAGAGATCCAAATACAAGGATAGTTAATGCCAGTACAGCATATATGTACAGTACTAGCTACCCTTATTATGTCAGACCTTTCACCTTCTCCCTCTTGAACTCTGACAACCTACCTAACGAACCTAACTCACACAAAGAAACATTCATCAATAATGACTGCACCGGTGGCTCAGTGGTTACGATAGTTGCTTCTGAGACCTGATGTTCTGGGTTCGATTCCCACCCGGGACAATTATTTGTGTGAACCACAAATAGTTGTTCTGAGTCTGGGTGTTCTTTGTGTCCGTTAAATGAATGTTTGTAAAGTCCCCCGCGACACAGGGATTTATTTCCCTAGTGCGGGAGTTGTCTTTTTTTTGATTTTTTTTTTAATATTTTCTGGCTTAGGTAGGTATTCTGCAAGATACTTCCCAAGACGCGCAACTCATTGAGCGTAAGGTATATGGTACAAAACTATACAGCCTCACATTTTAAAATTTCCTGGGATCGATCCTGGGGCCAATATGAGCAGGTCAGAAATAGTGATGACTTTTAGACTTCGTTCCGGACATATTCCTTTAAACAGTTTTGCTTTTTTAATGGACAAAGTTTCAAGTCCCAATTGTTTAGTGTGCGGTAAAACTGAAGATTTTTACCATGTTTTGATGAAATGTGTCCGGAATGAGGATGAAAGAAATAAGTTTATTGTAAAAGATTTTAATATTGGGATATGTAATAGTATGCTCTTACTTACTTTGTCTGAGAAAGCAAAGTCGCTGTATAATTTAGTAAAATTAGCTATTTGTAATAGAAATTAAGAATTTTGTATTTGGATTATTATGAGGTTGGCATCGTCACATAGTGACAAAACCCTATTTAATAAAAAAGGATAAAAAAAAAACTCATTGAGCGTACTAACTACTTTTCCTATAAATCTTTGTTCATTTTATTTTCTTGAAACTCCTGACACCATTGCAAATAAATACAAAAGAAAGTACAGAATACCTCTTACGCGATTAACTTGGCAATAAATACAGGCACTTAAAATAACTAAATGGTAATAAAACGAAGATCGCAGTAGTTTGAGGTCGCTTTGGTATGGAACAGTCAAATGCCCGTAGCATACAGATGAGGGATAGTCACGAGTTATCAGACCTTAAAGCATACGCAATGAGGATTCGCATACCAATCATACCCATCATTAGTTTAAAGTGATAAGTTAACACTAGCGACATGGCATGGCAATTAGGTTTATGTAACCCAAATTGTGATGTAGATGTCATAGGTGATTTTTTCTAGTGGACGTACCTATGTTAGCTACTTAACCATCAAAGTAGGTGAGCAGATCTCCAGCGTTATGGATTGGAAACTATAAACTTAGCTAGGCTCAGGACAAAGCTTTCGGAAGGATTGCAGATGGAAGACTTAAGATATTCGTTGTTATGCTTGTGCTATCTTATGCACTCTTAGACCCGAAGTCCGAGAGGCCTGCGAACTGTAACGTAGAGCGATAGTTGCATAAACTCCCCTATACAACTAAAAGTTATAATCCTTGAATCCGTCCGTCAGCGACCACCTTGACCTGAGGTACAAGTCTCACAGTGGGCGCTCTCTTACTATGGTTGCTTAGTTTATACTTTGTAAACCATTTAATAAGGCTAGAGCCCTGCTGGATTTATGCCCGGTAAAGTACCTAGCAGAAGCCTCGTGGCTGACTACATAAATGTCCGCCCGAAATAAAAACCACTACGGAACACGTAGACGTTTTCTCTTGGTAGATAGTGATACAACTTTTAAGAATATTCTATTTTCCACCATAAAATGGTGTTCCATCATGTCACTGTCCACCAGGGTGGGTCACATGGGGGTGGACAATAGAAAAGTGCGATAGAAAATCTGAATATTTACGAAACAACTATATAGTTGTTTCGTAAATATTCAATATTCATTCGCGATAATAATATTATTATCAGATGACGTACTACGTCAAGCGTAGTCATCGCTTGTAAAATACGTCGTCTAAATTGTAAGTAGTCTTTGCAAACACATAATACTACTGTAATTCATTTAATGTGTAATGTGTTTGTCAATGACTTCATAATTTATGTATAATATAATAGTTGATAAATATTTCAGTTTAGCGATAAGTAATATATTAATCTCTATCTATACTAGAGGAAAGATTTGATTGTTAGCATTGAATACTCTTTCGAAATCAGAATTCTACTTTATTCAGGAGTAACATGAGTTTTATTTTATGATGAAGTTTCCTACGCGGGTGAAACCATGCGCGAGTAGCTAGTATAAAAAAGGTAAAGATTACAAACAGCAATATCGTAGATAGTCTACCAAAAAAGATTTACCCTACCATAATATTTTTCCTGGGATTCAATTCTAATATTTTAAGTATTATATCGATACTATATTTAGGTAATTGCCGATGAGGTTACTTCGAACCATTTTTTAATGAGCAGAATCGGGTCACAGCTATTGAGTTCAGAGCTTCTATTTAAGATCAGTAGCCAGTAGTGCTTCCTATTACCAAAGCTTGTTTTGATAGTTGCCATTTGAAATCAGTAGGTTTTTGTTGACGTATAACCACATGTTATTATTTATAAGCTATACTTAGAGAAACTGTGTCAGTGTTACAAAACAATGTCAATGTATTCATCGATAACAAATAAACATTACGGTGGCGCTTACAGGGCTGTGACGCATGAATATACATATAACTATGTTTATAATACCTACTACATGTTGTGCCTACCCCTATTATGGTTGAGAATACGGTTCTTGAAGTTGTTGACGCGTATGTATACCTAGGACAAACAGTCCAATTAGGTAGGTCCAACTTCGAGAAGGAGGTCAATCGCCGAATCTAACTCGGATGGGCAGCGTTCGGGAAACTTCGCAACGTTTTTTCCTCTAAAATACCTCAGTGCCTGAAGACGAAAGTCTTTAACCAGTGTGTGTTGCCAGTGATGACCTATGGATCTGAAACGTGGTCCTTCACTATAGGCCGTATGAACAGGCTCAGAATCGCTCAACGAGCTATGAGGTAGGCTATGCTCGGGGTTTCTCTACGAGATCAAATCAGAAATGAGGAGATACGTAGAAGAACGCGGGTTACCGACATAGCCCAACGGATTAGTTCGTTGAAGTGGCAATGGGCAGGCCATATAGCACGGAGAACAGATGGCCGTTGGGGCCGAAAAGTTCTCGAATGGAGACCGCGGATCGGAAAGCGTAGCGTAGGACGTCCAGCTACTAGATGGACGGATGATCTGGTTAAGGCCGCGGGATCACGGTGGATGCACTATGCAGGCCGCTTCTAACCGTAACAACTGGAGATCTATGAGGGAGGCCTATGTCCAGCAGTGGACGTCCTACAGCTGAAATGATGATGTTATAATACCAAACTCGTAACTATGCATATTTACTGGAATGATATATCTATATCTTATACTAATATATAAAGCTGAAGAGTTTGTTTTTCGGTACTGTCTTTCGGTTTTGTGATACTTTACTGGTCCGATTTAAAAAATATTTTAGTGTTAGATAGCTTTAGCATTTAACGAAGAAAGGTTGCTTTAAAAGGCTATATTTAATTGTTCCTACGGGAACCGTGGCTAGCTTGTTTCTTATATGTGGGATTGGTTAAAGAAAAATAATAGGTAGGTATCTTAGAATAAACTTGAATATCTACCTCCCTGAATTTTTTTTTCGTACAAAACAGCAATCATTAGTTAAGTTGTACTTGCAGTAGCGACGTCATAGGAGGAAACGTCACACTTGGTCTCATTTTAAAATAGAAAACGATTATTTCATTAGCCGTGTGACGTGTGTGACGTCATTGCAATGCCAATAAGTGCTAATGAATGAGTTCAACCGCAAAGGGTCAGTAACTGAACACCATGTGAAAAGATTAAGCAAAATAAAAGTTTTCAAGAATTTTTATGTTGTAAATTAGATATCTAACTGCCGTTATGTACAGAAAAACATAATACAAGATTATAATAAAATATCTACACTGAAAGATTTTTTTTCTAGTTCCTGAAATTAGCACATTCAAGCAAACAAACTCTTCAGCTGTATATACAGGGTGGCCGAGGAGTTGACGTTCAAACGCAAAATTTAGATACTTTATGATGAGGAGTTTTCGAGATAGATTTTTTTCGTAAATTTCACCTAACATCAGTTTTCGATTTTATCTCGTTCTGTTGAACATTTCTGGTTCAGTTTTTTTGTGATAAATAATAAGCATAGTTTAACCTAACACCCTACAAAGTATGGTTTATCTTATCATTGCAGAACTGACTTAGAATTTATTCGAAAGTTCAAAATTAGGATTTGAGCTCAGGACTCATAAGTTTACAAAGTATAAAAACAACATTAAAATAGGGAGATTATGGTTTCAAAGTAATTTTAAAATCTTCCTAAGACATTAAACTTTAAAACAAAGCCAATGAAAGTTAGGGTTAACGGGGGTTTATTTTCTGTAACTGACCTTCAAAGTAACATAAAGCATTTTTAAAGGAAAAAAAGTCAAATTTTATTTTATTTAAATCTTTGACTTTCTTTAAATTATGATGGATTTGAGTAAAACACAGTTAATTGTTAATAAAATAAATTAATTTACTGTACTAAATGTTCAAAATTTCGCCCACCCACAGAAATGCACAGTCTACATCTCCGCAAAAAATTACGTATTAACTTCCTAAAAGCTTCGCGGTTTATTTCTTACTGCGGTTTCGGCTTCGCGAATTTTTCTTCTACGCTCTTCTTCACTTGAAGCTTCTCTGGCGTAAGTTATTTATTAAAAGTAGCCCCAGATAAAAAAAAATCTATAGGGTTGAGGTCAGGCGAGCGTGGTGGCCAAGCAATTGGTCCTCGTCTTCCGATCCACCTGCTGGGGTATGTCTGGTCTAAATAGCGACTCACTTGCGTCGCAAAATGACATGGTGCGCCGTCGTGCTGGAACACCATCGTCCTTCTCAATTCTAGGTTCGCAACTTCCAGTAATATTGGTAAATCATTGTCTAAAAAAGTTTTGTACGTGTCGCCGTTTAATCTGGATGTTCAAATGGGCCTATTAATTCGCCATTCAAGACGCCAGACCACATGTTCACGCTGAAACTATGTTGAAATGATGAAGGTCTGGCGGCATGTGGATTTTCAACGGCCTAAATGTGATAATTATGGATATTGAAGACCCCAGTTCGCTCAAATTTTGACTCATCCGTCCACAAGATTTTATTAAAATATCCGGGGTCTTTTCCCTCTTTTCGTAACATTGTTCTGCAAAACTCGACTCTCAATTAATAGTCTGAAGGCTGCAACGCTTGTACTTTTTGTATGTGGTAGGCATGTAAAGATTCCTCACGCAAAGTATCTTGTTTTGACGTTCTTGGTATGTCAAGATTACGAGCCATTGCTCTCGTACTTGTAGGTTTATTGCATTGCACTTCCTCTAGAATGATCTGCCTGCGTTCCGGGTCAACTCTCAAAATGCCTTCACCACCACGTTGGCCAGGAACCGCGGCCTGCTATTAAAGTGTTGTGAGTATTAATGAACACACGATAGTCAGGGTAATGATCAGGTTGTGGTCCGCCTCGGCGTTGAAGTTGTTCTCTGTTGAGTCTTGCTGCTTGCTGCACCGTAGAAATAATGCATTTCTGCATATTCACTCAGAGTGTAGGGCATCACTAACACTTCCCAGTAACTACAGTCCAGTTTTACCTGAGCAAGGTTAAAATCACAACAATGAAATCATTCCTACCTATTGGATTTTTCTAATTAAATGCATGCATCTAAAAACTCACAGAATTAATAGAATTTAAGTTTATTTGAGTAAAACACTCAAATTCATCATAACTCAAAGAAAGTTAAAGATTTAAATAAAATATAATTTGACTTTTTTTCCTTTAAAAATGCTTTATTTTACTTTGAAGGTCAGTTACAGAAAAAAAAACCTCGTTAACCCTAACATTCTTTGGCCTTGTTTTAAAGTTTAATGTCTTAGGAAGATTTTAAAATTACTTTGAAACCATAATCTCCCCATTTTAATTTTGTTTTTATACTTTGAAAATTTATGAGTCCTGAGCTCAAACCCTAATTTTGAACTTTCGAACAAATTCTAAGTCAGTTCTGCAATGATGAGATAAACCATACTTTGTAGGGTGTTAGGTTAAACTATGCTTGTTAGTTATCACAAAAAACTGAACCAGAAATGTTCAACAGAACGAGAAAAAAATTGAAAACTGATGTTAGATGAAATTTACGAAAAAAATCATTAAAAAAATTCTATCTCGAAAACTACCTACGCAAAATCGTAAAACATGGGGGTGATTCGGATACTCCTCATCATAAAGTATCTAAATTTTGCGTTTGAACGTCAACTCCTCGGCCACCCTGTATAAATATGCATAATACAACTTATCTACTAATTCAACCATATACTCACCTGAAGGTATGCTAATTGGTAAATGTACTAGGTGACTTTTGTTTACCGTCTTGAGAATAATAGGGCGTGTAAGTTTTCAAGACGGATATAAGGCGATTCCAGAATATATTCCATGCTTTCAACGATAGATACAATCATGTGTACCTACTGATTACGCTAATTAAGAAATATCTGGTTATATGAAATAATGCAAAACTAATTGTAATATACATACGTACATATATTTTTTTAAAGGATTACTGTGAGGTTCTTGCCATTTCTACTTAGAGTTAGAGTCTACAACTGGTGATAGGAAAAAAACAAAGATGACGCTTCATAATATTAATAAGATTGTGTACAAATATTTAAAAATGAAGATAATATACTAATTTGGACTTTCACTTCTGTAAACTAATCTGTACAAATAGAAACGGAAAACAGAAGAGGTCGAGTACATAAAAAAAAACGCTTAAAACAGTCAGGTCAGTCCTCATGTTAGAAGTAAAATAGAACACATCTAGATTTTTGTATTTATAATTATTTATCTTGTCTGTTTGTACGAGCTAAACTCCGACACTGTTGCACCGATTTAAATAAAATTTTGCATGGTGTTTAAATTTAATTTTGCATGCAGCCTTACATCCCCTGTCAACATTTTAAATACTTCACAAAACTTACAATCACAGAAAATTTATGAGTTTCCGTGGGATAGTTAAAAAAACCGAAGGAGTAACAAACACCACGCGGACAAAATCGCGGACATCACCTATATTAATAATAATAATATTAGTCTATATTAATATTATTAAGAGGAAAGTATTGTTTGCATTGAATAGGCTCCAAAACTAGTGGACCGATTTCAAAAATTATTTTACCCTTAGCAAGCTACATTATCCAGGAGTAACATAAGCTAACCTTAATTATGAAAGTCCCACGGTATCGGGAGCTACGCGGGCGAAACCGCGCGCGGAAATATACTTAATAAAAGACTTCAACGAGCCTCCGTGTAGGTACCCATTAAGCGATGTAGGTATATTAAATGTAGGTAATTTTATGACGCAGAAAAAAAATGAAGGACAGGGTAATAAACTTTATAAAAAAGCAGGTTTGACTCGTAAATATGCTAGTCACTGCTCAAGTGATGTTTTATGAAGTTTAGCTAGTGTAATGGACATATTTAGAATACATAACTAAATAGGTGTTATAAGACTAAATGTTCTTGACATGTTTGTGCTCACGATCATTTTTTTGGACGGATGTCTATATTTTGCCATCATGAAATCATATTAACTTGTATCATAGCCAGCTTAATAATCTTTTTAAAAATAGCTGTCCCGCGCGCTCTCACCTGCGTAGATCCCGTTCCCATGGAAAATTTAACTTAAAATACATATTATTATAACCTATGACACTCACAAATGACATAGCTTTCTGATCATTTGTTATATTGTTAGTGATTTACAAAAAAAAAAACAATCACAATTAGTTACTATACTTCATTTTTGAACCTTTTAATTTGTCAAAATGTATATATCGCTCATCGGTTTTCTTAATAATGACAGAGAAAGTAGAATTTGCTATATCGAATTCTTTGAACTATTTGCAAATATAGTTTTTGCTCCTATTTTTTGTTTATTGTTTACAGCTGAATCTCAATTACGGTCTCTATACACTATTTAATAGACGGTAGAGTAAAACCTTGTAATATAAAAATATATTTTATAGAAATATCAATTAGAACAATATCATGAATAAGAAAATTTTATGGATGTGTAAATGTTTGTTATTTTTCAATCAAAAATTGTTTCATAGATTGGGATGATATGTAATTTTACTTTATAACATCAGTTTTTAATTTCAACCAATTGAGGATAAAAAAGACAAATTATCTCAATAAAACACAATATAAGTATAATAGAACATAATAAAGCATTGATCATCGAGGCTGTTAGACAGTAATAAACATGTCAACAACATGACACGTCCGCTCATTGTTACATCGCGTTGTAAATGTCTTACTGATCAACAGGTTGTTGAAACAGGAGTCCTTGCGTACTTACATGCATTTTGATCTCTTGTACTCTTTATAATCAGCCCAGATAACAAGAATACTATAACTTTTAGAACTTTATATAGTAGATAGAAACTTTACTAGTAATCTTTATAAATAAATCTCTAAATGTGTTATCTACCAAATGAAAAGCTTACGCTTCAAACTTACGTTTGATAAAAATATTTATTAAAATGCAGTTTCTTGGGAAATTGCATAGATAGGTACATTTAACGTTTAATAATATGCTAATCATGCAAATTAAACAAAAACAGTCAGTACATTTATTGCAAATAAATTTAAAATCTTTATTCGTTCATTAATATATATATATGGTTTGTTTTTATAATGAAATTAACAAAAATTTTAATCTAAAATATGCTCCGATTCGTGTACAGACACGGCAATTTTAATTTGCTCTATACTTTATTGGTTAAATAGGAATTCAAACACGTTTAGGTGTAGGAAATATTTTAGTCATGATAAATATCAGCGTATCAAGGTATAACTTGATCGTTTATAAATTATTCAATAGTAAAACGTATAAATAGACGTTTCGTCAAATGTCACTTCTGCTCCAAATAGCAATATCTATAAGTCGAAGAACATGTATGGAATCTGTCACATTCTAGAACAAGCAGGTCTGCGCCAAAAAAACTGATATGTTTTATAACTAGATTGAACTATGTTTATTAAATATATATTTTTGGGCTTATCTATGCTATCTCCTTCGAAGTTTTGTTTCATTTTATCTATTTCAGCGTCTGTTTTGATATGCTTTTCTTTAAAGTCACAATGCATTGGATAGATAATTGGATACCTAGATGAGATGTTTGATGTGATTTCGTCTGACAGAGACAGCTGTCTGTCATTATAAATTCATTAGCGTAGTAACAACGCGACTCAAACATCGTAAAGTTTTAGTTATGTTATTGAAAATCTCTAGGAAGTCTTCAACCCTGAATCTTCTTCACAAAAATAGTTCCAAATTATCTGGCTTCAACCTCTTGGATCTTGGTATCTTAACATCTAATTTCATCAGCGATCTAACAATAGCTTAATGTATCTTGTGTTCAAACACACAGGCTATTCTCGGATCAGATTCGTAGGTGTAATCAGTACACCTGCGTGGTCTAATTTCATATGCCAATCGTAACTGGTTCATTCTGGTTAAAGCTCTAGTTTTAGTCTTCGTGTGAAAATGATAGGCTTGACAAACCACATGTAAACTCAATGGAGCCTTCCGTTCGGTATATGTAACCCACATTAGTATATATCAATTAAAAATAAATAAAATTACATGGGAAGTGTTTTTAGAAAGTTTTCATGTGCTACTTAATATTAATATTAAAACACAGATAGAGTGAAAAGTCGGTATTAATAAAAATACCTAAGTATATTAAGTTTGAGCTTAAAGTCTGATAAGAAATGATGGTGCCTCCATTTATGTTTTGGTAAATAAAAATTATAGGTAATGAAAGTTTCACTATTTTAGTAAATACATAGTTATTTACATAACTACCTATAACTTGTCGATAAAAGAGTTTTGGTTTCAATATAAACTGCATCAAAATCTGTAACTTTATAGTAAGACTTCCGGACCCGATAATATGTTAATATATATATATATATATATATATATATTATATATGATTTGCGAATCTAAACCATCCAGGGCGCCACATATACCTACATATACAAAAAAGTCATTCAAATCGGTCCAGCCAGCATTTTTTTCATTGTTTGTGATTGTGATTTAGTTCAGTGACATACTCACGTACAGTAGAATTATATATATACAGATAATAAAAATAAAATTACTACCACGGTGCGCTTAACATACCGCCCTTTAAACGAATTAAACGAATTAAACGATATTTATTCAGCACTTAGGTATTTACATACACTTGCACTTGTCAGTTATACACAATTAAATATGATTAATATAATTAAATACAAAAATAATATAATTAGCTAATGACTTGTCTGTCAGTCCAGCGTCACGTCATATGTATAGTTACAACAATAATTACCTCTTTAATCAAAATCTTAATATAATTCAGCTCTATAGAAAGAGGCTCGTCTTTTGTTTATGTACTTAATATTTCTACTCACCTAGGTAGGCACGGTTAGAACATGTATACAATAGGCATTATAGTCAGTATGTAATTCAGTTTCAGCGAAAAGACTGCGACATAGCTATATTCGGTGTAAAATATAACTATACTAGCTGACCCGGCAGACTTCGTACTGCCTCAAATATATTTTCTTCTTCTTCTTCTTCTTTACCCCTACCCTACACTACCCCTACCCTACACTACCCCTACCCTACACTACCCCTACCCTACACTACCCCTACCCTACCTCTACCCTACCCCTACCCTACACCTACCTCTAATCTACCCCTAACTTTGTCTGAAAAATAAAAATAAAAATTTAGGGGTGGACTACCCCTAACATTTAGGGGGATGAAAAATAAATGTTGGCCGATTCTCATAGATACCGGATAAGCACAAAAAATTTCATCAAAATCGGTTAAGCCGTTTCGGAGGAGTATGGCAACGAAAACTGTGACACGAGAATTTTATATATTAGATATTTCTAATACTGAATTGCTGATTCATAATTTAGAATCTAGCTACGTTAATACCATGACAAATAAAGTTTTTAAACGTTCAAGGAAGTCACAAGACCTGACGCTGATCCGAATATGAACTAGATTTTGCGTTTGCGAGAACTAGATTTTCTACACGAATTTAGGGGCAACGGCCTTTAAATTGGATCTCTGTGACACTTTTTAGGTTGATGATCGCAAAATGATGATTACTGTACTGATGATGTACGTACGATACGTATTTATGTCCAATGGTTTCATAACTTACAAAAGATTCAAATAAAATTATTGTGATATATTATTGTTATTATTGTTCATTCAACGGGTTTCTTTATTAAAATATCTTTTTTTACTTTTACCTCTCAGCACCTCATATGAAGTGTCTAAATGAGAACGTATCAATATATTTTACCACCGTAAGATTCATCCCGAATGTAGCTGATTGAATACCACACTCCAAGTGCATACTTGGAGTGTGGTATAGTTACTTCGATGTTCAAATGGCGGTAAACTATTTTTGACCGCAATTAGTACTTTATGAAGATAACTAATTACTACATACTTTACTTTACTATAAATAGAAACTACCATAAATTAATATAACATTATGAACAATAAATAAATAATAAAGTAACCATGTGAATAATTATCCTATGAAGCAGTTTTTAAACAATCGTAATGTTTAAAGTCATTATTTTACTCAACCAAAAGAAATAAAAGATTTTATTTGTAAAACATAATCACCAGCAAAAACAACCATTACAAACGAAACTCAGCAGGGGATTGTCTGTAATAATAGAACTATTGTTTTTACCAGATGTTGCGACAAACTTTTATAACTGCACATTGTGAATTACTGAATCCTACAATAATAAATATACGAAAATTTGTAAAATGTTTAACGTTTCATAAGGCCCAGGAGAGCTTGCTACAAACGCCATACTTTACTTACTACATTAATTGCATTACCAACTTTTTTCAACTTTTCTATTTATTTATTTTTTATTTTTATAGAACTTGCAGGGTGTATCTCACACCCTGCAAGTTTCAAGTCTCAATGATCAGCGGTTTAGACGGTTTCGTTATATATATATGTATTATAAACATGGTTGAACTTACATGAATTAATAAACTGGAATGTTTTTTTGCATTGAAGTATGTATATTAAAAACTCTGTTATTATATCATTAGTAATTCAAAACCCTGTTTTAGTAGGTTTACATTGAATTTCGAATATTACTGACAAAATTTAGAAGACTTCGTCGAATATTTGCAAGCCCTATGCGTACTGCATTTTCCACTGGAATAAAAAACATGGTTACTATTTTCCAAACTCTTTTAAACCAAAAATGTTAAAATAAAACATGATCTGAATCCGTATAAATTTTAGTAGCAATCACAATTTGTTGTGATTAAAAAATGTGATATAAATCTTTTTCTCGTTTCAAGAGTTTGTAATGCACATTTTCGAATTCACATTTTCACTATGGGAAACACTTGTTTCATGTCAACAACGATAAATGTTGCCAATCAGAAAACCGTTCAAAGCAGACACACTAATAGCAGATTTACCAAATATTTTACGACAAAAACAATAGACCGAATCTTTTGAAATAGATTAAACAAACCATTTACTGATAATTTTCTCTCCATTGGGAAGATTTCTATAATAATTATGGTCAGTAATTTTTTTTCCATCGTCCTTTATAGGAAAGTTGCAGTTGACCGCCTGTACGGGACTATGATTAACCACAACATTAACCGCCCCTCTGGACGTGCCGCCCGCGTGCGGTGCATGCCTTGCACGCCCGCTTACGGCGGGCTTTCCCCTTTGGTATCGTAAGGGGTTACTAAAGGATATTCAGCTGATGGATAGGCAGCAGCATCTATCAGCTAAAGGTTAGTTACCATTATACTCCGATTACCAATCCGGCTGCCAAGTGTGGTGATTATGGCAATATCCCTCAACAATCCTAACTTACCAAGGTATTTTAAGAGGAGATCCATGTCCAACTGTGGACATAAACGGGCTGGTAAAGCGAAGAAAAGTGTTAGTAATAGTTATCCAGGAGGCTTTTGCTACGAGAGCGGACATAAAAGCGAGCACAGTTCCAGCCTATTTAAATGGTTTAAGAACAACAAACTAAGCAACCTGTGCGAGGGGGCGCCCCCTGTGGAACTTGGGCCTCGGTTGAGGGCGGTCGCTGGCGGGATTGAGGAATCATGACTTTAGATTTTGTGCAAATGTCACTCTACGACTCTACTTTAGGTACAGTTCGCAGGCCTCTCGGAATCCGGGGCTTTTTTAAAGTCATTGTAGTTTTTTAGGTTTGTACACAATATTCGTTATGTAATAACATAATTATGTCTTAAAATGGGAAAACAGAAATATTACGACACAAGTTAAATTAAGTATATCTGTTTTGAATAATATTAATTATACAAACGGTATTCTGGGAAGTACGGCGGATACAGTATTTGCTAATCGCGAATTACTTGTTAAACTCTTAGTTCAATTTTCCTGTTAGATGTATATGTTTATCTCGTATAACTTTTAAAAGCTTTTAAGTTATTTATTTTGTCAATTTAAAAGGTAGATTCCTTACCCTTATGTATTGAATAGGAGTAGAAGCAAACTGTGTTTGACTTTCCTTCTTAATATTATAAATGTGAATGTAAGTTTGTTTATCACGCTTTCATTTCATGAAACTTGGTACACATATTCTTGGAGGGATAAGAAGTAACATGGGACATTGACTTCAATGCGAGCGAAGCCGTGGGTATAAGCTCGTTCTACATAAAATACTTTATTTCTTCAACAGCCCGTTTACGACGACTGCTTGTCCACTCTTATTTAAAAAGATTAAATATCTAGTGTTAATTCCGCAAAAAAATGTGTCTATATGCTGTAATGCTATTTTTGCAAAGCAAAAATTATGCACATTGTGAGCGAAGTTACGCCTGATTCTATTAATTATGCTTGTCCACTGCTATGAACCTCGTCTTTTCAGAACTTAGCTAGCCGGGTTTATTTAAGGGCTTATTACACTATGCGGTATTCAGACAGTCTTACTAAGATTTAGCTTAATGTAATAAGTGCTAGCAAGTTAGCCTGTCTAATTAGACTGACCGAATGGGTTCGGCCGTGCTTACTCGCTTGCTTGCTGAATACCGCGTAGTGTAATAAGACTTAGCACGCTTAGACCGTTCAGTCAGCGCGCGGCAGCCGCAGAGCAAAGACGGTCGTATACGTTTGTTTGCTGTGGCCGCGTGCCCCATGGCGTGTTCGAAAGAAAAAGAAGTACTTTTCAATGTTCTTGATTTGTACCGAGACATGTCATATTTATGGCTGAAAAGTCATAAAGATTATTCCAATCAACCACTTCGTACTGAAGGATTCCGGGTGTTGTTGGAAATTTATAAAACCTTCGATGAAAAGGCTACAGTCAAAACAATAAAAAAGAAGTTGATGAACATGCGCACCAATTACAATAAAGAATTGGCTAAGGTATGTACCTACTTAATTCCTTTGTTATGTGTTTTATTCGTCCCAATAAAAACAGGTACTTACCTACACATACGATAAAACTCACCTGTATAACGAACGCTTTGGGAACCTTAGCTTAGCTATAAATCGGGCATTTTGAATTGATCTGAGCTTAAATCGTTTCAAGCTTCAAAATGCATAATTGTGTTTTTTTACAGGTAAATGCTTCCAAACAAACTGGCGCAGGGACAGATAAAATGTATGTACCAACTTTATGGTATTACGACGCGTTAAACTTTCTTGGGTCAAGGAGTGAACCATGTCGCATAACACCAGAGAGCATCGAAGATGAGGAGGTAAATTGTATTCAATTCTTTATACCAACTTCGAAATCGCGAATAAAAACAGCTGTTTCGTAGAAATATTCAAAATTCAAGACCAATATCCCGATATGTATGGAACAGATGTTTTTTTTTCGCGTATTTCGAAGTTGGATAGTTAAAGTTGTTAGTAGGTACAGTACATTGACCCTTTTCAATTTTTAGGGTATTATGAAACAGCCTGTATTTTATTTGTATACTATAGACGTGTAAGCGCCTAATGGGTTCGAGGGACAGTACAATGTCTGTCGGGTCCACTAGTAAAAAGTATATTTCTTTTATTAAGCATTATGTAATCAGGTAAAATGGTAGATATAACAAATATTATGGTGGTACAACATCAATCATTCGGTCTTGGAAACTAACATGTCCAACAGAATTGAAATAGTCCATGAATTTATTGCGAACAATATTGCCATCTTCATTACGCTGCCTATTTGAAGAACGCTGTAATGAAACTAAGGGTACAGAGGTTTGTCTCCAATCTCCTTCGCGAAACGTACCCTGTCTTATATTTTCTGAATCAATATTAGAATGACATATGTAAGTTGGTACTTGTTTCCTCAGAAAGTTATGCAGAGCGCAACATGCCAACACTACAGCATCCACATTCTCCAGATCTAGATCAAGTGGTCTACGCAGTACTCTAAAACGGGAACTCAATATGCCAAAGGCATTTTCAACCACTCTTCTGGCTCGGGATAATTAAAAATCCTTTGCATCCGATTAATATTTTTAAAAGGAAATGGTTTCATGAAATGTTTATTCAATGCGAATGCACTATCCCCCAGATACACGTATGGTACAATTTCGTTTGTGCCTGGTAGTGGAGATGGAGATGGCAAATTTAAAGAATTGTAAATCATTTTCTTATGAAATTTTGTACATTTTAAAATTGCTCCAGCTGCAACGGATCCATTGGTGCCTGTGTGTACATACATGAATTCGTAGTCAGCATTTACAACAGCAAACAGTACAATACTGAAGAATCCCTTATAATTGTAAAACAAAGAGCCACTTTCGGGGGGTTTTTCTATAGCGATATGCTTCCCATCACATGATGCAACACAGTGACTGTAATTCCATTTTGTTTCGAATTCCTCAACAATTTCTTTCCACTCGTTTCATTTTCAGGTATCTGGAACAAAAAAAAATAATTTAACTATATTTTTAGGGCTCCAATTCATCTGACGAAGACATTCCAAGCCAGCAAATCGGATCGATTGCTTCAACTTCTAGAGGACATAGCGTAAAGAAAAAAAAAGAAACACTTCTACAAAAACAAGAAAAAATTATGAAATCTGCTGCAGTAATGTTATCAAATAAAGAAGAAGAACACTGGGAAATATTTGGGAAGTCTGTAGGCTTGCAATTAAAGGATATAAGTGGAACACAACTGATATTTACTCATAAAATTATAGCCGATGTAATTTATAATGCTAAACTTGAACGACTCTCTGAATACTCTTGTCTACTCGGAAATAAGACATACATTGAACAGATACAACTATCAGATTGGATGAAGGGTATCCAATCACCAGTATCAAGTTATTCTTCCCCGTCCCCATACAACCGACAATCTCCTAACTTGCCACACAAACGTCCATCATCTCGCAATTATCCATCACCCACACCGAGTCCTTCATCATCATCTACAACACAGTATCATCCATCGCCTCACTATTCACAATCACCTCGTTACCAAAGCCAACTAGACCAATCGCCACAACACGCAATACAGTTTTCACAACAAGAAGTCCAGTCTCCACAACAGACAATCCAATCTCCACAACACACAATTCAGTTTCCACAACAATCATTACAGTTGCCATAACAGTCAATCCAATCGCCACAACAAGAAGTTCAGTCGCCACAACAGACAATCCAATCGCCACAACACACAATTCAGTTTCCACAACAAGCATTCCATTCGTCACAACAAGCAATCCAATCGCCACAACAGACAATCCAATCGCCACAACAGACAATCCAATCGCCACAACACATAATTCAATCACCACAACAAGCAATCCAGTCAGCACAACATTCATTTCACAACAACCCTGAAGATTTTCTAGAATACATTAAAAATGATTCAGGGTCTACTATTTCCCCGTCTATAGTAGAAGGGAGTGCCAATTAAATGAAAGATTTTTTGATATTCAAGCAGACAAAAAAATAATTTTCTATTTAATTTACTCATTGCTTTTATATTAATGTCCTTGATTTGAAAAATAAATGTTAAATTGAAAAATAATATACAGTGTTTTTACTCACCTTGATCAAATGTTTTAAGCATTTGTAGATAGCTCGGCACGTTTCTGGTAAAATTGACGATATAAGAGGTTGAGATATCAAAGAGCTAAACCTTAGGTCTTGATAGGAGTTGCCCGTTGCCAGGAATCTTAAAGTAACTACCAATCTTTGTTTAGCACTGACACTTTGTCTAAGAACCGTATCTTCTTTTTGAATGTATGGAGTAACTAATTTCAATAGATATTCAAACTCGGCAACTCCTACTCTAAGGTAGTTTCTTAAGTCACATGGTTCCAAAACACTCAGTATTTGCATATTTGATCATTTTTCTCGCAAAAGTAAATACTCTTTCACCCATATTTTTCTTTTCTTTTTTGTATTTAAATTAATAGACGCGGCAAGAGCTATGGCGATTTTCTGGTGCTTTGAAAGTTTTCCCATCGCGCGACAACCGTCACCGACTACGTACGCTTTGCAAATGAGTTAGCATGCGGTATTTAGCCCAGTGTAATAGCGAGCTTGCCTAGTTAGATTTTAAGACAGTCGTACTAAGACTGTCTGAATACCGCATAGTGTAATAAGCCCTATAATCAAACGTTTGGCAGGCGGATTGGGAATCGCAATAAGATCGCGAACTAAAGCATGGACGGTGGCCCATACCACCCACGCCTTAAGGTCCTTAAGGGCCCACCTTACTACCTTACGAACGTATAAAAAAATTTTGGTCAGGCTTGCCAAATATATCTCGCCCACATACAAATCAATTTTATTCTAGTCCCGCCATTGTGTCCCTTAGTCTCCTCTTAGGACACGAATGGAAAAATAGTTACTTTATTTATAAACTAGCGACCCGCCCCGGCGTCGCACGGGTGTAATGCTGATACAGTACATATAAAACTTCCTCTCGAATCACTCAATCTTTTAAAAAAAACCGCATCAAAATCCGTTGCGTAGTTCTAAAAATCTAAGCATACATAGGTACAGACAGACAGTGGGATTATAAGAATTAGGTACATGTTATGTTATGTAATCTACATGTTTAAGATTTTTCACATCAAAATCTACCAGACATGCCCCTGGACTTCTTCCTGCTTTTATGGGAGCACTCCTAAGGTAAGAGAGTGATGAGTGATGACTATGGCAAACTTCCCTTCAGGAGAGGGCTATGTTCGACAGCATATACAGGGTGTCCCAAAAGGTTAAGTAGCTGGGAAAGGGGGTGACAGGGGAGGACACAATGGTCACTAGAAAAAAAAAAAAAAAATTGGCATTTTTTTAAAAACTTAAAATTTTACACCTTGTTATTTTTGATGTTGATGTTGATGACCTTGTTGTTATTGAAGATTACATAACAGCATTTTTTTTAAATACAGCCATATTTGTAGGTACAGTTAGCACAAGGTGTAAAATTTTTAGTCTTTTAAAAAATGCCATTTATTTTTTTAAACACCCAGAGGGAATTTTTTATATTTTTCTGGTGACCCTTGTGACCATCCCTATCACCCCCCTTCCCAGCTACGTAATCTTTTGGGACACCCTGTATACGTGCTGATGATTAGATTGAATCAAGTAAACAAACTCTTCACCTTTATATCATCATCAGCCCGTATAACGTCCACTGCTGAACATGGGCCTCCTCCCGAGGGAGAGTATTTGCCATAGTCACCACGCTTGGCAAGCGGGTTGGTGACCGCAGTATAATGCTATACCACACAAGGAAACGCTGCTGCCCGTTCCTTGATATACGATTATTATAGATGATATTATAACAATCGGGACCAAAGAATTAAGGTGCTTTCCGAGGCACGGAGAATAGTCCCTCAACCAACCACCTTTATATATTAGTATATAAGTATAGCTAAGACAATCGATTGAGCAAAGAATTTAATGCAATTAAGTTAGTTGTCACCGAGTGTCACAGTTTCCAATCCAATATCGCTTAACACTGTTAGCACATACTGGATATAGGCAGTAAGACAGGCCATGTAGTCTAGTCAACAAGTTCAAAAACGTGTTAAATAAACGTGTTTTATGCCGTAATTTATAAAAACAGAGATTGGAAAAAAAATGGTGCAACTTTTTGAAAAAACGACAAAAAAAAATTTTCACCGAGATTTTTTTCGTTCAAGTATCTAGATTACACCATAATTTATTCAAATTATTAAATTGTTATTTAATATTAAAAAATATATATTTAAGGTGATATACCGGCTTTTTAGGCGGCGCGCCTATGCCGTAAAGCCCTCGCGGAGCCCAATTTCCAGCTTTAAAAAAATTATAAATAATATAGATGGAGTTCCAGGAGTTAGTACTTTTTTATTGGAAATTTCCTCCTCTTTCAGGATCTTTTCTCAAAATTCCTTAAATATAATTATTTTTAAAGTTATTAACGAAAAACTAAATACCTTTTTCTTTTTATCTTATTTTGTTAATAACAATCGACAAACATAGATATCAACAAACCCTTAAAAACATTTTTCTAGACGTCATTCCGAATCGAATGAGGTATGGCACATATTTTTAGGAGCTTTATTTCTATTTAACACGGTTTTGAACTTGTTGACTAGACTAATGAGGCGCCATATCATACTGGTAATGGTGTTGTATCGTACTTGCTATCCTGCGCGTTTCACACACGTAACTCGTGAAGTGGCGCATCTCTTAATAAAAATAGTCCATGTTTAGTTAGAAACATACAAATATCGAGTCGAATTTTATTTAAGGTGTAGGAAGAAAATCTGGCCTTTCCAAGAATATTTTCCGGTTAAGGTTCAATTGCTACTAATCTTATCCATTAACTAGCATCCCACGCGCGGTCTCACCCGCGTAACTCTCGTTCCCGTAGGAGCTTTATAATTAAATGGCCCCTTTTTCACTCCCTTAGGGGTTGAATTTTACAAAATCGTTTTTTTTTTTTTTTTACATGACAACTCCCGCACTAGGTAAATAAATCCCTGTGTGTGGGGACTTTACAAACATACATTTCACGGACACAAAGTACACCCAGACTCAGAACAATTATTTGTGGTTCACACAAATAATTGTCCCGGGTGGGAATCGAACCCAGAACACCAGGTCCCAGAAGCAACTACCGTAACCACTGAGCCACCGGTGCAGTCAAGTTTCTGAGTGGACCTATATAAACGTCACAAAAGTAAGTCACGGTCATCTAGCTTCAGTAGTTTTACCTCAGAAGTGATGAATCAGTCAGTCCAACAGGACATTTTACTTTATAAATATAGAAGAAAAGATGATGTAGTTTATGCGATTAACCATGATCCTCTCTCTATTGATCTATTTCTAGCAAATATTTTTTATTTATCTTTCTTGTAGGTAGTTGTTACATTTGTCTTTTAATATCCATAAATTTGCTAATTCAAATCTGAAAATTTTATAAATGAATGATTTTATAAAGGTTTATGTGTTCGAAATATTTTTGATGAATTTGGTTTTTATTTAGCTTGATAATAACTTTTTTTTTCGGACGCACATAATATAGGCTTTGGCTACTTCATCGGGCATAAAGGTGAGCATAGTGCCTTAATAAAAGGTTTAAAAACTTCAAACTAAGCAACCAGCGCTAGAGTGCGTCCTCTGTGGGACTTGGACCTCGGCTCTGGGCGGCTGCTGGTGAGTGGATTGAGGAATTATGTCTTTAGATTTTTAGGGGAATTTTGTGCAACTGTCTCTCTACTTTACAGTACGCGAGCTACCCAGGCATCGGAGGGTAATAATTAAAAAAAAATTGCCAATAGTTAACATTTTAGCTTAAATAACCTCCATAAAATTGAATAAAACAATAAATGCCTCATAGGATATTGATGAAATGATTGAGCAGATTGACAACTAACTAACTCACACAATGAATTTTTATTGCAACTCAAAATAACAAATAGGTTTATAGCGGTTATATCATGGTTGATAGCAATGTGTTAAAATCTGAATGGACATAGATATTTGCAATAAATATACATATTTATTTATTTATACAGGGAATTGGCGATAGATGGGGAGGAATGAAGAGTCTCCTGCTGAGGAACCTCTTCAACACGTCATGGACGACATGTAACAAATCTGCTCATAGCCCAAGGCTAATAGAAGAAGCGGCCGTAGCCCAATGGCTAGGGTGTCGGGCTTGTGATCTTGTGGTCGCCGGTTCGATCCCCACCCATTGCACTACCGAAGCGACGTGGACCCACTCGTAATACAAGCATTTTAGCTTAGCACGAGGGGTTAACAAGAATACTAGTAAAGTGCAAAACTCTGCAAGTAATCTTTTAAAATAAATTGCAGATAAACACAAAAAAAAAAATACGAAGAATTACGAAACTTTAATAAAATGGTGAACATTATTTAACTCGTAAGTGTCGATTATACAGAGCTTTAGTTAAGTTAGATAATAATAAATATGACATAATCGGTAGATAAATACAATGTATATTTGGAGTCTTATCAAGTTCCGCTCTGATATTACGGTGGAACCGAATATTTTTTACGCTTCAAATAATTTCATGTCCTACCAGTTTTGAATATTCCTTATTTCAATTGGCCGATAGTATCAGCCTTGTTAGGTATTTAATGTCCGGTGAATTAGCCAAAGCCTCGTGGCTGTCTACATAAATTTTCATTTGAATATAAAAACTCAGTATCTAATGTTAACATTGTCTAAAGTAATCCTGTCGTCTGAAATACCTCCAAGACCGAGAAGTAGTTTACTAAATATAAATAAATTAAATTGAGATGAAAGTATTAATGTACAATCAAATTGTTCATCTGTTTTGATTAACATAAAGAACACACGTGTTAACAAACGTTTTTAAAGTACCTCTACGTTATATGTCATGCTACTAGGTACTAGTTTACCAAAAAGTCTTTACTAAGCTTATAAATTATTGATCTCTACCTATTTCACCGATAATGTTGTACTACGATCCTATGTCCTGGAAATTCATTTTTTGGCATACAGCGTGATAATATTATGTAAATATGGTAATCGCAAAATCCTTTATACATAACCTATCACCACTACACCACAGTAAACATTGCTCAGCTCCGGACCCTACACGCTGAAAATATTTTTTCGAGCATCGAACTAAACCGTGCTTAAACATGGCCGTCGGCCGGCGCTATGGATCAGTATACTCGCAACCAGTGACGGAGGCACGCGTCAACACTGGCAGACAACAAATTGCGGACAGAAATAAAAAAAAAATTAAAAACATTTCAAAGTGCGAAAGGAATTCCATTGCAGTTTGAAAACCTTGTCGTTTTAAAAAAACTCAAAAGCGCGGGAGTGACTGTGTTGGACACGTTTGAATGGATGCTAAGTAGCCGGCGTTACGCATTCCACGGTAATTCAAATTTCATATGGAACACACATATTAGACTATCCCTATTATTGGTGTGAAATTGTGCGGTTTTTACTGAAGTTATTCACGTGGTCTACGGGTGAGTGACATCTCTTAAGGCTAGTCTAGCCGCAGCTTTATTTTTACACGCGGGAACGCTAGGATGCGCCACAGAAACTATTTTCGGTTCACGAAACGTTCACACCAATATTCTAAACTACATTCTCAGATTACAAATAATAGAAAATAGTTACAATATTTATCCTTGCACAAACGTTATTTTTTTTAATATAATTGGCAGTGAATAAAGAAGGATTTTTAAATGATAGATGAATTTTATCACCAGGAAATCTCACATTCGTTAACAATAATGGGCTATTGTTAACCGAACACCAGCAGGCGAGTTGGGTGGCTAATTAACATGCCATCCGGCGCTTTATTTTATTATTAAAATAATACCCGAGGATATACAATTACTGCTTATATTTTAACATTATTAAAACTAATGAAACACAATTTTGCCAAATGTTAAGAAAAAATACATAATTACTGAAGTTCCGTACAAATGCTACTAAAATAGTAATATTTCTAGCGTAATTTAATTTATAAATTATAACATTATATGTAATGAGTTCATTGACTTAAACTAACCAACGATTAGCAAGATAAGAACTAAAGCTAACACACAATTAGTATACTTACCATAAAATGGCGCAAGTTTACTTCACATTTGATAAACATGAATAATAATTAAATTTAGTCAAATAATACTTAGTATGCTCGAACTATAATGGATGCTAATACTATTTTCCATTTGCGCGCAACTAAGAATTTAAAAAGGTTATTTGAAGTTCATGTTAAATTGATAAGCTTATCCTAAGCGTATTAACCTCATGAATATTATATACTTTAGTTTATTCAAAGTTGTGGTAAATACATTAATTTATAAGAGAGTAGGTATTGGAACCGATGTTGCAAGCGTGTGTATAAACTACAGCAACTGCTGGCCATCATGTATACTGTACGTTGTTTGCCAACTAGGTTGTATAAAAATAAATAACTATACGACAAACTGTAAACGGTTCTTTATGATACCAAACAATTTAAAAAAACAAAGAGAAGACCAAACATTATTCTTTTAGCGGGATATTTTTTTGAAATAAACTTTTTATAAAAAAGTATAATATATATATATATATATATATACTTAAATAAATCTTCGAATAAATATTTAACAGAATTATTACTCTGGCAGTTAAAATGAAAATTGATTTGTAGGTTTAAGAATATAAAATAATGTTACATCCATATAATTTATTGCATAATGTTATCAATATAAATAGTATAAAAATATTTTAATTACATTAGTCCATTAAATTAACTGTATTTTATTGTATATTTGATATAACTTACTAAGTAAGTCTTTTATATACTTACGAAGTGAATATCTATTATAAATAGGTAGGTACTTATAACGCTAAGAAACCGAAAATATTTAATCGCAAAATCATCGAGTTAGAAATAGTAGAAATCACTCTATGCCCAGCTCTCGCCTATAGCCTATCATTTGAAACCTACCTAATAATTACGAGAAAATATCAAACAACTGACAAGTGCTATTGCAATCAGACCTCGCCTTAAATGCTTTTTTTTTGTGAAGTTGTATTACGTTCATCTGTAAAATGCTACAATTCTTAATTAAAATACAAATTCAAACGAATATATTTTCCCGTCTAATTAAAACTTTAAATTTATATACCTATCGAACTGCCGACACTGGTCTCACTAAAACAATTTGCAATTTAAAAAGTTAAGTGTTGAACTTATAAAACGTGTCAATGAACTTTTCTAATTCAAAAGATACTTTAAAATTTTACATCAGAGAAAGTCACAAAAACTGTCGAAGTTGGTTTTAAAAAATGTCTTTCATATTTTATTTCAAAGACAACAATAGGCTACCAATATAAAAAAAAACATTTTTTCTATCCGTATCGCTATATTGTTTTAGCTCAGATTTTTAACAAACATTTATAAAAGTTAAAATGTAATAAGCTGTTACAAAAATTATAGCTAGATAATAGTTCGCTCTTCAAATATAAACGTACTTTGAAGATTCCTATATATTGAATATGGAAGAAATACAACTAAAATGAATACAAAACTCCAAATTCCAGACCGCCAATTAATACGAGCATATTAAAATCGGCTATTGTATGGATATTCCGCCATGTGGCTGCGAGTTCGCGGTGGGCGCTACAAAATCAACATGTCTGTAGCAAGACCTTGAATTTAAAAAATAAACTAGCTTTAGTGAATGTATTAAACATGTTGTCACAACCTTTAATGACGTCATGTTACATATGTTTTTTTAATAATACATTGTTATATTTATTTATAATAATGATATTATGAATCACACGTGTTTTTTTTTTCTAGTCTTAACACTATGGTGATCATAATATACAAGATCTCAAAAGGGCACGAAAAATATGCCTTTCTAGATATCTACTCATTGTATAAGTACTAGCTGCGTACCGCGGTTTTGCCCGCGTTAGACTGCTACTCTGCTCCAGTAGGTCTTAAGGTGACGTATTTTAACCAATATGTTAATCCAGTTTACAAACTATATCAGTGCAAAATTTCAACGACATCCGTTTAGTAGTTTTTACAAACCATCCATTCATCCACACAATATACGCACAACATTTCGTGTTTATCGTTAATTTTAGTAAGGAATAAGGATATAGAATATTATAGAACTAGAATAAAAAAATCTTAGACCAGTAGCGTCAAATGTATTATATCATAACACTAGATTTATATTTGAGTCCAGTAGCTGATATATTTAGGGCTTTTATCCTCATTAACAACGTAAAAAGCTTCCCTCCATTTTACCATGAGTTTAATTAGGATGACTCATCCTTTCCCAGCTTTTAGAGTCTACTTTAAATGAAACAGTTGAATTAGATTTTTAATAGCTATAATTTCGTTTCAAAACTTTTAAAGTAAGATCAAATGAGTTTTAATTAGAAATTATTTTTTTCTTTGAATTAAACGATATTTATTCAGCACTTAGGTATTTACATACACTTGTACTTGTCAATTATACACAATGAAATATAATTAATATAATTAAATATGAAATACCGCAACTAAAATCTATTGCGGATTTTAGTTATTTAAAGAGATAAATATTATCTCTTTGAAATAGAGATGCAGTTCTTTTGACATTTGCACTAACTAAAATATCATATCTATTTTATCATTCTTGACGTCTGCCAAGAATGATGTAAGTATTTTGATAATGCATTGACCTAAAAAGATAAAATATTTTTTTACAACCAATTAATTAGTGTCTATAAAGAACTTATTTCAACTAGTCTTAACTGACAGTACAATTTGACCAAAGTTTGTAAAATTGTACTGTAGACATGAATTTTCAAATGTTAAAATAATGAAAGCTATTCATCTATACTAATATTATAAAGAGGTGAAATTTATGAGCTCGGATCTAGAGATTATTTTTGAGATACACTGTGGTACTAGGTACTGAGAAGATTTTGAAAATTCTTTCACCGTTATATCGCATCATTAATGTAATAGTAACAGGAAATAAGGTTATGATTCAACATAAATTGTGAACTTAAATCAGTTTTCGCCAACTAACATAGTCTCCCTATTATTTAACACGAGTTTCCCGCGGACTCGCGCAACGGAGGCTCCGTACAAACCTGTTTTTATTATAAGATGTTTCTAAAAATGTACGGTTTTCGCAATTTTTCCTTTATCTGTGCTATAAGACGTTGCTTCGTACCTAATTTCAAGATTCTGAGTTCGCGGAAAGTACCTTGAAGGTTCCCTTGAAAATTTGCGGAAATTTGCGGCATACGGCTGTATCTTTTGATTGCGTTGCGTTCACAGCTCCAAGGGACAGAAGACCTGAGTATTTGATTTAAATTTTAGCTTGATACCTCCACGCGTTCCTGAGAAGAAGGATCTTGAGAGACAGACAGACGGACGAACGGACAACAAAGTGATACTAAAAACATACAAAACCATTCTGTACGAATACATGATTATCATGAGCAAGAAATACTAATGTAACTCTACAAATATGTTATGTACCTCCGCCTAAAAATGTGTGATACAACAGTTAACGCGTATGTCCACAATACTTACTTCAGAGATATCTTATCTAAGCTTTTAATTATTGGTCAAAGGTTTAATAGTCATGATGACGTTCATACTTTTTAATAACTACAGCAGTTTCAAATCTGTATTAAAAAATGTATAGATTCCGCTTTTAAAAGTTTCAAAGTAATCAATAATAGCATTGCAAGTAGCTACTTAATGATATCATTAGCTATATAAAGTACTCTTTGTCCATAATTTATTTATGTACGACCAACATACATGCGTTTATATCAGGACACAGTACGGACGGACAGACAGACAGACATGACGAATCTATAAGGGTTCCGTTATTTGCCATTTGGCTACGGAACCCTAAAAAGTGAGGATTCCAGTTTGGAAAAGACCATCTCATGTCTTCCCATGGGTGTCGTAAGAGGCGACTAAGGGATATACAGCTGCTGGATGGGCAGCAGCATCGATCAGCTCTAAGATACTTATTACCTTACTGCAATCACCAATCTGCCTGCCAAACCTGGTGATTAAGGCAATAATAATAACCTAAGTACCAGTATTCATTTTATACTAGTACAATAAAATGGAAACATCGACATTATATACTCATATATCGGTCTTATCATTATCTTAGTTACTTTCTTACAAAATATATTGTTTTTATTGTTTCTAACTAGGTATATCAATAACAATGAATATAGTATAATATTTTGCAATGCAAAAATAAAAATAAATTGGTCTCATTTCTTTGTATATCTTTTTCTTATAGGTACATATTGCATATTATGAGATGCGGTAAGTAAGCATTTCTAATTTAGTAAGAGGAATTGATCTTTATTCTTAAACTTTATTAAAGTAAAAGATAAAAAAAAGTAAAGATCTATGGCGCGATTCAGGAGATCTAAGCGTATAAAGACACAACGAGGGAAAAGTATAAAGCAAAGAGACAAAATAACTATACGAAACTTTCTTTAATAAACTATCGCCTAAATATGTTTGGTTTTTAATTACTTAAGATACTCTTAAAAATACGACTCCATACTAGGTTTGCCCTAATTATGAAATTCATAAGTTACCATCGTCTTATCACTAAACAATAGATCACGCCTGATCTTGCATAAATGTACGAGTATCTTGAAATAAATACACTATCAACGGGTTTACTAAACTCAGTAACAGCCCGTACAACGTCCACTGCTGACACATGGACATAAACAAACATAGTCACCACGCTTGGCATTCAGGTTGGTGACCGCAATATTATGTTGTAACACATAAGAAAACACTACTACCCGTTTCTTGGTATACGCTTATTATTGAGGATATAATAACAATCGGGACCAACGGCTCAACGTGCTTTCAGAGGTACGGAGAATAACCCCTTAACCAACCAGACCCGGAAAGAAATCTTAAGAATTTACACGAAGATTTCTTGTTCGACGTGGGGATCGAGCCCACGACCTCAGAGGCTTAAAGCCAGACTTATACTGTTACGCCAAAGAGGTCGGTTTACCAAACTCATCAGTGCTAATTAGAACGAAGACAGGTACTGCTACTTCCGGACTTTCTTTGTCTTTGAGAATAATGACCATTGATTTGTAATGTTGCTTTGTGTAAATAATATTGTAAAAGTTACAATCAACTCAATGATAGTCACAACGAGGAACAACGACCTTTTATACTGTAGAATATTAACAGTATTTGTCACTTTGTCACGACTGAAAGGGAATGTTTTTTTATTACAAGTTGTTTCTGCAAATGGATATTAAGTTTTACGTACAAAAATATATTGTGGTAAACCAGTTTTCGGTTAAAGAAAAGTTGATCAAAAATATCAATCATTAATCAAGAAAATTCCGTTACAAATGGGTCGAGGGCCTAAAGTCTAACGAGATACACTGTATTGATATTTTTTTTATTAAATTATTAATAAACTTATTGTTTATTTGCTCAAATAATTAAATTTAAGATCAAATGCATAAACAAAATTTAGGTAACTGCTCATACCTAATAATATTTGTGTTGATTGTTCTTTGTTTTTTAACAAAGATCTCACAGAAGTGGGGGGAGGTACGTGGAAATAATATTATTAAGACTTGTCCTCATTAAAACTAATAGATGAATCGTTACACAAAAAGTAATAACTCAAAACTAGGGGTCGCCCAGTGGTCGAAATTCGACCAAAATTAAAAGTAATATAAGCGTTCAGCATGCCTTCTCTATATAAACTACTATAAGTGTGCGAAATTTAATATTCCTCAGTCCGCGCAATTGTCGTAAAAAGGGGTAGGTACAAAGTATTTGCTTCACGTAAAATTTTAATAAATAACAAACTTCTAACGACTTTTTCATTCGACGACTTAGTCATGCCTAAAAACCAAATATCGAAATTGGTATATAAAACTGCCGATTTATTTGTGATAAATTGGCCGTCGACATTACTAATGTCACGGTCAAAATCATAATAATATATTTACTTAATAATATAAATGGGAGAATGATCATTGCGAATTAGTTTGCTCCCAGCGGGCTAGTTATATTCAACGCGGTAGGCGGATATATCAATGTCAAATATATCAATGAATGAAATAAAAAGTGATTCGTAATTAATGCCGGCTCTAGCGCAGAGCGACAAGAGCAGTTACTGTGGACGCCAGTTGAACAAGGGCGCCAAATACATAGGCGCCAAAATTTATAATAAATAAAGGCTTATGTTTAACTTACCATCAGATATAGTAAAAATGATCACCAAAATTAAACCCGCATTTTAATGTAAAATGGTAACCAAAAGTTTTAACATTTCGCTATCGTATTTAAGCAAAATGTCATTTTTCATTGATTTTATTAAGGTAGAATAGCGCAATCATTTGCTCGCTAAGATTTGGTGATCATTTACTACATTTGGTGTTCGAATACAATTTGAAGTGCAGTCGTGACTAAAATAGCTAGTACTATTATAATTTTAGACTTTATTTTTCTGGTGTCAAGTATATATTTTTGGTGGTCATTATATTTTATCCCATAAATAAATAATAATCGCATTAGGTAAGGTAAGTTGTAGGGAGAATAAAGAAATGAATAAATTATCGCTTAAATTTCACATAATCCATGGGAGCCCAAAATCAACCTTGTTCTATGCTCACCAAAATGAGACCCATGCCTAGCGACAGTTTTCAGTGTATTTTATATTATTCAAGATGTATAGATGGAAACCACTACTTCTATTTGGCTATGTTTTATTTATACGAAGTATCGATAACAATAATAATAATACCTATGTATGCCGTACATTTTAATGACGTATATATTAATAGATATAATATAGTATTTTGTAAGTTTCAACTGAATAAAATGTAAAAGATAAAGTTTAAAAGTCTTTTTGCGTGTCTATTATTTCATTAGTCTAACCTAACTACATTTAAAAACCTAATAACAATAATTGCAGTGTGAATAATTAACGCGAAATTTATTTCTTTAGCCAATTTACCTGAAATCGTCTGAAATTAGCGTTTTTATAGTAACGATTACATTACAGAGATCTTGTTGATAGTTAAAAATAATTAATATTGGCAAATGTAAGTACCTATCCGCCATTGTTAAGTAGAAATAACAACTTACTAGTTACTGAGTATGTATATATTTCACAACTGGCGAAAATATTTGAATATTAGGAATTTGTGGATAATTTATATTCATATTAATTTATTGCACACATGTCTAATAAATTGTTACAAAGAAAAAAACCAGTACAAAGTATGGGCAGTAATAACTCGGCATTATATTTCATCATCATCATCAGCCCGTAAAACGTCCACTGCTGAACATGGGCCTCCCTCTCGGGGGAGGGTATTTGCCATAGTCACCACGTTTGGCAGGCGGGGTGGTGACCGCAGTATTATGTTGTACACAAGGAAACGCTGCTGCCCGTTCCTTGATATACGATTATTATAGATGATGTTATAATCTGCTTGCTTAACGTGCTTTCCGAGGCACGGAGGGTAGTCCCTCAACCAACTAGACCCGGAAAGAAATCTTAGAATTTACCCTCGACCTCCGAGATTTAAAGCAAGCCAAATACCGCTACGCTACGGAGGTTGTTACGGAGGTTGCCATTATATTTTTACTTGTTTAATTTGGCAGCATTTCCTTGAGCCTATACCTAAAACGTAGTAAGTAAAGAAAGTAACAATAAAGAAGAGGTTTAGTAGTAGGTATTAAAAAAATATAGTCGACAGTACATCCGAGAGAAAAATAACTCATTCGTTTGACAATTTTTTTTTTATTACAGAAATGGTAAATTATTCTTATAGTTACATTTTACAAATATAAAAAACCTGAAAGAAGAAGAAGAAGTAACTAGTTTCTTAAAATTATTGAATTCCCAAATTTTAATTCCAAAATATTCCAAATGCATTTACAAAAATTATAAATTATCTGTTACATAATTTTCAAAGCAACATTAGTTAAAACTTTTGCAGCGGCGCCTATTACTGTAAGCATACCATAGTTCATTAATGTATTTCTCAGGAAAAACCTTTTTTTTGTCGAACAATGGTAAACGGCAAAGCATTGTGATGACGTCCTACTATAAATACAGGCGGCGCCTCATTCATAAGTTTGAACTATTTTGGTAAAAAAAGTCTCACCTTAAACTGATATCTATGGCACTGATTCTTAGAAGTTCCAACCCCTGCGTGGGATACAAAAAATAGAGCCCTTTGAAAAAAGTCTGTGATGTTTGGCGCCAAATTCTGTAGGAAATATGTATTAATTTAAAGCAGAGTCTTTCAATCTGTGGGTCGCGACCCCCTGGGGGGTCACGAAGCCAGACTCGGGGTTACAAGCAAAAATCTTTGTTGTGCAAATTTCCTAAAATCTCGCATCTTATTTAGAAAAAAGAACTAATTTTTTTTTCTTTATCGTAAGGGGGTCGCCTGATTTTTTTAACCAGCAAAGGGGTCGTGCAAATAAAGATTGAAAAACACTGATTTCACCTGAACTTTCCAGACCATTTTTAAGATATGACCCGCCAATAATTTTGATTTATTGCTTTTACAGGGATTCCATTTTTTTTATATTATGGCGACTAAATTAGAGGCCATATTATTGAATTAGATATTACGTTTACTTTCTTTAATAAAAAATATCAAAAACTATTTCATTTCATTGCCTACCCAGTTAATCGTAAAATTTCGCATTAAGACGATGCCTTCAAAATTTGTGTGTATCTTACATTAACAAATTCTACTTTGTGCATAATGTAGACATTAACAAATATTGAATCAGCGACAAAATCTCAGTCAATATATCTTAACACCTACATAGTTTACCCGTGACATAATAGGCAAATTTATTATCACCAAAAATGTTACATTCACTGTTTTTAATAGTACTTGTTATTAGCATGTCCAAATCAAACAACAGTAGTACAACAGTGAATAAACAACGCTGATGACCAATTTGTGTCGGGCAAGTAAGATAATTATTTTATCACACAAATCGAGGACTATGTTACACATGGATATTTAATTAACAAGACGATGCGAGGAAATTTATACCATCTAATGCTAATGTATTAGACTATTATAACCGGTTCTTTTGTTAAGTAAATACCTCAAATAACCTATAGGTATACCTACAATATGTTAGGGTTAATTTAAAATCAATATTTTTCTGTTTCACGTTATGTCAAACGAGATAATGTAACATTTTGGGGCGCGTGAAAATTATAAGAATTGCGTTATCAAGTCAAGTATAGTATAGGCAGGAATATAGAAAGTATTTATTACATTTGTTTACATCAGTTCATTTCTTTTTTGATAGACTTTCTGGAGAGTGAATGTCGAACCTAACAAATAACAGAACAGTTCAAAATACAAATGAATAAAATAGTAAATTTTTTTTTTATATCTTTCCCCAATATGTTTTTTTTTACAGAGCTTAATTTTTTTTCTATGCGTCCGTTCCAAAATATTAGTAGAAGATCCGACCCTACATCGACCTTCACCGAGCTGATAATAGAATGAAACATGTTTTATAATAAATTAAGTATATTAGAAAATATATTAAAAATGGGTTGGCTAAAGTAATCCTGGACAGACATTTTTAAAGGGTATGAATTAAATGTTTGCAACAATTAATTTAAAATCATTAAAAAAAAGATAAGATAATAAGTAAATTTTATTAAAATTTACTAAAATTATTAAACGTATAGAACGTTCAGCTGTTAGGTTGGACCTGGACGAACTACTGGGTTACTAGGTACAAAAAGGTGTGTTACTTTCACTTGATTGGATAATTACAAAATTATAATAACAAACAAGCGCTGATTTTGCGTTAATTTAATTTAATCTTTTTAAAATTTCATTAAAATATTTTTTTAAATAATAATTAAAAATAGTCTGCCCAGGATTTTTTTAGCCAACCCATTTTTAATATATTTTCTAATATACTTAATTTATTATAAAACATGTTTCATTCTATTATCAGCTCGGTGAAGGTCGATGTAGGTTCGGATCTTAGACTATATATTTTTTGGTCAAAACGGTTTAGAAACAATACAATATTGTAAATATAATTCATCAAAATCACGGGTTTGTTAACAAAGTTTTTATTTACGATTGATGCCCTTCTTCAGGATGATAATAGCAATGCGTTCACAGGGCCTCGAGTCATGCTTATGCTATTTCCTATATAACAATATGTTCCGCATCCTGCATCCGCATAACCATAAATAGATTGATAGTTATCATAATTATGTCTGAATTATTCGAAGTAATTATTGCATTATCAAGTCAAATCACTTATGCAGTTATGCAAGATATTTTCCGTTAGTAGAAGCATAGAAGTGAAATTTATTAATATTATCCTACTTACTTATGCTAGATTTTTATGTAAGAGAAATATGTTATTAAAATTATCATATAATGTCAGCTTATTAACATTATTTCTGGACTATACGACTGCTTATGAACAGCGCGACGGAATAAAAATAAATACAGAAGGTTTATTTTATAATGTTAGTTTATTAATTATATTATTAGATGAATAAAATACATAACTGACTGACTGCACCGGTGGCTCAGTTGTTACGATAGTTGCCTCTGAGACCTAGTATTCTGGGTTCGATTCCCACCCGGGACAATTATTTGTGTGAACCACAAATAGTTGTTCTGAGTCTGGGTATTCTGTGTGTCCGTGAAATAAATGTATGTAAAGTCCCCCGCGACACAGGGATTTATTTCCCTAGTGCGGGAGTGGTGTTTAAAAAAAAAAAAGAAAAAGAAAAAAGTAAAAGTAACTTATCACTACATAGTATAAAACAAAGTCGCTTTCTCTGTCGCTATATCCCTATGTCCTTATGTATGCTTAAATCTTTAAAACTTCGCAACGGATTTTGATGCGGTTTTTTTTAATAGATAGAGGGGTTCAAGAGGAAGGTATATATGTATAATGCATCAGCATTGTATCTGTGCGGAGCCGGGGCGGGTCGCTAGTTAAAAATAAAACTAACTTATAAAATACTACTATTTTAAATCTATTCTACTTGGCAAGAATGGTGGCAGCATTACCCCGTTGAATGGCAATGCTTACCTGCTGTGCAAAGTAGAAACCAGCACTCGGAGAACGTGCCGCACTTAAGAGGGCCGCTGCGAGGTATTTATAAATTAATTTGGCTCCCGGTCCCCACGGCCCCAATGTTTCGACGCCAAAGGGCACAAATACATAACCACTATCAAGGGTACTATAGATTAAATCTAATAATAATCACGATATAGCTAGTAATATCTAGAGCTAAGTTCAGTACACTTGACTTTAGTGACTCAAGGAATGATAAGCTGACCTCTATACTTCCACTCCGTATTCTAAATATCTACACTGAATAATGTTATAATCAAACACCTACTCGTATCTGTTTGGGTGCCATCAGAAATAAAATCGCGATAATCAACGGGAATATAATATTACGTTTAATTCTTAGTTTTTATTAGCCTTCTTAAACTTACCTAATTTAATAAACTTTACTGCAGTTTATATAGGTACTGAATTATATGTACAATAAATATATAAAATATAGATATAAATCTACGAGTAGGGTATATTATTTCAGTATTCATATTTGCAGATCAACTTTGAAGAACCGATATCACTCATTTTAACAATTTCCTATTACATAGCTCATCTCTATACTATGAGAATCCAATTCAAATGCGAGTAAATCTATTTTACAGAGATCTGCCTCAATTTAACGGTCAGTATATTTTATTATAGTTTTTATTTGTTATAGAATACACTGATATCTATATAAAACTATGATTTATTAAGTGATCGTGCAATAACTAATCTTCTTTCGAGGGTTAGAGTGTATCAGTTGTGTATACTCCGACGGTCATAGTTTAACAGTTAGCATTGATACCTAAGTACGATAAGGTAAATATGTTAGAAAAACAGTATATTTATAACTCATTTCTTTATTTGACGTCAGATTAATGTTCCCCTTATGTTTAGTATTGTGATTTGATGATATATTTTATAAGTTTACTTATTTGTGTAACAATAAACGGTTATATACAGGGTGTCCCAAAAGGTTAAGTAGCTGGGAAAGGGGGTGACAGGGGTGGACACAATGGTCACTAGAAAAATAAAAAATAAATCCGCTCTGGGTATTTAAAAAAAAAATGGCATTTTTTAAAAACTTAAAATTTTACACCTTGTTATTTTTGATGTTGATGTTGATAACCTTGTTGTTATTGAAGATTACATAACAGCATTTTTTTTAAATACAGCCATATTTGTAGGTACAGTTAGCACAAGGTGTAAAATTTTTAGTCTTTTAAAAAATGCCATTTATTTTTTTAAACACCCAGAGGGAATTTTTTATATTTTTCTGGTGACCCTTGTGACCATCCCTATCACCCCCCTTCCCAGCTACGTAATCTTTTGGGACACCCTGTATATAGGTACATATAAAATATAGTATGGCGGCCGTATCTCCGAATATATAGAGCATAAGTACATACCCTTAACAGCGGCTAGGTCTTTGTGCCATTTGGCGTCGAAATATTGGGGTCGTGGGGACCGGGAGCCAAAAACCTAGTAGTGGCCGTTGTTAATGCGGCACTTCTCCCAGTGCTGGTATTTTGTTTGCCTAAAAGATAAGTAGGTACTTATTGCCGTTCAACGGGACAATGCTGTTAGCATTCTGGAAACATCGCCAAGATTTAGAATAGTTTTCATTTTATAAGTAATTTAAAATTTAAATTATCTTTAAGTTGTATATTTATTAAACTACTAAATAGAACCACTATTTCGGATCTAATTTTCGGAAAAATGAGAGGTCAAAAAGGATGTAAGTATGATTTAGAAAAATCTAGAAAAAAAAAAGTATCGTTAGAATGGAGTTTATTAGTGGAAAAAATAGGTCAAGTAATTTAGCAACACCTAAATAACATTCAACAAATTATTTTGGTAATTATGAATTTAATTTATTAACTCACATTCATCTTCATTATTTTATTTGATACAAAAAGAAGCTTTGGTGTGTCTGAAAAAATACCTTCCAACTCATTATTGTTAAGTGTTCATATTCCGACAACCCATAATGTTTAATACTATGTAATGAATGAGACTACTAATTTTTATTCTTCAGAGTTTCCAGACATGCAATCGGTATTTTTCGAAAAACGTCTTAAGCCTACCGGTTATTGTTTTATCTATTGTTTCATTTGACATGTAAGTTATGTTATAAATTACAAATTCTTATGTCTGTGACGGAATGGAAAATTACTAGGCTTCACAGTAATTTACATCTGTTCAAATATTGACTACCTTACAATAGTAACAGAGCTGAAACATGTGCATATATACCTATAAATAATAGGTTGGCTACTTCGTTATTACTTTTCTATTGTAAAGAGTTTAAATTTATTTAAGAAAAAAAAACACATAACATAAGTTTCATTCACAACTGCAGTTTGCAATAAACTAGAGTTAAATAATTTTAAAGCAAGAAGTCTATACTATGTAGGTATCGTATGTGGATTACGTAGGAAATATTCGTTGATAATGATCGTTCCTGTTAAGTAATCGGGAAGTTGGCATATGAAAAGTTTATAACATGTTTTCACTCGTACTAATCATAAATTATGGTTGAAATTGAAGTACTTTCGAAATTAAATTTATAACAATTAATATTCTAGGTAGATTTTTATTAATTATTCCATTCATGGTAGAACTGAGAATTAGTCGAATAGAATATTGTAATTCACTTTTATTTTACTAACTTTGATATCGATACTAAATTAGATATATGTCATATTATTTACGCCTCTAGCAATGTCAGAGTATTAAAAAAAAAATAAGGAATGTAAATTGTACTCTATGTAACGAATATTTTGTACCATACCTAATCCTCGACGCTTTTGATTAGGTACGGATTCGGATCGAAAAATACCTAATACACTAACCTATTCTAATATTTATGCCTCACGTCTACTAGAAAAATCATTTGGTTATGGCTAAGGAATGTCAATACATTCCTTAGCAAATTATGCTTTATTTCATGGCTGTAGGAAATAATCGATTCTGTGAAAATAGTAAATAGTTGCAACAATTTTAATATAAACTGATCTTGTTTTATCAGGTCAAAGAAAAGAGAAAAATATACAGAAAATAAATGTTAATTAAGTATTCCAGTGCAACGCTACCGTCTCTTTCATCTTGGTGACAGTGAATTAAATGTCGTATCATAAGTCGCAATCTCGCTTGGAGAGCTGTCAGTTCGAACAACTTATGTGGAAAGTTGACACGACCGCATTCTTTGCAAAACTATTACATTTACGAAGTTCTAGTAGCTAACATTAATTTTTAATTTTAATTAAATATGTTTCCATACCTATTTCAATAATATTTAATTTGATTTTGTTTTCTAATCCTACTAATATTTAAAATATATAAAAAAAATGTAATATATATATAATTTTGTTCGCGCCCCTTTCATCGAATATTCATCTGATTTTACCTTACTTATTTAAACAACTAGAATTACCATAGAATTAGTAGTAACCCGCCTTAAATTAGAGTTAATCTTCATAAAACTAGATAATAAAATTTATATGAAACCGCTAATTACGTATTCCAAACACATTTAGTGACGAATAAAATTAATTCGTACTTGATTCGAAACGCTGATATAATCATAACGTGTTCGATTCCATTTAATGTTCTTTCTTGTTCAAACCAGTGTCACCATAATACTTAAGTTATAGGAATGTAGCTTTTATTTATTTCATCTTTTATCATTTTTTTTATGTTTACACAGTAATTGGTCGAATTCACTTACAAGCATACTAGTAGACTGCAAAAACTCTACTAGAAATCTTCGGCTGTTTCTAAAAATTGGTTATAATTTAAATAGTTGCTGATAATAGCAATTATAACATAGCTCATATGAATGTTTTTAAACTTTCGCGATTTGTACACATAATTTATAGTAGACACTGATCTTAATCACAGTATAATTTAAGGCAAATCATTACCTTTTTAATAATCCGACGACGTTTTGACATGGGTCGTGTCGAGTCGTGGTCACGGATAGACTGATCATATAAATTACAACTCATATTATTTAAAGCTCAAAACTTCTTAAACGTAGTAAATGGGAAAAAGGTATTCAACGATGGGCAAATACAAAAAAATATTGGTCCCTTTTTTTATTTTTCAAATCAATAAAAAATTACTACGATAAAGAGCACAAACAAACTATAAAGTTTAGTAGAGACTTGTGACGTCACTATTAGGTAAAATTGTACCTAAAAGTGATGTCACACGAAATTTCAACGCTTCTTTCAATTGTTCGTCATTTTTTGTTTTAGGAACGAAAAAAAAACGTGTCCAATATTTTTGGCAATCTAACTGACGGACTAAATATTTGTTTTAATCTTCATGTCCATTTCCGTATTTACCAATAATTGAAAATAGTTAAGGACTAATTTGTGTGGTGGTGGTCTCTGGCATAGAATAGACCACCAAATAGTGGCAACTAAGGGACATACAGCTGATGGAGTTGTAGCAGCATCTATCAACTCAAGGCTACCCATCTTACAGCGACACCAATCCGCTTGCCAAACTAAAGGACCCTGGGATGCCAAGGTATGTTAAGCAGAGTCTCATTTTTAGCAGTGTACCTACATAAAGAAACTGTTGAAAAATAACCTAATAATTTGTACTATAAGGTATATCTAAAATAAATGGAGTCACTTAATAGGATACTAAAATATGAAACGGACCTGATTGGCTACCTACTATTACTAGTACCTACACATTTTGATTCTGTGTTAATTACCATAACAGTGGAATGTCAAAACAGTTCCTTTACTAAGTTACGTATTAAACATACAATATTTCTTTATTGAGTGCATTCATCATTATTTTGTTAGCACACAGTGACCGACTAACTTTATTGATGTCTATTAACTAAATCATCGTAATTGAATGACAATTGAGTAGACATTTGGGCATTACTTCTCTGCGTCATCTTTTGAGTGTTAACCGCAATGTGAATTAAAGAAGCAATTACCAGTATAACTACTTTAGACATACAAAATTACTGTGTTACCTACTTGCGGATGCGCGTTGAATAGAAATGACGCGCGAAAATGAGCTGAAATTTGTTACTAGATCATTGAACTTTCACTGCTTCCGTGCTATTTTTTCCAAACTAAAGGAGTAGGATCTATTAAAAATATACACGATTGAGATTATGGCATATCTTTCAAAGGTTTTAAAATTTTTAACAAAATGAAACGAATGTTTTAATAAAATGAACAACAACGGCTTATAAATATACTGTTAAAAGTAGGGCATTATCGGGGCTTTTAACTTCATAAACCAGTCTATATGTCCGTCTACAAGGATTCCTTAGCTTGCCAAAGAAGGCGCTACGAGTACGCATCGAGTAGAATCAGTTCGTGTGAAACCGCGACTCAATATTTATAGTTGGCATACCATGATTTATGTCGTACCGGGCTTATTTAATGGTCCGACTTCCACTAGGTAAGGTGTCGACACGACGGATTCCTTATTCGAACCTTGAGACTAATATTAAATATGGAATAGTTTTTTTTTTAGAATAGAAGTAGGTATGTTTTTATATTTACGTCATGTTTTCAACATCAGAATAACGACGTCTAATTCAATAAGAGGATAATTCTATCCAAAACTAAGCATTGATTGACCCAGAGTGAGGTTAAGTCGGTCATTTGTCATCTCACTATGGGTTCTTAATGAAAAAGACAGCTTTTTAAAGTTATTCTTACAAGCACTTAACATTTATTATTAAATAAGGTATTGATTAAAGAATGACGAACGTTACTAAACTAATGATTCTGTTATGTATAACTTTAATTATATCATACATTTTCAATAAAGTCATACTTATCAAATTTAAATTCAAAAGAATATCATATTTATTTTATTTTACTAAATTGCATATTCGAATGGTTAAAAAATCTCAAAGTTCATAAAAAATCTTAATAGGTACCTATTAAAGTTTAAAAAAGTTAGAGAGGTCTAAGACAACACAAATGTAGGGTGCTCAAAGTTTTTTGTTACATAAACGTAATAAAATTGGACTTTTTGCCCAAAATTCCAATGGCAGACACAACAAAGGTGCTACGTAATTTTCCACAATTGCCGATATAAATTTGCGAATAACATAACGTCTGGGTTCCCGGTCAACCAAACCTGCTATACCAGTGTTGTGACATAGAACTTGAATATTTACATAGTTATCAGACACATTGAGTAGATATATTCAACTATATACACTTTACTTAATAAACATAATCATCAACGTTATTTAAAACAGTTATCGATCAACCTCCTTTTAAATAACAAGTGATTTACTTTGTCGCAAAAATTAAATTATTAAATTTACTAAATTTGAAAAATATTTTTACTTATTGTGTTAACAATTTTGTTCTCTTGTTTATTACATGACATTAGGTAAGTTATATTCACGTAAGAATTATGGATATTAAAAAACATCTTTAAACTCTGTTGAATGCCAAGTTCAAGAACATTTTTGATTGCTTCTGTATTCTATTGGTAACAAAAATGTAATATAACAAAACCGGTTTAGCGAATTTTAAAAACAGCGTTTTCACAGTCATGTGATGATGATTTGCTGTTAGATACGGTCGAGGATTTTGTTAATTCGATGTAAACTGGTTTATGACGCTTTCGTCACACCCACCAAATATTCATCATAAAATATAATTTAAGCAAGAAATAGAGTCATTTATTGACGGTATAAGAACTTTTATTAAAACATATTTAGTGAAGCGGTTACGGAACATATTTTAGGGATTTAATAGTTTCAAAACTAGAATTAACACTAATCTTTTTTGCGATTTAAAATATGATTTTTCGAATATTTTTTGCAGTAGTTTACGCTACATGGCAATAATCCTATGCAGACCTAGGAAGAAGATAGTGTATTTTTGATTTAGCTATCACTCTTAAACATAAATTTTTTATTTTTTTTCACTAAAAACTATTATTATAAAATATAAAAGACCATATCAATATTACTATTTTGTTATTCAAAGACATAAACATAACATGTTAACTTTTCCACAGTTTATAATAAAATAAACCGATACCAAGTTATCATTCGAAAATGTTAAAGGTTAAATAAATAATATAATTCACATATACGTAAATATTATCAGCAATATTGCTAATAAATTTTGCTTTGCGAGAAGAAAGTCATAATTTAAAATGGGAAACTTGGGAATACGGTTAAAAGAAGTTTTACTCTTTTTGAATTGTATTGTTATCCTCACAAAGCAGCTATATGTATTCAAACTTTGTTTTACAATATAATAAGTATATACTCGTACAACGTGATTTTTCGAAACCTTCGATGAAAAGGAGCCCGAAAGTGACGCGGACTGTAAAGTAGATTGAAAATTCCACTTTTATATTCTTTTCCCGCTATAAGTCCTACAAGGCGCCCTATACTCGGTGGAGCAAAACCTTGTAACATAATTTTCCGAACCAATAAGATAAGTAATCATTTAAGTTGAGTATTAATGTTAAAATGTTGTCATTTTTAAATAGGTAAAGGGACAAGTCTACTTTTTGCCTCGGAATATATTTGATTTCCCATAAAAAAAAATTGTACCAGTAGTTAAATAAGTAATAAGTAGTTATCAGTATTACTACTAATAACTATTACCGAGTGCAAGCCCACATGTAACATCTTGTCTTTAATACAGTAGTAACACTTATTTCATTGGCGTCAGATTACGTTGTAGAGTTCAATTGTTATCAAATTAAAAAGTTTAATAACATACATAATTGCTCACATCGAAGTTTATCATGTGTTAACATGTGACCGAATAAGTGCTAACTGATCCGAGTCAGATTAATATGTTCTGTGGAAAAGCTAGAAATAGTTACCTTATTGAATAAAACCATGAAAGCAATAGTGAAAGTAGCAATTACAATTATTCTCATTTCAAATGCTTATACATATGCATACTAATTCAAATGATACGCAAATTATAAATTAAAAAAATGAGCCGAAAATGTTATGTACAGTAAAACACTATGTACAGAAAAGCGAAAGGGATTGTGTATTTAAAATATTATATTTCTAGCACAATATAAATATTGTGCTAGAAATAATTATTATTAACATACTACCAAATAAAAAATCAAATTTGTCAAAAAATTGTATTATAAGAGTTAGAACAGTAGTTATGTAAACTACTGTTCTAACTCTTATAATACAATTATTATAATTATATTAAAAGTGTATTTTATATAATTATAAAATACTATATAAATAGACGTTGCCGTTGGTATAATACGATATTGTTTGGAGGATATTTAAAGGAGGGGTAGAGTCCTCATTCGAGGTTTATCGAACAACATTTGCTTGTAATGGTAACAATTAATTTATAATTTGTTATTACTTATCTACCTTATCGGCCGCTTGTTTATATTTAGGCCCCACACGAACATAAACAACATGAATTATCTTATAATTTTACGTCAAAGTTCTTGAAGTCGTTGCTGGCTGTAGTTGTAGCATTGAAAGAAAAGGGTAAAGTAAGAACTGCTTAACCAGGCATTAAAATCTTCCTTAATGTTTATTTTAATCTACCTTCAATTTCGTGCCTGTTTGATGTGCGTGAAAAATTTGGTGCAGTTCCTTCACAGAATATGGAGATCCTGTTTGCCGGGTGAGGTAGTGCTCAGCGGCCATGACCATTCGTTAGTGCTCAGAACTTGTATGTACTCGATATAGGTTTAAATTATAGATTCTGGTTGGCTTCTGGTTAATTCTAGTATTCTTGAAGTTTGTGTGGCAACTGTAGATGGCGCCGTTGAAATCATTATCACATACATATATGTAGATAGGCCCATTAGTAAGTTTCTGTGCGATAATGTGTTTAAGATAATTAGATACCCTAATAGCGAGTACCATGAATAGTTTTATTCGCCGGAATTCTAGATAAATAAATCATATTTACACTACTAGCTTCCCGAGCTCGGTGCTCAAAAAGATATAACCTATAGCCACCCTCGAAAAACGGGCTATTTTCCAGTAAAATATTTTTTTCAAGTTGAACCATTAGTTCCTGAGACTATATATCCCGTTCAAGCAAACAAAAAATAATCTCTGCAGATTTTATATATAAATATAGTTTTAATAAAACTCTCACAGATTCAGTTTATTCGTACATAATTACGACAACCTCCGTAGCGTAGCGGTATTTGACTCGTTTTAAGTCTCGGAGATAATGTGTTCGATTCCCACACCGGACAAGAAATCTTTATGTAAATTCTAAGATTTCTTTCCGGGTCTGGTTGGTTGAGGGACTACCCTTCGTGCCTCGGAAAGCCCATTGGTCCCGATTGTTATAACATCATCTATATCAAGCGTATACCAGGGAACGGGCAGCAGCATTTCCCTGTGTATTACAACATAATACTTGACGTTGTACGGGCTGATGATGATGTACATAATTATGTCTACTTGACTTTTAAGTGGTTTTTCCCAAACTGCCCAAATATTTAAATGCGGTAGATAGACACATAATAATATTCTTGGTCTTTGTGTAAGGTCGTTCTAATGACAACTTCAAAGGTCGTAGCAAATGGCCACCATTAAGAATTGTATTGAAAATAGGTTTTGCATTTTTCTCCTTTCTATATTTGTTCAGGTGTCTAAAATAAGTGTACTATTTATAACATTTTACTGAACATATAATTTAAATTGTATTTTAATGAATTATCTGAGAATAATAACACTTAGTACCTACGTGCACCAAATCCCGATCTCCATAAATTGTCCAGAAAAAAACATATATATTTCTTAATAAATATGTATTTTTAATTAAATTTGGCTCAAGCTAGGCCCTAATTAATATAATGTGTGACACATATGCATACAATTAATTATTTTCAAAAAAACGTACCGGACGATGCCGACGTAATAGCACAGGACTGGATGCCTGTAGATCTTCACCCCCTGCACTTATTAATTTGCGAAAGATTAAAAACAACCATTTGCATTCCTTAATAACCCAAACTCTCCCTAAGGCATATAAACCGACAGAAAAAAAAAGTTCATTTATAAAGGCCCACCTAAAATGTGAAAAACGTATTGCGATACTTAATCGTATAAATAACATGTGTTATAGTATATATAGGTAGGTATATAGTATGGTTGAACATGTTAGAACGGTAAAAATAAATAATACCTACTTAAATTTACTTTTATAATTTTTAAAATCAAAGCAGTCTACAGAATTACCTTAATTAAAAATAAAAAAAACTATAATAGAATTATAAAATATAGTGAACTAAACTTATTATGTAAATAAAGTGAATTAAACTAAACTAAGCTTATAAAATAATAATGAAACTAGCTGTAATAGTGACTTTGAGTAGCAGTTTTAATTATTTTATTTGGACCCTTTTTTATCGCTGTCAAAAGTAGCCTATGTGCTTTCTCAGGTTCTACATTGTCTGTGTAACAAATTTTATTTCAATCGGTTCAGTACTTAGGCGTTAAAAGCCGACAAACAGACAGACAGCTGAGTTACTTTCGCATTTATCATATGAGAACGAATTATATACAACTTTTAAATAATACTACACTACTAACTTCTACTATAAACTACTCTACTGAAACTCCCCTCAGGTCGCCGAAATGGAAAAATTCTCAGAAATCTGGCGATGTAGGTAAATGAAAATAGGAGGTATTCCTCGAAGCGCTACCATTTTGAGGCGCTTCTAATGAGGCGCTCTTTTTTTATTCGTCGGAGCGCTCCTTTTAGTAGCGCCACCCGATAGTAATTAAAAATATTAAAATTGAAGAAAACCGTGGGTGGGCTTCAAGTTATAAAATTTTAATATTAAAACTATTAAAATAACGCTTCGAGGAATACCTCGAAAATAGTACCGAGTTTTCTTACTAAGACACTAGGTAGATCGTTATTGTAATATACAATAAATATTTAATAGCGTATCGTATTGTCATATAGTCACACGTCGGCTGTCTGTCGATACTTTGTGGCTGCTTAATATACGATACGCAAATGTGTTACACAATACATTATCACTGTTACAGATCTATTGTTACAATACAATACACACGAATAAAGTTAAATTTTGACAGGACTGCCATACAAAAACGACTAAAATTTAAATGTATTCCTCTGATATTTTTTATCTGAGGATTGTAAAAAATACCTTAGTACATTACCCGAAAGTCTCATATGGTCCACACATTCTTCCTTCATTCATTACCGATCTCAATTCATAAGTATTTAAAAGTTGGGTCACAACACTGCTAAACTTATGCGGAAACGATTGCAATCTGTTGTCATTGCAAAATTGTGCAACTATTTAATTGGTTTTTACTCTTTCAACGGTGAAGATAAAGAGACATTGTTACGAAATACGTGTTAATTTAAAACTACGCGGTATTTAGAATTACTGATCTTGAACTAGTGGACCGATTTAAAAAAATAAATGAGTATATAACGCCCTTTAATGCTACCACCGGATCCAAAACGCCCCAACTGAGAAGATCCGGCGAAACAAAATCAGTGGGTTATTCGACTGCCGGTTTTAACACGGCCCACATGAGACGATCCGGCGAAACTTACTCAAATGGGCAGGTTTCTGTCCAGTTACTTTAACTATTTATTGGCATACACATTTGCCCAAACGGTTGTCTTTGTAATATATGTTTATTGTGTTTTTATACTAACAGAAAAATAAACGAATTTGAGACAGAACTAGCGGTCTATGAATAATATATATTAAAAATTCTCGCCATTAGAAAGCTACGTTATCCTGGAGTAACATACCTAGGCTTATGTTATGATGAAGTTCCCTCCCGAACGGTGGCTACTTACCCGAAAGCTACATGGGTGAACCGAGTGCGAGAAGCTAGTTTTACAGTATATCGGAAACTGAAACCATCACGGATACAAAAAGCAATTCGTTTTTTTACCATCGTACATTAAATTCAATCAAAGTCGAGATTTAGACTCAGTTTTGCAAACTCTTTGATTTTACTGGTTAAAAGTAGCATTGCATAAGTTCTACATATTATTATATCAGCAGATGGACTTTTTTCGATTACAGCAATTTTTTTTTCGATGTAGCTATAATATAAGCTAAAATAAATATCTGAAAAGTAAAATAATCCAATATTTTTTGCGCCATTGATAAGCAGCTACACAAAATTGGCAAAATTTGGCGAGCTCAATACTTATTGATGTATCCTTATCTTTTATCAACTTTTATCATAAAAGCTTCTTTCATTAAGTTTAGGTAAAGTTATAATACCTAATTTATCAGTTCAATCTGCGATAAAATGTAATAGGTGTCGGAGCAATAATAGGACTTAACTAGGTAATATGAAAAAATTATAGGTAGGTAGGTACTGATAACTAAATTTATTAAACGTAAATAATTTAAAGTTGTTTTAATGAGTAAATGTTTGTTTTTGACAATTTTATAATAGGAAATATAGGTTAGACTTTTTTTTAATTATTTTATGCCTCAAAAATTATATATATATATTATTCTACATAAAAATAAAACTAAAGCTTCTATTCAACGAAATTTATTTTCTATTTCATTTATCGAGCACACTCATACTACATATACTTCCTGTTAATCCTTACTAATCCTTATCCTTACTAATATTATAAATGTGAAAGTAACTCTGTCTGTCTGTCTGTTACGCAATCACGCCTTAACTAATGAAGCGATTTAAATGAAATTTGGTACAGATATAGTCTAGAGCCTGAGAAAGAACATAGGCTATATTTTTATTATGAATTTCCCACGGGAACGGGAGTTACGCGGGTGAAACCGCGCGCGGGAAGCTAGTTTCCTATATATTAATGATTAATGAAGTAATATTTACTGCTGAGCTTGTCACGTCCATTGTTATCGTCACACCGTTATCAATATACTGTGTGTGAGAGTGTGTAGTGTGAATGTGGTCGTGATTTGCATTCGTGGGTACTACCAGGTCACAGGGCCGACGAACCGCAATACGTAATATGTGTGTGTTTTCGATATGCATAAATATAATTATTATTATTATCGAACTAACGAATGTATAACATAATCTTTGTTATTTATTTAACCGTAAAATTGCAATACACCGATGTAAGTTGTTGGGTCGGCGACTAGCAAATCAAAATTGCGAAAACTTCCAAAAAGTGCTAAGTAGAAGTTATGTGTAGGCCGATGATGATTGATGATTAAGCCGGGCAGTCGTCTTAAAACTTAAATTAATATATATATAAACCGTTCAGTTATAAAACCGACCAACTACTTTACCTTACCAGTTATTTTAAGAAAAAGGATTTTTTTTTTTAATTATAAGTAGACACAATTTATTCAGTTATAGGTTTCATAAATACATGTCATAGGTACCTAATATTCATATTGTATGTAAATTTAACCACTGGTTCATTCGGTCCCTCTGGACTGACCGGTTACATGGTACATTGATCATGACGATTGATGTACAATGAAGGATGAACAATAGCATTATAGGACAATTCGATTCCTATACTTTACCGTCGGGAATATTAGGTAGGTACATAAACAAATTGTTCACTAGAATTAGTATTCTCTTTATTAGTAGTCTATTAAGGCATGCATCAATTAATAATGTTGAACGATTTTCATTTAGTTGGATAGGACCTTTAGAACTTGGGGTGGTAGTAGGTATTCTGTGCCGAAGCCCAAATAAAAGTGCCCATCCAGGATTGTGTATAAGATGACATGTGTAAAATAAATAAATAAAATAAAACCTATAACAGGCACTTGCAAATAGTCAAAACAATAATTTATTATTAATCTATGTATAATTTTAACATTGTTTTGTTTTGTTGTGTGTGAGAAAGGTGTATGGAAGAGTACCCAAATAATGGGAACAGGTCAGGAAGGTGATGAGGGTCTTTAGAACTTGACAATTAATATAATTTCAATCAGTGAATATCAGGAAACTATTTAAACTCTATTGAAATATTTTTAAATATAAAAATGATTATAAAAAAGTTTAGTAGTGGTTAGACTGTTATCATCATCATCATCATCAGCCCGTATAACGTCCACTACTGAACATGGGCCTCCTCCCGGGGAGGGTATTTGCCATAGTCACCACGCTTGGCAGGCGGATTGGTTACCGCAGTATTATGTTGTTCTACACAAGGAAACGCTGCTGCCCGTTCCTTGATATATCATTATTATAGATGATGTTATAACAATCGGGACCAACGGTTTAACGTGCTTTCCGAGGCACGGAGGGTAGTCCCTCACCCAACCAGACCCGGAAAGAGATCTTAGAATTTACACAAAGATTTCCTGTCCCGCGTGGGGATCGAACCCACGACCTCCGAGAATTAAAGCGCGCCTAATACCGCTACGCTACGGAGGTTGTAGACTGTTATAAATTACATCAAATTGAAATCGATACTTAATAATACTATAATCATCCAGAATTCTTCCCAAACACATTAAAAAACCGGATCTTTCCAATATTTACCTACAACAAAATAATTTAGACTAAACGGTTAACCTCAATGCAATAATGATTGTATTGTTATGAGTTGTCCATAAATATGTTTAACCAACTGAAATGTTCGGCAAACCAAATGTTTAGACCTCATGGCTAAGATAGCCATGAAATGTTACGTTCAAGGTTATTTTTATTTGCTCCGCTAATCATTGGTACCCAAACAAATCGTATAAACTAATAAGATTGCATATTATAACAAAAACTTACTACTTATACTCAGCACTCCATCTGTCTGTCTGAATCGTAATGAATATATAGACTGTCATGTGTGAGTATGGAAGAGACGTCTAATAGGCGACAATTAAAGAGGATGACATAATCCCAAATAATGGGAGCAGGGCAGGAAGATGATGTCGGATGTATATCAGGAAACTATTTAATCTGTATTGAAATATTTTTAAATATAAAAATAATTTAAAAAGTAGTTTTTCGGGTGAAATAGCAACTGATACTAATAATGGTACTGACCAAAATAAAATGTCAAATAACTTTATAATACCAATAATAAAGACTCTACATTGTCATAGAGTAACAACGTACAAAAAACCGCGTCCAAATCGGTTTACCCGTTTCAGAGCTATAGTGCCACGAACAGACAAAGACAAATAGCGCTCAAACTTATAACATTAACATCTTGTGCCGTGTGGTTTCCTGTTAGAATAGACCACCCCGTGTCTACCCATGGGTGTCGTAAAAGGCGACATATGGCTGATGGATGGGCAGCAGCGTCTATTAGCCCAAGGTTAACATCTAACTGCGATCACCAATCCGTCTGCCAAGCGTGATGATTATGGCAATATCCCTCAACGATCCTGGTTTGCCAAGGTCTGTTAAGAGGAGGCCCATGTTCAGTAGTGGACGTAAACGGGCTGTTGATGATGATCTTTTGCGTCGGGACTTAATAAACATAAGGTCACCCATTTTCAGCATTATTAGCAAAAACTTATGATTAAAAATTAACATACAACGATCTTAGAATCTCTATTCTAAAAATTAAGCTTGTATTTTATATCACGCCTCTTTTTCTGGCTTTGTAACAAAAAGTCGTAAACAGTACTATGAAACGCAAAACAAACCGGCTATTCTTACTGCGTAAAGGCTGTTTTTAACATCGTCACTAAACTAATGCTTATTTTGATCAGTATCGTCATACTGTTTTCGTATTTCCATACTTAAATCTATTCATATATTCATTACGTAGACAACTATACATTGACATAATTTATGATCCTATACATTGTATTTTGCTGTTTTTATTATTACATTTGTGTAGTCAAAGCTTCGATTTGTAATTTAAAATACATAAATATGTAGGTATAGAAAATTATTTTATACGAATAAACCAGACTCGGTTTTTTTTTCTATTTATTATTTTGAGGCAAATACAAGTATGTATGTGTTTATACAAATTTATTAGCTAAATGATTTTGTTTTTAGCTAAAACTTATATACTAATATTTTTTCTTAGTAAAACACTTGAGGTACTTGGAGTTAATCCGCAGGTAGGTACTTTAATATCTGAGAAGTAGCTAGCGCAAAGGATGGATAACAGGGATATGGACGTATCCCTGTTATCCATCCTGACATTCAGCTAGCATTTGAAGAAATAGCAAATGAATTAGATATTATGTCGTTATTATACAAACATTATCGTCCACTTAGGTAGCTAGTGATAGGTTGCAGGTTAGCTAGGGTAGGATTCTCGCCGGCGAGGACCGCGTTGCGCCCCTACCCCTGCCCTGTGATTGAGCGCCTGTAGTCGATGAAAGTGATCACATCCTCTTTATACTACCTTTTTACTTCAGTGGCACCCTGGTCGTGGTCTTAAACCCCATAAGGGTGCCCTCAGGTGTGTGCCACTTAGATATAGTGTGACCACTTGCAATTTGGATGCGGTTTTAATTTCTTCTTATCATAATAATAATTGGTTAATTGCAAAAAATATCACAGGACACACGGACGGACTTTGCAGTCTGTAGATTTGTATGATTGGCTATTGCCTACCTACTATTGTTAATTACTTAGTCGGATATCTTAAAGAGTAAGAATAATCTGTTAGTTATAATTTTTTTATTATTTATTATTTTATCTTCTTACATTGTAATTCTGACAAGTACAAGTGTATGTAAATACCTAAGTGGTGAATAAAATTCATTATTTCATTATCGTAACGTTGGCCTCGATTGTCCCGAGTCTAGACAGTAGACTTGTAACGTTTAATGCTCCCTTACAGTAGAGCACAACCGATTATTCTACTAGATAGTCTGTTTACATTGTGCGGCTTCTTTAGAACTTACCCTTCTGCTAATTTTAGTTAAATGTCGTACAATCCATCGACACTCTTTTGATTTAGTATTCTGATAAAAAATAATTAAATAGCTATAGTATTGGTAATGTGTCTCAGATTATCATCAGATATGTGCATCAGTGAAAAAACATTTTATTATACCTAAGGTAAAAACCATAATCGATATAAATTTCCCAAATACCGTCTCCATTGCGATTGATTTATATTAATCGATAATCAAGGAGCACTGCTGCTTACGCGCGGTGAAATCGCAAAAGCCTCATGGCTACATATTATGTCCATAAACAAAACACAGTAATAGGCAACCACATCTTTTAAATTAGCGGAATCGAGCTCCTGGTATGATACGTCTGTTTTGATAAATAATAGTGCACAGGCAATTACCGTGCGTGAGCTTCTTTAATCCTTTGCTAACGAATTGTATTGTAATTGTATTCAAGTAGGTACCGTTGAATATTGAAAACTGCTCACATCTGAAACATTCGTTTGGATAAAATAGTAGGTATCAAATTTATAGGACAATTAATGTTGGTATTTAAGTAACATTTCACGATAAGTTGTCTTTACAAATTGACACAATTTGTAAAAGCATTAAAGTTAAACGTACCTACTCAGTGCATTCTGATAAGCATAAGTGGTTTTTTACTCAAATTGTAACCCGTACTTAATGCAAATTTTTATATAGGCATGTAGTTAATTACCTACCTGTCTATATAAAATTTATTAATGCATTAAGTAATTAATTAATTGAGAGAACATTAAGGTACTAGGAACCTAGGAACAAAAAAAAACATGTTTTTTTTATTCGTTGACTCAAACGTTAATGTGATAATAAAAGGACCTCCCATTAAAAATAAATCCTAGATACCTAGTTAAGAAAAATGGAACAGAACAACATCCATCTGTATTTAACAGTTTTGTGATTGCTGATTAAAAACCAAAGTTATTTAAGCTTCTATGAGTTAAATATAGGCGGCTCTGATAGCGTCATAGTCTATGTAAAGCGCTAGAAAGTAAACAATTATAAGCAATTACTAACCTACCGATGTTATTTTATAATTATATAAGCTAAATTTAGAAGTAAAATTAAGGGAAATCTCTCTTTTTGTCTTCAGGAATTGAGGCACCATGGTGGTGAGAGTAGCTACGGATGAGCGTCCCTTCGAGACGCCATCCTCAGACGAGAGTGGACTGGGTCGTAGTGACTCGCCCAGCGAAAATACCGAACCGGAGGCTGCATTAGTAAGTACATTGGATTATATATTTAATTTTATATAAGTATATCTGTTTATTAGAATAGAGGTTTTGTTTATTCTGGAGAAGAGAGTGTGAATGATATCATAGGATTGTAAGGATACATCGAGCCTATATGAGTAAATGAACAAAGACCTTGAGCTTTAGGCCCCTCGCCCACGGCGACTTTTTGCAGCGATGCAATCGCGCGTTTCGTAAACGCGCAACAGCATCGCGACTAAATCGTGGTTATGTGGGCGACAGCACACAGCTAGTGACCGCATAGCTACTGCAGCGCTGCAAAAAGTCGCCGTGGGCGAGGGGCCTTAGGTTAATAAAATAATAATCAAGTTATAATGAGAGGGTCCATATTGGCTCACCTAAAGTTCTTTACCCGAAATTGTTCTTCCTAACGATTTGTAATCCGAATGATCACTCTTCCTAACATTTTTCATCCTAAAGTTTTCATTCATACTATTTGTTGTGCTACCGGCCATGTTCATAACACTTATGTTTCCGAAAAATGTAATTAATAATATCATTAATGTAAATATATTTTAACTCCTACTGTTTTTTATCATAACGCTTTTATCCCTAAACATAATTACCATTATATTTTCACTCATACTCAAAAAGAATCATTTACCAAGTGTAATATAAAATATATATATTATTATGTTTAGAATGATTAAAGGTCGTTTCACAGATTTTTGTCTTAAATGAATGAAATTCATAAAACACGACGCATTTACGGTTATGTTTTTGGCCTGGGAGTTTATACCGCAGTTTTAACCGTACCTAAACCAATAACTATGAGACCGATTCGGTTCTGGAACTTGAATGAATGACTGGAGCGGAACTCTGGCTTCGCTCGCTCGGCTCGTGCGTTATGGTCGCAGTTCTAACTAAACCAATGCCTATAAATAGTACCGTGGTATATATATGTGAAAATAACTTAATAACTAAAACTAAAAGTTACGCAAAATTTATGTATATAGTACTGCTTATCTATAATATAAAAATGAATTGCAAAATGTGTTGCTAAGCGCATAACTCTACAAAGCCTGGACCAATTTGGCCAATTCTTTTTTTTTAATGTTCGTGGAAGTTCAAGGATGGTTTTTACGGCGAGAAAAATTCGAATAATTGCCTGAAAACCCCTTAAAACAGCCTTTTTCTTTTTCCCATACAAACGTTTTCTAACTAAAATGTAGAGTCAATTTGAGCTTTATTTTGTTAATTAAAAACTTGAATTTTTTTGCCAAGATTTTTTAGGGTAGGGGTAGTGTAGGGTAGGGTTAGTGTAGAGTAGGGGTAGTGTAGGGTAGGGGTAGGAGTACCGCATAAACGAAGTCTCTACGGCCCAGTTTATTTTATACAAATGTTTAGGTCTTTTATGTATCGATTGAGGCAGTACGAAGTCTGCCGGGTCCGCTAGTTATGAATAAAAATAAATCTAAACAAAAAAGATATGACTTTGAATAATAGTGTAAAAGATGGTTATGTTGAGAAAATATAGGAAAGCAAATAAAAGTATAATAGATGTTTATTGGTACTGACATTATGAAGTTGAATGCTTCGGAATTATGAACATTAGAGACAGAGTAGTTAGGAATTGTGATTGTTAGGAAGAACATTTTCGGATTTCCAATTATCGGAGTTGAAAATTTAGGTGAACTTTGGCGCACCCATAATGAGAACTTTAACAAAATAGTATGTATTAGATACCAAAAACATTAGTGCTACAAAAACCATTACATAGATAAAATATAAATATTTAATGACATTTTCTAGTGACGTATCGTGCATGGCATGCAAAATTTTATTCAAATTTCAACATGGCCAACGTATTTTAGTTTAAACTCAACAAATGGAGCGGAGCGACATGATCCCATTTTTATACACGACCGGGCATGCCTTTCTCCGCTCTTAACACATTTATAGTTTTAATCGTAAGCTATCATTTCTGCTACGTTTTATCAAACTTCGAACCCATCACGCAATCCACACCATTTTCCAAATGCATGCAAACCGACTCCATACACAAGAAATCGGAATGTGTTAGTACGTGCAGTTGTCCTCAATCTAGCAGATAATGTAACAGTTATATAATGAGCACCAATGGGAATAACTCGTGAAAAGTGGAACATATTCAAATTATAGATCTATGTAAAAAAATGACTGCATTTGAAAAGAAATTGAGAAGGAGAAGGATAATACGAAGAATTGCTGAACGATTTATAAATGCTTGTCTGTTGACTACCATTTCATTAGCATTGGCTGAGATTACTATGACTATTCTGGTACTGCTCTTATGATCTGATAGTAACCCTGTCTCATGTTCTTTACACAATAGTAAAATTAATATAATGGCGTTTGACAAAATGTGGAGAAGACGAAAGCAAATCGCACAGAAAGCAGCAGAAATTGTCGTAGATGTACTAACCTGGGCCACATTGATAGTCGGGACTTATATTTTAATAGTTTGTTGAAGATCTGTAATAATTCATGCGGTTTACAAAAACAAAAACGATAATACCAACTCGGTACAAGGTGGCAAAAGACAAGAAGTTCAGAATGGCTGCATTAAAATCAAAATTTTCGCAGCTTAGCACACATGGCAAATCGTTGTTAAGATGGCCTATCCGACTGAAAAGTAAACTTACAAATGTTTCTCTAACTTTCCATAGATAGGTAACACTAGAATAAGTTGGTTGTGTAATTGAAATAAATATATTTTAAGCTGATCTTGTCCTTTCAATACCTTCATTAATACACGTGTAAAGCAGGTATAGATGATATTATGAATACCTAGATTCGAATACAATTCAATTTATTAGATGCACAGATGTACATTATAATATAAAAACGTACAATATACGTACGAAAAATAAATATTGTAACAAATACATGTACATTTGGAACTCCGTACATCCCCGCAAACAACTTGAACAATTAGGTAATGTGAAAATCGTGCAAGACCGTCGTACTTTTGGACATAATAATTAACGTGTTTCATAATAATAATATGCAAAAGTAATTAAATACGGATTATTAATGATGTTATTGTTTTCTGGTGGACTATGACAAATTGAAAAAAAGGGTTGGGATGATTTTTATAACTCAATTTGTAAAATTTCAGAAATAGGTAAAGTTTATTTAGTCTTAGACAAACATCCATCTTCAAATACTTAACAAAATATGTATTTAAGATCCACTTTTGACTGTATAACAACTGCCCATACAAATAGATGATTCGCTTTGCTTATCGGGTGGGGGGGGCATCCGTCAGTCAAATCAGCTTTTTGGTGTTCATGAAATAAGCATTGTACATACTTTAATAGTAGGTACCTCAAACAATATGGATATTTTGGATAATAGGTTACCGAAAATATCTGCTTGTCCAACATCACTGTCAATTGGTACAACACTTTCGTAGTTATCAAGAATGAAAGTGCGATACGCTTCATTCGTTACTTCTAGAAACTTTTTCCCACGGTGACATACCTATAATAATAATTGCTATGGGAAATCCATTAGATTAATTGAACGTTGCCTGGTATTACGAGACCAGTATAGTATACCACATAAGAAGGTCTTAGCGATATCTGCTATAGTTATGTAGGTAAACCTTCGTGTGAGGTCAAGCCAACTTTTCTTAGCCTCAATTAATTTCTCAATTGTATTGTTTTATTGAGAAAGTTAATTGAGGCTAATTAAACGAAAAATTTAGGCATAGGTCATATAGATTTTATTGTGAATGAAGATAAAAGATCGGACACAGATCTGAAAATATCTTACTTAGAGTTAGGTAGGTCATCATCATCATCAGCTCGTACAACGTCCACTGCTGAACAAGGCCTCCTCCGGAGCGTGGGTTTTTACCATCGTCACCACGCCTGGCAGGCGGGTTGGTGATCGCAGTATTATCTTGTAGCATGGGAAATGGAACGCTGCTGCCCGTTCCTTGGTATACAATTGTTATAGATGATGTTATAACAATCGGGACCAACGGATTAACGTGCTTTCCGAGGCACGGAGGGTAGGTTTATATAGGTACGTATTATTGGTTAAATATTAATTATGGTCATTATTACAGGCGGTTCCTCCGGATGGTGGTTGGGGCTGGGTGGTCGTGGGTGCATCGTTCTTGTGCAATGTACTCGTTGATGGTATTATAACGGCTTCCTCAGACGTGTACGATGAAATACGAAAAGATTTCAATGTAAGTATCACTTTTTTAAATACAATGATTACTATTAATAGAAAAAGGCTGCTGCAACTAATTATTTCGTGTATTTTTTCGGATCTTAGTTTCGTGTTTTATAGCCTGTATCTATACTTAGGTATATGTTAATAGGCGTTGTTATGGTTATGTTTGCTTGTGTTCTAAATGTAATCCGAGTTTGATCAGCTATTTTGGAGATTAGTTATAATCAACTGAAAGTCAGTCCAAAATTATCTCATCCCGTTTGTAGTAAAACAGTTAGAAGTAGCTGTTTGTAAAAAAATATATTAATATAAACTGCATTTAGTAAACACTTTAGTTAGACATTAAAATAAAACGACAACATTGTTTTTATTTACAACTACAAGCTTCCCGCGCGCGGTTTCACACGCGTAACTCCCGTTCCCGTGGGAACTTCATAATTAAATATAGGCTATATTTAATTATGAAGTTCCCACGGGAACGGGAGTTAATCAGTGATAATGTCGCATTCAAATGGTGAAAGAATTTTCAAAATCGGTCCAGTACTTTTTGAGCCAATTCGATACAAACATACTTACATACAAATCTTTCCTCTTTATAATATTAGTATAGACTACATGTGGGCGAAATCTTTAGAAATGTTTGTGGTTTTTATAAAATCTAGAAAAGTTTTGTTACATTGCAAAAAGACCGGAGCAATAATGGCTGGCGGCGCGCCGTGACGATAAAAATAATAATATTGACTCACGAATAGCTACTGACTGTTTTACTACAGAAAAACGGGGTGAGATAATTTTACGATCTTACTAAGATATTTTTGTTATTTGCCACACCCTTGATCTACGTTATAATTGTATACATACTAGCATATATAAGTAGCGTCACTGCCGTGCCTCCATTCTATATATAGGTACCTACTTTTATACTAATTCATATAGAAAACTGTTTCCTCGTTGGTTTGTACTTACTAATCTCAAGAAATTAGATTTTCAATGAGTTTGGGCTACACTTCTCTTTTTTACCTACTAGGTTATGATTTTTTTTTAACTTAACAAGAAAACGAATTTTTTTTTTTTTTATACCGATCAACATAGTAATTTTTGTCAGAAGTTAGTCTCCCACGATTAATTGACTGCATAATCTTCATGTTTAAATTATTTATCTGTCTTACTCTACCTAATATCCGAATTAATTAAGTGCCAGTAGCTAATAAGGGGTAAGAGAAATAAAATCAATTAGCTAGATTTGATTTTCAACCTTATAAGCATTGACACTTTCGCGATATTACAGTTTCACCGACTTTTTTTATATTAATAGACAAAAACTAACAATGCCTTCCTTAACTAGTATAACTATAACACACATTTAGAGCGGTTTCGCAGTATGTCCGATCCGTATCCGTGAAAATATGGTCCGTAGTAGACGTAGAACTGTTTCTTTGGTAATTTACGCACTAGATCCGAGATCCGTCATCTGATTTCTTTCCAAATTTCTAGACGAATATTTTCACGGGTTCGGGTCGGGTTCGGATCGGATTCGGATCGGACATAGTGCGAAACCGCTCTAAATGTGTGTAATACAAGTTAAAGAAGGCATTGTTAGTTTTTGTCTATTAATATAAAAATAATGTTCCCTAACGCTTATAGGGCTTTCTAAATTAAAATAAAAAGGTAGGCCTGAAGGAACATGAATATTAAATATAAGTACTCGTAAAACCATGTTATATTCGGTTTATCAATATATGTTTTATTTACACATTCTTGTTAAGTATTTGCCATATTAACAGACACAAACACATACCTATCCATTAAAATTAATTCAATGTTTATATACCGTGTGTTAAAAAGCTCAACATAAAACGCGGATTTCGATGTAGCAAACCCTAATTTTATCTTTTTTCAATCCTATCTTTAACTTTTCTCATAAAATCCGTCTACATTTTATTCGTACGAGTAAAATTATATGATGAATGATAATATGTTACACTCAAATCGTCAAGGTTGTCGGCAAAAGTAGGTCGGTAAGAAAACGAATACTTATTAACAGCCCGGTGTGAATGGAATAGCATTTTGGCTCGTGATGCGTTGAGAGATCATCGTGCCACATTTCGTGGTTGTGCCTACGTATAAAACGATAATTGATCAAATATGGTATGGACCAAATGGCATTTCCGGAGACAATATGTACCTGTTTTATTAAACTGTAGTGTTATGTTTACTCAGAGAATTGGAACCATCGTTCGCTTGTCATAAATTTGGTAGTAGCTTTTGAAATATTTGTAAATACAGTAGAATCCGTTTAGTACGACTTCGCATACAACAAACAACCGTTTATAGCGACGTTAGTATAGGCATATGTTTGGTTTTATTAAGAGCCTCTATGAGAGTTCATCCGTTTGTTACGACTCCGCTTATAACGACAGACCGCTTTTAACGACGGAATTCTACAAAAATGACCTGTTACAACGACGAAGATGAAACACGTATTTACAAATAAAAAGTAGATTTTATATTTCGTAATGTATAGGTGCATTAGGTGCACATTGTAAAATAATTATTTTGATTTCATGTTTTTTGTCTCTAATAATCACATACATATTATTATTTATAAACATTATATAGTTATTAGTATTTAATTATTTTTATTAAAAAAAAACTAAAATTGAAATTGTATGTTCTTTTAGTACGTCTTCCGGTTACAACGTCGTAATATCGTAGGTCCCTTGGCCGTCGTTATAGCCGGATTCTACTGTAGTTAAAGTTACGTATGTCAATTTTTTCTTTAACCTAAAAAACATTATTTAGATGCTATAAACACTAATGTCTATTTTATTTTTAACTCCGATCCGCCAAAATCCACATAACGAGAGGTCGTGATTAGGTAAATTTGTATTTGTAAATAAGCAATGTGGCTACTGTATTTTAGCATGTGTTATATGTATCTAAACATAAGCATCTCCAATATATATGTAAGTAGAAAAAATAACTCCTGTTGTGTTGTGTAGGTAGTTTCAGGCCACGCGTGGTTTTGATCAAATCTACCAATCATTAGATACTCAATTGAACTCCAAGCTTTATTAAAAATACTCCAAGATTATGACAACCATGATTAAGTACCTCAACCTCAATACTGTTGTTAAACAACAAAATTATCATAATGTTAAGGCCAAGGTTCCGATCGCGATGCCGATGGTTACAATCGTTCCATTCATTCACCGGCGGTTCATTCAATTATTGTTACTTTAGAATGTTTGAAGTGCTTGTATTTCTCGTGAGACATCTCCATGAGAGATTCGGCAGGTTGTGAACTAGGTGCATGTCGCATTGAATAATTTGACAAAAGAAAGTCGGTTGGAATAAAATCAAGTGGGAAGTAGGTAGTACGTAGAAAAGACTAGGTATATACCTACACTGGAGATCCCGCGGTACCATATTGGCCGCGGGTGCCGTCGGGGGGCCGGATTGCTCATGCGTACCCGACCCCCGCCAACGGCGGATCGAAGGAGTGTCCGGGAGGTTTTAGTGGTGTAGGGTCCTCTCCTCGTGGTATGACTTTAGCATACCACGCTAAGGAGAGGGCGAGTCCCACATATCCCACTGCCAGCGCGCAAATACGCTGCAACGGTGGTGGGAATGCGTCAATGCATTTCCCCCCGGACAACAAAAAAAAAAAAAAAAAAAAAGGTATATACCTACAGTTAATTATATTTTTTGAGCAAATAGATGCAGTAAAGATATTGAATCTAGTCTAATGTTTCCGTTCAATTTAATATATCGAAATAAGATGATTATAGAAATAGGAACAGTTATTTTTTATTTCACACTCTAATAAAACTTAACGAAATACAGTAATAAGATAGGTTGGGTTGGTAAGTAGGATGAGTTTCACAATAGTATGAACTAAATGAGCGACCTCCGGAACTTAAAGTACAGACTGGACACTGGGCTTTAGGTTGTAAAGACAGTACTGACAAATGTATCCATTGAATAGGCAGAATTAAGAATTAAGTTTCAACAAGTTTAATAACAAATATTTCCAAGTTTTTTATATTATGTCTCTAACAGCTTAAGTAAGAATGCAATTTATACTGAACAATTTTAGGGGTGTGACTTATCTACAAGATACAAGACACGTATTTCCATCTTGTATCTAAAATACTTAAAAAAAATGTATTTTGTATCATGTATTTAAATATATTTTGTTAGGTACCTTAGTATTTTCGTCGGGGGGCCGGATTGCTCATGCGTACCCGACCCCCGCCAACGGCGGATCGAAGGAGTGTCCGGGAGGTTTTAGTGGTGTAGGGTCCTCTCCTCGTGGTATGACCTTAGCAAACCACGCTATGGAGAGGGCGAGTCCCACATATCCCACCGCCAGCGCGCGAATAAGCTGCAGCGGTGGTGGGAATGCGTCAATGCATTTCCTCCCAGACAAAAAAAAAAAAAAAAAAAGTTCCTTAGTATTTTGTAAATACATTTTCTGATAAAATACTTTTAGTTGAAGTCAGTCATTTCTTGTATGTTGTCAACAAATAGCTTTTGTGATATTAGAAATCGCGAAGTTAAGTTCAAGTTCTGCCCCAGTGGAGCGACTCCTTTCTTTTGGGGGTATGATTCTTAGGAGTCATCAGTGAAATATGAGCGGTGAAATATTTGAAGAGCTAGTTTTACTTAAGTCTTATACTTAAAAATATAACAGTCAAATATTAGGTAAAGACAATTCTCAAAAATTCATCACCATCACATCCACTGCTGAACATGGGCCTCCTCCCGAAGGAGGGTATTTGCCATAGTCACGCTTGTCTGCGGGTTGGTGACCCCTGTATTATGTTGTACCCACACAATGAAACGCTGCTGCCCGTTCCTTGATATACGATTATTATAGATGATGTTATAACATCATCTATCGGGACCAACGGCTTAACGTGCTTTTCGAGGCACGGAGGTGAGTCGCCCTCAACCAACTAATCCCAGAAAGAAATCTGAGAATTTACACAAAGATTTTCTGTCCGGCGCGGCGGCGTGGAGATCGAACCCACGACCGCCGAGATTTAAATCGAGCCAACCGCTACGATACAGAGGTTGTCTAAAATAATCATATATAAGAAAACAAGATTTTATTTTAATGAATTTTCATTAAAATAAAATCTTGTTTTCTTACAAAAGTATTTTCATCATAAGAAGTATTTAGAAAATACTTATTTTGAATGAAATATTTCAGATACTATTCTCGAAATAGTATTTTGTATCTGGTATTTGAAATACTTAATTTAAAAGTATCTTGTATTTTGTATTCCATATATGTACTTTGTACATGGTATTTTGTACATCTCTGCAAATTTTTATATTTGGATATGAATTAAAATAGCTCGAAACGGCTCTAACATACCTACGTATAAATTAAGTTAGCTGATTTTTTGTTAATCTCTTAGTAAAGGATATAAGGACATAAAACATTTTTGAAGGATATAAGGACCTAAAACATTTTTAGGTAATAATTTACCTAAAAATGTTCTAAAAAACATATTTTAATAGTTTTTTCGTATTATTGTCGTAATTGTGAGTCTGATGTTTAAATAAAAACAATAAGTGTATTGACGTCAATGAAGCCAGCTCGATCTCGAAACAATTAATCACACAATTAACACCAGTTCGATGTCAAATCGATGATATGGAATTTACCGTAACCGTAATGGTTAGGGTTGTACTTTCCTATGTAGCTTATAAGATTTTAATTATACCTACCTTAATTTTTTTCTATTCGGGACTAACAAGTTTTCATAAGTAGTATATTAAAAAATATAATTTAATATGGTTTAGAAAGCTTTTTGTTTTTATTAAACATAAAAAAGCTATTTAGTTAAAAATGTTTCAAAGAAAGCACACTTATAATAATGTGTTATTATTAATTTATATTTCAAATACAACAAAAGAAAAGAAAAGTGATTAAAATAAAAGTGCCAAGACCTTTTCTGCTGCAGTTAAGTTTTTGAAGAAATCTTTTGTTTTTTTTAATTAAGTACATGTATGGTAGATTTAACCTCACTTTCTAGATTTAAATGTTGCCAGCATCTAGGAAGTGAGTTGAGATTAGACATTTAAATTGGTAAAAGATAAGACAATTAAAATAAAATCACATTTTATGGCTGAAAAAAAAACTAACAACTTACTCTTAAGTAAATTAAATAATAATCGAGCCTCGCAAATTTAAACCTTGAACAACCTTTCAAGGTTTTCCTAAGTTTTTTTCTCCTTAATTTTGGGTAGAGACAAAAAATGGTCGGTGTGAATAAAAAATGTGCGAATGCTTAGCGATGTGCGTCGCGGCGACTGAAGCGCGACGTTTAAAAAGTAGTCGTGTCTCGTCGGCTTATAAGCTGATGAATGTTAAACACGGTGATCAAGCCCAAGTAGAAGTGCTCTATTAAAACTTTTCCACTATCGCCAGTGCAGTAACCCTTGCAATACTGAAGTAGGTACATAAAGTTCCCACATAACAGTGAGAGGGCAACGTACGATCTCGGCCTCGAGACGCCATTTTAGCTGAACAGGTTGCATGTTTAATATTGTTCATTTGGACCCAAATCAAATGTATTATTTGATTAGCGAATGTTCGGTTCGCCAACATAGTTTATTTTGATTGTAAGTTATACGATATTTAGCTCACTCCTAAGAATGCAGTATGAGAGTCACGCAATTGGGGTTACGACATTTTCAGACAACATTTTTTTTTTTAATTATATTCTACAAAAACTACAATTTAAATAAAACTCTCCCAATCTGAATAGTTTTAACCAATAATGCAGCGTAGGTATTTTTATTGTATTAGGTACATTTTATAGAATTTGGTAGGTAAAAAAAATGTTTTACTTCAACACAAGTACTTATCAAAAATGCAAACAACGTGTCGGACTGCTTATATCAAAAAGGAATATGCAAATAAACTTACGATAAAAGAAGGCGCAAGTCAAATTTGTTACGAACACGTTGTCCTGTTAACCAATCTACAGTTAAGTACCTACAAATGACATCACTAAATGACTTTTAACGACCTTATTTTAGTTGTATCAAAGATGAGAGTCGAATTTTTTTGTTAAGCTTAAGATTATGCGTACTCTGTCGCTGCGTAATGAGAAATCCGTTGACGCCACCACGGTCAGCAAAGCACGCTTTAAGTGCGTTTAGTGCACAAGCACTTAAGTACCTACCGAGCTTTCGTTGGTAAAATTCCATGGAATGTTAAGGCTTGCTGCACCGAGAGCCAGACATAACAGACGCGCTAAAAATAGATTATCTTCGCGCTTATCTTCTTATTGGTAAACTATTCTTAAATCAGTCTTCACCGGGGTGACGTTTAGCAGTTATTTCTCTGCACCTAAGTGTATTAATTATATACTTTATTACGTTCTAAGTACTGCTATAATAAATACTAAAATTTGTATAGATCTAAGTGAGAAATGGACGACAGATACACTTCTAAGGAAATTTTATTGAAAATACGTTGATAAAATCAGTATCAGGTGGCGTGGAAATGAAATAAGAAAGATCAACTTTTGCAATATCGGGGAGCTATACGAAAAACAGTAAACATGTCAGCAGTAGGAACCTACTATTGCTAAATAAAAGTAAGCAACTTAGCTAAGTCAGAACAATGGTCCCTTGGACAATTGCCCATTTTAATAAGGGCCCTATTGAAATTCAAAACCTATGTCTTGTGTATTAGTGCATACGAAACTCAAATGCTTATGCACTATGATAAGCAAATAGGACCACACATAGGCAGTAACTAAACGTACGTGTCTAGACAGTGGAAACACCTGACGGTACTTTTATTGTTTTTCAAATAGAAGTAAGTACCCGTTATATAAATTATTACAAGTAACTAGTGACTTAGTGATAATAAGTAGTAACTAGCAAGTTTCTTTTAATTAAATAATAACATATTTAATTAAAAGAAACTTGCTAGTTACTAAAAATTTTCACTTAAAGTAATGTGAGATGGCATTTTGTTTATACAGAAAATCATCGGTAATAGTTATATGTTAGCTTTTCTCTGAAAATTATTATCTAAAACAATTCAATTCAGTTAAAACGAAAAAACTCAAACATGTAGTTTGAATGAAAATACTTTATAAAGGCATTTTTCAATATACCAGCACTCTTTGTCAGATTGAAAAGGCTTTCGCGAGCTTTGGAATGATCTCGGACCCGTTCGCCCCTTATTTTACGCCCCTTTGCTTAAAAACACCCGTTCGCCCCCTATCAGAATACCTATTCGCCCCTTGACGCGGGGCGAATTATTTTTTAATATTTTTGAAGCACCCCTACGCCCCTTGTGATATTTAGATTAAAAACAGTACAGTCAGTACATAAAATAAAAAAATAAACCAAAAACTCTACTTTGATAAAACTAAACCAAGAACAGAACTGTAACCTTTTTTAAATATTACCCTTTTCTTCATGTAATAATGATAAACGATTATTTGCAATTAAAAACAAAAGATCTGAGGAGACTTTGGTTTCTTTTGCTACCTGAGAAAAACTTGGCAAAGTATCATAGAAGAGCGCATATTTCGAAATTCTGTCATGGAAAAAAGTATTCTAAGGTGTTACCGTAAGGACCAAATTCAATTACGCCATTTATGGTTAGGCGCAGTGGTATTATGTTGATGGGTGACAATAGATGTGCATTTGACGAATCCTGATTGGAGCAATTTAAACAAAAGATTTGCGAAAATAGTTATCATGAAAGGGTCACTTCGTTGCAATAGGCGTGAGGACAGTATCAAAAAATTAAAGATTTAATGTTTTTAGGGGAAAGTACATATTAAAAGGAATTATTACACTTATTTATTTTTTCAAGGATCTACGCTTGGTCCAATATTTTTTATAATTTTTATCAATGACCTTGTATGTAGTGTAGTAAACCAGATGCCTGAACATTTAAATCTTACTGTTTTTGCCGATGATACCAATGCCGTTGTAGCAGCTAATAATTTAAGCAGTTTAAATGTAAAAGTAAATGAAGCTTTGGGTCATTTCGATAGATGGTTTGCACTCAACTGTTTGAAAATTAACGCCACTAAATCAAACATAATTTTATTTAAGTCCACTAACAAAAATTCTGACACATTGGTGTGCACTCTTAAAGGTGAAGATGTAGCCAAAGTCGAGGTGGTAAAATTTTTAGGGGTACATTTGGACAGTTTTTTAAATTGGAAGGGTGAATTGGCTAATATTGAAGCTAGTATTCACTCTGCTTGCTATGTGCTGAGAAGTCTTAGAGACGTTGTGAACTTGAAACAACTAAAAGCTGTATACTTTGCCTTAGTAGAGTCTAAGCTAAGATACAGCATTCTTTTCTGGGGAGGCAGCTATAACTGCAATGTCCAAAGGGCTTTTATAGCACAGAAAAGAGCTATTAGAACAATTTGTCGTATTGATCAACAACAATCTTGCAAAAATTATTTTAAAGAACTGAATATTTTAACAGTACCTAGTTTATATATTATGGTCTTACTAACAAACTTTTCAAAAAATATCTACAAATATGAAAACAGCGAGCAAAGGGCACAACGTGAAAGCACGCGTAGAAAAGATATGCCGTCCATGATAGCACCTGTTCTAAATGTAGTGAAACATAGCTCCTATTATAACTCTGTCAGAATTTTCAATAAACTTCCAATCGAACTAAAGACTGTTGTGTACAAGAATGAGTTTGGACCCAAACTTAAGGCTTTTCTTGTCAATAGGTGTTTCTACTCAATAGACGAATTTTTAAAATGACATTATTATATTTTTTGATTTTATATGGGTACATTGACATTATTATTCATTTATACATTAATTAGTTAATTTTATCGGATAATTTGTAACATGACTGTGAAATTGATGATAATAATTTTTTTTATGTTTTAATTTAATTTATGATTTAATGTAAGTAATAGATTAAGATAATTTGTATAATCATATTTTCAATACAATGTAATATTGTTTATGAAATAAATGAAATGAAAATGAAAATATAAAACCTTGAGATTCATGTGATTTTTAATAAAATAAAAGATTAAAATATTTGGCCATTTTGACTGAAACACCAATCACGGCGCATGACGTCACGATATTGTATGTAAACATTGTAAACATCACTGTATTTTGCTGTGAATGCTACTGTTTACGCAATTTAAAATTTATTTTTTTGTTAGTTTAAGTGAGACTTATCGCGTCCACTCGATGATTCTACAACACAATTCTTTAACAATGGAATCAGGCTTTGTTAAGGCAAACAGCTCAAATTTGCCTAGGATTGATTTATTGATGTTGGGCGACTTCCTCGCGAAGTTGAGTTTACAAACGTGAAAACGTAAGTAAATTTTGGATTTATCTTTAGCTCTAGACAAAAATTAACTTAGATATAATCAAACTCGTTGTGAACTGATACGAGTTTATTGTAATTTACTAGCGCTATTTTACAATAACTCATTTATTTTTGAGATTAGCTCCGTAGCAGCTTTTAAGTTGCTACTTTAAAGTTGATACCCCAGAAAACGAATAAACTTCTGGAACTACAAATAATCTACTTAATTTAATATATTTCTGTATATAGTAAACACTTAATAACTCATAATAACAAAGTCAATGTGTATCTTTCTGTTCTAATTAATTTAAATTATTGCAGGTCTTAAAGACCATAATATAGGAATGAATGATGAGATGCAATCAGTTATGTGCGACTTATACTGGAAGGAAACATTTGTACTGTCAAATAGGTCAGCGAGTAGTCATAGGGGCGGCCAGAACACAAAGTCCATGCTAAACTATATGATTCTTGATGAAGATGAAGAAAAAGTAACATCCATAGAATGCCATGATTATGTGGCTGCCCAAGGTGGATGTAAACATGGCAAAGCACTGCTTATGTAGGTCCATAGTAGAAACCAAGAACCTTCATGCAGTAGAATAAATTTGACTGATGAAATTATCAATTTCTTGACAACTGTACTTTTATTTATTTGCTAATAAGGGGCGAAAACACACACTTAATATTTCAAGGGGCGTACGGGTTCATTTATGGCATGAGGGGCGAAATTTACGGGGCAAACGGGTCCGAGATCTTTGGAATCTATATAGGTATTTGTAGATTTTCCAAAGTATTAGCCAAACTCGACCTTTTGATACGTAGATATATGTTATTTCAATTAGTTACATCTAAAAATACATTTTTTGATAACCGGAGTAAATCAATACACATTTAGTCCGCCGCCGCCGTGGAAAGTGAAGCTCCATCTCAGATTTGATGAGGATCCCAGGTACTTTTCGACTGTTGGGAACCCTGCGGCGGGTCCACAACAAGCATGCCAAGGGCACTACTGGACCCTCCTTATCGAGTTCAACTACTTCTGGGCCAATGAGAGGCCCAAAATTGCTCTAACAGGGAAGCCTGGAGCACCAGGGCGCCTGTCTTTCCCATGGCTGCAACCTCCCCTAGAGCAGGGCCCATGTTCCTCGGTCCTCCATACCACCTCTGACCAGATGCTTTGGCATCACTTTCCCTCATCCGCTTCGAAGTCACCTTCTGTAACATAGCGTGTACACAGAAGGAGGCGGTTACCTACTATAACCTCTCGCGAAATCTACATCTATAAGAATTTCACAAAACGCAAACAACTTTTCTCAACTCTAAAAATAACTATATCTGTTGCACAATATTAGAATTTTGCGCAATTTCAAGTCTACTCATCAGTTTGCCAACTTTTCTTGTAGTATTTGTGTCAAGGACATAGGTCATAGGAAAATATGTTATTATGTCTGTTCTATTTTAAAAACAATTTCATTTTGGTTTCAGCTCACGGAAAGTCAAAAGATGTGGCTGCACTCTTTGCTGGCTGGATTTTATCTTCTGGCGGGTCCTTTCGTTTCGGCATTAGCTAACAAGTAAGACATGACAAATACGTATTACTGGGCCGATTTTTTGATTATATTGTTATACAATAATAATTAATTATAGTACAAACTTGAAGGCATCATTTTAACTGATATTTATCTTTTTTCTTCATTATTCCTCTTATAAATCGCTTCTTCACATATCCATGCCCGTTTATGTCAACTGCTAAACATGGGATTATTTTGTACAGATTGTGACAAGCGAGGATTGTCGAGAGATATTGTCATAATTGCGCATAACACGCTTGGCAGGTAGATTGGTGATCGTAATTGAATGGTAATTAACGTTGAGCTAATATATGCTGCTGCCCATCAGGTGTATATACCTTAGTTAGTCGCCTCTTACGACACCCATGGGAAGACATGGGGTGGTCTATTCTAAGCCGGTATCCTCTTTTAGTTAACTTTTCTATTGCTATTTAATTATATAAAAACTTTATAGAATAGATTTCTCTATTTAACTTTTTTGTTATTAACCTAAAATATTTAATTTCTAGGTACGGATTCCGAGTGGTAACCATCATCGGCAGTTTAATCGCTAGTTCGTCCTTCGCCCTTTCTTACTTTGCTACGAGTGTCGAGTACTTGTATGTTATATACGGAATTATTGGAGGTTAGTATTTTAGCTACAAAAATATACTTTAATAATAATCAGGGATTTTAATAGGTGATTCAATGTAGAGAGCAATATTCTAAATAGATATGTACAAATTTTACAGGTATCGGCTTATGTATGGTCTACATGCCAGCTGTATTAGTCGTCGGATTCTACTTCGAAAAATGGAGAGCAGTAGCGACTGGTATTGCGCTATGTGGCTCAGGTGTAGGCGTCTTTGTCATGAAACCTATCAACAGCCTACTCCTAGAAAACCTCAATAGCTGGAAAGAAGTGCTCCTTGCACAAGGAGGTAAGGCTCCAAAACAATGTGTTAAAATATATCATTTGCCATTTCCAAAATAATAATATTAATATTGCTTTTACGTTTTCCAGGAATGTTATTACTATGCAGCTTCCTCGGTGGCACTTTCCGACCGATTAAACCCGTCCGCGTTACGTTATCGGATCAAGTGGAAGAAGACGACATGACACGTCGTCATGAAGAAGCGGTTGAAAAACTTAACTCTATGCTGAAACTCCACAGCAAGCTCGACTCTGGTATTTCAATGCCACCCGAAATGAGATTCACAAACAAAGTTAGCCCTCACACTTGGATGGGTGTAGCTAGCAACACTCGCTATCCTACGGCCGAAGAAGTCTTCCGTGGGAGTAACTCACATTTGAGCAATTCTCACATCCGAAGATCATCTGCCAATGCAAGTGCAATCAAAAATACCCTTGGCAACAAACCCATGTTTATCGAATTGCCTGTTGCTGAGAAAGATGAAGATGATTCTAGCAGCAACATCGACAACACCGAGCCTTTGATCGGATCGACTCTAAAAGTGCAAATGGCATCACCCCAACCCAATCATCAACAACGTAACTACCGTCGGTCCCACGTCGACTTAATCGCAAGACCTATGTACCGAGATGATATTTTCTTTGGCGCCAGTTTGTCCAGATTGCCTCAATATACATCACGTACTTCTCTTGGATACCACTTGGCCGTTACTCACGTTCCTACCACAGAGGACGCTCAAGAGGAACAGTCTGGGAAATGCCAATTCTGTCCAGAAGCTGTACGAAGAGTATTAGCGACTATGTTGGACATAAATCTATTCAAATCTCCAACTTTCTTAGTACTCGCTTTGAATGGATTTTTCACAATGTTGGGATTCTTCGTTCCTTTCATGTATCTTAAGCAGAGAGCAGAAGCTGTAGGTTGGTCAGGGAACGTTGATCTATTGTTTACTGTTGTTGGAATATCTAATACTATCGGTCGTATCCTTTGCGGAATGACGTCGTCGATACCGAAGGTGTCACCATTATGGCTGTACAATATTGCTCTGACGGCTGGAGGATTGGCAAGCGCCCTGAGTGGACTCAATTACGAATCTTATTACCAATATGGAGCTTGCATATTATTTGGATTCGCTATCGGTACGTATACAGTACACCATTATTGACACAATGACCTAGAACGTATTACTTAATCAAATAAAATGCTTACTTGAAAGTAACAAAACTAATATTTTATTTTTAGCTATTGTGAATCATAATGTTTTATCATAAACTTATTTATATATTAAATGTTTTTTTTTGGTTGCAGCATGTTTCTCCGCTCTTCGGTCTATCTTGGCCGTGGAGTACATGGGTCTCGAGCAGCTGACCAACTGCTTCGGCTTGTTCCTTCTCTTCCAAGGATTTGGAGCACTGTTTGGGGAACCAATAGCTGGTGAGTGATATCATTCTGAAAGTTGACTAGTTTAAACATGCGCTATGTAGAGTCGCTGTTTGAATTAACATGTTATAAATGGATTTTTAATTTGATAATAAAATATTATCTTATATTATTATGGCTTTGGTCAGATATTTCGCAACAAATAGAACGGAGATATTTGCACTCTTTAGTAACTGTGATATATATCATATCCATATGTAATAAATTTTTAAGTCCAGATTCATTCGAACCTACGTAGAAATGCTATGTTTTTATCAGCATACAACCTGTAATTCTTAAAATTCACTTTTTTCATGCTATTTAAAATGATTATTATAATTTCAGGGTACCTGTACGATTTGACAAACGATTACGATGCAGCTTTCTACGTGTCAGGAGGTTTCCTGGTCTTCTCAGCGTTTCTCTGCTACCCAATAGACTGGATCAACAAATGGGAGAAATCTCGCAGCAAATCACAAGAATCACCAAAAGTGTGAAAATTAACTATTCAAGGCATTCTTGGTGCGAAAACAATGATTCTATTGCGAAAATAGTTAATGTAGTTTTCAAACTGCCAGATGAGCGCGTGATGTAGCCATTTGCCGAAGAATGAGTTGGATCGCTAATGGGGATGGCAAGTGTCAAACACGGTTGTTCAACACATTGATATGACAAAGTATTTCAATAAGTGTTAGTATTTTCCCATATTTTTTTGGTGGAATAGCCCAAATTGACATTTATGATCAAGTTTGCCTTGCAATTCCTATTTAGTCTCTGCATATAAATTGGATTAAGTAATAGCATAAGTTTAAGTACTTCCGTATTCATGAATGATCTGTTATGCTCGTTCATGAACAGTGGAATATTTTTGGAAGACTTGTAATTTTTATATTTATAGTGTACCTATATTAGTTTTAGATATTATGTAACTGTGCCTACATAATGAAACTTTAAAAAATCATATCAAATAATACTAGATACCTTAATATACTAAACTAAAGTCAGTACTAATTTGATATTATACCTATGTATGCCATCGGGTATACGTCGAATATGAAATTATCAATTAGACACATTCCTAATTAGACGAAGCAGCTGATGACATTATGTTACAACCCCTTTACTTAAAATATCCTAAAGTTTCTAGCCACAGAATGCGTTCTAGCAACATTATATGGTGTAACTTCACTTGAAGTTATGCTCAATGAATGGGATTAATTGTAGCTAAATTTTTTAGTTAAGATTTTCTAAATAATAATGGGTGTTGATAAACATGGTGATTCGGTTAACTCAAACTGTAAAATGCATTTAAAGTAGGTTTAGATTATAAAAGTACAAAGAGTCGAAATATAAAAAATAATTTCCCAATTTCTTCAATGTTGGAAACCCATTTGATGGAGATCTGAAGCCAAAATGTACTTTAATTAAGTAGGTTATAACACAAATATTTATAGGAAGTGTGTGCCTAATACTTAAACTTGGTGCATAATATAAACTAGGACAGAAACTATTTTTGTTGTCTTAAGTAATCGATGATAAATATGGAAGTGATATAAATAAGTAGATTTTTATACAAAAATAGTGCCTTATTATGTATACAAATGAACGGACAGGAAAGTAAAAGTACATCTGCAAAAGCGATAAAGAAGCCCTTGTATATTAAAAATTAATTCAAGTTGTTGACTGTTCAAATTTTATTGCATGACTACCTACTTATATTGCAGCGATTAACAATTCCCTATATTTTAACTGTGTTGTTCTGTGCCATGATGAGCAAAGTTTTTTGTTAAATCTTATATGATAATGCAGATTAACTTTAATTTTCTTTGTAATGAATTGTAAGTTTATGTATACATATCTAAAAAAGTGTTGACTCTTATTAGGCGTTAAATGTCGATACAAGATGTTTGTTAATTGGGAATAGTTCCACTCATTGTATATGCAATGTTTTAAATTGTAAGTATCTAGTTGTAATAAATTAATTTAGTACATATAACTTAGTGTGTAAGTACGTTACACAGGGTAAATAGGAACACCAAGAATTAGAATTAATTTTGTATAAATTTATGTGTAACTACGATATACATATCTAATAAATCATCTGTTTAAATTTACAAGAGTATCAGCAAACGTAGACTATTTATTAAATACATACGTGATCATGATTTCGTTTCTGTTAAAAGCATCTACTGCTCTAAATCCTAATAAATGGTGATTAATTTGACTAACATGAGTTCATGACATTTTTTCAAACTACCCACACTTAACCTAAATGTAATGATTAAAGTTGAGTGAATTCCTATTTGCCTCGTCAAACGAATTTGTTAATTTTACTTGCTGCAATAGGTATAGAATTAGAACACGAACTGTGGCTGTGGACTTTTAGTGTAATTTATATTTCTAAAATTGTAGTAAGAAATCATAGTCATTTTTACAAATAAATAAATTTTAAGTCTCTGTATGTACAGTGTATATTTATTACCATATCAGATATAATTATATAACAATTCATTTTCTCAGTCGACACATTTTTTTTGGGCAGAATCGATAAAATAAATTATATTCCATCATTTTTTTATTTATTTTAAATACATAAGTTGAATAGTTTGTTTATATCCGTGAAATATTTTTTTACAATCATAAACCGAATAACAGTTTATTTTGAACCCAACAGTTTCCCATTACGAAATTATCTAAATATAAGAAATCAGTATACTAACCTAGAAGACTGAAAAGTTTTATAAATTAGTCCAACCCACGCCAATTCTGTAAAATAATAAAAAAATAGCAAAACAAATTTTAACCTCTAAAGTATATTTTATGTATTTGCAATTTAAGATATACTTACGAGTAATCGCACTAATAAATTACGGATGCTTTTTTCAATAAAGGGCAAAACGTATTGAGTTTTCGTCCAATTCATTGATCATGGCCATAACCATTCGCTTAAGTTATACTTACACAAATATTTACTTATAGACGGGATAAAAGTAGAACACAGATGCAAAGTCAACTAGTTCTAGCCTAAAATATGGACTGGACTAGGTAGTTGTCTTCACTTGACTATGCTTTCACTTTGGCGTCTTTGACTAACGAAAAACTTCCATATATCCATATATTAAGTATAAGCTTCGGTACACAGAAGTAAGTATACAAATATGCACCAGGTAAAATTTATGAGATTATTATCGAATTTATAAATTATTTTGGACAGTGACTATGATTTTTTTGTGTCCGTAAGTATACTTATATCTATGCCACAGTGCCATATAAAAGTAAGGTTCATATTTGTAAATCAATCGTGTTCGTGCAAATCCTTTGAGTAGGTATCTCTCTCTGTAGGTAATGTCTGCAAAATTTATAATTCTGTTATTACAGAATACAGAAATATAGAATACAGAAAATAGCAGACAAATTATTACATTTTCTGTTGAAAATGTAATCATTTGTCTGCTATTTTCTTATAGAAAATGTAATCTGTTAAATATTATTATAATTAGGTATCTCAAAGTTTTACAATAAAAAATACTATGAACCTTTAACATAACAGGTGCGTCTCGACTATTGTCTTGCCGCATTTATGACAAAATTAAATATTCAATAAATTTTAGTTTTGGATATTTTATTTAATATTTCTAACAGTCTTCCTTTGTAATTACACGTCACTTACCATATAGTTATTGCCGAGATTACACTACCAATTTATTATAAGTAAGTACTTAGTAGATTTCTGGTTATGAATAAGTTTTAAATGGTTTTATTTGCAGTTTTCGAAAACTGAAAAGTTGAGTCAGTGTGTACCGATATGTCCCTTGTGAAATTTTAAAAACTTAGTGGGAAACGGCTCTCTAACTAGTGGAACTAGTGGTATCAAACCATTGTCAAAGTAAATAGTACATTACTGCGGCCGTGCGGCGCCGTGCAATAATAGACTGCTTAGGTCCACGTATCGGGTGGATTACGATACGTGGACCTAAGCAGTCTATTATTGCACGGCGTTAGCGCCCGAGCGTAGCGTAGTCCCCCCCCCCCCCCCCCGTGGGGTTAATTTATGAATTTAAAAGTCACATTCAAATCATTGCAATTGTTAATGTCATCATTTTATTATTCATTTAACAACCGTCACCGATTTTGCTACCTCTTTTATCGCGTCCGGAACAATTTCATTGTTCTTATCTTCGCTAAATACGATTTCCGTGAAACGAACTATATGACAGCGTTTCTCTTTGATTCCGCTGTCACTTTTTCTCTGTCATTTGTTCGCAGTGAAATAAGTCGATTACTTTACGCACCGTGCCGAAATTGGCAACTTAGGTAAGTCACGGAAATGCGTGCGTAAAATGCGGGTTTAGGTCACACTGTGCTACAAAATATACTACCTATGAATATAAATGACTGGTCGTCGACAACTTAATTAAATTTTCGTATTCCTTTATAATATGCTCTAATAAAATTTTATTAGTGCCCTGTTAAGTTTATTTATTGAGTTGTTACAGAGAAAAATATCTTTATTCGATCTTCGGCTGTTAGTAACTACTTGGTAACTGATGTGTAAGAGGTAGTCATTCATGTAAAACGTATTCCTAGCAGCAATTTGTATTTAATAAACGTACTTTTGTTGACTTATGTTCAATTTTGATTACCCTTCTTAGTACCTACGGTGTATATAAATAGAAGAAAGTTTTTATTCTGACCAGGCAAATTATCCCTTTCCCCGACGTTAAGTGATACAGGAGTTCAATTACAAGCTAGTGCCAATTCATTTCCCTTCCCTTTCGTGAGCTCTGGCGATTATCGTCTGTGGAATAGCGTATAACTAAACTTGGTGTAAATTCTAAGTTTACTTACCGCGTCTGGTCGGTTGAGGTTTGGTGTTTTCATCAATAATGGTTTATGGGGGAACGGGCAGCAGCGTTTCCTTGTGCGTAACAAAATAATAATGCGTTCACCAGTCCACCTGCTAGGCGTGGTGACTATGACAAAATTATTCCCTCGGTAGGAGGCCCATGTTCAGCAGTGGACAATATACGGGCACAAGATAAAAAAATAGTGAAATTATTAAATTCTTAGAACAAATGCAATAAAATCTCTCTCTTAATTTATTATAATTACTTTGTGTTACGTAGCTTCAAAAAAACATGAAATTTTAATAAAATATCAAAATGCTCTTACTACTTATTTTACAGTTAGCTGTAAATCATCATCAGCCCGTATAACGTCCACTGCTGAACATGGGCGTCGTCCCGAAGGAGGGTATTTGCCATATTCACCACGCTTGGCAAGCGGGTTGGTGACCGCAGTATTATGTTGTACCACACAAGCAAACGCTGCCTCCCGTTCCTTGATATACGATTATTATATATGTTTATACTAATCGGGACCAACGACTTTACAGGCTTTCCGAGGCACGAAGGATAGTCTAAGATGTTTACGGTTGACGGATCTGGTCGGCCTCAACCAACAACACCCTTTTTGGTTGAGGCCAACCAGACCCGTAAAGAAATCTTAGAATTTACAAAGATTTCCTGTTGTTAGCTGTTGTGCCATCCATACTAATGTATTTTGAAGGAGGATCCGTCACACGGGTGCAAGGGCATAGCGATAAGTCAGCTATAACTACGAGTAAACAGGACTCAGATCAGAGTTCTGGGCACATGAACGAAATTTTACCGACTCGAGAGCCGGTTACCGGTCACTGAAAGTGATTAAATGATGATACATAATGCCTATTCACTGTATTTACTTTTAAACTAGTCCAAACTTCCAAGTCCAAAAGTAACTGATAACTATTACAATCAGGTGTTTTCACAGCCGCTTGCTAGTCTAGCACTTGAATGGCAATTAAATATATACTTTTTTTCGGACGTACTTACGTAGATAGCCACGAGGCTTTTGCTACTTTACCGGGCATAAAGCCTCCCTAAACGGCGGGCCTTGGTTGGACTCGGCTCAGGGCGGTCGCTGTCGATAAGATTGAGGGATTATAACTATTTAGGGGAATTTTGTTCAATTACATACAGTTACAGATAAGGGTATCAATTCATGATAAGGGTGTAAAAAAACGGAATTTCTGAAATCTCTAACTAGTCATATTAGGGTTTTACAAGTTTACAATTTATTATCAACTAGCTTCCCGCGCGCGGTTTCACCCGCGTAACTCCCGTTTCCGTGGGAAATTCATAATAAAAAGCCTATGTTCTTTTTATTCAGGCTTTAGACTATATCTGTACCAAATTTCATTTAAATCGCTTCAGTAGTTAAGGCGTGATTGCGTAACAGACAGACAGACAGAGTTACTTTCACATTTATAATATTAAGGAAAAATAAGGATTAGTAAGGATGACTTACAATCATCTTATAATGAGGATTTTTATAAAGTTTTAAAATAAAAATATCTTTGGCGCAAAAAGATGTTATATTTGCATATTATTTACAAGACATAATCTACGAGTTGGAGTTGGGTCCACGTCTGCGACCGAAGGTCTGGACAACGTTGACGAATCTGAAAAAGGAAAAAAACAAATGAAGAGATGCGTCTAAGTCAGTACAAGTGTATGTCAATACCCTAGTGCTGAATCCAATTCATTATTTGATTATTTCTGGCAATAAGGTCGACATTGGGATTGAGCTCTATAGTAGCATAATCCATAATGTAAGTTTATTTGTATGTAATTTATAAGAGCACACTTCCCACATTTCAAATTATAATGTAGAAATTTGCCATCAGTCCACGCCTGATCATATATTTGTTCACAATCAAATTCTGGTGGCACAGTGGTTTAGATAGAAGTACTTAAGTATGAAGGTTTTGAAAATCCTTTCTAGCTCTATGGGTTTATTTCCAAATAGGGTTACTATTTTTCAAACCCACAGATGTAATAAATCTGTTTTACAAAATATTGAATAATGTAATGCATTTAATTACCGTCTGTTGTACTGGATCCTGCGCTTGGCACGGCCAGTCTTCTTCTTCTTCTTTTGCTGCTTCTCTACTTTAGGGGTCTGGCCTTTGACCTTACCTGAAATAAAAAAAGAAATATTTGTCAGTAAATTTTACTACTATCTCTCTTTATTCCCTATAGATTCCATACTGACTTTATCAACCCATTTACATCCACTGCGTAACATAGACCTTCAGGAGTTTTGAGGGATATTGCCATAATTAACAACATTTGGCAGATGGATTGGCAATTGCAATAAGATGGGAGTGTCTTTGATCTGAAAGATGCTGCTGCCCATCCAGCAGGTGTATGTCCCTTGGGTCGGACTGCTCATGCATACCCGGATCAATGGCGGATCAAAAGAGTGTCCGGGAGGTTTTAGTGGTAGTAGGGTTCTCTCCTCGTGGTATGAGTTTAGCATACCACGCTATGGAGAGGGCAAGTCCCACATATCCCATTGCCAGCGCGCGAATACGCTGCAGCAGCGGTGGGAATGCGTAAAAGCATAACCCAGGAAAAAAAAAGGTGTATGTCCCTTAGTTGCCTTTTATGACACCCATAGGAAGATATGGCATGTTATATTCTAAGCTGGCACACATGGCATGATTCCATACTAATATTAAACTATTCATGACATTTTGTTATTTTTATGTATTGATTGATGTTTATATAAAAATCGAAGTAATATTCTATTAACAGAAATAGCCTGATAATTATATTATCAGCATGTTCCTTGTATATTTCCAAATGGTCATAGATATCCTAACAATCGGAACCAATCGGAACAATAAGGATAGAGTGGTAGTCCCTCAACCAGCCAGACTTGGGAAAGAATGTTTGATACATACATTTTATATAGTGTCTAGGAATTAAACTGACAGCTAGCTCATTCAGGTCATTTAACCAAGACATTATTTAATGAATATCATAATCATCATTAGCCTGTATAATGTCCACCGCTTAATATGGGGTTTGCCATAGTCACCATGCTTGGCAGGCAAGTTGCTGACTGTTGCCAATTCCTTGGTGTACAATTGTAATAGATGATGTTATAACATTTGTGTGGCGCTTGAATTCATGTCCCCGAAGACTTAAAGTCAGACCTACTTCACTATACCATGGAGGCTGTCAATAAATATGATTAACAAGATATAATGTTGATTTTGACAGAAGTCTCAGCATACAAAAACACTTCTTAAAAACATTGTTTACAATTAGCGGTTTTAGCTAAATTTTCAAGGTATCCTATGCAGTCATGAATAGTTTAATAATTTTATAATAGTCTAATATTATATATAAAATATATCTCTGCTAAATATCATTGACAAATATCCATGCCTACATCTAATAAGAATATATTTTTCTCTAAAAATTTCCATCTTACATCATTATTTATAGACAGTACAATATTCATAAGAAATAATACTACCAAAACTTCATTAATTCAGTACAGCTGCTCATATAAATAATCAGTGACCAAAAGTATAAAATTGTTGACAACAGAAAAAAATCAATAACATAAAAAAATTGTTAATTTATTTAATTTGGCTACTAAAACTATATAAATGCATATCAAATATTTTACATACCGGCACGAGCCAAGGAACCGTGCACTTTACCACCAAGAAGTGGCACTGTGAGGTCCAGCTCAGTAGACGAGAGCTCAGACACAAGGAAGGAGTCCTCTAGGGGAGCACCGCATACTGACAGAGTCAGATCCTCGGCGCCAACCTCGGCGAGGGCGCGGATGCGCTCCTAAAACACAACACACCAAATATTATTAAACAACATTAGGAATACTAAGAAAAACTATACCAAATCCCATTATTACTTGACTACAAACTACAATAATAACTATTAATGAGTGAAATCACATAATAACTGCAGTATTCGACACGGCATGACTAAAGTAAGGTTGGTTTAAAACCAACATGCACTAAGTCTGCAAAACAGCATATTCACCTTGATTTCGGCAATGGATTCTTGTCCATTGACGTCTAAGACGTGCGTCGACTGTCCTCTGATGTGCAACTGCATTTTGAGGGTTCTGAAATCGGAAACGTAATATTCAACAGCGTGGTCACCGAACACGATAACAAATCTTGATGTATTTCAGCACAAATATGATAAATTAGTTATAGATTCAAATATAACACAAACATTAGTAATAAAAACTAACACTAAAACTCCTATGGAATGTAAAAATTTATGAAAAACTTGGAAAAAATGTGTTTCACGTAAAATACTAACCTTATCAGCCAAGTCTGACAAGCGAAAGAAACAAAAATGGCGGACGGAAAGGGAAACAGACAATTGTTAGTGCTGCTACTTATAAAGACTAGTGATGTTATGATCAATACTTAGTCAATCGACTACTACAACTCCCATTTTGTTTGTCCTTTTTTAAACGCACATTAGTTAGTACAACAGTATTCTAATTGTACTGTGTATACTTACTTTTATATTTTATTTACAATACCTCCTAAGTGCGGTTTCGCAGTACGTCCGATCCGAATCCGATCTGGACCCGTGAAAATATGGTCCGTAGTAGCCGTAGAACTATGTCTGGTAATTTACGCACTAGATCCGATATCCGTCATCTGATTTCTTTCCAAATTTCTAGACCAATATATTCACGGGTTCGGATCGGATTCGGATCGGACATAGTGCGAAACCGCTCTCTAAGTCACATTTTTAGTAAAATGTTACCATAAAGTAAATAGAAAAGATATAGACTTTCCTGAACACACAAACACACTTATATTAATTTAAAATTGCTTCTCATTTGATAACCTATTTTTAAATGCAGGAAAGACTTAAGTGGGTTAAATTTGCACTACCATAAGCAAAACGTAAATAAAAGTTGCATTAAGACAACCGATTGGTAAATGGTATAAGCCAATTCAATTAATTAAATTATGAAATGTACAGTATCTTTCACCGGATCGTCTCGATGAGGCCGCGATGAAACCGGCATGCGGCAGTAGAACGCCCCACTGAGTTTATTTCGCCGGGTCTTCTCAGTTAGCGTATTGGATCAGGTGGTAGCATAAAATCGCATTCGTCGATATACTTATGGTCCGTTTAAATAAAGGCGCGGACCCACCTCCGGACGGCTACCCACGTGTATTAAGGTTCACTTTGTAAGAAAACGTATATGTTAGTGTCCACTGCAACCCACGGAGAGGTTACGCATGCAGTGGCGGATTTACCAGCAGGCTAAGTAGGCTGGAGCCTAGGGCGGCTAAATTTAGTACAATTTTAAGTAGTTCAATAGTATGGGCGGCAAAATTTGAATAGCCTACTGGCAACAAATGTGTAAGTTCACCACTGTACCCATGAATTGACGTTTGTCAAACAAATTAATACACGCAGCTAAAATGCGCCGCGTGTCCGTGCACAGCATGCGCCGCGGTGGGTCCGCGCCTTAATACTTATTATACTCAAAGACTATAAAATCATAAATAAAAAAATAAAATTGTATTTCCATACCCGACAGCTTTTACGCTTAAGCTATAACAAACTATTATAATAACTAAAATTAATTAATTTAACATATATTATTAAGACAAAATTTACAAATACCTATAATAGGCTTACATAAATTGTTTTTTATTTTATTCTATGAAAACCATTAAAATAATGATATGCTTATTTATTTTCGCTTAATTGCGAATGTATAAAACTAAGTATAAAATTATACAAAGCAATTTCATTTTAATTATACTTTTATTTCTGAACGTTACTAAAGTGACTGTCCACCCTAAAGCTCGTGATTGGCTGTCGGAAAAAGCGGCTGACTGACTGTGCCGTGTGATCTGTCCAATTTTGATGCAATTTTCTTAAAAAATGGTTAAATAAAATAAAACATTGTTACTTAATTTAAATATAGTTTTGTTAACTCCTTAATATGCTTTCACGGCTTCTTCGTCAAATTCTTTTTACACTAGTGCATTTAGTTCTGAATATACTTGTTGCTGTTCAAAATGTTTACCACGAATTTTGGACTAAAAAGTGCAGTTTACGCAATGAAACGGTGACCACGGCCGAGTTAAAAGTAGTATTAGAACATGTCCCTAAAATTAGCAAAAAGCTAAAACATTTGACCATTCTTTCGGATACAGATCACCATTCCCTGGGTGATCTGGCACGTTTGGTTATATGGAGTCTGGTAGCCGGAATACCATACGTGAGCTTTTATGATATAACAGGTATGAATTTTTCGTATATCTTCTAGTAAATAATCTATAAATATACTTATATAAAAATTGCAAAAACAGAGTTATGACTGTTGGAATTGTTACTACATTTTGGACACAACATGGGTACATGTTGCACATGATGATAACAATCTAGTCTACCACAATGAGCTGTTATGTAAATTTATAAACTGCAATAAATATAAAATGTTTAGTTCATTGTTATAAGATAAAATCTGTACTTGAAATATCAATGTCTTGTGTACATTACAAATTGTAATCCTACATCTTAGACTATAGCTTGCTGACCAATAATAATTTATAGTATAGAAAAGTTATCAAAAAAGCAGACAACACAGAAATCTTTGTTGTCTACAAATTAGTATTAGTGGTGTTGAAGTGTGTTTGTCCTTATGTCAGTTTGAAACAAAGTGTTAGATTGATACAATTCTTTTAAATGAAATAGAGGGCTTTTTATATATTTACTGTGTGTTATAAAAAATAAATATATAATCGCCTAGATGCTAATGATAGAGGGCTGATGTGTACCATAAACATTTATATTCAGCTTAAAGTAAGACAAAATTAAACTGTTAAGTCTTTCTATGACCAAGCATGAAACAAAGCTGTAGCTATAGTTACATATAAATAGTAAAATTAAACCCTCATTTCTGGAATAATAAAATTAGACAATTAGCAGGATTTAAAAATTCTCTTTTTCATCACATTTCCATATTTACTTAAGATTCCTGGCTTTCCTTAAGATTACAGTCATGAATCCTTCCAAATTTATTGTTCTTAACATTTAAATTTAATTTGTCCGTAACTTTGCCATAGAATGTTAAATAGTACATTTATATTTTAATTATTTTGAATTTATATATTTACAGGAAAAATAAAAGAAAATGAAGAGCAGTTATTTCTGGAGGTAGAGAGGAACAAAAAAGGTGTGCCAGGTTGCATTAAATGGTTCCAAAAACCAGATTTGAATGGTTACACAAATGGAATACAAGCACATACAGTTTACCTCAATATATTTACATATAAAGATGGAAAACCCAAAATAGCTGAATGTATAAGACGGATAGCTGAAGAAAAAATAATATGTGATAGACAATCTGGTGAATATACCGCACAAGAATTAGACAAATCTTTAAAGCTAATGTACCCTTCCATTCCAGACCCTGACTTAGTATTATATACTGGCCCCTCCTGTTACACTTATGGCTTACTGCCATGGCATATTAGACTCACCGAGTTCATCCAACTTTCCATAGATCATAGTATAAATGTTACTGATTTTGTTGATGCTTTGTTTAGATATAATAAATGTGATCAAAGATTTGGTAAGTGAGATAATCATTAGGCCTAAGCGTAATACAATATGTTAATAAATACTGTAGTTTGGTTTACCATCATAAGTGTATGTAACTAGGTGCCCTATTTATTTTAAACTACTTAAAATATAATTTATAGAATGATTTGTTGTTATCATAAAAGTAGTTGGCATTTAATCAGTCTTAAATCTAGACCAACAGGCCTGTAATGCAATGTTTACATAAGTTTTACGATTTATCTTATTCCTAATAAGTTCATGTTTAAGGGCTGGAACTTAATTGCATAGTCTTGTCTGTGATACCATTATTTTTATTTTTTTTTAATTTGCAGTAAATGTATTAGGTATGAGGCCATTAAATCAATTGTGACATAATGGAAAATTATATTCATACATCATTTGATGTACCTATTGTAATTTTTAATGGGTTTAATCTTAGGAAGACATTATGCATGTTAAATAATTATATTATATTTTTTCATGTGAATGTAAAAAGAAAATAATATTTTGTTTTTAAATATCTCATGTGTCTAATCTATTTTAATGGTCATTTTTATACAAAGTGAATAGTAACATTGCTTTTCTAATATCACCTTCAGTTATTTTGTGAATAGAAATGCTATAAAATATGCTAAGGAATTTTTTTTTAACGGAATAACTATACTTATTCCGTAGGTATGTAACTTTGTAATAATACTATGTCAACTACACAGTTCTCGGTGACAGGTTGTATGTGTGCCAATAATTTCTTTATACACCTGTATGCCATAATATATATTTTATTACATTTGTCAATAAAATGTGTGTACTGTGTTTTATAGATATGTATAAACAAATATTTATTTAGCTAAAAAAGGACACTGTAGCATATTTCAAACAACAGAAATGTCATATTTTTGCAAATTAAAATGTTTTTTTTCTTTTTTTTAATATTATGTATTTAATAATATTCCTTAATTTTCTTTGCTCAATTTGATCAACGGTCAAATTACAGTTTTAGCTTATAAAATTAAAAAATAACACATAATCAGTCATATAAGTTACATAAGATTAAGATATAGTGTCAACAGAAATCAGACATGAGATTTGAGATTGAGAATTTACAGCTAAATTGCCAAATTGGACCTAAAACATTTTGGATCTATAGCTTAAAAAACGCAAGCACACTTTTTATGATTAATTGCTTCCTTATACAGGGTGTCCCAAAAGGTTAAGTAGCTGGGAAAGGGGGTGACAGGGGTGGACACAATGGTCACTAGAAAAATAAAAAAAAAATCCGCTCTGGGTATTTAAAAAAAAAATGGCATTTTTTTAAAAACTTAAAATTTTACACCTTGTTATTTTTGATCTTGATGTTGATGACCTTGTTGTTATTGAAGATTACATAACAGCATTTTTTTTAAATACAGCCGTATTTGTAGGTACAGTTAGCACAAGGTGTAAAATTTTTTGTCTTTTAAAAAATGCCATTTATTTTTTTAAACACCCAGAGGGAAATTTTTATATTTTTCTGGTGACCCTTGTGACCATCCCTATCACCCCCCTTCGCAGCTACGTAATCTTTTGGGACACCCTGTATATATCCCTTATATATGTGTACACATGACACATTCAACAAGCAACATTATAAGCCATCATTGAGATAGGCGAGTGTATTCACAGGCAAGAATACTAACATAAAAAAACGCTGTAAAATAGATAAACACTTAAATATCATTAACATTGATAATAATAATGAGTGGAAATCAACCAACTATGGTTTATCTTTCAGATCGAATTCGGAAGGTATTTGAGGAGATATAACTAACAAGTGAAAGTAAACACCTTAAGCAATACTGACACAAATTGTGCAAATATATTCAACTGTAAAATAAAATTCTACATTTCCGCATGATAAGTAAACATTTTAATTTTTTCCTGATATAATAATATTCCTTATTGAATAAGGAAAAAAAACATTTTATATGTTTTGGGCGTTCTGTGCTGGTGACTTTTAAATAGAAATAAAAATGTTTTCAACATTTTCTATTCACCAAGACTGTAAATATTTGCATTATATTTTTATGAATTCCTTGAAATGTTGTATGGTCTTTAATTTATTGATATAAGGGATACAAATGTTGTAATTCTATTTATATAATTTTCACCTAGATAATATGATATTATTACTGTCTCACTGTGTCGTAACCATAGAGTATACATAGAACTATAGATTGCGCGTATCGCTGTAGTCCGTTACGTTGATTGTAAGCAGATGTAATGTATGAGTCAAATAAATTTGTTTTATTTTGGTTCGATGAGTCACTTAATCGAATCGTGCTTACATTTCATACCCTATAAGCCAGGCTCTATAGCTTATATTTATACTCTAACGTCGCAACTACGCTATATTCAAAATATCCGAAATTTAAGAGCTATGAAAATATAACAATATGGTTCTGTGGTTTGAGACTATGCTTTAAGACCAAAGCCCTTAGTAACCCAAAAGTGACTGTGCATTTAATTGTAGATATGATATTAATTCCGCATTTATATAATTAAATGTACAACTCTAAACCTAGCTGTACCTATCTTATAGCCGTTACAAGAAAAGCAATAAACATGTTAAATTTATGATAATAAACTATTTTATTTACAATTCTGTAAATATACAATAACATATTTGAGTGAATTCATTTCGTTTTCCTATCTCACATCATATCGCCCATCGTATTGTCAGTTCGCTTACGTCCACAAAAAATTGACACCTCTAAATCTTGATCGACCTATGCCAAAATTTATCGTACCTTTTTTAGGTCACTTATCGTTCCGTACCCAAAGTATAAAACGAGACCCTTACTTTAAAAATAACTCTGATTTAAGATTAAATGGACCCTTTAGTGGCCAAGTTATATACGAAAATCGGCATTGGAGAGTGCGAACTTTTTCCCTTCAAATGTTTTCGTAGATAAATTACTATATTCCATTAAGGGCGATTTTCTTTTTCATAGCCATTGAGTTTCCGGACCCAAGTCGTCGTATCTACTTCACGAAGGGTTATTTGTAAAACGAAATAAAAACTTCAGTTTTAATTAGGAGTGTTTATTAAAATAATACGTCGAATAATAGTGCACACTAAAATACTATACACAATGAACTAATATTAACATCTGTTGCACGCACTACGGTCTGCCTCCACCTGCAAGAGAAAAGAAATGGAATAATATATCACAGCCTTTATATTTTTGATGCCAGAAATGTTTGTTTATTTGAAGAATTTCAATACTTTAGCATGTATTTTTTATATTTTAGTGATAAATGGAAACCTTATCAAGCAAATCGGAAAAATATAATTGTATTTTTTCCAATAAGAATTTTAAATATTGAATTATTCAGTTATTCTATGTATTATTATTGTATATATTCTATTTAAGTTGTAAAATGTTGAATATAAAATTAGTTAATTAATATTAAATCCAGATAAATCACGGGTTGGCTAGAATATTGTCGGCCTACAAAAGGCACTTTTACAATAGCTTTATAGTTTGTTCTGTACTAATATTTTATTCGTTTATTGGCAAGTTTTATTTATTAGTAAAATCAAAATATAATGTAATATTAATTTATTAGTCTAAACTTAACATCATTTCTGGCATCACCTATTACCATGTTAACGAAAACTAAACTGTCTATAAAGTTTTATTATACGAAAGAATAAGTAAATTTTGTAGATGTTATAAACTTGGTTATACAATAACGGAAGAGTGTAGGAACATAGTAACGAAACCAGCGTCAGATACTTGATATTTATAATACCTTCATATTTATTGATACCTTATAATTTAGTGATAACCTTTGAGGTGATTCTATAATATATTTAGTACTTTCAAATAAATTTATATACAGATACACGCAGCATACTCATGAATAAAGAAAATGATCGATTACAGTTTTGGAAGTTCGGGTCAGAGATAACTCTGATAAATCGTCCGGATATACATATATAGACAACCGCGAAGCCAGTAGTAGCGATATCGGCTTTAAAGTCAGTTATAAAATAAACAATTAATCGTCATTGTTTTTCGGACGCACATACAAGGCCTTTCCCACTTCACTGGGCATAATAGCGCGTATGATCCAATCTTATAAAATAGTGTTATACTTACCGAATAATTCTGTCCGAATAAGTCCTATATAACGTATTTGTTCTTGAACTATTTATCTCAAGGACACACTATCAGTTTTATAATGAAACTTAATGTTCAAGTATAGGGTATCCTGAGGCAGTTTTCGTTACTTGTCGTGTACCTACACAAGTTATTTTTTTTCAATGATCGATTATATAAATTAATTATAAATCAAATATGTTAACTTGACTTAAAATGTGCGTTTTCGCGAATTGGAAATATTATGGCCAAAAATAAAGAGGTTGGGTTTTTCGTATAAAACCTAATCTGTAAATCTTTGCTTTGGGAGCAAAGTACACAATAATACAAAACAATAAAAGTACAACCTGTCGCATCGGTAACCTGATGTTCACCGTCGATGGCGCGAGTGACTGCCACTTCGCTCCCGGCGTCGCTCGTCCCTAGACCGCTCATACCTATCGTACTTGTCGTAGCTTTCCCGCCCGTGCGATCGCTTAGAACGTTCTCGTTCGTGCGAGCGCTTAGACCGCTCCCGCTCGTGTGAACGCTTAAACCGCTCCCGTGACCTTCTTCGCTCCGACCGGGACTCATAACTGATAGACCGTGACCGCTTCGTCCTCTTTCTAGGACGCTCATCGTCAGAATCATCCCGATATTTACTATACTCCTTGTACTTATCATAATCCCTACTTCTAGAAGACTTGTGTTTGTCATAGTAATCGTCTTTTTTTTCTTTTTTAGTTTTTGACTTTTCGGACCTCTCGTAGTCATCGTAGCCTTTCGATTTGGAGTAGTGTCTGTCGCTTGATTTGTGCGACTTGTCTTTTTTATGTTTTTCTTTTTTAGATTTTTTGCGCGAACCGCTGGAACTAGAACTTTTCCGCTTGCGTTTCTTAGGTTTCACCTCTTCGACTACCGGTTCTAGTTCTGAGGAGGACTCACTCGACGCCGACGAGGAATCATCTTCAGAATCACTGGAGGGAGAACTATCTTTATTGTTGCTTTTATAGGTTTTAGATTGTGGACTAGGAGTGTAGTCTTTTTTACTAGATTTTCTAACTTTTTCCTCTAGAATAGGTTCCAGTTTCCTAACAGCATCGGGTCTATCTACGGATTTGTAGTTATTTCTCTTGTCTCTAGAAAGGCGTCGCTCTGGTAGTTTGTCAGGGGTATCGCCGTCACCGGGTGGTGGGGTTTCTGACGATCCTGTAAAAGAGAAACATACATAAAGTTATCCATTGATAAGATTACATTATAACATCTATTGTCACTACTACTATATACTATTACACTATACGTACTTGCATGTCGATGTCTTTCCGGCGTGTCGTTGGGCGTGGTTGGCTCTTCGTTTTCCTTGGCCTCGGCGCGTCGCACTTCCACTTCGATCTCTCGCGCCGTGCGCTCAAACTCCTGCCTCTTGCGCTTTATTATGTCCTGGTAACATTCAATATTTTCTTTAAAACTTGTGTAAAACATTTCTATTATTAAAATGGGATATTTGCGAGTAGGCTATTATAACACCCTACGCTAAGAACCACTGCAGTATAGTGCGTGTAAACTGGCACGTTATTTTTTCGGACCTCTGGTAATATTCCATTGATCGAGAATCCGGTGACTACGTTCAATGTCACTTGACAGTTACTCGATTTTTTTGTCACCATAAAATGGCCATGATTAAAATTCTGTGTCAGTTTTGTCATGAAAACTGATTACTTAATTTTCAAGTAACATTCAAATTTATATTGTATTTTACTAACACCTGAGTCAACAGAGGTTAAATCAGTGTCATAATAATATGAACGCCGAGTATATATTGTGTTTGGTAAACATACAAGTAAACGTGAACATACAAGTAAACGTGAACATCCAAGTAAAAATGAACTTACAAGTTAACTATATTGATCTTTACATAACTCGAGAAGTCCTAGAGCGATTTGGTGTATCTGGTTTTGGTTGTTACGAACACAAACGCAGTTTTAGCCTAGAGCGAAGGGAAAAATACATTACTCTGTTGATACAGAGCGAGGCATGCCTAGACTTAGATACTCGTGTTCCGTGTTTTCAACAAATTCCCTTTAATCTATTTTTTAATTACAAAAAAGAGCATGTCTATTTTAAAGAGATAAATATACTTACCGTTCCCTCTGAGTACATTTACCAAAATATCATCTTTGTTAGAAAAATATAGATCAATATAGCAAAAAAGTGAACATTAAAGTATATATTAAACATGTTCTTATATGTAAAGGCTATTTTAGCATTAAGGACTATATTGAGGATAAAGACTGGCTTCATGAAACTTCTTACGTAACACTTTCTAGAGACTCAATACCTAAATAATATAGTAATAAGCATAATAGTGTGATGTTCTGTGAACTATCTGTAATTGTTAATATTAAACTAGTGTTTAGTGCCTGTAATAGGTTTACGTAAATAAAAATAATTGTTATATGTTTAATTGTATAGAATAAGTAAGGACAAATAAAATTAAACTAAATAAATATTTTTCTAAATTTCCAAAATAAACGAATGACGCGCAGGATAGATTGTGGTTATACAAATATAGAATATATTTAGATATCGATAACAGACCTTTCTTTATCTGTCTAAATAAATTTATTGATTTCAATGTTTTTATCTTGTTATTCCTTGAATATGATATGAATATGAAGTACTGACGGATAGATAGTAAAATATTAATACATTTTGTCCATTGTTTTGTTGGTTTAAAAATATCTTCGAATTACTGCCTTTCTAATGACAGTAACATTAGAAAGTCAGTGAATTAAATATTAATTTTATCGCTATCATGTGGTAATTAAAAAAAATAAAACATCTCCCGCATTAGTTAAAGAAAACCCTGTGTCGCGGAGATAAAACCCACAAATACTAATCTTGACAAACCTTCAATTCACGGACACAAAGTACATCTAGACTCAGAACAATTATCCGTGGTTCATACAAATAATTGTCCTGGGTAAGTACCGAACCCAGAACACCAGGTCTCAACTACTGAGCCATCAGTGCAGTCACCGGATTGTGGCGTGATGTTCTGCTTATACTTTAACTGTATCCGTCCGTTAACATCCACTGCTGAACATGGGCCTCCTCTTAACAGACCTTGGCAAGCCAGGTCGCCTTAATCACCATGCTTAGCGGGCGGATGCGTGATTGCAGCTGTTGTCCATCCATCAGCTGTGTATATTTCAAAGCAAGTTAAAAATTCGTAGGAACGTGAGTAGTTAGAGGCACTTAATAAAATAAATAAAAGTAGCTATACTGTAGACAACTCACTTGCAGCTGCTGGTCGGACACGTCAGTCTGTGCTTCGTCCCCGCTGTCCCCGCTGCTGCTCTCGTAGGCGCCGAGCCCTGCGCGTGGACGAGACCATCGTTATATTGTAGCAGTGGGCCGACGGCTACTATCCACGAGACAACAATACTACCCACCCACGATACACATAATATAACAACTTACAGGACTTTTTAATAGACGGAATATATTTTTAAACCTATTATAAAGAATGGACACAAATAATATGTGTTTTATTAATAAACAGTTTAATTGAAATTTGAATACTAAATATAATTTCGAAAATTGTGCTTCGCATTATTTTTTTAAAAGAAATCTTAACTTGTTAATTTTAACACATATAAAAAAAAATACGGAGTCATATGATAACAATATAATAATAATATATATTATTATAACTTTATCAAAACATACTAAATATCAATGAATATTTTATACAATATAACAACTATAATAAATTCTGTAGTATCCTTACCAATGATTCCATTAAACACAATGTATTTAAACACTGTTGATATAACGTATTGCCAATTAGGTCAACACTAAAAAACTAAGCTTTGCTGAGCTGAAATGAAAAACTGGTAGAACATACATGGCGGTTTAACAAACATTAAAACACGTTTCTGCAATGATATTAAAAGCAAAACCACCATGTTTGTTATGGAATTATCTGGCAAACTCTTTGAGTTAGTTGGTTAATAATATTATATAATTTATTTTAAACGTAATCGAACTTTTCTTTAACCCGCTTCGATTACACAAAATCAAATACATATCAAGGCAAGGTCAAAGAAAAAAAGTATTTATCTCCACACAAAGGTTTTCCTTTTCGAAATACATTCGTCCTTCCTGGTATCTACACGATCCTTCAGACATATCATTTCTTTATCAATAAAATGTGTTATGTATGTTAAATAGTTTGCGAGATATTTCCGGGCGCAAGTCGTTAGGAAGGTAACTCACCGAGCCCACTGGCGATAGCGGCGAGTGCCTTCGACTTGCTCGCTTTCATGGCGTTGATGCGCGATGCTTTTACCATATAAATAAAACCAACATTAATAACACACACCACATGTATTCAGTTCTCAACTGGCAACATCTGAAATAAGACTTTATTAGCGTTGAAATTTTAATATAACACAGCACAATCACAGATAATTCTTCGTATCACAGTGTCTGTAGAAGACAATATATGAACAAATCACAATTAGAGTCAATACGCGACTGTTTCTCGCAGTAGAAAGTAATGTCTTGAGTGAGATGGTTCCGTTTGGGATAAGCTTAGATGGGTGGAAATACCTTGTAGGGCGGTATATCGGGCCAATTCTTCCTGGCTCACCGTTTGGATCTCCTGGTCGGTTACCTCTAGGAGGATTTCAGTCAAGGAGCGCCGGACTGCAAGCATCTGTTAGCGGTATACGTTATTATAGTAAATATGTCTTATACTAATGCACCACCAGCATCATAATATTATATGTTTTTCTCTTTCTGTTGGTAAAACTACTAATAGAAAAATATAGGTTATGCTTATTGTAAACTTTCAGCTACAGATTGAACGGCTACCTAAACTACATTTAACTTAAAGGAAACTGTATATGCGGTATAATTGGCTAATGGTGTTGCTGTCCCAGATAAATACATATGCAACATCCCATAAGGATGCATAGGCAGTAGAAATATATTTAAAAAAATAGTACATTTTACTCAATTGATATCTGATTTGCATCCAATGAATACATGTCAAACTTGATATCACTTTATCATAAAGTTAAACTTATTGAATAAGATTCTATTACCACTTCTTGCATGATCTCCTCTTTGCTCCTCTTGATGAGGGGCTGCTCTTCCCTCTCTTCCTTGACAGGAGCTCGTTCTTCTTCTATTTCTTCTTTGACAGAACTCTGTGAAGATTCTTCTTTCAGTTCTGGTTCCGTTTCCGAATCAGATTCCTGAAAAATGATTAGATTGAAATCAATACATATACTAAAAAAGACCCTTCACTAATCTATCTTTACGTATATGTATACATAATAACAAATTTTCAGACGTTTTTTTCACAACATATATAACGAATGTTTATATGACTAACAGGACATTATACGCGAAGCGTAGCGTAGATTGCACCGCCACCACAGCCCATAAACAAAAAAGCAAAATGGATCATACATTTTTAAGATAGTTTTAATATCATGAGAAAATGCATGATTCGCTTCATTCTAACACCCAAATCAATGTTCTGTACATTGATGCACTAAAGTATACTATTATGTCACATTATAAACTAAATTAAAACATTTCACTATAATAATATGATCTAAATTACTATTTCTAATTACTATTCAGTTTCAGTAAACTCCGCAGATTTATCAGCTGACAAATCTAGGGTAATTTTGCTGAAACATACGAACGGTAGCTCATGGACTCGGAAAAAATATATGCGTACTTGTTATACTGGTTTGTGCCAATACCAATAGAGTTCAGAAAACAATTAATTAGGAAATTATTTCTATTAAAAAGAACTGATAAAGCCCGTTTATGTCCAATTCTGAACATACGTCTCCTATTAACAAACTTTGGCAAGGCAGGATTGTTGAGCTTGTTACTGTATTCACAACGCTTGCAGGCAGATTCATGATCGTAGTATAACGGTAAGTACCCTTGAGCTGATAAATGCATCACCTAAATATCCGTTAGTGGCCTCTTACAACACCTATCTGAAGACATGGGGTGGTCTATTCTAATCCGCAATAGGCATGAGGCAAGATTTTGAAATCCTCTTGCGCAACGTGGGTAGTCATTTTCTAAGTACGAAAAACACAATATTTCGGTAATAAATTTAAATTTAACGAAGTTTAAGCCATATTTCTATTAAATTTTAAATAGCGCGCGCAAAAAGGCCTCAAGTGTCATGGCGTCGGCTTCATAGCCGACGCCATGACACGTGAGGCCTTTTTTGACGTCACGCTATTGTAAAAAATGTCATTGTGTCCGCCAAACCTAACGTAGTGGTTAAATTCTCTTTGATGGTTACAATATCGTGACGTCATGCGCCGTGATTGGTGTTTCAGTCAAAATGGCCGATTGCAGTATTTTATTATTTTATTTTATTAAAAATCACATTAATCTCAAGGTTATATATAAAAATAAATAAGTGTAATAATTTCTTTTTATATGTACTTTCCCCTAAAAACATTAAATCTTTAATTTTTTGATACTGTCGTCACGCCTATTATATATATATGCACTACTCCTCGGATATAAAAAAAAAGTGTATTCATCTAAGATAGCAGTTGGTTAATTATATCTTATTCTTCTCATAATGTTGAGAGGTTGAAATGTGTTGGTTCTATCTTTTAAAATATTTAAAAGAAAAATGTTATACTAACAAACTTGCTCTTGGGTGGTAAAATGGGCTGACCTCCCGCTTCAGCTTTCATCCTCTCCAGTTCTTCTTCTTCAAATCTCTTCTTTTCCTTCTCTGCTTCTTCTCTTGCTTTCATCTCATGCTCACGTTCTATTGCTCTCTGTTTTTCGCGCTCCATCTTTTCCAGGCCTGTGGGTAGTATTTTGGAGAATTAGTACTTGGATGAATTTAAAATATTTTCTTAGTATACTTTAATGTACCCTCTGTATGCATGTAATGCTATTGATTCCAGTTGTCATAGCATTATTCATGTTAACTGTATAACAGAGAATGGAGAATGTTTATCTACCTAACACCAAATGTAGTAACAAATTGGTTTTTCTACTTTAAAGTTAATGAAAACTTATTGATTTGTTGTTTCTATTAAATAAGTAATTATTTTCGTGATGTCAAAGTCGATAGAGAGCCATAATTCTACAGATGCCAGTATACTAGAATCGCGTCTCCCTTCGAGTCCTACAACTCAAATAAGTAAAGTTTCACCTTCTCTGATCCATGCGGGGAGCTGCCGACGTTTAGCTGCATCGATGGTGGGGCCGGGGATTACTGTAGGCACCACTATGGGCTCAATCACTGGTGGTATCACAGACGGCTTTTCTCTGAAAAAGTCAGTGGTGCTATACACTTTCTCGAACAAAGTATGCTGAAGAACAGGCGAGAGTCATTTCATTTAACATTTTTACTATTGTTGGTTGTATAGGTTTGTAGTATATTTTTCAGGAAATTATAATATGGAAATTTAAATACAATATTACTAAATCCCGTCAAAACTTTAAATTATAAAGTTTTGACGGGATTAAGTACATCTTGTTTAATGTTATTAAATATTGCGACACGCCATATCTGTTTACATGATGGATCGACGACCTAATTAAGGTTGCAGGAAGCCAGTGAATGAAGGCCACTAGCAATAATTCCTGCTGGAAATCGATGACGGAGGCTGTGGATTTTCAGCAGTTGACGTCTATAGGCTGATATAATGATTATGTTTTTTTTTTATATATCTATGTAAACATGCCAATAACAATCAACAATTTTCATATATAAATATGTTGGCTACTAAAACTATTTTGGTAAAGGGCTAATTACTCATAAATGTAATGTTCTTCATACCTCTGTGATCTGGAACTTCTTGATGACTTATGTTCTCTGTTCTTGCTCTTGGAGCGTCTATCTCGACTGGAACTACTGCTTCGACTGCTGGTCTGTGCTGCCTGCGGGGCGGTCCAGTACCCATGCTGGAATGTAGGAGCCGGTGTGCCAGTAGTGTAGCTGTAATTAATGGAACAGATATTAGATATGTGCTCTATAGTTTTAGATTACTTCTCTTCTTCAAATTACCAAACCAATACAAAATAAAATCTTTAGTAGCCATTAAAAGTAAATTTCAGGCACACAAACTTCAGTTTTATAATATTATAGTTTAGACACAACTCAAATTATTTTACCCCACATATCCGGAGTTGAAAATTAATATTTATTTATTGTTTCTTCCAATCTCGAAGGTAGTCTATTGGTTTAATGTTAATAATCTACTTTTAAACGAAAACAAAACCAAAGTCATTAAATTTTCTACACCTAATGTGAAACAAATTGATACGAATGTGCAAATAAATGGTATTCGGTTGGAGCCAGTGGAGTCAACTGTCTTTTTGGGAATAACTATTGACTCCAAATTGCAATGGGGCCCACATATTGCGAAACTATCAGGAAAACTTAGCTCTGCGGCCTATGCTGTTAAAACTATGAGACGACTCACTGATTTGGATACTGCTAGAATGGTTTACTTTAGTTATTTTCATAGCGTAATGTCTTATGGAATTCTTCTGTGGGGAAACTGTGCGGACATTGACACCATTTTTGTACTACAGAAACGAGCTGTAAGGTCTATATATAAACTTGGTCCGCGGGTTTCCCTACGGGAGAAATTCAAAGAGACTAATATTCTTACAGTCGCATCACAATATGTCTATGAAAACCTTTTATATGTTCATAAGAATATAGATAGTTTTAAGAAAAAAAGCGACACTCATAATGTTAATACTAGATCTAAGCATAATCTCGTTTTACATGCTACACGTCTCCACAAAATTAGCAATTCTTTTATGGGGCAATGTATACGCTTCTACAACAAACTTCCTAATAATGTAAGAGATCTTTCAACAAACAAGTTTAAACGTTATGTCAAAGATAAATTATGTAAAAAGGCTTATTATAAAATTTCTGATTATGTTAATGACAAAACTGCTTGGGAGTGAGTTGCTCTGAAACAATACTGCTTTATTAATCATTGTAAAATATAATTTATTTAAAAAAAAGGATTCCTCTGAGTTTCTTGCCAGTTCTTCTCAGAGTTGCCACGTCCAGAACTGGTGGTAGTAAAAGAATGGGACGCATCATAAGAACATGATTTAAAATATTTTAAATGTGTCTATATGAATAAAGAATTTTTGACTTTGACTTTGACTTTCCTGCATTTACTGGACCCCTGCAAGCTTTAATAGGTTGCCCAGCCTAGCAGAGGTATTTTATGGTATTAAACAGTCAGTTTTAGGTACTGAGTAACTTGTAAGATCTAGGAGACACGTTACATTCCAGGTTAATGTGAATATATCACTTACTATATCACACACTAGCGACCCACCTCTACACACAGGTGTAATGATGTATTATGCATATAAACTTTCACTCGATCCATTTAAAAAAAACCTATCAATATCCATTGCATAGTTTAAGGGTTAACAAGAATACTAGTAGACTGCAAAACTATGCTAGAAATCTGTTAAAAAAGAATACAGTAATAGGGTTAGATAGACAGCAGGAAGAGAATTTGTTTTATTTCTATGTAGTGATTGTCAGGCTTTGTATGTTTCTACAGCTGTATCTATTGACCAGCTTGATATACCTACACCGACATAGAGAGAGAAGATATCAATGGTTTATAAAGATTACTCAACAACCAATGGACTGATTCAAAATTCATTAACATATTACAACAATACATGGGCTTTCAAAAAACTCACCAAATGACATATAGTGACATATGGCTGTTTTATGTTGATATCTGGTTAAGAAATGCAAACAAAATGACTAAAAATATAGCCTCGTCCCAAATTAAGGCTACTATTACTATATTTGATGTTTTCTAAAATATTAAATAATACCTACTATGTTATTCAAAATGTTAAGAAAAAAGAAATCATCTCATTTAATACAAAATACCATTATAGAACAGCAATAAAAATAGATATATTTTTTATTTAAGTAACAATTTTGGGTTTATTTATTTAAAAAAATACTGAATATTATCCATTTGATGGAATGTGTCAGCCATAGATCATGCTTGAAAGAGACTGTAAATTTGTATGTCGGTATCTTTCCAAGACTTTAAATCTATGCTAATTAAACTTCATGATAAAACCGACAAAACAACTTAGTACATTACTAAACCTACAATAGCTTGGAACAATGCCAAATATTTTGTCCGTACACAAACTGTACATACAGCAAGAGACAAACATTTTGTTTCTATGATTATTACTACATAATACAGAAATCCCCTAAAGCATCCATATGTCTTTGATTTTTCATCATATTATTCTTCTGTGCCTTGTGGTTTTACCCACCTTACTCTGCTACAGTGGGTTGGAGCTTGATGTTTTGTAGTCTATATATTAATCCAGCTTATAAAATCTGCATGCAAACTCAGCCAAATCTATTCAGTGGACTTTGAATGGAAGAGTAGCAATCGTTCCTCGGCACATACACACAAACTTAACTTGTTTTTAATCTCAATAGGATATATAGATCGTATCCTGAATGTTTAATATAAAAAATATCTAATTGTCATGTGTTAATACCATAAAATTGTATGTTGTACTTGATCTATGATGATATGGAAAACTTTAAAAGTGTATATTTAAGTAATATCTTGTTACCCTTTTCTAATATAAAGATAATATGATATGTAAAATACCTACCCAGGCATTGTTGTAGTGGTGTCTGAAGATACAGAGTAGCCATCAATAATAGGTGGCATAGCCATAGCAGGGTCTGGTGTTGATCCCCATCCTAGAATATATACAGGAAAAAATAATTATACATTTCATAAAGAATTTGTAACAAAAATAAAGAATAGTATATACTAAATAAGTTGATTATTAGAGCATAAGAGAAAGCTTAGATCTAATTAGGAATTTCTTGTAAGTTTCTGTTGAAAATACTGAATTAAGTTTAATCTATATAAAAAATTTAGGGAAAATTGCAGGAAATAACAGAATCACTGATGGACAAAGCGCCCAGCTTACAGCTAGTTTACTATAAAATACAGAAGTTTGCTTTGGCTATGAAAAGACTATTTTAATACATAAAACATAAATTTACCGTATGAAATGATTACCAACCATAGAACTAGTGTTGCAATTATAATAGATGATATGACTACCTACCATAACATTAGGGATTTAGGAAAGAACATTCAATCGCCTGATTTATGAGATAAATGGCACACATGTAGCTGTTTCTCTAATATGATAGGGTATATGCGGTAATAGTAGTATAAGGATCTCAAAATTCTATGACCACCAAATACTGAACATAAGTTTACTACTATTTAGTCCAGTACTAAGTATAGTTTTAAATTAAGCATATGGTTACAAATGGATTATAAGCAATAAAATAATAAATGAACAATTGTGTGACTTACCCCACTGGTTCCAAGAGTTACCCCAAGAATTAGTAGCTGCATTCCATTCAGCACCAGGAGGTATCGGTCCTTCAGGACCATTATCAGGTTTTTCAATCTCCATGGGAGCCTCGCCTTCTTCCTCGGGTTTTATTGATGGAGGCGGCGGCGCTGATACGATCACCGCCGCTTCCTTCATAGCGATCCATTGCTGAGCTAAGGCTGCCCAGTCCACTTGACTAGAATCTACATTTTGATAAGCATTAGGATTCAATGCCCATTGCGTCGGATAAGCAGTGTTTGCGGCATCTTTGCCGGAATACATGGTGGATATATGATCAATATACACTAAAGCTAAAAAAGATTTTGAGGTCTCATATCACTATGTAGGATTAGCACTGTTTACACAAATATCGAGATAGTCCATTTAGGTTAATTATGCTACATAAGCCAGAAAAATAAATTTCACACTTAGCCGGACTCGGCAGTGCACATTTTTTCATAGATTACCATAGACTAATAATGTTATTTTTTGAAGGTTTTCGTACACTTCATCATTTTTGGTTTTGAGCTACGATTTGTCTATGATATGTTAATAGAAAATTTAGTAAATGGAAACTAAACTTCAAGCTAAAAATTATTACAATTCTTAAACTTCAACTTTTTTTATATTTATTAAATGGATTATCAAATGTTTTAAACATGATATTTATATTATTAAATTTAACGCCATCTTTTATTGATTCGTAGTATTAAATTGTTACAAGTAGGGATGTTTAAGATTTGTTATCTACTCGATAATAGATGGCGGAAAGCAAATTAGTTTCGCTGATAAATAATAGATGGTGCTAACATGGCATTTTAAAGATTTTATATTTTCGGATTTTAGTAGCATTTTTTTAGGTAACGACTTGAAGCAAAAGTTATTGAACCAATGTAAAAAGTTTATCCCCATCAGAAATCATTCATTTTGCCAAAAGTATGAATTACCAGAACATGGTCTATTATGAGGGTAAGGAAATGCTTTGTTGCAGTACCTTTATACATCAGACTTTTTTTTTTTGGGAAATGCTTTGAGTCTTGCGTTCGTTTCCCACACCGGACAAGAAATCTTTGTGTAAATTATAAGATTTCTTTCCGGGTCTGGTTGGTTGAAGGACTACCCTCCGTGCCTCGGAAAGCACGTTAAGCCGTTGGTCCCGACTATTATAACATCATCTCAAATAATCTTATATCAAGGAACAGGCATCAGCGTTTTCTTGTGTGGTACAACATAATATTGCGGTCACCAATCAGGACCATGTTCAGCAGTGGACGTCATACGGGCTGATGATGATGATGATCAGACTTTTCTTATTCTACTCATTTGATTTTCGAAAATGCCGAATCCAAGGTTTTATTTTAGGACGACTTAAGTACCAATTTATTTCTAAGGATTTTATTAAGATATTAACAGAAGAGATAATAAAACTTTTAGGAGTTAAATTTTGAAATAAGTATAAGTTAGTGGGTAGTAAATTAGTAGGTCGGTAAATACTTTGTGGGTATGTCTTAATTGTCATAGCTATACATAAAGCTTCTTCGTTTTTTTTTATGGTTGAGAGATGAGACATTTTGAAATTCTAAACTTAGAGACCTTTTTTATATTTATTTAAGGAAACTCTACATTCTGTTTAACATGTCACTTATATAATTTATAAATTTATAAACTTTAAGCCAATTACAGAGTTCCACAACAATGAAATTTTTGGTAAACAATATTCTTCAAAAGCATTTTATAATTTATTTGAAATACCTTTTAGGCGATATTTTGTAGTTTCAAAACATGTTTTACTGAGTTTTTTTTACAAGGATATTTTATTAAGAACGTCTATCTGGTAAGTAAACTGTTAACGGCAACGCGTGCTGAAAGTTTTTTTCTCGGACGGACTTATTTAATTAGCCCCGAGGCTTTTGCTTCTTCACCGGGCATAAAGGCGAGCAGAGCTCCAGCCTAGATGAATGGTTTAAACACTACAAATTCAGCAACCTGCGCAAGAGGGCGTCCCCTGTGGGACTTGGACCTCGGTTCAGGGCGGTGGCTGTCGGGGAGATTTATTGATTATGGCTTTTAGTATTTTAGGGGAGTTTTGTGTAACTGTCGCTCTACTTTTGCGGGCCTCTCAGACTTTGGGTCTACGAGGGCATAGTAAGGCGTGCCAAGAGAGCTTTACTTTTTTTTTATTGCCAGATCATCATAACAGAAGTTACAAGGATAAAATTGCGTGGATGCTAGTCTAGTAATATCTTTAATGAATAGACTAAAACAGTTCTGCACTGATCTAAAAAAGTCTTTCACAATTTAAAGTTATCACGGAGGCTTGTCACGGAACAATAATTTGACGATGACTTCGATAAAAATGTCTTCAGTACTGTCAGTTAGTCTTGTGTAGTTCGTGAATGATGAACGAATAGGAGCCGTATCTAGCTTCGCACTGTATTAGAAGAAACGTTTCCGAACGCTGATTTGTAATCGGTCTAATAGGTCAAATAGCTCTTTTCGTACTTCGTACATTGTAAACCGCGAGATCTTTTAAGGGCGAGCGAGAACGAAAAATGAAATAGCACTGACTGATTGTTTTTGACATGTACGTCATACGAATTCATAGTACTAAAAGCCTGTTCAAGTATGAAGGAAAATCAAATATATGTTAAATCAATACAATAGTAACCATAATTTGGTCACCGTGGTGATTTGGTGGCTGCTCTGTGGTCCGTTCAAAATACGTTCTAAGTACTTAACAATGTTCCTAGAGAACGTATTTACTCTGTGGTCCGCACTGTGCTATATGGAAATGCTGACCGAGCTCAAAGACCGAATAGAGCTGTTAGAGCTTATAGAATGAACTAGTTCACTGTCCGAAATGAACTAGTCGGGAGCGATCTTGAAAACGACCGAGCTGGCACAAGGCTACTGTTAGTGGCGGATTTGCAGTATCGGCCGCCCTAGGCCCCAAGCCATCGGCCGCCGAATCAGTTATTGGTATTAGGTATTTAAGCGACATTACCGTAATATATTGACATATATAACATATTTTTTACATGTTATAGGTAGTTATAGTCACGCTGAATTATGAAATATGAAACGCAAAGACATTTTTATCAAAGTCATAGTACGATATTAAGTGATTAGCCTCCAGGGGGTCTACTCTCTAAGCACGAAATCGTAGTTACGGCCGTAATTACGGAACGTTTCCTACTACGGATCACCTACGTACATATGTTTCGTTCGGGGTCCGAACTAAGAATGAATGACCAGAATGACCAAATGATATGACAGTTCATCCTACTCCTGATGTTTTTTCGCCCGTCCGAAAAATTGAATTTGACACTTGTTTTGACGGAACGTTATGTCAGTTTTCGCGACAGCAAAGTTGTTATCGTTCTCGTTCACGAAAATTGTCTATGATTCCGTTCTAAACTATTCTAAGTTTCGAGCTACTTTCGGACGGGCCCGTACTTTCGTTGACGGACTTAGAGAGTAGACCCCCAGGTTGTTCGAACTGTATATCTTACAAACGAAGCAGAAATCGGGGTAATAATAAGGGAAAGTATATCCATAAAATATAAGTCACCATAAGTTGTCTATTATGGGAAATGAACCCAAAAAAAAAACGGCCAAGTGCAAGTCGGACTCACGCACGAAGCGTTCCGTACCATTTTGAAGTGCCTGTTGACGTTATTAATATCGAGCAAATAGAAAAAAACAAAATGGTTTGGGAGCCCCCCTAAATATTTTATTTTATTTTTAGTATTTGTTGTTATAGCGGTAACAGAAATACATCATTTGTGAAAATTTCACCTGTCTAGCTATCGCGGTTCTCGAGATACAGCCTGGTGACAGACAGACAGACAGCGAAGTCTTAGTAATAGGGTCCCGTTTTTACCCTTCGGGTACGGAACCCTAAAAACCAGGATGAAGAAGAGACTAGATATTGTTACCACTTGACTACAATTGCAGTTGTAATTGATGAATGAAAAACTGAAACTTTCTCTTACCATTAGAAAGATCCGCTATCCGGAGTAAAATTGTCTAATATTATCAAGAATTGTTTACAAGAACGAAAGCTACGTAAAGCCGCTGAAAAGATAGTTATTTGCTTATATGCATAGGTCTGGGGATCTGGGGATTGGTATAAAGATACTTAGGTACATATCTGGTTTATATGTTACAATTAAAATGTTGTAAAATCTCACCTCTTTACAGTTGGGAAAATAATATTTTGCCTATATTAATATATAAAGCTAAAGAGTTTGATGGTTTGCTTGAATGCTCTAATCTAAGGAACTACTGGTCCTACTTGAAAAAAAATTTCAGTGTTATATAACCTATTTTTGCTTATTTGAAAAGGGTTCAGTTTGAGTCCAAGTGACAGTAGAACACTGACTCCTAAGACACAGGATATCCCAGCTTAGGAGGCAGGGTTTAACAAATTTGTACGCCTTTCAAAAAATGTGTAACACGAGCTAGATATTAAGCAAATTGTAAGGTATTTGTTCAATACAATTATTATTATTTATTGAGGAAGGTTATAGGCTATATTTCATTATGAAGTTCCTACGGTAACGGGACCTACGCGGGTGAAACTACTTTAGTTAATTATATCTACGCAGATGACGTGGCAGGCTTCTTGAATTCTGAATTATTCCTAAGAATTATACAAGACGAAGTGTACACAAATAATTATTAACACATTTTATAAAATTAATTTATTATTATCATTTATATTTATACAATTACAAACGTTTACATTCATCCTTCACAGTCATGTGCATCATACTTATACATTTACTCCACAAACTAAAATAAAATTACATTTAATTTGCGAATTTATTCACCACACGCGGCATACGAAGCGCACCTCACTCTGCTCGTGTACCGACGATAGTACTTCGCTCACTTACACAACGCAAGTCTTTGTATTTGCACTAAATTTAACTTAACGCTAATAAAGGTTCTTCTGCGTCATGTTTCGGGCTGACGAATTTGGAATTTGCTTTCTTCCATTGCTCTTTTTTGTTCAACATCTTCTGTTTTGTCGATGCCAATTTTGCTTTGGCCTTTGATAATTTTGGTGCCTTCGTGGTCGTTTTGTCAATACTTTCTAAGGTTTCAATTATGTTTTTCGGTTTAGACAATACTCTTCTCGATTCTTCGCTGATTTCATCCATCGTCGAGTTCTTATTAGCGTAAACTACAACAAAGTGTGAGTAGGCGGAGTTAGATCCAGGAGCGTTGATGTCAGCGAAATCTCTGAAGTTAGCGAACTGATCTTGGTTGTAGTTCGGTCTGGGATTCGCTATGTAGCCCACTTCGTAAGAAGGTCTGCCATGGCCATTGTTGTAGTACGAGTTGAAACCTTCACTATAGTCATCTTCCTCGTTTTGGCCTAAGAAGGTACCTCCTCGGATGATTCCAAAGTTTCCGGAACCGAGCAGACTGGAACTTGCATCGACGAGTGGTGCTGCGGTAGGTGTGCTTTGTTTAGCGAAATTTTCTAGATTCCTGTAGCCTCCGAATAGTGGGTAATTAAGAAGGGACCGATAAGAGTTCGGTCTTTGACTGTATGCTGTTTCTTGATTATTGAAGCCTAACCTATAGTTGTTTTGCTGCCGTGGTTCGAAAAGATTGGCGAAAGAGGGAAAGAACGATTGTGAATCGCCGACCAGCTCTATTGAGTGGTCGGTGTGAACTTCTGATGCAGCTGCTTCTGGTTCATTGTATTGCTTAGCGATGCCTGGTGGGGGCGCCACTGACTCTGATATGATTTCTGATGATTCTGCGTTCAGATCTTTGGTGTCATCTGAAACAAAGGAAAAATAATATTAAAATATATAAAAAAAAAAAACAATTAATTGGCCAAAAATAAATAGATGGTATTGAAATAAAGTTATTATATAACTAAATAAATACGTAGGTATTTAGAAAAAACGCGGAACCTGGGTCAATTTATTTTAATTGTTGAAAGTGAATTTAATCATTTTTCTTCGACCTATTCAAATATTCAATTGCGATTTACACACTACTCAAAGGTACTTAGGTACTTTAGAGTATTGGGTGGATCAACATTGATTATTATCTCATTTGAAATGAAATGAGCTTACACAACGCAATTTAGTCTTATACGTTGCAAATTTAGTCTTGTGACGTTTTATAATAGAGAAATTAGCTGCCGCACGTTCAAAGCCTAGTTTGTCTATTTAAATATTGACTGATTGATTCTAATTGGTTTATCGACGTTCTATGACAAGTGGAAGTTGTGGCACAACTTTTCATTTTCGTATAATTTACTATGTAGTTTCAACCTTAATGGAACAATGAGTGTGACTCACTTCAAAAAGCTAAGCCAAAGCTCTTATACATATAACCATTCTGGTCATGTGACAGAGTATTTAGGGCAAGATTTGGGCTTGAGAGCTATATCAGCCCCTATCATAGAAATACATAGAGATTCGCCAGCGACGGATATATGTAACGGTAATTTTTAAACAACAAGTACTGATATCATCTCACTCCTACTGATGTCTTCGTTGTATTATGCAATGAACTAGCTAATATGTTGCAAACCTCGCGGCAAACTAAATAGTGTCCACCCGTAAAAAGTTGCTCCTTTTATTTTAATTCTAAAAAAGATAAATTACATAATTATCTAACCACATTAAGACATAGGCAATTTCTATTGTGAGACTTCTATTCATATATGTTAATAGAGGTTACAATGCTGATAGGATTTATAGTCCAACTCAATTTGTTCTATTGACTATGTATAAGAGAAATTCACATTGTGTCACAGTGAGCAGTACACTAAGTTTCCATTGTTAATCAAAACTTGTCCTGAATTCTTAGATACAAAAAGCTAGTTTTGAAATGGTTTGCTTCCTACATTAAATTTTGTGGTTACTGTTTTGTCATTTTAGAGAATGGATTAGTCAACTGCCGCTTGCCGGGAGCATTGCACTAAGAACATAAAATCGTAGCTTGCATGTTCATAGCACTTTATTTCTTTTTATAATGTAATAAAATTATAAAAGTACCTACTAACTATTTTAGTAATTTATGAATGAAATTAATTTTAATAGTATTATGCTAAATAGATTATAAATCGAAATATTAACTTTTTAAGGTAAGTAAAAGTTTAATCTGCGAAGCAAGACAAAAACCAATACCTATGTACCTATATAAATAAAAAAAAATCTTCAAAAGTATGTACGTGCATAACTTGAGAATGACTTTACTAATTTGGCTGATTAAACTTTTATACTTTCCATGAAACAAGGTTTCCATGAAAGATAATTTAAGCAATAATCAAGCAAATGGTCAACCAGGTAGCATTTAAATAAAAGTGAATCGCTAAAACGACACAACGCACATAATATACGAAAGATTGGACCAATTTGGCGGATGATTTTTTTATTATGTGGACTAGGTCTGTATGAAAGAAAAAATACATTTCAATGACATCCTTTCCCTTATAGTTCCGTGACTAGGGGCAGACGTGTCAAATGAAAGTTAGTTTGTCCTTCGGATTTAGTCATTCTTCCGGAGAAGTCTATATAACTCAAGCAGGAGCTGACTGTTAATACCTACCGCGCAGCAAGTGAGTCAAATGTAAGTATATTATTATGTGTAAATTATGTTCTTGGTGCAGATACAGCAGGTGTTGCAATCAATTCTATTGCAGACTGGTAACACGTGGTTACGTGCTATGTGTGGTTAGCGGTTGATATCAGGGATTTCGTAGGAAGGTATTTCCTGGTTAGTAGCTTTCTATTAAGTGTCTTAGAGTAAGTAGTTTTAAATGATTAAGTGTCTGAATCGCGGTAACCCGAGTTATACAGCGGACCCAATATATTGCGGCAGAAATTAATGTAACAATTTATTTGTATGCCAAATTCTACATTTATGTAATTTTGCACGATTAACATCAACATTCTAAACTCATACCATGTCTATAGTTTCAGACTACCGTGCTAAATCAGACGGCTGGATGTTCGATACAAGCTTTTGATATTTTAGATAATTAGACAATATGGAGAACATTATTAAGATATTGGGTTTCTCAATTAGTAAGGTATTTGAATGAGTCAAGTCTTGTATTCGATGGGATCAACCGTTTAAAATAGAGTCAAAAAGTCCGAACGTGACCATGACTGCTATAAATATAATTAGGTAGTAATACACACTATTATATACTTATCACTTACATCCCGAAATTCTTTCCAACTCGTCACAATGAAATTATGATACCAACTTGCGTCATAACGCCGGCCCAATAAAAAATTAATGATTTTCCTTTAAATTCTATTTGTGTTTTTCATTTTCTACTATAAATAATGTGTGCAAATCATCTTAAACATTACGAGTAGAGAGCGGCTAAAAGTAATAAAACTATTTCATAATTAGTGGCCTCTTTTATTTAGTTAAAAGAAGGTTGTCCACTTGAAGATTTTATCGATAAAACATTAAAGAGCTGTAATTATCATATGCATACTCGTAAATAGCTATATCGCAATAATTTCCTCTATTAGAAAATGTTACGTGATTACCTGATACGTGTTTCATATAGTTATATAAATTACCTAAACATGTGTATATATACATATCTATAGGTTCTGGATCTTTGACTTGACCTGCGACAAAAATATTATGCAAAGCAAATAAATACATATATTATTATTTTTATATATAAATTGACAAAGATTTTGTACTTAATATTTTAAATATTACATATATTCGAAATTGAATCTTTCATAAGTTTCAAATTCGAATAGGTATAGGTAATATGCTTGTTTTTGCATACCTCACCTTTATATAATCATTTCTTTCTTTAACAAAGTTTATAATAATAAGGTGAAATAAAATATTATTTTAAAATAATGTAATATAAAGCGCAATTAAACCTTTTGAATATTAATACTCAACAAGCGTTACCGTGTCGGCTATACCTACTCGACCGTCACAGAAAAACACTAAATTGAAATAATAAATTTATTGTGTCATTATTTTTATGTATTTTATTGATTCTACTTAAAAACTGTCTCCAACTACTACCTTATTGTAGACAGCAAACAAAATATGTACATAGCAGTAATTAATTTATTTGATAATAAAAAACAACAAGTTGCAGACCGATTTAAGGGTTTGGCGTTCCTGAACGCCAAGCCCTTAAATCGGTTTGTATGGCATGAAAATGCTGTTATGGCGTAATGTCCAATAAGTTAATTGAAACTGATGGATCCCAAGCCCATCATCCAAAAATGAGAAAGCTTTTAGTCTCATATATGCATACGTACAAAGCTTTTAAAACTGTTGTTGATATACTAAAACGAGTTTAGTAGCAATAGAATTAATGTTACGTACTGAATGAATGAAAATGAACGACGTTACGTATTGAATGTAAACAAACAGTCATACTGCGGTTTCCGTTGACACTTTGGTACAGCATAATAATATGATATGTTCTGATATCTTGGTCGACTTGTGTGTGACATAATGTTAGCGTTGAAATGTTCTTAATTGTGATCTTATCGCCATGTTAACATATGTAGGTACCGCAATGATTTGCGATGCGGATTTGCGAAGCAATTCGAAACTTTTAAGGTACAATGTGAGGTATTTATTTACTTTAACCTGACTTTTTGCACAAAGTTGCACAGAGGGGGCTTGGTTAAATGTACCTACCTATTTTCTAACAGTAAAACTGGGTGATGCATATAAAAAACATGGGACCATCTATTTGTGTATCACATATTAGTCCTACGTATAAATATGAATACTTATGTTGTCTTCTCTATGTCACGATAAAATTATTGAAACATATAATGAACTTTTAATAGTATTTTGAAAGGAAACGAATCAAGCTAAACTCTTTTTGTGATCTGCCATAGGCCAGTTTCACTAGAAAACTACACTATATTCGAATCAATTAATTTCTCAACAACATACCAATGTGAAACATAACCGTAATTCTTTAGTTATACATATTTTATTGTAGTTATTTTGTCATACGTGCGTTTACAACATTTTAGTTTTACATATTACGTATAAGTTAAACAATATTTTGGCCTGTATGCCAGTGACTTTTAACCTTCGACACACTAACACGAGGTATTTTAAAATAACATTTTTTGTAGAAAAAATAGGTATTTTGCAAGAGAGACAGGTCAAATGGAAAGTAAAGAAATACAAGTAAAATTGAATGTTTGGTAATAGCAATTATTTATAGAGAGGTCAATTTGGTTCCGACACTTAAAACTTAATAGATTAATTATTATATTTACCAATTTTAATTATTGAAATTGTAATTGCGAAAAGGATGATAAGTTAAAGAAAATTTCAACAACTGAATTCTGGTTGGTTGGTGGGAACTTTTATTTTATTTTATTAATGGCATAATTATCAGCCAGTACAAACGACATTAGAAAGGTTTGAAATCAAAGCAGATGCGATCAACTGCACTGAAGATTTTTCGTGACCAATGATTTATTTTATGTGAGGCAAATATCGAAGTCGTAAAATTAAAATGGGTAATATTATATTCATTGTGTCTCTGCATTGCTTCACGAAACCGATATAATAAGGCATGACAAGAACATAGTTCAATAAACTAAGAGCGTGTGAGATGCTGGGAAATCGCACAAAAAGAACATTACCTCAAATAAAAACCACCAATCAGGTCATTATCACACAAAGTACTAAAATACGATTAACTTCATGAGGCCAAAAAGTTTAAATGTATTTCGCCAGCTCATAATACTATCATTACAAAATAGGACAACATAATCTTCCGAAACTAATGATGTATGTTTTTGGGTGGACCACATTAAAGAAAGCTAGAACTTGACCAAAATAGTTGAAAATGACCAGATTATGTCAGAAAACTACTTGTTAAATCTTTATCTTTATTGCTTTGTGACATAACGTTTTGTGGTTAACAAATATTTGGGTACTATGGACTTTTACTGCGACGACACTGCAATTGTTTGAAATATAGTAGAAGCACAGAAAAAACAATAGTACAAGCTAGAAGTAATGAGCAGGGTCAAGTACCTACGTGATCAATATCAAAATTTGTCACTGTTTTAACCGAAATCAGGATAATAAAGGCACGCTTAAAGTATCAGTTAACATCAATACAAATCCGAAAATATTTAAAGATCCGCAAAAAAAAAATTGAATTAGAAACTGTATCTTTAAGTGCTTCGTTGATTTGCCCATTCAATATTTCTTTAAGGAAACCGCAAACTAATGAAGGCTTCTATAAAAATAATTCAATGTATGCATAAAAAACTCATGACTTACTAACAAAGTGACCCAAAGACACCATTGATAGAATTTACATATTCGCATTGATGAAATCATTGAGTGCAATGAACTAAAAATAGTACGATTGTGTGTCATACTTCTATCTCAAATAACATAAATCTTACCTGATTGATTGAGTATAAACAAAAATATAAACAAAAAACTAGTTTTTTTCGCAGAGTCAATTTGTTCTGAAAGTGTGATTAACTGCGAGCAAAAGTATCGCAAATCGAATCATATTGGTCATCATTGAACAAAGAAAGTTATGCGAAAAAAAGTTCTCAAAACAGATGTAGCTTAATTTACTAGACTTAAAATATCGCTGTTTCTTTATTATGTTATATTTTTACCAATATTCGGATATTTTCGGGTAATCAGTACTCAGACGAAAATCAAAACTGTTGAACAAATTATGCAGATATATCACTTTAGCTCTGATTGTATGTATAATGTACGGCAAATGGAGGTTTATTCTATTCTGTGCATGTAATTGTACGTAATGATGAGCCTGTGATAACGGTGTTTTTGTTAAGAGGGCAAAGATCAGCGTGCGGTCTTTTGAAATATTAGCTTTAGTCATCTTAGTGGGTTAGTGAGGTCGACTTTATAGAGCTATAGGCTTTTTTGATAATACCAATCTATAATAATTATACCAATAGCTCTATAAAGGCGGTCAATGTAGGTTTCAATAGATATATGGATTGAGGTTGTGGATTATTCCATCATAAATTGTTTCGATACTCTGAGAAAGTTGTTCGTAAAGTATTGCTGTTTTAGATAAGCATTAACTATAGAGTTCAAGCCATCAACACGAAGTAAACCTTACATTAAATGTAATATTGCGAATTGATATTTTTTTACCAGTTTAAATAAAAAGTGCTGTTCCGGAAATCTATTTGATAGCAAAGCTGTGTATTATAATTACATTAAATAATGACAAACGTTCAAAAACTGTTATTATTAAATAATGTTTTTAATAGGTTCGATATAATAGGCATAAGACTAACAAATTATAATTAATCCGTTGTAATACGTGAACAATATTTTTTGGTAATCTAACTGACGCGACGGACCTATTTTTTTTTAAATTTTTCATGCCTATTTTAATGTTGTTTCGGTCAAATATTGAAACTATGTAAGTTATTAATCAATAAAAATTGTAATCTATAACACTTAAAGCAAGAGTAGTTGCTTATTTTAATTTTGCTTACTTGCTTAATTTTAGCTAATGTTAGTGCTTATAATATATTCGGACTTACGGACCATCGTTCACACTATTATCTAAAAAATTAATTGAATAGAAATTGATAACAGATTTAGTAAAAACTTGTCGGTAGCATGGGACTCGTAGAGTATATATTACATAGATGTTCCTTCTTATGACTCTCTAATGCAATGATTTGAAATAGGACCGGATTAGTTCGGGTTGAGATAATCGATGGTACGTGATCAGAACTAGAAATATAATAAGTGAAAGTGAATCTAAATATCTAAAATTAGATCTGTTATTAACCACGATTACAGAGATGACATAATGTAATGTAATTTGACATTTAGGTATATAAATACCGATGACAACTGTAAATTCTAATGCAAATGATAATGTTTTCAGATGGCTGATTTGTAACCTAATTTCATATACATAGCATTATTATCATGCATACATACATATTATGGAGAGTTAATATGTTCAATTAAACACCTCGGAGCCACCCAAATAAAGTACGCCACTTTTGTGATAGTTCACCCTCTAAAGTGTGAAGTCACATGTTTAAGATTATTTACATGTAAAAACGGTTGAGTACAAACATCAGTTCCTTAAGGGCAGAAGGATCTTAGGCGGTCGCCACGTAACACTAGTAGAGAAAGATGTATAAACTTAGGATCACCCCTATAGACCTTGTCACTCCATGTCACACTTCGACCGTTACGTGTAACGTATTTTATGAATAGCCCCTTGGTACAGAATAAATTATAATATTTTTCGATTACAAAATTATAAGGGTCATAGGGATGTCATATCTCTATCGTTGTTAAAGACAAAAACCGTTTACGTCCATAGCTATGAATATATTATTGTGCCGTCAATAGATTTTGAAATCAAAAACACGAATGAATAGGTAAAACTCTTCGTGATCTCGCCGTAAGATTTTATAAACGAAATTTACCAAAACGATTTAATAATGATTCCAAATATGCAATTTGAAATTTGACCAAGTTGCAGCATTTCACCATATGTAATACTATGGGGCAAAATAGCTATTTGGGGCAAAATGATTGAATTGCCTCTTATGGCTAAAAAAGCATGTAACATTAAGCAGTATTGCAATGTATATGAATGTGAATTGCTACCATAGATATTATACGATGTTCATTTATTATGTGCAACCGCATCGTTAATTGCTCTATGTGCTATAGGATTAAGACATTTATTTTACCTTTCCATTTTTTATATGGTCATTGGCTACTCCTAGTATCATACTTGTTCAAGTTGCCCCATAAGACTTTGATATAGTTTGCCAACTACGGAGTGTCGCAGTATCGTTTTAAAATCTGTATCGTTTTAAAATATTTTTGTCCGTGGGAGGACGGCTAAGAATAAAATACTTCCTCCCCGCACGTTGGGAAAAAACGCGTGGTGAAAAAGTCGACAAAACCCAGCACGCTTGATGGTAGGATTTAATTATCCGCCTGGCTAGCAACCACCCTCACATGTAAGGCCTGCGCCAAACAGTTTTACTGTGTTTCGTAGTGAGTATGTGAGAGCCAGAGCCCGAAAGGGTGTCACTTGAATTGCGTGTTCCATCTAGGACCCTGTCTGTGCTTACCATCAGGCAAGACTAGGGTCAAACGCAATCAAGAAAATAATAAAAAAAAAAAAAAAAAAAACCGTATTTCTAAATTATTCCTTGAATGTACAACACCAAAACGAAATAAAAGGCTGCAAAACACAGAATGCTTGTATAATTGAAATTAACAAGTTAAAATTTACAGGAATTTAACAATTGTGTTTATTTTCTGCACAGTTTCCCTTGCTCGGTTTCACCCGCGTAGCTCCCGTTCTTGTGGGAACTTCATAATAAAATAAAACGTTTGGAACACCTGGATACCGTAGCTTTATAATGGTTAAAGATTTTTAGAAATCGGACCAGTAGTTTAGGAGCTTATTCAATGCTATCAAAGAATCAACAGCATACAATCAGAATAGATTTATAATTTTAATATAAACTAATAATATGTACCTACTTAACTAGGAAAAAAAGACAAAAGGTTATGAAAAACACACAAAAGAATATGAAAAACATGTAATATGTCTACATAAGTTTTATTAGGAAGAGAAGTTGATTACGATACGAATACTTATATTATGAAACCGCTGCTGATTTCATCTATCGTTATAGCTCATAAAATTATGAGAAACGTTTTACAACTACGATAACTAAATGATATTACATTTCCGCATAAATAATTACCATTTTATTCTTATTAACCACAATAAATACCTAAAATGGGCAGATTATAGACTTACCATCATGTCGTAGGATATCTATAATTCTTGCATATAATGACTTCCCGTTCAAAATAAAATTACAATACTATGTTTTCCTGACATTTGTAAGAACGCAAATTGTGTACTATCAAATGGTGTATCTTCATTGAAATATCCGTTAGTTATCTAATCGCAAATCTATATGTCCATTATTGTCTGTCATGATGGAGAAGAATAATAATATGAATAAATATTAATTCTGACTTTGTGTTTAAAAAGGAAATTCATTAGTACCTTACTGATGTATTGCTTGTAATAAGCATCGTAGTGATTGTATCTGTTGTATATTTTGTACCATTGAACATCTTTTTCCTGGATTATAGGTTACTACCCGAAGGAAAACTTATTTTTGTAGTTTTTTTTTCGTATAATTTATATTGATTGTTATGAAAATGTTAGCATTTTTACTTTTGAATTAGCAGAACAAGTGTGTGAAAATCATTAAAAAAAATAATGTAATCTTATGTTGACTTCTCAATTAACCTAAGCTGTATAAAAGCTATAGATACTAAAGCTGAAGAGTTTGCTTGAACGCACTAATATTAGGAACTATTGGTCAGGAAAGATTTAAAAAAAACTTTCAGTTTTAGATAGCCCATTTATCTAGGAAAGCTATATTCAGTCAATAATTAAGTTATGAAATTCCTACGGGAACGGGAGTTACGCGAGAGTATAACCTAAGCTGTATTAATAACTAGCAACCCGCGTAGCTAGTTATTAATACAGCTTAGGTTATTTCGACTATAACCATACTTACCTAACGACATTCTAATTAGTTCTAAAATTAATTCTACTGATCTTTTGTATTTAATAAAAATACCAAATTCAAACGCAAAAACGATTAAATACAATTATCTTTGTGTAACACTAGTAGTCGTTACAAACACATAGCAGAGCTATAAGATGATCAAATGTACATATTAATAAGATAGCTAAGGGTCGGTCCGCTCCACGTGAATGCAATTACAATAATAAGAATCAATTAACACATAAATAAAAGGATTTTTATCATAACTTTATGTTAACACACATTACAAAGTATAAATTTGTATCGAATGAAGTACCTAATGGTTGTGGTTATAAAAATAAATAGGATTGAATATTTAGTAGCTCGCCAGTCTTATTAAATGTTTTAAAAACTACAAATGTAGAAATCTGCGCAATAGAGGCATCAGACGAAAGTTACGCTCAGTTTAAATTAAATATACTTTAAAATTATTACAGAACGTTTAATTGATAATATTTTTTACGTGTATATTAAAAATACAATTTAAAAAAAAACCGGCCAAGTGCGAGTCGGACTCTCGCACGAAGGGTTCCGTACAAGTGCGTACCTATTTTTGATATCAAGAATACAACAAGTAACATAGTATAAAAGTTCTTGTAGTTCGTTGTAACTTTGATCGAATGAATGAAAGGTAAACTACTAATACTAAACTAATATGAAACTAATATGAAAGGTATACATCTACTTGCCAAGTTTCAACATTATAGTTCTTATAGTTTCGGAAAAAAGTGGCTGTGACATACGGACGGACAGACAGACAGATAGACAGACAGACATGACGAATCTATAAGGGTTACGTTTTTTGCCATTTGGCTACGGAACCCTAAAAATGAACACTAACTAACAGTGTTAGTAGTTAAATTTGAAATAGTCGTCTACGCATCATAGTTCAATAGGTCATGAGCATAAGTTGCGCAGATGAAGCTACCAGCAGTACCTACAGTCTGTAAACAGAAAAAGGAAACGTAATTTTTAAAGATCGATTTAGTATAACGAGCATGGTTTGCTTCATTCATACAAATTTTACCCCCACATACTAATTTTCATGTATTATTATATCATGTTATAAAAAATAAAATTGATAAAAGCAACAAAATCGTTACAGTTCACGACCTATAAATATTTTAGGAGTTTTATATTCGTCTTTTTCTAGAGGCGCCTTTAGTAATAAAAGTTTGCAGTATTATCCCATACTGGCGCTGACTTCTCAAATAAAAACAATAGTGCTATTTACTTGTATTTAGTTTTTTAACAAAAATATTTTTACCAAAAAAAATCTTAATTGATGTTAGTTATTACCTCAATACTTGTTGTATGGTACGTGGAACCTCAACGTTTCCCAATAGGTACATAGTCGTAGTGGGTATATGGAGCGTGTCATCGATTTGCTTCGGAAACGCTCACACTCGTTATGTGACAACATATTATTATTGTGTACGTTTGCGTACTCTTTGACTATCACATGAGAAATATGGACTTCAATTAAGATAAGTACGTGTTCGTAATTCTTATGAACCTCAATTTAGTAAACTGAATGTGAGGAGATTGTGAAGAGCCTTATATGTTGAATGCAACTAAACTACGTCCCACACTTACATTAAACTGATATTTAATAATGTAATGAATTTTAGCGTTAAAATAATGTATAAAATTAGCTGCTGAAATCCCGAAAATTCGTTAAATCATAGAATACTTTGATATAATAATTGACTTGTGAAACATTAAGATATAGATTACGGGTATATTGATTTCTATACACGTTTGGTACGAAGCTCAGTTACGTAATAACTGTTTTAAATGTTGAAATAGTCCACTTATGTAGGCGTAACACTTAGTATATGTCTGTCATTTCAACTGTATGTCTCTATTCACTTATACCTTCAACAAGGTATTGATGATTATATTATTATTCAATACAGAGTGTTTACTGGAGATGGTGCCAGTTAAGACAGTAACATCAGTAATAAATCAATGCAGTAATAGTACCTTATACTTTTATTTGACACACCACACGTGTTTAGCTCGACATGTTTAACAACATTACATGTCTTATTGGTGATAGGTTTGATTCAAATCAACTGGCTGGTATACGTTCGTACTACGTTTTACAAAGCGATAATGGTAATTGAAACTTTGTCTGTCATATTCACATTCTGCGACGGCAGTACACATTAGGACGGACTCTGCGACTGAAAAATGAACTGTTTTGTTAACACGTTTCTTTTTCCATATTGTAAATTGTGTTCCAACCCGGGCTGTTGCGAGGTGGTCGGACTGAATCATATCATATTGTAAATGTTTCTCATGATACTGTAAAACTTGATGAGCAACAAGTTACTCTTGAAATCGTTCGAGACTCATCCAGTCATATTTCTGCCACTTGATCCGATGGATTGATCTGATTGATTGATCTAGTCTGACAGACCTTTTGTTCGTCTCATTATGATTAAATTAACTCGACACATTTTTGATAATGTACTTTAAATATACAGCGCTAGAGTGTGTAAAGGATCAAAAATCAAAATAGGTTAAAATATATAAATCTTATGTTGAGTTCTTAAATAACATGAATTTTATAAAATTATTAAAGTTTTCTGTTGGACTATTTTTTTCTTTTTACAGATTACTAGCAGAGTTTTGCAGTCTACTTGTATTCTTGTTAACCCCTCGTGCTAAGCTTAAATGCTTGTGTTACGAGTGGGTTCACGTCGGTAGTGCAATGGGTGGGGTTCGAACCGGCGACCTCAAGATCACAAGTCCGACGCCCTAGTCATTGGGCTACGGCTGCTTTCCTTAGATTGTAAAGAGATCATCATTGATTTATCATAGATACATATGAATGTGGGCCGATTTAAGCCGGTCGGATTAAATCTGTTATCTGCTCTTGAAAAGTAACTAAGTATATACAAAGTTTTAAGGTTACACAAAACATGACACGTTTGGTGTGTGCGTCGTCTAATCAAATTTCTGACACTTCCTCCGATTGAGTCTTCATCTATTCTGACAGTTCTTTTGTTCGTCTCAGTATGATTAAATTAATTCGACACATTCTTTTCAGTGTGGGCAAATCATCACGACATTTCAATGTCACTGACACAAAAAATTGAATCACGGAACAATTATTATATGAGGTGCGTAACGTCAAATAGATTGTAATAAAATTAAGTGTCAGTATGAATTATAATTAATGAGATATAGATCATATTGATATGAACACACAAATGAAGTACTAAAAAATAATTATAAGTCGCACACCCATGTCTAATTCTTAGTAAATTCTTTAACAAAGATTACTGACGTACATATTTCACTACTGACGTACAGTCAAATACTTGTACATATACAACTGAAGGAAAACTTTGCGACCACTCAAATGACGTCTAATAACCATTATTCAATTGCACTGCTTCTTTTATTAGTTCTCATATTATCGTTTCCCTTTAAAGCTTATGGTGCATAATAATTAATTAATTTCTAAGACTGTTCATGTTTGTAACAGAGTGTACACTAATTATTATTGGGTTGAAGCAAAATCACCGGTTAAGATTTAGAAGGTAATGGATAATTACATTGGTGTGGATTTTGACATACTCGTATATGGTTCAGGAAGTCTTACAATTAAATTGTGTCAGTACCTACTTTATTTAAAAAAAATTAAAAACGATCATGACCTTCGTTTGACAAATAGGCGTTATTATAAAATAAAAAGTATGGTGTCGAATCCAGAAATAATTTATTATGCCAAAGTTACAGCTGGGCAAAAAAGTCTAGAAACGGAACTATTTTTTTGTCTGTTGGCAACATTCCCAAAATAATGTCATTTTATAATAAACAAAATTAAAATCAATAAGTAGAATTACTTATTGAGTTGAAAAAATAATATATAAATAAAATAGGAATAAATATATGTCTAAAAAAAAACCAGGCAAGTATTAAGATTAGGTTTATATGCTATTCGGTTGCAACGGGTTGCCACACAAACAACACAGTGGCGCCCCCATTATTTTCTACTCTTTTTTGCCAAGCTGTAATTAATTAAAGTTTTTACACACGTTCTCGCGGCAAGCTGGCTAGCAAAAGTAATTAATGAATTAAAAAGAATAACCGTTCTAAAACTATGAATTACCCTTAATATGAAGCATTTCCTAAGTCTGTATCACTATTTGTGGGATTACAAAAAATAATAACATTTCAATCGAAGTAATAACATTGCCGTATCTTATGGCAAGTTATGGCTAAAAAGTCAATACAGAGTTTTTTTTAAAGAAATTGTGGCCTCGACTACATTGGTAATTTTATAAATATCTAGTATACTTGCCTGGGGCTTATCCCAAAGATTCTTCGAGAAAGCCCGCACACTAAATAAACTGAAGCACTGTACTGATTATGTATATTTTATGTATAAATATATCGTAGACGTGGAGTCCATGAATATACTGATACGTAAAGTTGGACGGCATCAGATCAGATGAACCAATTACCTGAAACGAAAATCGGAAGTCCGAGTGTTAAAAGAGACATGTGCATGCATAAGTTTGGACAGTGTGTGTAACAGCAATATGTCAAAGAACAGAAGAAAATATTTGATCTTATAAATTGTCAATTTAATACTCCCAAGATATTTAAATACACATAAATTAGGGGCGGGTAAGTCGTTATCTAATACCAATATGGTGTGAATGAAATCGAATCGAAGAATTGAAAGAAATGTGTCCATTGCGATAATGTTATGTCATTTCTATAGCTGTCATGGACAACCATTAGCTATACGTATAATTAAGTTTATTTCAAGTAAGTAACTTGATGATCTCTTGTGACTTGAGTGTATGAAGTGTTTGTTCCCGTCAAAGATATAGCCACTATTGACACCTTTGAGTTAATGCTGTGAGTTCTTTACATAAAATAATATTTATAAAGACATAGTAGCTAAAGCTTTGTGTGTATTCAAGTAGACGGATGGGTACTGTAGTGAGATTAAGGTTTTAATCGCTCACTACATTGATTGACCGGTATAACGCCTTTGGGGGTGCGTAGCTCAGCAGGGCTCGCTGCTGCTGGTCCTCGAAGAGGGTGTGTGAGGGGTACGAACACTATACACTATCACTCTTTTATAAATGAAAGAAGGAATACTTTATAACTTTATATTAGAATTAACACATAAACACACAACACATTTTACTATCACAATAAATTAATAACGGGCTCACGTCCCAACTTCTCGACAGCACAAATCTCTCTGTGTAATATAAATATTATTTAGTTTTTTACAATATTAATAATCTTTTATTCGTCTGACTTTTAACAACATCAAGATTGAAGTATCGATTCATTTCTTTATTTATTTAAATATAAAAATAGTTCTTTATTCCAATACGGCCAGTACGTCATACCGGTCAATCAATGTAGTGAGCGATTAAAACCTTAATCTCACTACAGTACTAAGGTATGTAAACATTAAGTATTGTAATGTATGTGTATTATTAAAGCCTTTGTGAGGAATGTGCGATTGGTTGAGTAGGTCTGTTGGTTCCGATGACAATTCACAATGTCACTTCTTAACAAAGGTGTAAAATGTGTTGTGATAACTGTACTTTAGTGATTTAATTGTATCTGATTCTTCTTTAAAGCAAACGATTCGATCTTGCGGATTTCAGTTTCTTATACCTTGTAGATAGCATAGTGATTTTTAATAAAAAAATATAGTTTTAATCAGCTGTTCAAGTTTTTGTAATAACTTTTATTAAAAATATAGTGACAGTTAAATAGACGAAAGACAATATTTTAAAACAAGTTTACCATTTAAATAAATATAAAAATATAGTTAACTATAAAAACCCGGTATGCCATACATCTACAAGATTTATGCAACCGAAATCCGAACGATCGAGTCGCTCGTTTTAAGGATTTTTTTTTATCCCGAGACCGCTAAATCTCTTCACAAATGTCAAGTACATTTGCATTAGCGATTTTATGCTAGCGATAACTCCTCTATAGTAGTATTATTTCTCTCAAAGCAGCTAGTAATGGGGGATGACGTTATTTCAAAGATCCGATGCCCTCGTAGACTCAAAGTCCGAGAGGCCCGCGAACTGTACAGTAGAGCGACAGTTGCACAAAATTCCCCTTAAAAAGTAAAAGTCACAATCCCTCAATCTCGTCGCCAGCGAGCGCCCTGAGCCGTGGTCCAAGCCCTACAGGAGGCGCTCTCTTGCGCAGGTTGCTTAGTTTGTAGTTTTAAAAAAAATATTAATGTTGGAGCTCTGCTCGCCTTTATGCCCGGCGAAATAGCAAAATCCTCGTGGCTAACTACGCATGTCCGTCCGAAAAAAAAGTTATTTAAAAGATATTTGTACCTATTAATAAAAAATATTAAGTATTTCACTAATGTAATTACTATATATGGTAGGTACTCTTTACTCTTAAAGCATATATTTTGGATAAACCTGATTTATAATTAATTTCATTGTTTCATTAGTTTGAAATGTTAACCAACGCCGATAGGTAAAGGAGATAAGCGTAAATATCTTCGAACCACTTTACATATCAAATTATTTCGTAATAATTGGAAATAAAATTAATCTATTTTTTACATAGTATCGGTTATTTGAGCGATATACCATTACCAGATAAAAAATGCACAAGCCAGAGTACAACGAGAGCTCTATATGCATGTATAGCAAGTTTTGTCAGTAAAGTGTTACACCGTTGGTGACCCTGATAATATATTCATATAGACAGTATGATAGATTTTTTGTGAGAAGTCGCCGTTCATACTACCTGTATTTAATAACTACGGATTAAATTACTGTTAACTCTTAACGACAGAACTAATTATTCGTATATAAAATATAATAATATTTTAAGGAGGAATGATTTAATTGTTTGCATTAAATAGGCGCCGCAACAACTAGAAATAATTTTAAAATTATTTTACTAATATAAAGCTACGTTATACAGGAGTAACATAGGATATTTAATTATAAAGTTCCCACGGGAATCCCCAGCTATACGGTCCAAACTGCGCGGGGGAAGCTAGTTCGTATATCATCATCTTCTCGCCGTGGTCCCATTTGGCCATAAGGGTAGTCGTGAAACGGTACCTAAACGTCTCTGCCATACTCACATCTTTCTTACACGTGTCATCTATCACACAGTCCATCCTCCCCCCTTATCCTCCTGACCCTTAGTTTGCAAAGAACCATCCGATGCCCTCGTAGACCCGAAGTCCGAGAGGCCTGCGAACTGTAAAGTAGAGCGACAGTTGCACAAAACTCCCCTAAAATACTAAATGTCATAATCCCTGAGCGAGGTCCTAGCCCCACAGGGGGCGCCCTCTTGCGTAGGTTGCTTAGTTTGTAGTTTTTAAACCATTTATTAAGGCTGGAGCTCTGCTCGCCTTTATGCCCGGTGAAGTAGCAAAAGCCACGAGGCCATCTACGTATGTCCATCCGAAAAAAAAAACACAGTCCATCCATATATTTTAATGGCCATCCTCGTCTAACATATCCATCCATCTTCATATTCAGCACTCTTCTTGTCACATGCATGCCATCCTTACGTATAAGCTAGTTCGTATATATGTCACTTAATAAAAGCGATTGATGTAAGTGATCTATTGTAATTGACATACATAGACACAGTACAGTGGGCGGGTAATAATCAACCTCTGCACCGACTCTGTGGCTAACGAACGATGTCTGTATAGTAATAATAACATCACTCGGTAACACCTAACCATGGGATTATATGCTGCTAGGGATGTTTCGGAGGATTACGGTTTTTGATTTGAAGACCTGTTATAATAGATACTTAGCCATGTCATGAAATTGTATCATTGGTATAAGTCTACAATGGTGAAATAATCTGAAATTATAACGATAAGATAGGTAATAACGTTGTAAATGTTAGAGATACAATATTATTATGTAAAAAAAACAAAAAATACTTATATCATAAGTATTTTTTGTTTTTTTTTTAAGTAACACATATATTTACATAATATGTACCTACTTGTTTTCATGTTTTATTTGCGACACTAAAAGCTTCTGGCAGGAATGGTCGAGCTTCCTTGGGTTTGCATAGAATTCAAAACATAAATATATATTTACTGCTAAAATTTTAACGAATCAAAATATAAAGAGGATAATGAATACAATAATAGTTTTACTCATTGGTTTTGGACGACGGATCTATATAAAAACATACCTACCTATTTTCTGTTTAGTCAACATGATCATAAGTATAAAATATTGAAGAAAAGAATATGTATCGCTGCAGTGTGTATTTCCAAACCTTCCTTAAATTGTGAAGTCATGGTGAGACCGCTATATTATCCCATCATTTGTATTAGAGAGGCCTCAAGGATGCATGCTGGAACAAAATTGATTGTGTCGCACTTAAAACGTGACTGCAAAATAATAGCTATTATTTATGCAACAAGTTGTAGTAGCAGTTTGTACCCTTGCAGACTAATTTTAAGGCTCAATATTATGAGCCTATTCAAACAAAATATTGCTTCCTCTAATTTGTATATAACGAAATATACAATTGCCCCTGTAACATAAACGTAGTTTAAGCTACAAGCTCAAGAAGTTTATCATTCCATGGTAAACTTTTTGAAAGCTTCCTTGCGTCTGTCTAAATAAATAACAAGAAATATATTTAGATATATTTTTATTACGACATAATTTCAATTTTATTAAAATAAAATTTCTTATTTTATTAAAATAAAATTTCTTATTTTATTAAAATAAAATTTCTTATTTTATTAAAATAAAATTTTATTATTTTATTAAAATAAAATCTCTTATTTTATTAAAAAAAAAATCTTATTTTATTAAAATAAAATTTCTCATTTTATTAAAATTAAAAAGTCTAGTAGTGTCCCTATATATCTGGAGTCAAAAGACGTATAATGAACATGTTTGTAAAGTCTCTTGCGAAATAGAGATTTATTTATCAGGTGCGGGAGTTGTTGTTATTACTTATGCGATTATACATATTAGAATAACTAACTGTTCCTAACATCACATTCGTTATATATTCATATATTATTATTATTATTATTAAGAGCCTACGTTGTCCCACTGCAGGGCAAAGGTCTCCCTTCCCTTCTTCCATCTCTCACGATGTGATGCGATTGTAGGCCAATCCTTTAAAAATGAGTCCAGCTCATCTCGCCATCTTCTTCTGGGCTTGCCGCGTTGACGTTTCCTGCCAGTTGGGCTCCATAGAGTAGTAATTTTAGCCCAGTGCTCCTCCGGCATGCGGCAGATATGGCCAGCCCAGTTCCACTTCAATCTTGCAGCTGTGAGGCCAACATCAGCTATTTGGGTTTTGGATATTTTCCAAATACATATACATTATATACGTAGTTATTCATCACAAACACATAGTTCGTTATGAAAACTTTAAAAAATAAATGGTGTTATAGCAGAGTTGATCCGTTCTGGAGTGGCTACGCGCTTGCCAACACAATTAAGTATTCATTATTATTTTACAGATGTAATCGACATCCGAATTACTAATAAAAAATGATAAGTATTCATTATAATATAAAGTCGTTCGCTGATTTAATCTCTTTCGATATAATCGTATCATCATAAGCCCAGTCAAGATGAGGTTATTTACAATAAACAATAAATAAAGTCACGATGTTCAGCACAGTTTCGAAAGCTTATGAAGATGATCCACTGTGCCACTTAAGTACACAAAGGTAGATAGAAAGTACCTCGTTAAGCAAGCTCACTTCCCGATGAGGTAACATCATTGTAAATAATTGATCTAATTTGTCAATTCATTAAATCGTGCGGCTTAAATGTATTTCGGCTAATGAATTTTTGTGTAAGCGCATTGATACAAGTGGTGTGATATTGTGTAGTATGATAAACACACTTCACATTTGTAAGTTTAAGAAAAAAAAACTCAATAAACTTTATGTCACTATTTTCGTAGCAGAAATTAGATATTGTTGGGCTGGCATTTGTATCCCTTAGCGAATGAATCATGTCCTAGAAAAAGTCCGAATAATTGATTAATATGGGAGATCTTACTGTTCGCTCGCTCCTGACCACAGGCGATGCAACAAAGAAGACATCTCCCGCAATAGGGAAATAAATCTTTAACTGTCACGGACGCCTTCACGAACTCATAATTCACGGACAAAAACACTTAGCACACCCAGACTCAACACAACAACATGGTTGAGACACATAGATGTCCCGGGTAGAACACCAAGCCACAGAGACAACCACTGAGCTGTCAGTATCTTCAGTAATACTATGAAGAGAGACATAATCTCGTAAATCTCCGTGATAGTGTAGGGACACCTAATGCATATCTACGCATATCTCTGCCAAAAAAAAGGCAAATTGGTAAACAGAAATATGGTTCTTTTTATCTAGAACACAAGCAAACAATAGGTACTAATAATACGACTGCCATAAGTAATATTAATGTGACTGAAGAAAATGAACTTTTGCTGTTCCATTTTTGCGCTGCAGGGCAGTTTTTAAACATCTGAAGCCGGAATAAAATCATTAGTTATACGCAACGTATATTTTTATGATACTTATTTTAAAATGTGCAAGGCTTAATCTAAATTAAATCTAAGAAAAGGTATCAACTATCTTTATTTTTATCTAACTGGAGTAGAATGTAGGTTCCAAGATTGTGAAAGGCTTGCCCTTACACGCTTACTAGTATACACCATATTTTGGTATTTAGTATTATAATATTGTTGATGATTAAGTAGGCGATGATCGTGACTGTGTTTCTTGATTTCGTGGTATTAAGAAATAGTTTGATTAAGGTAGTTTCCTTAAAAAAGTAATCCAAATAAGTATTATTTTTACTTAAATTAAGTAACAAGTTAAAAATTTTTATTAATCTACATCAACTTATTATATTATAGTGTCTAGATTACAACCAATTTGGACCAAAGTATGCATCAAATGGTGACGGTTAAGCTACAACTTGTTTTATTGCTGATTATAAAAGTAATTGAAATAAGATTGAGCGGTGGAATCTTGCATATAAAATCTTGGTATACCAATATCGTGGTGGTTTCATTTATCGGAAGATTCTTAGTAAAAATTATACTATTTACCGTATACCATACGGTTTGCCTTTAATATAATAAATCTAAATTGAATAATACATCTTTTTCGCCATTCCTACAAAAAGTAAATGAGATAATTCGACTTGGATAAGTTTCACAACTAACCATTGAATGGACCTGATCTGTATCTTAGATTTAATACTAATAATTTCACAAGTGCTCTCAATATTACTAGAAATATCCTTATAGTCCTGACATTTCAATAAAAGATGGATTAATCTTATTAAGAAATCTCAACTATAAACCCCGATTTAGGTGAATTAAATTGGGACCATATGTAACTCGTGAAATCAAGAGGAGTTTAAGTGTTAAAAATAAAGTTACTGTAATTTTAATAGTAAGTAAAAATAAAATGTATATTGTAATCACCACATAGTATAAAACAAAGTCACTTCCCGCTGTCTGTCTGTACCTATATATGCTTAAATCTTTGAAAATTCGCAACGGATTTTGTTTTTTTTATGTATAGTAGATATATAGATAGAGTGATTCACCAAGAGGAAGGTTTATATGTATTAATACATCAGCATTGCACCCGTGCGAAGCCGGAGCGTGTCGCTAGTTTATCATATTTTAACATTGTTATGTGAAAATGTACATAACATTCTGCTATTCACAACATATAAGCATACACTTAATGTCTTACTTTTGTGAGTTTATGCCGCATTGGTCAACCACACTTTCGTTAACCAATAAGGCAAAAAATCAAAAACATGAAATGTACCTAAATTGTTTCGTGTCGTAGTAATATAAAATAAAATTTAACTGAAATTTTCATAAAACTACTTAAAAAATTTCTACATAAAAAAATAATTATTATAAGTAATCCATTTTTTTGGAACGTGTCACGTCATATCTAAGTAGGTACAATACGTTCAATTTTCATTATATTCCACAAAATACAAAGAAGCGTAGTTGTTGCTATAGTTACTTTTGATATTGATGTGTTGGGTTAGATTCCCACCTGGTACAATTATTTGTGTAATCCACAGATGGTTGTTCTGATTCTGACTGTGCCTTGTGCCCATGAAATTAGTAATAATTTAAATATTTTTTTCGCAAGGTTTTAAAAAGAGTAAGAAATTTATGTACGGAACCTAATTCGGAAATATTTAAGTCTAAGTATCTCTAGCATTGTTATACAGTAAACAGGATTACATCGAAGATTACGCATATTATGTGACAGTCATGGTCATGAGTTGATTTTAATCAGTTTATTGAGTGTACAACTCTCACTTCGTGATTTGTTTTATTCATGACCGACTAAACAAGCAATTTATATTATTATTGTTTTGAATGCTATAGGGTAAATAACGACACATAAATCTGCGGCTTAGTAAATAATTATTGTGAGTAAATAATTACATTAGCGTCTTAGAAGGTATTACATGTCTTTAAAAATATATGAAATGTAATTCTAATGGTAAAGAGATTAGAAGTTTAGCTTTACCTATATAAGGAAGCAATTATAATTTTAATTTTATAGTCCTTTGTGTTAAATTGTATGATATGCATAATCTACGGTTTAGTTTTCGAACTTACAATACTTTGTAAAATTCTCTTTGTATTCTTTTTTTTATTTTATTTTTTTACTAAATGTTTTATTATGTATGTTATACTAAAGGCTTACGTTTGACCATAATCTCGCTTGATGGAAGGCGAAGATTAGGCCTAAGATGATACACGCTTGCCTAGAAAGTATCTGACTGTCTTTTCACTTTAGTTTTCATGAACGGAGACCAGTTTTTTGTAATTACTTTTGTAAATAATATTCCATTAATTGTTTATAACAATATTATTATTAAAGGGCTACTACAATATTATTTAATTTCGTTTTATCTTAGTTTCTGTAGAATGCGTTTATCAGTCAGAATAAAATACATTATTCTGAGTTTTAATTCCTTATCATATTTGAGTTCTATTATATTTTGTTTAATTATGTTTTATTGTGAATAAAACGCAACCTAATTATTAACAGATCATAATAAAATGTCATCATAAAAAATAACTGCTGATATCTTTATTATGTAAGTAGTCATTTAAGCTTGTGCTTTATCGGCATAAAATACAGTATGTAATATAATTACATACAGAATAAGTACTGTTTTTAATGCCAGTATCCGGTTGTAACATGGATAATATTACAGTAAGTGTAAGCTTATGCGCCGCTTCTCTTATTCGGAACCGCAAATTCTAGAGATCGTCTAGGTGAACCGTACTACATATCTATGTTTTTGTGTTTCTTCCTACTATTATGGGAATCCACTGATGCAACTCCAATAGAAAGGCGAGGGTAATAAAGCACATTGTGGGTTGCCAACTTTGCCCTTTGGTAATATAACCTGTGCAATTTTCAAACAGCTTGTTAGCCTACGTCGGAAGCACGACCGAAGATACCCATTATTTTATAACCGTTCACCAAGGTATGTAGGTAATAAAAATGAGTAAAATACTGATAGAAATATGCAATGTTTGTGTTTATTTGTTTATCTTGTTTTCTAGTCCGATGACGATGCGATGAGAAAGTGAGATGGACGTGCGAAAAGCGAGTAAGCGCTGGAGTGCAAAAACATTTTACCGCAGGAAATTACAACATTTTTCGAGCGAGTGAAGCCGCAAGGAGTTTATAAGTATTACATACAACTAGTATTTCATAAGTTTCTCGTTACATATTCAGTTACAGTATCCGCCACCAACATATTAAGATTCAGGCGTAACTAGTAAGGTCCTAATTCATTCAGATCCTATGTGAATTCAGTTCCTATGGGTCGGGCTTGGTGTGTTTCTAGAAAATGTCTAGGGAAGAATTAAAGTAGCAGCTCGAAGTAAGGAAGCCAGTGGTTGTTTAACCGTGCTTCGAAAAGTAAGTTAAGGTGCAACTCTAAACTATCATGTCATTAAACCTTTAATTTCAATATCCAATGTCTTATTGGATATTGAAAGTAAAGGAACAGAAACTGCACTTGTGTTTGCGCATAATCTTGCACGCTATAATATGCACTGCAAATGTCTAATCTTCTTAAAGTTAGGCCTATTGGACTATTACATTTCATACGTATCTATTTGTGGGTGTTGTTAATAAACTTACATTAAGTGCATAAAATTAACGAAGCAAAGAATTTGACGCGGTACAAACCGTTTAGTCGTTAATGATTGATGCATGTCTAATAATTAATATATGGTGTGAAAAAAGCTTTCATTATGCAATTAACAAGTAATAAAAACCATGTCGTGTCGTAGTAAATTTTGTTATGTAGAAACGATGTTGATATATTTTACGTTTGTTACGGTTAGTTACAAACATGGTATTCTCAAATATGGTTTTTTTTTGGTCAGCGAGGGCATCTGCCGGGCTTCAATTAAGCTGTTACAAAAGATTTTTGGTCGTCAATTTCCTGCTATCGCAATTGCGATAAAAAGTTACGAATGCTAAAAATATTTATTGTTTTTATTCTTAGAAAATGTACCATTATAATTAAACATTACATACCTGGTTAAAATGCAATATACCTGACATTGCATTTACAGTCCATAAAATAACACACAGTAATCCCATTAAAAAGATTTATTGTGTGAAATAGCATACATTAATAAATTATGCAGACAATGCAATATTAATAAAATAACTACATTCTCAAGATTCCACTAATTATAACATAAATGAGACGTGTTTCGAAAATGTTGGCACCCGTGTTTTGTTTGATTATTTTTATAAGAAATGTACCTAGTCAGGTCATTAGTATAACACAGTAAAAACTTTTCTTTTAGACCACAAAAAAGTTTTTTTTTTTTTTTGCGGGTAGCTCTAATAATATCAACACGTACTTTGTATTGCTCTTATTTATTTAATATTTAAATTTAGTATTTAATTAAAAAAGTAATCCAAAAAAGTATTATTTTTACTTAGATTAAGGAACAAGTTAAATAATTTTATTAATCTACATCAACTTATTATATTATATTGTCAAGTACTTTATACCTATGTCTAGTTTACAACCACTTTGGACCAAAGTATGCATCAAATGGTGACGGTTAAGCTACAACTTGTTTTATTGCTGATTATAAAAGTAATTGAAATAAGATTGAGCGGTGGAATCTTGCATATAAAATCTTGGTATACCAATATCGTGCGGGTTTCATTTATCGGAAGATTCTTAGTAAAAATTATACTATTTACCGTATACCATACGGTTTGCCTTTAATATAATAAATCTAAATTGAATAATACATCTTTTTCGCCATTCCTACAAAAAGTAAATGAGATAATTCGACTTGGATAAGTTTCACGACTAACCATTGAATGGACCTGATCTGTATCTTAGATTTAATACTAATAATTTCACAAGTGCTCTCAATATTACTAGAAATATCCTTATAGTCCTGACATTTAAATAAAAGATGGATTAATCTTATTAAGAAATCTCAACTATAAACCCGGATTTAGGTGAATTAAATTGGGACCATTATGTAACTCGTGAAATCAAGAGGAGTTTAAGTGTTAAAAATAAAGTTACTGTAATTTTAATAGCAAGTAAAAATAAAATGTATATTATAATCACCACATAGTATAAAACAAAGTCGCTTCCCGCTGTCTGTCTGTACCTATATATGCTTAAATCTTTGAAAATTCGCAACGGATTTTGTTTTTTTATATATATCGTAGATATATAGATAGAGTGATTCACCAAGAGGAAGGTTTATATGTATAATACATCAGCGTTGCACCCGTGCGAAGCCGGAGCGTGTCGCTAGTTTATTATAATTTAACATTGTTATGTGAAAATGTACATAATATTCTGCTATTCACAACATAAGCATACACTTAATGTCTTACTTTTGTGAGTTTATGCCACATTGGTCAACCACACTTTCGTTAACCAATAAGGCATAAACTCAAAAACATGAAATGTACCTAAATTGTTTCGTGTCGTAGTAATATAAAATAAAATTTAACTGAAACTTCATAAAACTACTTAAAAATTTCTACATAAAAGAATAATTATTATAAGTAATCCATTTTTTTTGGAACATGTCACGTCATATCTAAGTACAATACGTTCAATTTTCATTATATTCCACAAAATACAAAGAAGCGTAGTTGTTGCTATAGTTACTTTTGATATCTGATGTGTTGGGTTAGATTCCCACCTGGTACAATTATTTGTGTAATCCACAGATGGTTGTTCTGATTCTGACTGTGCCTTGTGCCCATGAAATAAATAATAATTTAAATATTTTTTTCGCGAGGTTTTAAAAAGAGTAAGAAATTTATGTACGGAACTTAATTCGGAAATATTTAAGTCTAAGTATCTCTAGCATTGTTATACAGTAAACAGGATTACATCGAAGATTACGCATATTATGTGACAGTCATGGTCATGAGTTGATTTTAATCAGTTTATTGAGTGTACAACTCTCACTTCGTGATTTGTTTTATTCATGACCGACTAAACAAGCAATTTATATTATTATTGTTGTTTTGAATGCTATAGGGTAAATAACTACACATAAATCTGCGGCTTAGTAAATAATTATTGTGAGTAAATAATTACATTGGCGTCTTAGAAGGTATTACATGTCTTTAAAAATATATGAAATGTCATTCTAATGGTAAAGAGATTAGAAGTTTAGCTTTACCTATATAAGGAAGCAATTATAATTTTAATTTTATAGTCCTTTGTGTTAAATTGTATGATATGCATAATCTACGGTTTAGTTTTCGAACTTACAATACTTTGTAAAATTCTCTTTGTATTCTTTTTTTAATTTATTTTTTTACTAAATATAGGCTTACGTTTGACCATAATCTCGCTTGATGGAAGGCGAAGATTAGGCCTAAGATGATACACGCTTGCCTAGAAAGTGTCTGTTCACTTTAGTTTTTATGAACGGAGACCAGTTTTTTGTAATTACTTTTGTAAATAATATTCCATTAATTGTTTATAACAATATTATTATTAAAGGGCTACTGCAGTATTATTTAATTTCGTTTTATCTTAGTTTCTGTAGAATGCGTTTATCAGTCAGAATAAAATACATTATTCTGAGTTTTAATTCCTTATCATATTTTAGTTCTATTATATTTTGTTTAATTATGTTTTATTGTGAATAAAACGCAACCTAATTATTAACAGATCATAATAAAATGTCATCATAAAAAATAACTGCTGATATCTTTATTATGTAAGTAGTCATTTAAGCTTGTGCTTTATCGGCATAAAATACAGTATGTAATATAATTACTTACAGAATAAGTACTGTTTTTAATGCCAGTATCCGGTTGTAACATGGATAATATTACAGTAAGTGTAAGCTTATGCGCCGCTTCTCTTATTCGGAACCGCAAATTCTAGAGATCGTCTAGGTGAACCGTACTACATATCTATGTTTTTGTGTTTCTTCCTACTATTATGGGAATCCACTGATGCAACTCCAATAGAAAGGTGAGGGTAATAAAGCACATTGTGGGTTGCCAACTTTGCCCTTTGGTAATATAACCTGTGCAATTTTCAAACAGCTTGTTAGCCTACGTCGGAAGCACGACCGAAGATACCCATTATTTTATAACCGTTCACCAAGGTATGTAGGTAATAAAAATGAGTAAAATACTGATAGAAATATGCAATGTTTGTGTTTATTTGTTTATCTTGTTTTCTAGTCCGATGACGATGCGATGAGAAAGTGAGATGGACGTGCGAAAAGCGAGTAAGCGCTGGAGTGCAAAAACATTTTACCGCAGGAAATTACAACATTTTTCGAGCGAGTGAAGCCGCAAGGAGTTTATAAGTATTACATACAACTAGTATTTCATAAGTGTCTCGTTACATATTCAGTTACAGTATCCGCCACCAACATATTAAGATTCAGGCGTAACTAGTAAGGTCCTAATTCATTCAGATGCTATGTGAATTCAGTTCCTATGGGTCGGGCTTGGTGTGTTTCTAGAAAATGTCTAGGGAAGAATTAAAGTAAGTAGCAGCTCGAAGTAAGGAAGCCAGTGGTTGTTTAACCGTGCTTCGAAAAGTAAGTTAAGGTGCAACTCTAAACTATCATGTCATTAAACCTTTACTTTCAATATCCAATGTCTTATTGGATATTGAAAGTAAAGGAACAGAAACTGCACTTGTGTTTGCGCATAATCTTGCACGCTATAATATGCACTGCAAATGTCTAATCTTCTTAAAGTTAGGCCTATTGGACTATTACATTTCATACGTATCTATTTGTGGGTGTTGTTAATAAACTTACATTAAGTGCATAAAATTAACGAAGCAAAGAATTTGACGCGGTACAAACCGTTTAGTCGTTAATGATTGATGCATGTCTAATAATTAATATATGGTGTGAAAAAAGCTTTCATTAGGCAATTAACAAGTAATAAAAACCATGTCGTGTCGTAGTAAATTTTGTTATGTAGAAACGATGTTGATATATTTTACGTTTGTTACGGTTAGTTACAAACATGGTATTCTCAAATATTGTTTTTTTTGGTCAGCGAGGGCGCATCTGCCGGGCTTCAATTAAGCTGTTACAAAAGATTTTTGGTCGTCAATTTCCTGCTATCGCAATTGCGATAAAAAGTTACGAATGCTAAAAATATTTATTGTTTTTATTCTTAGAAAATGTACCATTATAATTAAAGATTACATACCTGGTTAAAATGCAATATACCTGACATTGCATTTACAGTCCATAAAATAACACACAGTAATCCCATTAAAAAGATTTATTGTGTGAAATAGCATACATTAATAAATTATGCAGACAATGCAATATTAATAAAATAACTACATTCTCAAGATTCCACTAATTATAACATAAATGAGACGTGTTTCGAAAATGTTGGCACCCGTGTTTTGTTTGATTATTTTTATAAGAAATGTACCTAGTCAGGTCATTAGTATCGTCACACAGTAAAAACTTTTCTTTTAGACCACAAAAAAGTTTATAGAATTCGAATTTCAAATTGTTCATGAAAATAAAAATGTATACTTTTTAGAATTTTAATCATTTTTAAATATGGGCGCTTAAAGAAGATCGTGTTGCAGTTATTGCGTTGCATCGTTGCGGTTACGCGCCAATTAAAATTTTTGACATACTGAAAAATTTGAATATAACCAAAAGATTCGTTTATCGCACCATCAAACGATACAATGAAGACTCTAGTGTAGATGACAGGTCAAGAAGTGGTCGCCCTCGGTCTGTTAGGACTCCAGCAGTGATAAAAGCTGTGAAGGCGCGAATTCAAAGAAATCCCAAGCGTAAGCAGAAACTGTTGGCCCTTCAGATGGGGTTAAGCAGAAGCACGGTGAAAAGGGTGTTAAATGATGACTTAGGGCTTCGGGCATATCGAAGAAAAACAGGACATCGTTTGAATGCTCGTCTAATGGACCTGAGACTGAAGAGATGCCGCGCTTTGTTGAAGCGGTACGCGGGAAAAGAATATCGGGAAATTCTTTTTTCGGATGAAAAATTTTTTACGAGAGCTACAACAAACAAAATGATAAGGTGAACGCACACAGTAGTGAAGAAGCGAACAACCGTATTCCGCGTGTCCAACGAGGTCATTTTCCATCCTCGCTCATGGTTTGGAGTTTCTTATTGGGGCTTAACATAGGTACATTTTTGTGAGAAAGGTGTAAAAACGTTGTGTATAAAAATACAGTCCTGACGAACCTTGTGAAACCTGTTTCTCATACCATGTTCAATAACAGGCACTGGGTATTCCAACAAGATTCGGCGCCAGCTCATAGAGCGAAGAGCACACAAGACTGGCTGGCGGCGCGTGAAATCGACTTCATCCGGCACGAAGACTAACCCCCCTCCAGTCCAGATTTGAATCAGTTAGATTACAAGATATGGCAACACTTGGAGGAAAAGGCGTGCTCAAAGCCATATCCCAATTTGGAGTCACTCAAGACATCCTTGATTAAGGCAGCCGCCGATATTGACATGGACCTCGTTCGTGCTGCGATAGACGACTGGCCGCGCAGATTGAAGCCTGTATTCAAAATCACGGAGGTCATTTTGAATAAACTTTAGTGTCATAAGAATCTATGTTTTGTTAAGTTCATTTTGGTATATAAAGGGTTACATAATGAATAAATCATTGTTTCAATTATTTTATATTAAACATGTGACAGAATTTATGACCTGACTAGGTATGTATAAAAGTTTCTTTTAATATAATTATGCAAATGGACAAGTTATCAGTATATATTGAGTGGGGAAAAGCTGTAGCTCAATGAGATACTTATCTGCAATATTTTTAAATCAATGATAACCGTTTATTAAAATCTATGGCTTTAACGGCAAACACAATAAAAAACCAAACAATATAATATAAACTTAACCATTTCATATAAATAAGTACAGGCTGTTCTTTCAATGAATTTAGATTTCTATACGTTAACATTTTTGGCGCATTAGTTTAGTTTTAAAAGAAGATCTTAATTCCGTGTACATTATTTTTATTTCACGGCAAAATTGACAGCAAACATTCAAGTAGTCTTTATTTCAAGGCCGCAGAAATTTCGTTTTTATTTTGTAAACAAAGAAAACTTTACAGTCTCTGTTACACCGTTACACCGAGATAATCTGCGTTACTTTACATAGTATGCGGAATCGCTTTTATGAGTTACTTGTAGCACAAACTGCCATATATAATAAGAGCATTCACTTACCAAGATCGTAGATTACATCCTGTTCATTGAGAAAGTAAGGTCACAATTATCATCCAGTTTTATAATCATTTTTATGACATTTAATACCTCTGCGGCGTAGCTGTATTAATTAGTCTCGTTACACGTTACGGGGGGTTTCGATCCCCACGCCGGACAAGAAATCTCTGTGTAACTTCTAAGATTTCTCATTTTTCTTTCCGGGTCTCGTTGGTTAAGGGACTATCTTCCATACCTCGGAAAGTTTACGTACTTTCCGAGCTATGGAGGGTCCCCTAACCAGTCGTTGGTCGCGATTGTTATAACATCATCTATAACAGGCGTATATCAGGGAAGGGGCAACAGCGATTCTTTGTGTGTTAAAACGTATTACTGCGGTTACCACCCCAGCACCTTAGGACGTAGGCCTATGTTCAGCAGTGGACGGGCTGATGATTACATGTCTTCATTGTGAATTTAATTAATAGGTGAGATAATATTTCCATAATATTATTTTAATTCCAGATGTATTGATATTGAGTAAGACTATGCATGTCTCGAGGTATCGCACGCGTGGCTTTCTTTCTTTTCCTAATATATTCGGAGCATTATGATCGCGTAACAGAGATACCAATAGACTAAGATCCGAACCTACATCGACCTTCACCGAGCTGATAATAGAATGAAACATGTTTTATAATAAATTAAGTATATTAGAAAATATATTAAAAATGGGTTGGCTAAAAAAATCCTGGGCAGACTATTTTTAATTATTATTTAAAAAAATATTTTAATGAAATTTTAAAAAGATTAAATTAAATTAACGCAAAGTCATCGCTTGTTTGTTATTATAATTTTGTAATTATCCAATCAAGTGAAAGTAACTGTCATCTACACACCTTTTTGTACCTAGTAACCCAGTAGTTCGTCCAGGTCCAACCTAACAGCTGAACTTTCTATACGTTTAATAATTTTAGTAATAATAAAATTTACTTATTATCTTATCTTTTTTTTTATCTTATTTAATTTACTTATTATCTTATTTTTTTTATTTAATTCAAATCATTAAAAAAGAGTCTGTCCAGGATTACTTTAGCCAACCCATTTTTAATATATTTTCTAATATACTTAATTTATTATAAAACATGTTTCATTCTATTATCAGCTCGGTGAAGGTCGATGTAGGGTCGAATCTTCTACTACAACCTATTTAAAAAATCGGTCAAACAAATTCAGAACATACTTAACGTTATTGAAATATTTTTCAAATTAAAAAAATCAAATCAAATTCTCTTCAAATTCTATTCTATAACCAATTGCATTAGTTATAATGATGTAATAATGTGACATATTTTATTTTCATAACAAAATGTTATTTCAACGATTTTGTCCAACTAAATTGTACCTATTTATCAATAAAAATAAAATGGAATTGAGAGAAAAGGCCTGTATTATGCGTAAAACTCGTAGCTTATCATTTTAATCATCATGCAATGAATAACTTCTATGATATAAGTGTGCATATTTATTGTTACATATCTATGTTTTAAATCAGATAATTTTATCGACTCATGAAAAGGTTGAAGTTTTTTTATTTTGTAAATAATTATATAACTATAATGGCTAACTTATATGGTGCTCATTATGTTTTAGAAGCTGGAACGTGTCGCTAAGAAAGCATAAAGACGTTTCTAATTTTTTTTTTTTTTTTTTGGTAAAATAAGACAACTCCCGCACTAGGGAAATAAATCCCTGTGTTTACGCGGGGGACTTTACAAACATTCATTTCACGGACACAAAGAACACCCAGAGTCAGAACAACTATTTGTGGTTCACACAAATAATTCACATAAATTTGGTTCACATAAATTTCAACAAAATCTACGCAGCTCTATCGCTTAAATTGTATTATTTTGTTCAATCTTTAAATTTCATTTTGTAATATGAAGTAGAAGTACACGCTATAGGAGTACATGTTAAATTTCCAATCAGTACCTCATTTTTAATAGAATACGACCTCTAACGAGTACCTCACATATTATAGGAAGTTTTCTGTTGTGTAACAAAACGGTCGTCCACTGACGAGATTTGATTATGACATCGGATCGATGGTTAATGATTGATGATAACTTTAGGCCGGATGTGACATTAATACTCAAGGCGTATAATATTCGTAAACAATCAACAATCAAATCACGAAGCTTTTATACTATCGCGCAAGTAGAAAAATGACATCACAAAGTAAATGTCAGGAAAAGTGCACATCTTGCGTCACTAAATCGCTGGAGGCGGTTATCTCTGTACGCTAATCTTAGTGGTTTCTTTATACAAGTAAGGAAGTTCTTATATTTTTTATGTGTTAGATGAATTATATATTTTTATTGACTCGTAATTACAGTATTCTTCGTAATATGAGAAACGTTATAGCAACTTTTCTCGAAGGAAAAGTCGTGTCCGTCATGGAAAAATGTATTTATTTAAGCAGTTTATAAACAATTGTAACACTTAATATTGCTAAAATACTGTTGTATAATGTAGACCGATCATAGCTCCCAGCTTTTTTTTGTCCGGGTGGAAATGCATTCCCAACGCCGCTGCAGCTTATTCGCGCAATGGCGGTGGGATAGTGGGATTCGCCCTCTCCATAGCGTGGTATGCTTAACTCATACCACGAGGAGAGGACCCTACACCACTAAAAAAACGCGGATATTCCTTCGATCCACCCTCGTTGGCGGGGGTCGGGTACGCTTAAGCAATCCGACCCATCATAGCTCCCCTTTAATTATAATGAACTTAGCTTCCCGCGCATGGTTTTACCCGTGAAGCTTCTTTAAAAGCCATTCAGTGGTTTTGTCGTGAAAGAGTAACAAACATCCATGCACACATTCCCACAAGCTTTCGTTTTGTTTTTCGTTTATAATATTAGTAAGGATATTAAGGATGAATTATAATGACCCCTAGGGCAGGCAGCCATATATCGGCCCTAAATAAAAATACAATTAATAAAGAGGTGTACAGTTACAGCGAAAATGTAGATGTCAATCTGTAATATGTCATGCGATTCTATGGTACTATTATCGTATTTAACAAGCGTTACTTCATAATGAATTCATTCGCGTGATAAGGTGTGAAAGATTTGATTGCTTGTATTGAATAGGCTCCGAAACACCTGGACCGATTTATAAAATTCTTTCACCGTTGGAAAGCTACTCTATCCCCGCATGACATAGGCTATATTTAATTATGAAGTTCCCATGGGAACTTGAGTCACGCGGGTAAAACCGCGCGCGGGAATCTATGTTTGTATAATTATACAACTGCACTGTCTTATTAAGTATCTAACTAAAATAGTTCCTTACTGCATCAGTATTACTATACTATTTACTAATAGTGTACTTGGCTTCAAAGTATTATGTGTGTAGTTTAATTTAAACACACGCAAAGCAATAGATCAAAATTATAAATCGATATAACACTTACAGTACGTAGATACCAATAATATAAAAAAAATAGTATACGACAAATTTTATTACCGCACGCTTTTTAAAACGTCAATCAAAGCAACAGTCAACTAATATAGATGTTAGCTTAACTTTGATATCAAATCAAATTCAGTTTCTAAAACATAAATCAAGAAAACGTTGCAGTATATGCAAAAAAACTAAACAAGATTATCAAATCGAAAGTAATCATACAAATAAAGTGTTTTGACAGTTGATTGGTTTATTTCAATGTATCATCCTTTCAGAATCTGGTCAGAAAATCTAGTTGTTTCATGTACAGTTATCGTTATCGCGTAGCGTTATCAGAATGAAAATGAAAATGAAAACGTTTATTGATAATGTAGACGAATCGATCGTACTTATTATAGTCAAATACAATGAAAATGAAAAAAAAAAAAAAAAATCTTAACTAATAAATTAGTTTACATTTCAACAATAATGTTATTAAATTTATTAATATTGTTATGGCATGTCCGTAATTAATCGCTTATTATAAAATATAATTAAGATCAACCAGCGCGGGCTGGGATCGGGTCTGAAGCATAGAACGCGTCGCGAGCCTCGCCTTGCGAGGACGACCGGACCCTATCCTAGCTTCCTACGAGTCTTTCTCTATCTAACTACGGTGTGACACTCGGAGAAGAAAGACTATAAGAAACTCCGAGATCATTCTTAATCAGAATAAAAAATAATTTGAGGTACTCGTCACCGATTCCATTATTATTTTATATTTATTAGCATAACCACTGTACGAATGTAATACGAACTAATACTACCGACAATTTCTATATAAATATATGTATTATTATTTTTAGGGTTTACTTTATTACTTAGACTTCGCTGTATGTCTGTCTGTCACCAGGCTGTATCTCAAGAACCGCGATAGCTGTACAGTTGATAGATAGATAGACAGTTGAAATTTTCACAAATGATGTATTTCTGTTGCCGCTATAACAACAAATACTAAAAATAAAATAAATATTGATTTATATACAACAAACGTTATTCTTTTTGCCAATTATTCGGAACCCTTCGTGCGCGAGTCCGACCCGCACTTGGCCGATTTTAATTCTAAATAAATCTTCCGCATTATATATCCCTCTACCGTGGGTGACTTTACTCACATATAAATACCAGTGCGTCAGTAAATTTAATTATCAACTACTTCTGTGCGCCTATCACTTTTTCTCTGCACCACCCTATGGTTGACCAGGTCTTCGAAACAATTACCGTAACCAGTGGTCCACCGGCGCAGCCACTTCTAGACATTAAAAGCTATTTATAGATTCTTCAAGCACTGTGTATTTATGTATTACAAAAATCAATAAATGTAATCAAAATACTAACCGTACTAAAGTAGGTACTGGGCGCGGAAAAGTCATTATGTGAAATGTATATATACTAAATATTACGTAAATCTCGTTAAAATATAGGCAAATGACAGCTGTAGGTATATGAGGTTTACTAATGGTATCTCAAGTTGTCATTACTTTATTACATTCTAAAGTTGATACTTGGCATGAGATGATTGCCGTTATACTGATGTAATCAAATACTTCACTTTAAACTGCGTAATTTGAAGATTACTTTGCATGTTCAAACAACCAAAATAAACCATGGCGACATGAATTCAGATATTTTCAGTGTGACAGAGACAGTGATATAACCTATGTTACAAGAGTGAGCGGCGCGGTGGTAGGCCTGGAGCTGTGAGTTTGTGAGAGCAAATATACTAAAATTAGGTTAAAACTATAACGTGTTGCTGCGGTTTAAATTTGTCAGTTTTCCAATATAGATGTCTGCAGTATGCGTCATATTAAATTATAATAAGTCTAGAGTTCATCATTAACCGTTCCATTAAACAATCAGGAAGTGTAATCTTAATTGAGAATGTACTCATTAGAATTTTATTAGTTAGTTATAGTTTAAATTTATTACTATTAGTGGTACCTATATTTGTTTTATATTTCTAAATTCATAGATGTTTTTTTTACATTGTGATTCTGACGAGTACAAATACATACCTAAGCGCTGAATAAATATGTATTATCCAAATACAGAATGTACAAATTTGTTATAAAATACAATGTTTGTGTGGTATTCTTATCTAATAATTTTTATCTTATTAGTAGTATTTGACTAGACTTTATAAAACATACAAAGACTGCTGCGACTATAATTTAGCGGACTACATATCGAATTATCGACATTGTTGAAGCGGTATCATCTGTTAAGTGATTCGTATCTTATGTTTCTCACGGAAATGTGTGAGGAAGTAAATGTCATATCCCACGTTTTTCCATTGCATCTACAATTAATGGGATAAACTGTTCATTTTGATACATTTCTTGTACGTTTGATTGAACAAATGATGACGTATTCATTTGTTTGAAGAAATGAGTAGAAGGGCAGGGGGCGCGTTCCGTGATTTGTTGTTACTTTTCCATTTATATTAACTGTACTTAACATCCAGTTAGTGCGACGTTGATCAAAGATAAAAATAAATAGCGAACTGTGAATAATATTACTAAATGTCAAATGAGTTGTTAAATACATAATTGAGATTAACTAGGTACCAGTCAGATTCGCGTTAATTTATGATTACTATTTTGATTATTTGACTGCTTATGTTTGTCTGTTTATAATCGTACCACGAATGTGAACGGATGTGTAAATCATTGATGAATCTTATTTTGAAAATGTCAAGTCAACTAAAAGTAGTCCGTTTATTTTTCAAAGATTACTAGCAGAGGTTTTGCACATTACTAGTATTCTTGGTAATCCCACGTCTTAAGCTAAAATGTCACGAGTGGGTTCACGTCGGTAGTGCAATGGGTGGGGATCGAACCGGCGACCACAAGATCACAAGTCCGACGCCCAAGCCTAGAGCCTAGGGCTACGGCCGCTATTACGTGGGTAATATTAATAGCTCAATAACCGTAAGTAAATATACTCGTCGCTTATATTTCTAACAGACGTATCAATATTTTCGTCAAAAATTAGTTATACCAGTTAAAACTACTTTGAAGACGAAATGATCGGTCTAATAAACGTACCTATCTGTATCTTCAAGCGTTACCGAGAACACACATTTTGGCAGGTAGACTTAAGTAGCTTTTTATACAAATATGATTTCTTAGCAGAAATCATATTTGTATAAAAAGCGTAATTTTTGACGAAAACAATTTACAGATACGTCTGTTAGAAAGATAAGCGACGTACTGACCTAAGGGTTGTGGGAACATATTTCTTACATACACTTAGTTATCATTTGCCCATAACTTAACATAAAATTTTACAGACATCACTATGAATGAAGATTACCAACCGAAATTAAGGTATTCATTGGTTGGTAATCTTCATTCATAGTGATTTAAAAAAAAGGGTTTGTGATCAAGTGACACTGGTGACGATTTTGTAAGCATATTAAATGTTTACGTTTGTACATAATACATTATTTTGTACTGAACCACAACTTAAGCGTAATAAAAACCACATTTACGACACTTTAGTATGTAATAATAATAATATAAAATACTATGTAACAGTACAATGACTGTCCCCAACGACAAAGTGCATTAAAAAACCATAAAGATTTAAAATTGTCATTTAAGATGAGTTGGTACTTTCATTCTTGATGTGAAATGATAGTTTCACAAAAATAAAATCCGCACAATCACTTTGTCACGTAATACTTGTTTCAGTTAATTTCGTAGTCTTAAGGCGCTGTACTTAGTCAAAATAGGCTTCACAAAACAGTTTTTTAGCCAAATGTTTACATTTTAGAGCAGCTAAAAAAATATATGTTAATCTTGATCATATTTATGGGGAGACCATTGTGTTCAAAACACGTTTTCGGTAAATTTTCTCGATAAAAAAAAACCATAAAATAACCATTTAAATTGAAATTGTAGCAATTGTAACTGTATTATTTATAAACAAATCTTTATAATATTAATAACAGTGATGTAATATATAATAATAAAGGGAACTGTTGTTTTTATTTATCGATTGGAATAAGATATTTGCAAGGATTAATGTATTAAATAACTCGAACGAGTCGAACGAAACGTTGCGCTATCGCGGCGTCTCTTCGCTTCTCTTTCATTTCTACGCGGAGCAACAAAAACTAATACGTAAAAGTCGTCTATTCACCGCGCCTTAATATGAATAACGGATGTGCAAAAGCTTCGTATTTTGGTTAGCTGCGAAACGAGAATAATCATGTTCGCTGCAAAACGACTGCAATGAGTTTAAATAAATCGCAAACGCTTGCGGCCGCTGCTCAATCTGTAGATAAAGATATCAGAAGAACAGTGCATCTAATATGTTACCATTTTTGCATTGACGTCGCAGCGAGGTATGTACGACTTTCTTCTCTCTAGCAATGATGTGCTAATCATACCATGAGAAGAGGGTCTACCGACTAAAATCCTCCGGATGTTCCTTCAAACCCCAGTAATGGTAGCCAATACTGATAAACTAATAGTTATAAAGGATTATCAAATTAAAAAGTTTATTCGGTAATCTATTAATGATGAGTCGGTTCTATATATTTAGTATTAGGTTGCCTAGTTCTACCATTTTTTTCCACCAGTAGCACCTAAGGTTACTATTGGCTACACACGGAAAAAAGTATTTACTTCCTAATCCTATGATTTGTCTGATGATTTCGTACGAAACTTGTTGTATGAATGTGCGGTGAAGACGTTGCTTAATGTAAAATTGCTTGACGCCATGTTAAAATTTTAAGGAAATGTGCGTTTCTTTTGTGCCATCCTAAATTTCTTTAAGCAAAAGTGTTAATGTGTTACGAATTATAATTTCATGGTAGCGTTGAACTTTATGACGATAGTTTCATTATTAATTGTTATTTATATTGAAATCATCGAACTTTAAAACTATTTCTTCACATAATATTTTGTAACACAAATAAGTACTAAATTGCGAGAAAAAAAAAGAATGGGCTAACCTGGAACTAAAGTTTTTTTTAATAAATGCATCGATGCGGATTATTTAAAAAAAAATCGTACAAAAGTGGTTAATGTGTCGTTTTGTCACCAAAATACATATAACATGACTCTCCGAAATGCCGGAACTTATGAGTTTTCTTGGGAATGTCAGGTGTCACTTCGATTATTTCTATCGATTTCCATGACCATGATAGTGACACATTAACTACTTTTGATCCAGGCTACACAGTTTGGAAATACCAGAATTCGTTAATTGACGATATACGACAAAACTACAGATTTTAATCTAATTCTATAAAATAACTTAAATGTAGTCTCGTTGAATTTGTGAGCTAAATAAATAAATAAAATATATAATGGTCGTCGTTTATAACTAATTGGAATACCATGCCTTTTTGGGGGAACGATTAGATAAATGATGTTAATAAATAAATTATTATTTGACTAACAGGCTTTGAACGTCGATATTTAACAGAACTAGATTTTGACCACAGATTTAAGTGGTACCATGTTATGTCAGTTGATTTATGCGTTAGATTCTTTGATACCTACAATTTTTTTTGTATTTTTTTGTGTTCGTATTTGTAAGGAGACGATTTATATGGAAGAATTTAATTATATCTACGGGACAAATCGTAGGTTATAAAGCCATGTGAGCAGTTAGCCATCGCTAAACTAAACTAGTATCTATACCAAATATATACACAACCTTAATATTAGGTTGAAACAACGCCCTCGCCATCAACCCTATCCACTTACAACATGACCTACAAATTACAACAGCAAACATGACCCTTCTCAAATATCTCGTAAAAACATAAACAACCCAAGATTAATAAACATACGAAGTTCACTAGATCAGTAGGTAAACAATGTATCGTCCATTGCTTTTTCGTAATTCGATACCACTGTGAGAATTTTATACAAGCCAATGAATCATTTCAATTCATTCAAAAATGACTTATATACGTAACGAGTTAAGGTTCCAATTTGGACTGTATGTATTGTTGATTGATTATTCAAAAAATAAGTTGTAGATTATTATGTTAATTGATAATATTATATAATATAATACATTGTGTGAGATTTAGGCTAATGCTTGACGCGTAACAACGCATAACCTAATGACCATAGCCGTCGCGTGCGCCGATGAGAAATGTGTTATTGGTAAATAATGAGGAATGTGGGAAATGATATGTATATTTATTGATGTATAATCTTAACAATATATCATACGTTTTAAGAATTAAGTGTGTTGTGAAATGAAAAATGTATATTGCTTCATAAAGAGATTGGATTAGTGTGATTTATTAACAGAATCAATTTTAGGAAATTCGTTTGTCACATAGTTACATTGAGATAAGTTTCCTTATATTCCGGAATATCACATTGGGAAATATATTTTACAATTAAAATGTTCAAAGAAATATTCAATAGAAAGAGATTGAGTATTTATTATGTATGTTATACTAGCTTCCCGCGCGCGGTTTCACCCGCCTAGCTCCCGTTCCCGTGGGAACTTCATAATTAAATATAGCCTATATTAATCAGTGATAATGTAGCATTCAAATTGTGAAAGAATTTTTAAAATCGGTCCAGTACTTTTTGATCCAATTCGTTACAAACATACTTACATACAAATCTTTCCTCTTTATAATATTGAGTATAGATAAAGAACCCAACACCTAATGAGAAGTGTAGTTGTATTTTCCCCCCTCGCCCTCGTTTGCTAAGAACCTTCCGATGCCCTCGTAGACCCGAAGTCCGAGAGGCCCGCTAACTGTAAAGTAGAGCGACAGTTGCACAAAACTCCCCTAAATAAACTAAAAGCCATAATCCCTCAATCTCCCCGTCAGCGACCGCCCTGAGCCGAGGTCCAAGTCCCACAGGGGACGCCCACTTGCGCAAGTTGCTTAGTTTGTAGTGTTTAAACCATTTATCTAGGCTGGAGCTCTGCTCGCCTTTATGTCCGGTGAAGTAGCAAAAGCCTCCTGGCTAAATACACATGTCCATCCGAAAAAAAAAAAAAAAAAAAAAAGTAGTTGTATTTATAAATATTTACTTCGATAGACTACATTTGGATAATGAATAATTTACTGCTAACATCGATACAATCATCGATTTTTTTGTTCAATAGTTAGGAGTACATTGATACTAAGATATTCTTTGATATACATTATACGCATGTAATATCTTCTTTTCTTTCTTCCCTATTTTTAGTTATCTTCATAGACTAACTGAAATCGTTTAGAGAGGATCATTTCTAAACGTTTTCGTTGATTTGCGCAGCTTTCTTACCGCTTTAATATTATAAAGCACATATATATTTCATTTTAATACATAGGTTTCATATTAGACTAGTGTTTCGTAACATAATTCAATTATGATTAGCTATTTTATGGTCATACTATTGCTAGGTACATAAAATTATCAAGTCCTGCGCCGCTGGTATTTAATTAGTTTCCAGTAAGATTGAGTCAAACAAATACGTTAGTATATACTTGCAGGTCACGGCATTTACAATGTGCCTTGAATACCATTACTCGGGATTATATCACGTGTTATACAATAAGCTTTCTCCTTATATCTCCTCTTTACATGGTAACATCTGTTCGCGTTGTGCTAAAATGAGATACTGATCCGGTTTCCTTCAAGGGGACTGCTTTTATGTTCCATATAAAGAAGTGTCCGTAATGTGATGCATTGCCAAAAGGCAATTTCACTTATACCATAAAAAAAATTGCAAGCCGATTTCAAAATTCACAATCAGAAAAGAATGATAACATACCTTTCATTCAACATAACACACTTATCTAACAACAGCAAACATTTCGTTAAATATACAAAACAATAAAATACTCAGTATGATCTGCCGTAAAGGTGGCCAACTCAGCATAGGCTAGGCGATACCTAACTCTGGTTTGCAGTTGGCAAGTCCAGTAGTAACTTTCGGGCGAGGGCTACTTACACTTAAACAGTATAACGCAAACGGAGACATCATCATCAGCCCGTATAACGTCTATTTCTGAATATGGGCCTCCACGCTTGGCAAGCGGATTTGGTGACCGCAGTTTTATTATTATATTGTAACACATAAGGAAACAACCTCCGTAGCGTTGCAGTATTTGGCTCGCTTTCCCTCTCGGAGGTCATGGGTTCGATCCGGACAGGAAATCTTTGAGTAAAATATAAGATTTCTTTCCGGGTCTGGTTGGTTGAGGGAATACCCTACGTGCCTCGGAAAGCACGTTAAGCCGTTGATCCCAATTATTATAATACCATATTTAATAATCGTATATATCAAGGAACGGGCAGCAGCGTTTCCTTGTGTGGTGTAACATAATACTGCGGTCACGAACCCGCCTGCCAAGCTTGGTGACAAATACCCTCCCTCGGGAGGAAGCTCATATTCAGCAGTGGAAGTTTTACGGGCTAATGATGATGATGATAATGACACAAGGAAATCTTGCTGCCCGTTCCCTGGCATCATCTATAGCAAGCGTGTAGTTGGCTATATGATGATTCTAGCTGCGCCCCGCGGTTTTGCCCGCGTTACTCTGCTCCAGTTGATCGAAGCGTAATGTTTTGTAGCGTATATGTTAATCCAGCGTATGACATATCCCGGTGCAAAATTTCAGCCAATTCCGTTTAGTAGTTTTGGCGTGAAAGAGTAACAAACATCCATCAATCCATACTAACAAACTTTTACTTTTTTACTTACAATTATTAGTAGGATAACAATCGGGACCAACGGTTTAAGCACCGGATCCGTCAATAAAGCAAAATATATTTCCTGATATTTATTAATGGCTTTACATTCACGGTGGTCTTCAATGCAAGTCCACCATTAATTCAACCACATATATGATTACATACACTGGTGTACTACCAAGTACTTATAAAAGTTATTTAACCTAGATGTAGCAGTTAATCACATCCAGTGGTGTTGTTTATATTGGAAATAAGCCGTCGAGTTATTACAGTTGCCACTACAAATAGATGGTAATTACGCATTGATTATATTTACATTTGTAGAATGATAATATTGGTGTACTTATGTTTTTAGAGCACGATTTTGTTATGATGATAGTTATAATAAACGAAGTGTGAATGTATTTTAAGAATTTTGCAGTTTATATTTTATCATCATCATCTTTCTGCCCTGCTCCCATTATTTGGGGTCGGCACAATATGTCATCCTATTCCATTTACCCTGTTAAACGTCTCTTCCATACTCACACATTTCTTAGACATATCATCTTTCACACAGTCCGTCTTTTTTTTTTTGCCGTCTTCTTCCGGCATATACGTCTATCTTCATATTCAGCATTATTTTCGTCACATGCATGCCATCCCTACGCATATATGGTATGATAAATATTTTTTTAAATATATTTTTTTTAATATCATTTTGCAAATAATTTGTTTACGGATTAAATGCACATCCAGGCTCATAGCAACTATCTGTGGTTCACAGAAATAATTGTCCCAGATGGTAATGATGATGTTTGAAAAAATAAAATATAACTATTTCGCGAGGACGAAGTACAAGTTGGTATTGTATTCTATTGTATAATCTTATATTTATATTAAAGAAATAAACAAAAGTTAGTTACTATAAGTCGCAATCATTGAGGCAATTGTCAGCGACTTCCGGTCAGAGGTCATCATGCAATAATAAGTGGGCGTCAAAGCGACTTTCTATTCAATTTTCTATCTACGTATCGTCAGTTGTAAATTGCCTATTGTGTGTATTTTCCTTTTAGAAGCATGTCTATAACTCAGGTGGTCTCATTGAGAACGGTAAATATACACACAAATACACATAGCCACATCACATTATTTTATGAATTACCAATATTTAGTATAAAGAGTAACGTAGGTAAATTTTAATATTGCGAAAGTTAGTTGTAGTTGTATTATTAGCCTGTAGATCGTCCACTGCTGAACATGGCCTCCTCCCGAGGGAGGGTTTTGGGTACAAATATAACACACGGGATACGCACACAGGGAAACGCTGCTGCCCGTTCCCGGGTATACAATCACGATCATATTATAAATCAACACCAACGGCTTAGCGTGCTTTCCGTGGCAATTAGGGAAGTCGCTCAAGCAGTTGCTATAATCTTTCTATACGTTTTCGTTTAACATAAAGGTTCCTAGTCTAGCATGGGGACCGACCTCACGCCCACCGAGACTTAAAGCGCGACTAATACCGCTACACCATGGAAGTTTTCACGTGTAAATACAATCCCATCAAAATATAACACATAAAAATATAAATATACACAAGTCTCACAATACAATAATTCTGCCGGAAAAAGTTGAGAAAGTACCTACCTATATGTCTATGCAGATATGTAACCATGTTTCAAAATTGAGATTAATAAAATTCGACCACCAGCAGGACTCGAACCTGCATCTTAGGTTAAGCCATTAACCGATTAGGCTACTTTTGAAAGTATATGGTAAACTTTTTCGTAAAGTATACTTTTTCATAAATTGATATCTTGTTATTTGTTAGCTAATAACATTTTATAGTAACTATATCAATATTAAGAAGTTACAGGGGGCTGGAAATGGTCTTAAGGCGCGGTGAATAGACGACCTTACGTATTAGTTTTGTCACTGTTGCTCCGCGTAGAAATGAAAGAGAAGCGAAGAGACGCCGCGATGGCGCAAAGTTTCGTTCGACTCGTTCAAATTATTTAATACATTAATCCTTGCAAATATCTTATTCCAATCGATAAATAAAAACAACAGTTCCCTTTATTATTATATATTACATCACTGTTATTAATATTATCAAGATTTGTTTATAAATAATACAGTTACAATTGCTACAATTTCAATTTAAATGGTTATTTTATAGTATTTTTTTTTATCGAGAAAATTTACCGAAAACGTGTTTTGAACACAATGGTCCCCCCATAAATATGATCAAGATTAACATATATTTTTTAAGCTGCTCTAAAATGTAAACATTTGGCTAAAAAACTGTTTTGTGAAGCCTATTTTGACTAAGTACAGCGCCTTAATGGATTCGAGTCATGCTGAACTTGGCGAGGGCACTGCGGTGTTCCCAGGTTATCTTCACCCACAATATTTTTACCCAATAAGAAATGTTTACAATAATAAACAGCAATGTTTTAGTTAAACACTACAATTTCTTTGGATTTATTAATTTCGCGGTGTTTCGAGCGCGTTTAATTCTTTTGTATGGATTCTGTTGACACATGATATCGTCGCCAGTGGCTTATAAGGTATCATTTCGTGCACCAAGAAATATTTGCTTTATTCGTGTAGTAAAGGGCAAAATACTAATTTGATGCATTCGATCTTCAACCTTATTAGCTATTGTCCCTTACGCGGTTTTAACTTTTACCGACAATATATAAGTGCTAGTTCTGTATGTGCTAGAAGATTTTTGTATTAGATGATGATTCATTATGATGTATTCAAGTAGTTACTAACATAAATAATACACTTAGTTATATTTATATTGCATATTTAATATTGTATATTTAGTAGTTTACCTAACGATTTTATCTTATTTCATTCCATTCACCGGATATGGCGGACAATAGGCACTAAAAAGGTTAGTTTATTGCAAATATTTTTTTAGTCGTTTTCTAATAATAAATTTTAGAAAGTAGGTTAATATCTATTTTGTTTAAATTCTTGCAATGTACTTGAATGATTTGATAGTTAAAATTCAGTTCGAAGTAAGGCCAGGATTGCTCAATAGGTGAGTTATAGGCTTAAATGTAAGCTATAACTCACCTATTGAGCTCCTGTGTCACATACAAAGCAGAACTTATATTTAGAAACGTGTTAAATGCAGAGTTTGTCATTAAAACTTAAATAAGTAGATAGTGTCTACTGAAAATTTGTCGTGTCTGAATTGACCCGTGTTTTAGGTCATGCAGTCAGCTATTATTTACTTCATGAATAAAAAAATTAAATGTTAAGTACTTAGGGACAGATAATTTAACTAATCTATGCATGAATAAAAGGTCTGAAAGTAACAACTCTTTTAGATACCTGGATGATGGTGTGATGGTGCATAACCTGTAAGATGTCAGGTACGTACCTGGAAAAAAAATAAACAACCATTAGATACATTTGCGACGTATAAAAAATCGGCCAAGTGCGAGTCGGACTCGCGCACGTAGGGTTCTGTACCATTTTCAAGTGAAACGCCGACTGAACGAAGGTGAAAGAATCAAAAGAGGTATGCCAGGATCGAGACAGTTGGCTTTCCTTTGTTTCTGCCAATACCTATAGAAGAAAAGCGTGACGATGTTTGTATGTAGCTATGTAGACTACACTATAGACATTAAGTAGAAAAGTGATGGTGTGACCACGGTATGCGTAAATATTTGTGTAACTTGTATAAGACATTTTGTAAGTATAAATTTCGAGAATACCATGAAGAAATAAGTGATGGAATCATTTGCAACAGCGTATTAAATTTATACTGATGGGAAATTCACAAAAGAACAAACATAAGACAAAGGGTTTTAAACGATATTGTGGTAGTGTAATTAAGTACAGTTTGTTGATGTATATCGTAATTACCATACACAACATAGACATTATTACTTAAGCCCAAGAGGCCTAAATTTATAAAAAATATAGCTGTACCATCGTGTAATAGTTGCCATAAAATTATGTAATGAAAGTCGTATTTTATGTGCGTACCTGTCCCGCGTATTGTTATTTTTTTGGGGAAACCCTAATTCTTTTTCTAATCTTGCTTAGTTTATGTTATTGATCGTATTTTAGTAACTAGTAATTCCCGCCGAGATTTGTTGTTAGTCTACTAGAAGCGTGCATGACATAAGCTGTAAATTCCGAAAGATGTCGGTGTTCAAACACAATAATGAAAAAATTTAAAAGAGGTTTATGTCGCATTTTAACCCGTTTAGCTCCCATTCTGGTTATAACGTCATCACCAAGTATAAACCTATGTTAGTCCTCGATAATGTAGTATTATAATAATGGTGAGAGTTTCTGAAATCGTTGATGTAGTTTTTCAGTTCAATTAATTTTTGTGTAATGTAATTAATACAATAAAAGATACGAGTCTTCTCCCTTTATAATATTAATACAAACTGTGTTTTTTTTATTTTGTGCCCGTACTTCGCAGGATGATTTACTATTTTTTTTTTAAATAAACATATTTAATTTACTTTTACACTATCCTTTATGGAGACTGTATTTGATAAATGTACAAAATTAGTTCAAATACATGGGATCAAAAAATGATCTTATCTAAACAAACACCAACACAACCCATAACACAGGTTCGAAGTAATTTTAATCCGTATCTTATAATGCTATACAAAAAGGAGGTATATACATAGATCGATTATTAGCAACCATTAAAAAGTGAGAAGATAAGTACCTTAGAAAAGTATTTACTAAGTAATTAAGTATATCAACTCAATTCAATAATAACGGAATTCATAAAACAGCGTCATGAATGTCATATAAAAATGTAATAAATGTTATGAAAAATGTTATTAAATTAATAAGCAACACCTGAACATGCATTCCTACAGTATTGGAATTACATTGATATAAAAAATCCATTTTAGCGAATAAGCAATGTCATTTATTGTCATTGCAACTTTGCCGAACACACAAACATTATGTCTTGCAACTTAATCAAAAGCCCGTTCACAACCACTGCTAAACAAGGGACGTAACGTCCATTTACACGTCCACATATTTAAAGATCTTGGCAAGCTATGGTCCTTTTTGGGTATTGTCATAATCACCACGCTTGGCAGGCGGATTGGCGATGGTAAGTAAAATTGAGCCGTTAAATGCTGCTGCCTATGCAGCTGTATGTCCCATCGACTATCTATCGACTATTACGATACCTAGAGAACATTGGGTGGCCTATTCTAAACCGAAAACCACACATTAGCATATCGTGCATTATATATAGCATTATCTCTTTATATTATTTTAAATAGCAATGATCACGATATAATCGCCAATCGAAGATGCGAGATTCATATTCGCCATTGAAATACCCCGCCTAGTCCAGTCCGGTGTATTAAAGAAAGTTAAAGGAAAGATACATCTATCGATGCGGATATAGCAATCCTCGCGGATAATGTCCCGGGCAACAGCTAGTCTATTTATTACACGTTATTTTAAAAACTGCCTAAAATCTTTACTCGGTAAATAGCTTGACACTTTTGGAAGTTTCTTCACTTATTAAGCCAAAGTTACAGAGCTACGTTAGCACTCCATAAATCACAAAGTAAATTCCTCTATAGTTGTCACTAGGACATCTAACGTTCTTTAGTCAACATATAATTTAATATAATAAGCTTTTAACTATCGTGATGATTGCACATAATAACATAATTGCACCATTTAGTCACACAGATTGCTTTAAGCGCTGTCTTGTATGTTGTTTCTGAATGACAAATTAGTGCGAAGATTTTGTCATCTTGTGATCTTTTTGTTTAGTAACTAAATATTATTAAAGGCTACAATTAAATTGCACTTAGTAGTTTTAGGGACAGCCTACGTAGTGTCGCGGGTCTCTCTTTAAATCTAGGAGGTCATGGTTTTAATACCCAGGCCATACAAGAAATCTATACCTCTATAATATATTCTTTTTGAGTCTGATTGGTTGAGGGACGATCCTCGATGCCGCAAAAAGCACGTTAAGCCGTTGGTCCCGATTGTTATGGCATCATCTAGGTATAACAAACGTACGAACGGGCACCAGAATTACCTAGTGTTTAATAACATAATACTACGGTCACCAACCTGCCTGCCAAGCGCGGGCTGCATCCACATGAGCCTCGGGAGGAGGCTCATGTGGATGTAGTAGTGTAGGCAGCAGTGGATGTTATACGGGTTGATGGTGAAGTAGTTTTTGTATAACTATAACTACCAATCGACCTAATGTAACATACCTACTTGAAGGCAAGTAGCCTTTTTGCCGAATTTGAAAAACATTTTAGATATTTTATATATAAGTGTACAGTTCCTGTTATTACTGATAAATTATAAAGAAAATACATATAAATTATTTTCTGAATATTAATTATTATAACTAGATATAACTAAATGCAATTAAATTAACGTACAAGAGCGTCCATTCAAATACTTTTGCGCAATTTGAGACAGAGCATAAAATATTATTGTATACGGCTAAAATAATTCTATTTTATGTCAATTAATTGGTCGTAGATCAATGTATGAACGACGACTATTTTAGTAATTGGTGTCTAAGTATTTATTGGTCTTTAATATTGTCGTAAATTAATCTTCTGCGTGATATTTTATACGAATAGTAAAGGCGGTTTCAATAAGAACTTTGTTTTGTCACTCAAAATAAAACAATAAATAGCCATATGATGGATTATAAGTATAAGTAGCTAAATACATAAAGTTCACTTAAGTCATGTTTTGTAATATGTTTACGGATAAATAATGAAACACTAATATTATCTTAATGACCGTTGATAACATTTGTATAAGTCACTCATTTTTGTGGTGGTGATAAGTATAGATAATACCAAAGTTTCCCAAACTTGCACGATATGTTCTAAAATAGCCATTAAAATGTCTCACTGTTTGACATTGCGGACCGATATTCATAAATTTATAATTTAAAAATTCTCCAGTACTGACTAAACTCTGTAATAAGTTAATAATTATATTGGTTTATATCAAGCACATTTTCGGCAATATTTTAAAAACACACGTGCTTTAAATTAACGTCACGTAGACTTAAATTTAAAACTTCTTAGATTCATACTGAGAATTTAATTTACTTAAACGATGTATTCGTTCATGTTTGTTTTTTGGTCAAATATATGCTTGCGTCTGCTTTACATACATGCCTTTAACTAGTAAGTACATCGTAAGGTCAGATTCTAACAACACAAATCTAACAGATATTCTAATTACCTACATTCCGTTAGCTATTCTTAGTGTATTCAGTACAACATCAAGAATTTTAGAAGCTCTCAAAGAATTCTTAGATGACCTCGTACTATTACACTTTATTTATCTACGTGTTTTTTATACATCTGTTGATCTGTCTAATTAAAACGTTTGATATCATGATTGGTTACATAATGTTTTTTATCGGTTCATAATTCGAACGTGCATTAAACGTTGGACAAGTTAAGCAGGAACTATGATGTCAATTAATTACTATTATTCAGTAACATGTTAATGAGTGAAACGCTCTGATATTGACACACCCACAGACAGTTTATGATTGAGGATATTCCGTGGTCATATAGGTGATATAATATAATAGCTTTCCGCACTTTTGTAACGTTTATCAAAGACGATGTCCGTACTAGTTAATCTTCTGTGTCACAGGAAATGTTGAAAATCAGAAAAATTGGAACAATCCACTTTGAATAATTACATTGTGTCGTTTTCTACTTTTTATAGCTGTGAGAATTGGTATTTGCCAATACGTTATGTATATTTTTGCTATAAATACAATTTAATAGCATTGAAATACTACCTGAAAAGGTACAGCTATACTTTTATTACTTATTATGATCAGACTACCTATTAATACTATGAACTGAAGGTAACATACATTTAGTTATGGAATATTTTATGAATCATCAATACAATACCTCTATAACTAGTAATGTCTGTACTTGTCATATTGAAGGTTACTGTAATAGTTTTGGTAGAGTTCACTGATAAAAGTCATAACGAAGTCAACTGCGTGGATTGACCTACTAAGAAATTGTACCTACCTGAGTATCAGGAGCGCATAAGTATCTGTTAACCTATTGACCTAAGAAATGTTAATAATGTCGAGTCAAGAAGGCCACGCCTTCATTGAACTATTTCTGCCTACACACGGGCGTTAAAAATGGTCAACAATGACTGATGGTAAAACTTATGATGGTGGTCTAAAATTGAACAAACGTCGTAAGTTAACTAACTAAATATCTATTAAATGCATTATAAGTGTTATTTTAATATATTTCAATGGAGTAACAAAGGTACATTAAAAACTATCAAGCCTTTTGTTGTACCTATATTTGCGCACAACAGCGCAGCATTATGGTGCGTCCACATAGCTATCCGTTTTACTGGTCCGTTTATTTTACGACGTATGTAGATAATTGTATGATCGAGTTCACACATAATACCCGATCAGGTATAAATATCGACCTGGATTTTTTATACTTATTTAAAATTAATTTAATCAGCCCCGTACATGATGCTGTAAATACGTTCTATGAGAAGGCACTCTTACAAAGTGCTTCCCACTATGCTAAAGCCTACATGAAATAGTTATCTTGTAACGTCATGTCATTACTGGTGTATTTGAATGTCAATCAGCTACAGAACAATGAGGGATCATAACAATATTCATATGCATATATGCAGCATTAATAATGTTTTGTTTTGCAGTAAGATGATCTTCTAAGCTTCTGTTACTAGACTTAGCTAATTTCAATATGGGTTTTCTTCATTTTTTAAGACAACTACCGCGCTAGGGAAACGAATCCCTGTGTCGCGGGGGCCACCTAGACTACGAGCAACTATTTGTGGTTCACAAAAATAAATTTCCCGGGTGGAAATCTAAACCAGAACACCAGGTCTCAGAAACCACTGCTATACTCATTGAGCTAGTAATTATTATTAAGCAAATTATAGAAATATCAATAAATAATTACTTTAATGAAATTACGTCCAAATGAAATATATTTTTTATTCACCTACGTTGTGATAATTCAATTGATTTGGAGCTGTCTTTTAAAATGCAACCAATGAAACTAAACTAAAAGAAAACTAAGCAGTAAATCAATTAGTTCAGCACTAAACTTTTTATATAAATTTAAGCCCGCCAAACTCCGTAACCGTATTTACTTAAACTCCACAGATAAAATAAATATATAAAAGTTGTAAAGTTCGTGATGCTTTGAGAAATCACCAAGGCCGTTACCAACTGTTGCCTTTGCCAGCGTTTTTTTTTACGAAACAGTAGGTCACAATTTACAACAGTGCGTCACGGTTTGATGGATCGACACGCGACCGCTGATAACTTCGATTTAGAGGCAGATATAGTGCACCTTGTTAAGCGAACTTTGCGTAAAGATGGCGCTGATATGGTAAAGTGGCTTGTTGGCCTTTGTTAGGTAGATGTTCTCGTTAATTGCATTGTTTGTGTTATGGTTCAGTCAAGAATGCTGTAAAATACGTTGGTTTAGTTTATATTTAGGACACTTGTGTAGTACATCGTATACATGTGTTTCTTAGTAGTTAAACATGTCATAAATTACATGATACCATAAAGTGAAAGTGTTTTTTTTGTTGAAACGTGCTAATATCTACTAGTGGTAGGTTCTTGAAGAAGGTAAGGTGGTAGAAATTGGAAGGTGGTATAATAATAGTAGTCTGCCGCAAAATATTACAAAATCAACTACTGAATATAACTAGATAATACAACCTGTTGATGACTTTTGATATAGTTTGCTGTAAACGAATATTTAGATAGCGGCGAATGTCTATTCAAACATTGACTTTTACAACTAAGCTAATAAGCATCTATGTGCCGTTGTGATTTATTTATAGCATTTTGTGTTTAGGTAAGTAGATGATCTTTATAAATTGAACGTTACTTATGTTATAGATGTATAACTTTTAAAAATATGAATTCATTCATTCATTCTAATTATTAAAATTCCCGTTAATATCGGGCAAGTCGTCCTTGAGACTAGCCGGGACAAAAAAAAACCAGAAAAACTTTATTAAATTGTGTTTTATATATTAATTCAATATGCACATTAATATACTTCAATTTAACTGCAATGACAGAAGTTAAACAGCTGACTAAGTAAACTTTTTACAATTAAATCGCTATATTGTGAGTTTATTTGGAGCAAGATAAAATAACAAGTAATAACACCAAAGTTGATAAAAAAATCATTATTGATGAAACAAAATATTTAGATCTAAAATTACGCATTTTATTATAATATTTTGTCACCTTACACATTAAGTTAAAAATAATAAATGGTTATTATACAGTTTGTATTTAAAAAATGTCGTAAAATCAACAAACCGTATTTCCTAACATTATGTGAAACATGAAATATAAAAGTTCTTGCAACTGTTCTATTCTTGTCTTGCGAACGATTGTTAAAGTTTAGACAGATTTTTATTATAAAACTCTAACAATGGCTCGTATTCTAGTAAAGTTCACATCTCTCAAGGTTCAGTGATTTGCTATGTAATACAATATTATGGGCTTAGGCGCGTCTATGTTATAAATGTTTGAAAGATTGATAAGGCACCGTATTATTAGTGAACATTAAAATAGTGACGATAAAAATAAATTATGTTGGCCAATTGAGTTATTAGTAGAGATTCTAAGCATTCTATTCTTTGTTACTTAGTTCTATGAAAATAATATTGATGACTTTCTACGTACCTAGTTACACTTAGAAAGTAACTAGTACTACTAACTCCCGTATGCAAGAAAAACACTTAAAATTATGACAGTGGTATGCAAGTACAATACATAGCTTTAAATATTGACTTGAGTATGTAGTGTCTCACTCTCATGGTCTTTATTGCTTTGGTAATAAAAATCATCAAAGTTACACCATAAGTAAGCTCTTGCTCTCAAATGTTGTTCTTGCATATGGGAGTAAGTTTACTTGGGAATGTCATGTGTTACGTTGATGATTTCTACATTATTAGAGGCCATGACAGTGAGAAACTATGCTCTTGCATTACACTGTAAGTATATAAAAGTGAACAAACTATTAACTACTGTAAAGAAATGTAAAACTCCAAGTAACGAAGTGGCGATTACTAAGAGTTCTTACAAACTCAGCAAAAACTGCATTTTCTAAGGATACTGGTGGACGACAGTGCGTCGATGTGCTGTTGAAGTTGGCGTTTAATCTGTGTGCCTTTGATGCGTCGACCACGACATCGAAATCAGTCAATCCATAGGCAATAGGCAAGTCACAACTAGGTATTTGATGATATGGCGTGAAGATGATCATTGTTTGTAGAACACGTTGTTAGGGTTTAGTATTGAGCAACTATACTTTGGAAGGTAACGAATGGAAAATATCAGTTGACCTTGTGGTAATCTCAACAATGACAAAGCTTTAGTCTTGAAATCGCAATAGAATTGAAATTGAAAGACAGGCACTTGAAGTTGTTTATCAAAACAAAATTAAGAAATCACTCAGGTCAATCACTCAGGCACCACACAAAAAGTTCACTGCCATGCATTTACGATCTTTGTTAGATGTATGAATACCTATTTTAAGTTAACAACAGAGTTAACTTTTCTTTCAAAGTAATTAGTGGCTATAATGCGCTTACAAAGCATCAGCCATTTGCTTCGTATCAAGTTGAATGTAAATCAGAACGTCATTTTAATTGGTTCTAACTGCTAGATGTCTATAGACAAACACATACCAGTTTATTTAAACAGAACTGGAAGCTCTGTAATGTAATGTTGCGAACGTTTACTATAAATACTTCGTGCATGTTGAATGTCGCGTGGATCACGCGCGAAGTGCTATTTTGTTAATAGTTTGTGTTATTTATTGTACTTAGTTCCTATAGACTTTAAAATATTATCCTTATCCTTTTTCCTTTTATATTTATACGCTAAATCAACTAATCGGCATGCAATACATTAAGACGAGTCTTTACCTGTCACCATATTTATTGTTAGATGTATTTTGTGCATTTGGAATCGTTTCATTATGAAATATCAAACTAAGTTTACCTATTCGTCAATTAAGTTGCTACTTATTCTTATTTATATAAAAATACATTTTGTACTTAGTTAAAGTTAATAGCTTTTTATCTTTTATCATTATTAGTAGAGATGGGCCGACTTTAGTATTTGCCGACTAACCGACTAGCCGACTAATCGGTTTTCAAAATGCTTTCCAAAATGATTAGTCGGCCGACTAATCGGCAATGCCGATCATTCTAAAACCTACTTGTCGGAGGTGTACGGGCTTTTTCGTCATGACTCGGCTTAGTCGTCGCGCGGCCGCTGAGCTTAATTACTGACTGATTAATACGTTCCAATGTTGTAAAGACTGTAACTATAGATAACTACTCTAAGTAATGTTTAGAAATTATAAAACATGTACAAAATATAACTAATATTTTTATTTTATATTTTATTTCATTTGTTATGCGCCGATTATATTCGGCATATTTTGCCGAATAGTCGCCGACTAGTCACTGACAACAAACGATGCCGAATAGTCGGCTTTCCCGACTAGTTGGCGGCTAGTCGGACCATCTCTAATTATTAGCTTATGCCTATATACGTCTTCACCTGCATTGTCTACCTAGAAATGATTTTATCCGTCGCCATATTTTATGATCACATTGGTTATCTTTTTATTGGCATAGATCATTTTAAAACAATGGGGACCGACGGTGTAATATGCTTTCCCAGGAATGGAGAAAATTGTTTAAAGCATATGCTTTGCGGTGAATTTAGCAATACCCTAGGGTGACGAGGAGGTCTTTGTACAGTAGTAGATACATTTATTTTGATTATACTTACTATTATTTCCTACCGTTATTCGTAATAATATTTTAAAATGTATTTAGATTTTCTACTTCCTTTTTTCATAGTCTACAATTTAATTACATTATACAATTTATTTGTTTAATTTTGCGAATTAATTATAAAATATTTAAGAAACTTTATTTTATAACAACAATTATATATAATTCTACTACAAGTTTCAACTGTGATTATGTCATTGATAATAATCTTTTTAATTGGTACACAGACACAATCTGGTCTAGGTAATGGTCGAACCTATTTTCGAAGTTCTATAACTAATAATTGCGGTCGGTTATAATAGTGTATCTAATAACAATCTAGGTTTAGTATGCCATATATGGCTTTGTCTTTGAACATTTGATAATGCGAATGTGAAAGTATTGTCATAAAGCATTGTAAAATAGATTTAGTAACAAAAAGTTGTCTTGACTAAATAAAGGGCGAGTAAACTTGATATACTGTTGCCAATGAGTATAACATACTTTGACAAATGAAATGTGAAATAAAATGAAGTCCACCAAAGTGGAGCAAGAAAAAAAAAGTTTTTTTTTATTCATATTTATATTAACTATCCGGTTGTACCTACTCATGGTTTGTCATCATCGAATATGTCCGACTAGTTTCCATTTCCATTCTCAAGGAGTAGTCGACTCGACGGCAACTACTGACTTATTGATTTTTTTATTCACTCGCATAGCTGCAATAGTTGGTGAGTGTAAGAACCGCGGAGCCATGTCAAAATTTTGCATGTTGGATAGTGTACATGTTTAATACTATGCCAGTACCTTTTAGTACCTTTATTTAAAATATTAGTACCTTTGTATAGTTCTACTTTATCTTATTTTTAAATGGTCCGCCATAATGACGTCAGGACCGCGGAGCCACTGCCGATTAACGAAATACCACAAGGCTTAACAAAGACTTTAATGTAACAACCTTTAATACCTTGTGTATTATAAAAAATGGCATTTAAAATTTGCTTGTAGATGCCACCATCTTTAAATTATAAGCATTTTATTTATTCACGCCTGTTCGTTTATGATAGCAATGTGAAATAAAAAATATTAATGTGACCTAAGTTGTAGGCGCCTTATGAGATTTTATGCTTAATAATGCTTATAATTTAAAGATGGTGGCATCTACAAGCAAATTTTAAATGCCATTTTTTATAATACACAAGGTATTAAAGGTTGATACATTAAAGTCTTTGTTAAGCCTTGTGGTATTTCGTAAATCGGCAGTGGCTCCGCGGTCCTGACGTCATTATGGCGGACCATTTAAAAATAAGATAAAGTAGAACTATACAAAGGTACTAATATTTTTAATATAGGTACTAAAAGGTACTGGCATAGTATTAAACATGTACACTATCCAAAATACAAAATTTTGACATGGCTCCGCGGTTCTTACACTCACCGATAGTTGTCATTGCTTAGTCACATTTCAATGAAATTTTAAACAATTTCTTGCAGTAAATAACACTTGATAATTAGCTTAGGCTCCATCCCATTCATCCTAGAATGTAGGATTGGGTGAGATTTGGCTAGACCCCCCCTAAGCAACTCAAGTAATTAATATTAAAATAGTTATATTACCTAGGTATTTTACTACATGCAATGTACATAATTATTTTTAATGACTGCACTAAAGCCTAAACTTAATTAAGACCAGTGTTAATAGATAAGTTTAAAGTTATGGTATTTGACGTCTACAAGATTTTAGTGTATTTAAATAACATAATATCTAGTAAAGATATTTGCATAAACAAGCAAATTGTAAAAATTAGTCTTTAAGTAAATGTGAGTAGGTTTATAATCCTCGAGATTTATGAATGAGAATTATGTAAAAATATAAAAAATACATACATTTTTTAAATGATTTTAGATATAGTCAATATATTTGCCCTTCAATAATGTAATATAATAATACGTAGGTAGTTGACAAATAATTTAAGGTATGACCTCTCGTTAATTGAATAAATTATTGTGGGAAAATTACTTTAATACAAGATTGTCATTTATCTTTTATTTATATGAGGAACAATGCTGCGAGTATATTTAAGGAACATTCGCATATTTGAGAAACGGAACTTCAACATATTTGTTTGAGAAAACGCGGAAATTTGATAGTTATGTTATACAATGCGTGTAAGCTAATCGACGCTAACGAGTAATTTAATAATTGTAGTTAATTATAATTATTAAAAATAATTAAATAAAAATTATTTTATATTTTACTTTAGGTGGTTGTTGTCTTTGTATAGATAGTTGAACTCATATGTGTGCGAGGCACGCGTGGGTCTTGTGCATATAGTTTTTTTTTTATTTTTTATTAAATATAGGCTTACGTTTGATCATAATTTCGCTTTATGGAAGACGAAGATAAGGCCTAAGATGATACATGCGTGCCTAGAAAGTGTCTGTTCACTTTAGCTTTATAGTAAGGTAAGGTTTACCCATATATATGATCGCGCACATATAAGTTGAACCTACACTGGTATTGTGGAATTGATCTGTGGGTGTTGTCTTATACCATTGATTTATTATTGCACAATATCAAATAATAATTAATCGAGAAAGTAATAAAATTTACTGAAGCGCAAAATAAGTCTTCAGTTGAGTGTATTTTAAGGTTTTCGCGATAAAATTCATTTATTTATGTAGCACAGGAAATAAATACGCTGAAACTGTGCTCCAATGTAAAACTTAAGTAAAACAATGTCCACAACATTTAAATTGTTTCCTGCGAAAATGTAAATGTAATAAAATTATTTACAAAAGATAAATAGAATCAACTGGTGAGTCTAAGTAAGTTACGAGCGACATGCTCCAACTATGTTACAAATTTAGTTGTTACCGTAAGCAGTAAAGTAATCTAATGAATTAATCGTAGTTAACGATTTATATATTTAAATTAGAATCTAGAATCCCTAAACCACGTAGCAAACAATCCGATTATTCGTTTAAGACTTTATTAAGTGCTAACAGCATTTAATAAAAGCGTGTTAAGTTGTACCTAACTTTTATCTTTTATCCTACTCTTTCCACTCGAGTTGATATTAATTCTTTAAGGCATTTTAAAAATGTCACTAATTGCTAGGTCATTTCAAAAAATTGCAGGACGCTAATCACGTAACGAATATGATTTCGATTAAAATGTCTTAATTACTAAAGGGTTATTGTAAAGTATTTCCTATGTTATATAATATTTATATGTTTACTGTATTATTGAAATTACAATGCCTTAATAAATTGAGTAGCGAAAACATTTTAATCGAAGTCATAGTCATCAACAGCCCGTTTACGTCCACTGCTGAACATGGGCCTCCTCTTAACAGATCTTGGCAAGCCAGGGTCGTTGAGGGATATTGCCGTAATCACCACGCTTGGCAGACGGATTGGTGATCGCAGTTAGATGTAAACCTTGAGGTAATGAATGCTGCTGCCCATCCATCAGCCATATGTCCCTTAGTCGCCTTTTACGACACCCATGGGAGGACATGGGGTGGTCTATTCGAAGCCGGAAACCACACGGTAAATGAAATGGATTTTATGAAACTAATAACTAAACCATGCCTTATATTTGCTTCCAAACGAAATTGACTTTGTAATAATTTTCTATAAACTAGTTTTTATCACCTTTCTTCACTAACCAAATAGCCGTTAGCTACACAATATCTTTACTATTTATCAATCGCATTGGCATATATAGTTATAGCATAGCGCTGTTGTACATGACTCAGAAGTAAACAAGTGAGCGTAAATTACGTGGCAATAACGATGTGTGAACTGTTCAATGTTCATTCAACATTATTTATCTCCTAATTGAACTCATCACGAAAACGAGGTCCTTGAACTATTGGACAAATGTCTGAGGCATGCTGTGTGCCAAACTACCTTTTAGCTTATTTATTTATAGGAATTGATTAAAATTTTAATGATGTTATGAGGTCTTTCCTTTGTGAAGTTTCGGCTAAGTTAAATGTATAGAAGGTACTTTATTATTAACAAATTGCTATGGGTGTGGTCCTATGTTAATATTTACAACTCCAACAGAAAATACTGTTTACCTATATATTTAAAACTAGCTTCCCGGTTAGCGCGGTTTCACCCGCGTAACTCCCGTTCCCGTGGGAACTTCATAATTAAATATAGCCTATATTAAACAGCGATAATGTAGCATTCAAATGGTGAAAGAATTTTTTAAATCATTCCATTACTTTTTGAGCCAATTCGTTACAAACATACTTACATACAAATCTTTCCTCTTTATAATATTATTAGTATAGATTAAGCGACCGTAGACCAAGTGCCACGGCGCGGGCGGCGTCGGACGATCCCTACTCATTGCACTACCAAAGTGAACCCAGCCGTTACACAAGCATTTTAGCTAAGCACGAAGGGTTAACGAGAATACTAGTAATGTGCGTACTCTGCTAGTAATCTTTAGTACCATAGTTACGCCACGCCATATTTAACGACATAATCGAATTAAGCTGATTATGAAGTGTTCATAATAAAAACGATATGGTTATTTTATAGAACATTTTAGATAAAACTACGGAAAATTTTAGTTATATAACTGTTTGACAGGTGATGGCAAGCATGAGCAACTCGTGCACTATAAACATGTGATGAATTACAACACGAACTGTCTACTTACTTCTGGGTTATTTTTATAAAATACCGACCTCAATATCGTTCGGCAATCAGTAATAAGTATTTAATGATAATAAGCGTGTTCCCTTTTTTATTTCGTACAAGTATTTCTAAAATCTATTTGCAATGTGTAGTTTCGTGACTTGGTAACAATGACAAAATGTTCCGGCTTTTTTTAAACATAGTGCCTTACGGAATGGCGCGTGCGCCGAATTAGGCACGCCACTTTTTACTGAACTTTTTTATTAAGATGCTCATTTATTAACCTTGTACTAATTGATCGTTGGCTTTCTAAAGTGTGGTTAATATTATTATTATGGGCCGGAAAGATTATTGGATGTTCATTCAACAATTGTTCTACTTCATAGTTTTCCGTGGTACGCACAACAATAACCGTGAAATTAGATGAATATTGCATTAATTGCTCAATTATTACGCAGCGAAAGTAGTTCCATGCTATAATTGCATTATATTTATGCCTATAGTAATACTGGGTAATGTTTGATATTTATGGCTCACTAAGTTTGTTTACTTACCGCTTCCCTACATTAATACCTACTCTTTCGGCGCGAAGATCAGGAAACTATCGTCACTACATAAATAACAGTACCTTATCCTTTGCTAAATCGACAGCACAATAGGTATTCACGAATAACGATAAAACCAGAGGCTTTATAAAGATGGCATACATACATGGCAGCAATCCGATATCAATTGCATTCACTTGTCGCACATTATAATTTCCCCACACACCACTAATGTCCTTCAGACAATTGTTACTCAATTCATACTTTACTCTCATTCGTCGAAACCAATATGTATGTAATAATACACAATATCTAAAGTAGGGGACACTCGAAATTACTTTTTGATCTTGTTTGGAATACAAACAATCATTCGAAAATGTATGTTGCAATATTATCTCTACAGCATTTCTCAACTGAACCATTTTTTAACAAGCCATTAGTGGTATCAATAAAATAAAGCCAACATTGAAATTTCGAATAAAAACTATTTAGAATTCAAGGACGAATTGCTCAACTGCAGTAAGAAAATTTAATTAATTATAAAAATGCTGCGGCGCCGTTAAGTGGCTCGAGCACGAATTATATTAGTTAGGTACTAACTTTTCTCGCTGTAGCTTCACTTACTTGGTTTCCTATTAATATTATTAGTATCACAGTGGGTAATATAATACGAAAAGAAAAGTCTCAATTCGTTATAGGAACATTATAGATGAATCAACTAAATATTTAGTTACGAAACACTGCTCGCCTTTATGCCCGATGAAGTAGCAAAAACTTTGCTAATTATAATGTTACCGTCTGAAAAAAAAGTCACCATATTTCTTTACTCAGAACAGTATTATATAGGGGCCCTCAAATTTTCCCCACCATGAAATTTTTCTGATAAAAGTCATCAGCATAAAACTTTAAATGATTATTAATATGAGAAAGTATTTTCATAGGAATTTGATTGATTTGTTGTGTCTAAGTTATGTGTATATCGACAAAAAAGTTAAATAAAAATACTAAAAATCAAGAAATCATTCATGCAACAATGACGTTTTGCGGCTTTTATAACCCTGACACAAGATAAGCCAGAAATAAAATTGTTCACGGCATTGATACAATCAGATCCTAAACTATCGACCGGAATAAGATTTATACTCCATAGTATACCTTGAACTATTGATACAAATAATTTAAAATTGAAATTGGATTGCAACACTAGATTACAGTCACATTCCGGATTGAAAAAGAAGCGTAAGCTAAATTCTCTGCGGAATATTTAAATGCGGTTTCTGAATAATCTCAGAAACTACTGGTTCGCTTTGAAAGATTCTTATACCATTACAAAAGCTACATAATCTAGTATAACATAAACTATTTTTAACGATGAAGTTCTTACGGGAACGGGAGTTACGTGGATGAAACCGCACGTGGGAAGTCAGTAAATTAAGATACATTATATCAATAAGTTAATAACTTAAGTGCAGATTATAATTAGAATATTTTATATAAATACAAATAAATCGCCAAAATGTATTAATAAAGTTCTTTTTTTATTGTATTCGTCATCGTTATAGAAACAAGGATTGTATGAAATAAAATTTTAGAAAATCGTCGGAAAATGTATTTATGCCCGCTGGGCATGAACAGCTAGTAGATTAATATAAATATTTTTCCATATCATCGAAATAAAATCCAGTTAAATTTGATAGAGAAATGAAATAAGTATAAACGTATAAAAGTGTAGTGCCCTTGACCGCCGCGAACAATGGATGGCGCAGTGATGCCGCCTCATAACTCACGTGGGAATTTATGTTTTGCCTAGCGATTATTTAGGACATGTAGGTATAATGCATGGGTCTGTATGTAAGTGGTAGAACTACCAGTCAACTACTTGTGTTACCGACATAAATACTCTTTGGTTTAAATAGTTTTCTTTTAATATTTTTTGTATTAGTGTTTTGTTTAGTTTTGTCTATATATTATTGTCACTTTTACTGAAACTGAAAATAAATGAAATTTATTATTTTCTCGACCATCCATTAAAAACACATTAGGCAACGGTCCACCGCGCCGCCCAGTCGACAATAACTTGGTGTTACTTATGTATTCGTTTTCGTTTGAATTTCGGAATATTAAAAGTAACTGGTGCTTACGTACTAGTTACTCATTAAAAATAATTGATCTACAATAAAATACCGATATTATTTTAGTCATTACAATTTACCTTGGAGGTAACCAATATTAAAAAGAAAACTAAGTACCTAGTTAGTTATAATTATATATGAATAATTAACTAAGCAGTTGCTTTTACAGCACCTACCTATAATTTAGTGGAAAATAATTACCTATAATTTAAAGAAATAATTTAATTATTTAGTTTGTCAAGTTCCTTATTATAACTTAGTAAGTAGTTCATCTATATAATGTAAGGCATCAATCATATTATAATATTAGTTAATAACGCGAAGAATGTCCGGTATCAGCTAGAGGCGTGTCTTACGCTTACGGTAAACGTAAGCACTTTCACGGTCGCACTTTTAGATATTTAGCAAGTATTTGAATCAAAAATTGCAGTTTTTAATTGTTAATATCATTATTAGGTCAACATTATGAAACAGGTATTGTTAATATCTCCCGTCTAAATTGTAGGTATACCGTTGGATTGTATGCCATATTACTTAGTCTACTAATACAATAAACTTTTAGAAATCAATGTAAATATTTGAGCAACATAAATAATCTATTAATTAAACTAGTAAGAAAAATCATGTTTAGTTAATTAGTCCGTTTTACCTTAAAACATTTGCGTAATCTTCAATAAATAAGCTTAAGAACTTACATGTAGCATGAAACGTTAGATGTCTTCAACAATCTATTCATAGGTCGTGTCGGTAGGGTAAGTTAATTATTATTGACTAAAATCATGTATTGTGGTTCAATGATCGTAAATCTAACTAACAGTTATATTGACAGTTCACACGAATGGGATGGCCAATTATACAACAATATGCTCCTCTCCATGACTCTTGACTCTTATTACGACGCTAATACCTACGTAATATTGTTCATGTTATATTGTGTTGTAATTGAAATTATTATACACTAGCTATTCGTACCCGGCATTGCTTGATTTGACGATTTATTCTTAAAATTACGATTACAATAAAAAAAGAATAGGCCAAATTGGTCAAGTTATTCTCAAATTATGCACGTACGCACATTTTGGGGATTCATTTTTATTGATATAGATTTTTAAACTTTCGCGTATTATAATTATTGTATATTATATGTCATTATTGTATATTAACGCGAAATATGTTAACTTTTAAATTTCCTATTGTAGCAGGGTTTTACATAGGTCGCATTAATGTTGGTCTTAGGCACACATACTGACACGAAACAATACTGCGGTTACCAACCTGCCTGCCAAGCGTAGTGACTATGGCAAAACCCTCCCTTGGGAGGAGGCTCATGATCAGTTGTGGACATAGTACGGGCAGATGAAATTGATTGGGCACACAGTATGTTCTACTTATTGTCGCTTATTTGTCCAATTGACATAATATAATTGAAGTAATTACATGTAATACTACTAGATAATTTATTAATAAATACCCATATGGTGGTCCCCAAACGACGATTTCTCTAAAAGATCATTACCTGAAAAATAAAAACATCAAATTAGTAAAGATAGTTAACTTATGTATCATCTTCGTACATCCAAATTATATGCAATCTCTTTGGAAAGAGAAGATAGTTTTGTGTATACTGATCTGGGGATGCGGCCTGCATAGCTGACTGCAAGTACCTATTGGGGGACGCTATTTTTCCGTAGGAAAAAGTATTTTGAAGTAATTTCTATTTATGTGACCAACAATTTTAATAGAAATTTATTTTCTAACGTGATACCATCAGGGATTGCATGTAAGGTGTGTGATAAGGTGCTATTAACACAAATATCATGTTAGCTGCAGTATCCACAGTAATCACTATATCGTATTATTACGGTTTATAACTATTTGGTAGATATTGTTAATTTTCAACACGTCTTATTATTCAGTTATAGTCTACCATACATCATGAGTTACAATCAATAAATTATAACATGCACTATAATTTAATTTTATATTATATATCTCACTGAATTAAAGTGCCGTTACATTAAAATAATTTATGATACAAACGAACAGAAATATTCCATTTACTAAGCTATTGTAAGTGTGTCAGATAGAAGTACTTTATATCATATCCAATCGATTTGCTGTGAGGCAGGTGTAATGAGTATATATACGTACATTATATACTAATGTATAATTGAGTACAATACATCACTTAGGCACGTGTTTGAATCAAGTGTATGTTTACTTTATTGCTTATACGCTTATCGTAATTTAAAATATCATTAAATTTTATTTAATTGTCATTAAAAAATCCACCAAAATTTTAGGTACATTTTTGGATGTTTAAGAACACATTAGGAATAACATTTACAGTACCTACTCTAGAGTCTGATGTAATGAAAGTTTTGTTTAGCTGCAGTTTGCAGTTCGAACTACTTAAAAAATAGACCTTATCTTCGAGTATAAATCAATCTCTAAGTCAAAATTCAACGGCATCGATTTTAGAGCTTAAGCATGAAAATTAATTCACGAGTATAAAGTGAGAGTTAGTCAAATACATTCACTATCTTATTTCTAATATTATAGTATGGATTGAACAAATCTAGTACCCACATATAAATTCAATCTCAACAAGAAAGCTAGTTAATTGAATTTAAAATAGTGCAAAAGGCATCATTTGTAATATGTTATGTATTTTAGAATAGTTTAAAACGTTGCTTACTTGTGTTCTGCTATTACTTAGATAACTGTTATACTGCAGAAACGACAAAAAGTACATTCTGAAGTACGGAAACATAAAATAATAATTAATTAAACCACATTTGCGGTTAAACGGAACCTAAGGCAAATGGAAGGGAAAGGACAGTTTATTCTGTTTAATAACTGACTTGTATGCCCACCCGACCCTTAGATTGATCCTTCGTATATTTTCGGAGACCCATAATCCAATAAGGCCCGAACTGTACAGTAGAGTAACCGTTGGCCCTCCCGACCTTGCATAGAACCTTTCGGTGCCCATGTAGCTCTGAAGTCCGAGAGACCCGCGTACTGTAAAGTAGATCGACAGTTGTCCAGAATTCCCCTAAACATCAAGTCAAGTCATAACTCCTCAATCCTCCCCGCCAGAGACCGCCCTGAGCTGAGGTCCAAATACCATATGGGGTGCTCTATTGCGCAGGTTGCTTAGTTTGTACTTTTAAACCATTTATATAGGCTGGAGCTCTGCTCGCCTTAAATATCGGTGAAATAGCAAAAGCCTACTGGCTAATGACATAATGACCGTCAGAAAAAAAAACAGAGCAACAGCTGAACCGATGACTAACTTATTTGACCTCTTTGACACTGATTTACTTTCGCGTGTAAAATAAACAAAAACACTAAAATGTGCAATGTATTAAAGCCTCTTAACCAGTAATTAAACTTGATTGTTTATATCCGATTGCAATGCGTGAAAACAACCAATTAAATATTAATTGGAAATAACAGTAGCATGATATTTGTGATTTGGGCATGTTCATTTATTACTAGCAGTAAATATATCATTTAATTTGACTAGGCGATAAATTACTGCGTATTAAGTAGGTGTATTAAGAAAACACACAAACAAAGACCTCAATAAATAATGCCTAATAAAGACGTTTAATATAATTTTATAGGAACGTATTTGTAATCAACAAATACTACCTATAAAATTTAGGAACTATTTAAGTAATAGTTGATCTAAAGTTTTAGTGACGTTGCTTGTAGTTACATAAAAATATAGACAGGCCGTGTCTCTTTAATATGATGTTAATATTGTCATATTTATCAATGTCGCAAAGCAATACTAAAATGAGAAACAATGACATGATTTCGTTTATACGGTGTTATATCTATGTGCCATGTCTGTTCTTTTATCTGCACCACCCTAAGGTTGACGGGCAGAAAATGCCGTTGACATTAAGTCCGCCTTTGTACAAATATTTGTGCATAAAGTTTGGCATAAATAAATAAATGATGATTTTAATCTTATTGACATATGAACCGATCCATATATCAGTTATAACATTACATGTAATAGTGACATGATGTTACTATAACATTTTAATGTGTTAGAAGCCTAGCAATAAACAAGTGAGTAATACTTTAATTATATCATGTTTAAAAGAAAGTTGACATATGGCAGCTAATGATTTATACTTGAGATGACAATCCATTAGTAGTACTAGCTATACTTACCGAGCTCACCCCGGTAGCTAATCACGTCGGCTTAACATTAATGTAACGTGAGCTGCCAATCAGTGTTAGCTTCAAAGAAAAACTTGTACAATTATATTTTATTACGGATTAATGCGGTAGCTCGTTAGGATTCCATAAAATGGAGAGTAAGCCCGAGTGTGAGTTTCTTTAGTTCCTCGTTATACCAGTACTTAAATGTGACTTATTTTTAAGATCGTTGTATAATTAAAGTTATCTAAGATTTAGAATGAAAGTAAACGGTGAACACACCAAGACCTAAAGGACAGTAATTTCAAAGTAATCGTTTTATCATGGTTTGGAATATATAGTTCATAGCCTTCCTTATTTTGAGAATCTGAAATTTTTAAAAATCTTTTTATTTTTCAGTGAATCTGACCTAATATACTTAGAGTCCATTTTTTCCAATTATCCTGCAACATAGGCATCTGTTCATTAAACAGTTCGAGTAAATATCAAAAGTTATCTTTCCGCGCGCGGTTAATAAATAAAATATGCCTTCCTCGATAAATGGACAATCTAACACCGAAAGAAACAAACAAACTAAAACTTTATATATAAGTATAGATGTGTATTATTGCATCGTTAGTCGTAAATGCATAATCTTTAATCAATATACGCACATTATTAAAAAATATTTCATGCGTAACGCGGTGTGATTAATGTTAAGTAAAAACTGTTTGTTGTCAAATATTTACCAACTTGACAGCCCTACAAAAAGATTTATGAGTATGTGGTGCAAAATGAAATTCCGCTTCCTGATAAAACCTGGTTGGAACTTGTTAGCTAACTGATCGTAACTTTTCCTGTGACGCACCCGTTTGCCTTAGGCGCGACAATATAAATGTACACATACAAGGCGTATAGTACATACCTACGTAGTCTCTATTTAAATACGAATTCATAGGCAATGAGTTTAGATTAGTTAGTTGGAAGTTTTTTTGTCTAAAAATCTAAGTTAAGATTGAGGCGATGTTTAAGTTTGTGATGGGTACAGGGTACGTGATATTGTATGAGGAGACATCACGCCCTAAGCGAACGCGTCGCGGCACGATTTCATACAGCAAATTATATTTTATCGCATCGCGCCGCTTGAGCGTTATGCAGTTTTATCTATAAGGTATCATCAATTGTTATTATATAATTTAAAGACTGATGAAATCGATACATGTATGTACAAATATTAAAAATTACTTAGTATATAAATCGATGATAATGCGTCAATATAATGCAAAAATCTATTGACTGCTTACATTTTTTTGACTTTGCCTAAATATAAGCCAATATGTTATTTATTTGTGACACAGACAAAAAGTATCAGTATAATAATAATCTTTAAAAAGAAAATCTATAAAAATCAAAGTGTTCGCAACAACTGTACTAATACAAAAATTATTTATAATTCATAATAAAAATTTGATACAATTAAAAATGTTTATTAGTTAAATTTTCAAAAAAACAATGTTTAATATAAATCTAATAGAAACAATCAATGTTGGTCACGGTCAAGTACTAGCACCTATTGTGCAAATGTTGCAACTAGTCCATTATCTTTACGCAAAGGCACGCGTGTGAAATGTTGAAAGTGTTACAATTTGTTCCTTTGGCAAACAAACTGCTTATAACCGAGCTATTATGAGAAATTGACGCAGTTCTTGTAATGTGAGACTGTATTACCTACTGATCTATATTAGCTGTAACATTATTTCATGGTCATTAAGACGAACAAAGTAACGGAGTTCAACAACAATTATTTAAGTTTTATTTAGTATTGTAGTATAGTATAAATAGTATAGTTAAACATTGGTAATTTATAGATTAATATTATTTATATTTTGTTACAATATGTATATAACAATAAAAATCCATAAATTAGTCAGATTTGCTATGATGCAATTAAATTAATAAATATAACATATCACCACAACCTACATCACATTACAGTACAGATAAGTAACATACTAATTCATATTATGTAACAAAATAACTTATGACTACAAAACAATTATAACATATTATATTCTTCGGAAGTAGGTACTCTACAAACTTATACGCTTTCAAAGAAATGTTACGTCAATAAGCGAACTGCTAATTTCTTTTTTCTCACGACGGTTAGGTAATTCTTCGTATGTGTACTCGAAGCGCAAATGTTTGGTTAGTTTCGGTACAAATCACAAAGCGTATATACTATCTTAAGACTAACAAAATAAATATAAATTGCCTTTCGTAAATTCAGAATATCATCATATTGTGTATTTTGTTTATAACGCGGGTCTTCGACTAAATTTTGCCTTTACATAGTCAAGGATGAAACACACTTCGTTTGTTTCCCGATCTGAAATATATGCAGGAGTATAGCGCTACACTATTTAATATATTTTAATCGCTTTTGGAGTAGGTAGATTGTATCATGGGTCACAAACGATCAATGTTATTTTTCCCATTATTCAATTTAAGTTAAAAGCTCCCATCGCTATCCCTAAATTAACCTGGCTTGCCAGGGTCTTTAGTGGGTTTAGTGGGGAGGGGGTTTTAGTGGTGTACAGTCCTCTCCACGTGGTATGAGTTAGCATACCACGCTATGGAGATGGCGAGTCCCACATATCCCACCGCCAGCGCGCGAATACACTGCAGCGACGGTGGGAATGCGTAAGTGCATTTCCCCCCGGACCAAAAAAAGCGTCTGTTTAAGAGGAGGCTTGTTTAGCAGTAAGCAAGTAAGAATTTCCATTGCTCCGTTCAGTACCAACTAAACCAAGTACTACAATTAACTGTTGGCAAGGTTATGGAGAATTGATTATCTCATTTATAATCTAATGCATGTTCTTAAGCAATTGAGTCTACGTTAATTAGACTAATCCTAAATAATGTATTGAAATCGTACATATCTCGTTATTTGTAAGTAGATTTCAAAGGTAAACCAGCAATTTTAACCCAATAATCATGTGATTAGTCTTAAACGTCTTATTTACTTAGATATTAGTTTGAATCTTAAAGCTTGATATCGTCACATTAGACCAAATGTACAACATGCATTCAGTAATAAAATGAAGATTCGTTACCGTCGACCTAGCAAAAGAATTGGGTTCGATTCTTCCATAAAAAAAAAAGTGTGAAATCAAAAACATTTTTCGGTCTGGTTGAGAGATCATCTTTGCTTCGAAAAATACTTTAAGCCGTTGATCGTGATTGTAATTGTTTTACCAACCCGTTTATGTCCAGTGATGGGCTTCCTCTTTACAAACCTTGGCAAACCGAGGGTAGTTGAGGGATATTGCTACAATCACCAAGCCTGGCACGCGAATTGGTGATCGCAGTAAGAAGGAAGATAACCTTGAGCTGATAGATGCTGCTGTATTTCCCTTAGTCGCCTCTAACCACACCGGAAGATAGTTATGGAGTGGTCTATTCTAAGGTAACCATTCAGTGACATAATTTGCGATAACCAAGTAACGAGTAGCAGAGTTTACTGTTTACCTATGTTTATTCTATGCCACATATTGCTTTCACGATACCGCCTACCAGGCATGGTGGTTTTGACAAACCTATTTCAAGGCAGACCTACGAATATGTGAAGCTGTGAGCGTTATTCGGTTTCATGTCGAGGTGGATTTCGGCGATCTTTCTTCGTTATTGTAAGTAATATAATATAATTAGAAAATACTTCTAGATGATTATATTTAAAGATACTCAAATTTGATTTAACGTAGTACGTGTCAAGATTTTTTACTTACGAATACTAAAAATAGGTTTCACTAATTATTTTAGAATATTTAATAATACTCTAAGAAGAGGCGACATGGTCTGGTGAACTTACTTTTTGCTAATTAGTTATAATTATACCTATTTGTGTTTATTTTGATAAACGGAATAACAAAATAATTAACTAATCTTGTATCTGCATAGAACACTATTTCCTAGCGTATTTATATACTCCATAATAACCAAAAATTAAAATTACCTAGTTTCAGGGAAGAAACTAGCCAATAACATAGCTTAATCTATAATTTTAAATATTATTGAAAAGATATAATGTCCTGCCACAAATAAATCATTTCTTCTCATTCGCAACGACTTGAAAATCACGGTGTATCACACAAATGCAAGCGTTTTCTCTTTTTACCTTAAAAGTCGCATATGCTTTAAATTATTTATAAGGAAATTATAGTAAATATGTTCTCGGCCAGTAATATACTTACATAACTGGTTAATGATTTATTACTGCCGCGTACATTGAACATGCTTGTTTATGTATGTAAATTAAGATGAAAACATGGTGTGAACAATTATAAAGGTCACTTTTTTTAGTTACGGGATTAACTATCATGGGTGAGTTATTGTGTGAGTGTGCTTAAGATTTTGTAAGTTACAACAAATTGAGTTATATTCCCCGTACAAAGTTAGGTGTACGTTGTGTAATCGGAATATTCTTTTATGCTTTGCTTTCCACAATCTCTTTGTGTGGCTTGCCTCCATGTCTGAGAGTCAATGGAGTGAATGAGGTTTGATTTATATGACTGTGAGCTTAGTAATCTTTTCCGGTGTTGCAGTTTCTGTACAATAGAGAATACAAGTATTATGGAGTAGTTTTACGACTGGCTGTTTTAACAGGAACATGTCACCTATTAGTAATTAATTAAAATGTAAGTATCGATTTTCTCCACCCATCATATTATGTTATTATTAGTAAGCGACAAGATATCGGTAAGTGGAAATAAAGATGAATATAAATACTTATTTAATTTTCAGTGACGCAGCAAGTCCTAAACGCCCTTGTTGAAGTGGCCCTCTACCACACACTTTCGGGCACTGACGGTGCCCTGCACTGGCCCCGTATAATTGATACGGCGAATAGGTACGGCGGTGGCTATGCCCCTGCTAATCTTTGTATCCATTGCACGCAATTCATTAATCAAAATAATTTTAGCCGACTTTCTACGATCACAGTTACAAAAGGATTGAAATAACGGCACTGATCAATATTGCTTGCGTATTGCGGCTCACAGCAATCACGACAATGACATAGTTTTGTTATTAGCAGAACTACGGTATTTGCTCCTAACAGTAATAACTTTGTTTGATGTAAAGTGATGTGGAGTTCCTTTCAATATACTATGACTCATACCTATTTACTTAGAAGATGTTTGGTCCACATTGGACGGTAGTTTTTTTGTGGGATTCCTGAATTACCCGTTTACGTTCATATGAACATATGCCTTCTCTTAATAGACCTTGGAAAGCCAGGGTCGATGAGGGATATTGCCATAAACACCGCACTTGGCAGGCAAATTGGTGATCGCAGTATAATGGTAACAAAACTTTAGTTGTTGCTGCCCATGCTCTACATGATATACGAAAGATCTTAAAATAATGGGCAAACTGTATATCTGTTTGTTTTGTTTGTAGTTGCGATGATAGCGATCATCATAAATGTTAACCACATCATAAGTAATAAATACACTGATTAAATATCCCTTCCTTCTTTACTAACTTTAGTTATGACAGTATATTTATATTGCGACAGTAATTTTAATCTGACAGATAGTTTCGTAACAGCATTGTCACGATGCACCAACCGCTAACCGCATTGCGGGTTGCTCTGGCGCACGCTTATTAAAACTTTATAGAAATATTCCCCGAGGGCCACGATATCTTAGGCGTAACCTTTATATTCTGTGCAATCACTAATCACTAAAAACAAGTGACGAACATGAGTGACCATCACTCATTAAATAGCTCAACCGGGGAAGTTATGAGTTACATTTTTCTATAAAATCACAGAAAAATTGCTTAAATAATTCGAATTGAGTCCGAATGTGACTGAAATTTACGGCGAAATGTAAGCACGACGCGACGTCACGAATTCTACATCTCGCAATAAAAGTATGCACGCCGCTTGGGCATACTATCTCCCGGGCAGGAAGATCTTCCCTTTGTGTGGAGGAACACCAATAACCGTTTCTCTACATGATATAAGATGGATTTGCACTAATGCACTAATGTGTCTTCAGTCTCCATTCCCCCTTAACATCTTGAAAACTTTAACTATGTCATATGATAAAGTTCTCTTATAATAGTGAAGTTCATTTATAATATTTATTAAATATATATATACTAGAACATGCGTCAGGAACTACTAAGAATTTCCATTTTAGAACCACGTGTAAGCAATGTAAGCATTTTAATTCATTAAGGAAGCGTTTTATGTGTTATATATTTCTACGAACTACATTGAACAAGTCACTGCAAATTAAATTTATTTTATTAGAGTTTCCCTGTCTATAAACTAGCGACACTATCAAGACAAGTGACAAGCAAAAGCAGCTGTCTAAATTTCTCGACAAGTGTAGTCACGCAATTGAATTTAAGACTTGGTCTATTTTGATTTTCATATATATCACCTATTGTTTTTTATATATTTTATTTTTGCACAAGTAGAAAAAAATGGGAATGCTTAGCTAAATTTAATTTTCAGACATGTTTAAATATTACTGAGATTAAAATGACAAAGAAAATGTTATCTAATCATAAATGTTATTTTATATTATGCTTACATAATATAATATCATTAATCATCATAATCGATAAACTTAAACGCATGCATTATTATTATTAACTCAGGTACTTGTAATTAATGACTAATACTTGTACTATTATCTATTCTGTGCTAATACTTATGATCTATGCACCGTGATTTTTTTGTCGTTTCTGTCTACTCAGCGAAATCATTAATTTTTTGTAGTACAATCGATTTATGTGTGTGATATTTTTTTGCCATATACATTTATCGTTGCCGCCTTCTTGAGGGAAACTTTTTTTGTATAAAACAAATGTATATTTTATATTGTTAACTTTCGTAGTAATACTGATGACAATAGGCATGAGGCAAGATTTTGAAATCCTCTTGCGCAACGTGGGTAGTCATTTTCTAAGTACGAAAAACACAATATTTCGGTAATAAATTTAAATTTAACGAAGTTTAAGCCATATTTCTATTAAATTTTAAATAGCGCGCGAAAAAAGGCCTCAAGTGTCACGCTATTGTAAAAAATGTCATTGAGTCCGCCAAACCTAACGTAGTGGTTAAATTCTCTTTGATGGTTACAATATCGTGACGTCATGCGCCGTGATTGGTGTTTCAGTCAAAATGGCCGATTGCAGTATTTTAATCTTTTATTTTATTAAAAATCACATTAATCTCAAGGTTATATATAAAAATAAATAAGTGTAATAATTTCTTTTTATATGTACTTTCCCCTAAAAACATTAAATCTTTAATTTTTTGATACTGTCGTCACGCCTATTGGTGCAACCAGTTATAAGCAACGACTTAAAAAAAAATTGTTTAATATACATAGCAGATATGCATAACTACTAGCGACCTAAATAAAGCGGCCGTAGCCCTACGGCTAAGGCGTCGGACTTGTGATCACCGGTGGTCACCGGTTCGATCCCCACCTATTGCACTACCGACGTAAACCCTCTCGTATCATAAGCATTTTAGCTTAGCACGGTGGGTTAACAAAAATACTAGTAGACAGCAAAACTCTGCTAGTAATCTTTATAAAATAAATATATGTATATATTATACAGTAGAATCCGGCTATAACGACGGCCAAGGGCTATTACGACGTTGTAACCGGAAGACGTACTAAAAGAACATACAATTTCAATTTTTTTTTTTAATAAAAGTAATTAAATACTAATAACTATATAATGTTTATAAATAATAATATGTATGTGGTTATTAGAGACAAAAAACATGAAATCAAAATAATTATTTCACAATGTGCACCTAATGCACCTATACATTACGAAATATGAAATCTACTTTTTATTTGTAAACACGTGTTTCATCTTCGTCGTTGTAACAGGTCATTTTTGTAGAATTCCGTCGTTAAAAGCGGTCTTTCGTTATAAGCGGAGTCGTAATAAACTGAAGAACTCTCATAGAGGCTCTTAATAAAACCAAACATATGCCTATACTAACGTCGCTATAAACGGTTGTTTGTTGTATGCGAAGTCGTACTAAACGGATTCTACTGTATATATATATTCAACAATATCATCAAATAACATTTTTAACATTTGCTTTAAATCTCAAATACATCAATTATCTAGTAAAAGTAAACTTGTTCTTGGGCGGTTCAGCAGCAGAAGTTTAAACGTTTTTACTACAATAAGTATTAGTGCAACTCCAAATCTTTACAACCGAAGGTGAGAATGGACAATTTATTTGGATAATACTTACCTTCAGGTCTAAAAAAATGGCGATGTAAAATCAGCGAAAAAAAAAAAAAAAAACACCTCAATTTGTTGCTTTTTTGTTGCTAATTAGTTGCCAGAAAATTAATTTTGTTGCTTCAACCGATCGAAAAAAATCGGCAATAACGCTAACTTTTCAATAAGATAGCGTGGAAATCACTGGATGTGGGCTGATCGATCAAGCGAATAGTGGACAATTTGTTGCTAATTTGTTGCTGAAAGATGGTAGGGAGAAATAAATTAAAAAAAATAAAAAATAAGTTTTTTTTCAATTATGCCAAAATAAATAATGTCCACGCTAGCTTAACTAACGATTTTTCCGTAAAAAAACTATTGTAAAAATTTGTTGCTGCTCATGCTGCAGCTTGTTTTAGCATAAAGAGTCAGCAACAAAATAAAAACCGGAAGTCAAGAGAAGTTGGAGATCGGTATACAAAAAAACCCGCCACGCTAGCTTAACTAACGATTTTTCCGTAAAAAAACTATTGTAAAAATTTGTTGCTGCTCATACTGCAGCTTGTTTTAGCATAAAGAGTCAGCAACAGAGTTTTTAAGGGAAAAATCGCTAGTTAAGCTAGCGTGGCCGGTTTTTTTTGTAAACCGATCTCAGACTTCTCTTGACTTCCGGTTTTTATTTTGTTGCTGACTATTTATGCTAAAACAAGCTGCAGCAACAAATTTTTGCAATCGTTTTTTTACGAAAAAATCGTTAGTTAAGCTAGCTTGGCCGGTTTATTTGTATACCGATCTCCAACTTCTCTTAACTTCCGGTTTTTATTTTGTTGCTGACTCTTTATGCTAAAACAAGCTGCAGTATGAGCAGCAACAAATTTTTACAATCGTTTTTTTACGGAAAAATCGTTAGGTAAGCTAGCGTGGCCGTTTTATTTTGTATACCGATCTCCAAATTCTCTTGACTTCCGGTTTTTATTTTGTTGCTGACTCTTTATGCTAAAACAAGCTGCAGTATGAGCAGCAACAAATTTTTGCAATCGATTTTTTACGGAAAAATCGTTAGTTAAGCTGGCGTGGCCGGTTTTTTTTGTATACCGATCTCCAACTTCTCTTGACTACCGGTTTTTATTTTGTTGCTGACTCTTTATGCTAAAACAAGCTGCAGTATGAGCAGCAACAAATTTTTACAATCGTTTTTTTACGGAAAAATCGTTACTTAAGCTAGCGTGGCCGTTTTATTTTGTATACCGATCTCCAAATTCTCTTGACTTCCGGTTTTTATTTTGTTGCTGACTCTTTATGCTAAAACAAGCTGCAGTATGAGCAGCAACAAATTTTTGCAATCGTTTTTTTACGAAAAAATCGTTAGTTAAGCTAGCGTGGCCGGTTTTTTTTGTATACCGATCTCTGACTTCTCTTGACTTCCGGTTTTTATTTTGTTGCTGACTCTTTATGCTAAAACAAGCTGCAGTATGAGCAGCAACAAATTTTTACAATCGTTTTTTTACGAAAAAATCGTTACTTAAGCTAGCGTGGCCGTTTTATTTTGTATACCGATCTCCAAATTCTCTTGACTTCCGGTTTTTATTTTGTTGCTGACTCTTTATGCTAAAACAAGCTGCAGTATGAGCAGCAACAAATTTTTGCTATCGTTTTTTTACGGAAAAATCGTTAGTTAAGCTAGCGTGGCCGGTTTTTTTTGTATACCGATCTCCAACTTCTCTTGACTTCCGGTTTTTATTTTGTTGCTGACTCTTTATGCTGAAACAAGCTGCAGTATGAGCAGCAACAAATTTTTGTAATCGTTTTTTTACGGAAAAATTGTTAGTTAAGCTAGCGTGGTCGGTTTTTTTTGTATACCGATCTCCAACTAATCTTGACTTCCGGTTCTTATTTTGTTGCTGACTCTTTATGCTAAAACAAGCTGCAGTATGAGCAGCAACAAATTTTTACAATCGTTTTTTTACGGAAAAATCGTTAGTTAAGCTAGCGTGGACATTATTTATTTTGGCATAATTGAAAAAAAACTATTTTTTTTTATTTTTATTTATTTCTCCCTACCATCTTTCAGCAACAAATTAGCAACAAATTGACCACTATTCGCTTGATCGATCAGCCCACATCCAGTGATTTCCACGCTATCTTATTGAAAAGTTAGCGTTATTGCCGATTTTTTTCGATCGGTTGAAGCAACAAAATTAATTTTCTGGCAACTAATTAGCAACAAAAAAGCAACAAATTGAGGTGTTTTTTTTTTTTTTTTCGCTGATTTTACATCGCCATTTTTTTAGACCTCTTACCTTCGTTTTATTTGACTTGCCTTGAACGCCTGGATGCACTTCAAGGCACTTCATTTACATCATCAAGGTACTTTTATTTCGTAGCCAATTATTATTACTGCAATCTGATATGACCGTAAAGAAATACAAGATTTATTTCGATAATAATCCCTATTGATATCCTGATACTATGAGATCCACCCTTGAAGACATTTAAACCACGTTACGGTGGGGTTTAATTTCTTTCGCCGATTTGTTTTTAAACAGACAACTCCCTCACTAACGACATCTTAATTCACCGACACAAATTACACCCAAACGCAGAGCACCTTTCCAATGTTCACATAATAAAATGTCCTGGTCGAAATCTAAGCCAGAATACTAGGTGCAGTGTCCAGAAGCAAGTACCGTAAGCACTGAGGCACCGGTACAGTCGGTGTTGTCTTTCGCCAACAACTTCTAACATGGCTTGAACTTAATTGGAATCGTTTAACCATTTAACCAAGATGACTGTATTATTATTAGCTATTTTAGTATTTAATTATAGCGATGTAGTTTTATGACGAATTAATCTGTTTATGTAATTTTAAATGCTTCTAGTTTCAATATATGGTCATAAATGTATTCCATTGCTGACATACGCAAACTAATTAGTCTTTACGGTTAATTTATTAAGCAAGTTCTTAGTCATCGTTTTAAATTTAAATGTATTCATTATGTAGATCATCTTAAATACTTTCAATTAGGTATCTTTAGTAGCTCTCTAGTTTAGTAGCATTGGTATATTTTTGTAAATATGGTCAAATGGCTGAGATATATTATTTACTACAGAAATTTATACATACGTTACTCAGCGAAATCATTCCTTAAATTTATGAATGTATATACCTTATAAAATGCATTAAAATTTACAGATTAAAATCACTATGAACCATGAGTGTTAGAAGCGCCTGGCGCCCGTTCGACAGTCTAGATTTTTTCCACACTTTTTGTTCACTCTAGAATTTGTTTCTTTTAAAATTGTCATGTTATTTTTTAATAGTAATACTTATTGATTGCATTGTGCTATTTATAAGAAACGATCAAAAATCACTGCGTACATAACGTGTTTCCAAAAGGCATGTGTTTTGCAAGCACCTTTTACAAGACATCTAAGTTTTATATAGATATTAAATCCAGTTGAAGGGAGAGAACAACTTGTTTAATGTAACTAAAATGAATGCTCAAGGAATATGTTGTAGAAGCAATTATAAATTAGGGTCGAATTTCGGCTAGACTCAGATTACTATTATAATTGAATCCAATTTGAATAAGGATTTAGTAACAGATCCAAATTATCGCATACCAAATACGACTGGGAAAGATAACCTGAATATTATGTTGATTACATATTAGATTCCTGCGCGCGGTTTCACCCGCGTAACTCCTGTTCCCGTAGAAACTTCATAATTAAATAGCCTATAGCCTTTCTCTATAAATGGGCGATATGACACTGAAATATTTTATTTTTTATTTACTTACTGAGATAGTTTCTGAAATTAAAGCGATCATGCAAACAAATAAGCAAAAACTCTTCAGCTATATTTATAAGTAGGTATATATTTAATAAATGAATTTTGTATTTTGTTGAATAACATTAGGACGTGCAAAGTTTTAATTTAATCTATATTTTTCTAAGATACGTTAATATATACATTTTAGAGTACATTTATATGTCACAATATACATTATTTTCATTTCATACCAATTAAATGGAACAATGCTAGTTTTCAACAAATAAATATAGGTTTATGATATCCATTAAAGCAGTTAATAAAGTATAAAGCCTGTTCGTGATCTCAAGGCAATTAAAATAACCATCACAAACAAAGATTATGATATTTATCGGTAATTTATTTGTAGAAGCAAATTATTTATTAATTAAAGCATACATACAATTAATTCTGAACAAGGGCATTATGAATGTCGGTTGTGGTAGTCAGCAATAAAATGTATCTAACTTGCTGCGGTTTTACCCGCGTCACTCTGCTCTACTGTGATAAACCGCGTGCAAACTTTCAGACAAATCCAGTCAGTAGTTTCTGCGTAAAAGAGTAACAAACATACATACATCCACACATACAAACTTTCGCATTTATAATTTATTTTTAATGATCAAATATACACTACCATTATAGTTAAGCAATTGATAACGTAATAACAAAATTTTACAATTTTAATGCACATTGTTAGCAATTAATATATAATATACAGGGTGTCCCAAAAGGTTAAGTAGTTGGGAAAGGGGGTGACAGGGGTGGAAACAATGGTCACTAGAAAAAAAAAAAAAAACCGCTCTGGGTATTTAAAAAAAATGGCATTTTTTTAAAAACTTAAAATTTTATACCTTGTTATTTTTGATGTTGATGTTGATGACCTTGTTGTTATTGAAGATTACATAACAGCATTTTATTTAAATACAGCCATATTTGTAGGTACAGTTAGCACAAGGTGTAAAATTTTTAGTCTTTTAAAAAATGCCATTTATTTTTTTAAACACCCAGAGGGAATTTTTTATATTTTTCTGGTGACCCTTGTGACCATCCCTATCACCCCCCTTCCCAGCTACGTAATCTTTTGGGACACCCTGTATATATGGCCCTTGTGTATTCACTCAGCGAACATGAGATTAGATCGAGTTGCCCCGAGGACGCCACATCATTGAGCGCGCGCAATTTTAGTAGGATTAAATTTGTATTTTTCCGGATTGCTCATGCGTACCCGGCCCCCGCCAACGGCGGATCGAAGGAGTGTCCGGGAGGTTTTAGTGGTGTAGGGTCCTCTCCTCGTGGTATGAGTTTAGCATACCACGCTATGGAGAGGGCGAGTCCCACATATCCCACCGCCAGCGCGCGAATACGCTGCAGCGGCGGCGGTGGGAATGCGTCAAAGCATTTCCACCGGACAAAAAAAAAAAAAAATTGTATTTGAACAATGGCACAAAATGTAACTATGCCGTATAATGTACCTGCTATTGTATAAATTTATTTTATTTTTATTGTCACTTTTTCAATTCTAGATCTCAGAAGCATAAGGACGTAAGTGCCAGTAAAGTCGTATGCGACGAATGTTACTAACGTATAATGACACATCCGACCTTATGTTTCTCAGCTCTAGAATTATTGTTATTTTAAAGATATACACTTTATTATGCCTTGCGTTTGATTAGATTTGTTAATAACTCGTTTATGTGATGCAAAATAAAAGCTGACCCATTAAGTTTTAATATACGCATCCGTAATGCCTACTGTAAGTACTAAAAATAATATAGTCATAAATATAAATAATTATAGGTACGGTTGACAATCCAACATCGCCATAAAGTTTAAACTTAATTATTCAACATTTTATTGCATTCCACAATGTGAACTGTGGTAACTCAATTACCACCTAAGTTCAAAGGTGGTAACTAAACTACCAGGTATTTTTTTTATAGATTCCTTGTAGATTTTTGCAGTCTACTAGTATTCTTGTTAACCCCTCGTGATAAGCTAAAATGCTTGTGTTACGGGTGTGCAATGGGTGGGGTTCGCACCGGCGGCGACCTCAAGATCACAAGTCCGACGCCTTAGCCATTAGGCTACGGCCGCTTAATAAATTTATCTCCTCCTGGAACCAGTCGGATGGCACCCGAACTGACAGTAGAACATTTATCATTTATTACATTACTAGCGGCCCGCCCCGGCTTCGCACGGGTGGACTTTTATACCCTACCCCTACCCCTACCCTAACCCTACCCTACCCCTACCCTACCCCTACCCTACCCCTACCCCTACCCCTACCCTACCCTACCCTACCCCTACCCTACCCCTACTCTACCCCTACCCTACCCTACCTCTACCCTACCCCTACCCTACCCCTACCCTACCCCTACCCTACCCCTACCCTACCCCTACCCTACCCCTACCCCTACCCTACTACTACCCTACCCTACCCTACCCTACCCTACCCCTACCCAAAAGTATCCTATGTCCTTCTCACAGTTCATAGCCACCTCCCTACAAATTTTCAGCCAAATCGGTTCAGACGTTCTTGAGTTATAAATAGTGTAACTAACACGGCTTTCTTTTGTTTTTAAAATGTATTCTGCTATTCGGGACGGAAACAAATCCAACAAATCAAAAACCATGGCAATCGGTCCAGCCGTTCTCGAGTTATAAGTGTTGTAACAAACACGACTTTCTTTTATATATATAAGATTCCATATCTATAGTAATATAATAAAGTAGAAGAGTTTGCTTGAATTTCAGGAGCTAGCCCATTTATCGAGGAAGGCTTTATTTTATTATGAAGTTCCTCCGGCAACTGGAGTTACGCGGATGAAACCGCGCGCGGGAACTAGAATTTTATATTATTCATAATTCAATTTATATTATAACTAGCGATCCGCCCCGGCTCCGCACGGGTACAATGCTGATGTATTATACATATAAACCTTCCTCTTGAATCCCTCTATCTATTAAAAAAAACCGCATCAAAATCCGTTGCGTAGTTTTAAAGATTTAAGCATACATAGGACATAGGGATATAGGGACTGAGAAAGCGACTTTGTTTTATACTATGTAGTGATTATTTAGAGAATTATTATTGAAATATTCCATCTATTTAAATTACATTTGTTTAAGTATGTTTATGAAAATAGTTAATTTTAATTATTTTTATAACGCTGGGTAGTTATAAATCTTAATGAAATATTTTACTGATTTAAACTTACATTCCTATATTGAATCAGGTAAAAAATGGCCGTGATACATATTGGTACTAATACACTAAATAATGAAATAACTTAAAACTATAAAATTATATTTATGTGAAACCAATGCAACGTGTAATTTCTAAATAACTGCCTATTTCTAAATAAGTGTTAATTGCTTTAAATTCTGTTATAAATTGAAATGTATCGGGTTAATAATTGTCAGAAGCCTATTGAGTAATTATAGTAGGTACCTAGCAAGGTTGATAATAATAATTACATTTTATTGAGTAGGTACATCGTAACAAATCAATGTATAGATAAATGATTATTTCATAAAAAGCAAACGACCCTTCCACTGGCATAGTAGTCATATGATGAGATGTGATTTACCGCTGGCGATAAAAAAGTTCTAGTTGTCAATTTTATAACAATAGGTACAAGGATATATATACAAATATATGTTTATCAAATCGGACCACTAGTTCCTGAAGTAAGTGCGTTCAAGCAAACAAACAAACAAACATTTTTTTTTATTGATTGTGTTTTTTTTAGTTTTGATGTTTGTATTAACACAAACGAAATAAACGAAATAAACGATCTTTATTCAGCACTTAGGTATTTACATACACTTGTACTTGTCAAGAAAATTTACAATGCATATAAAATTAATTATAAATAGGTAACATTTACTATTAAATTATGTTTAATTTACTTCAGGTGTGCTAGAAGTCTGTCAGTCTTGTGTTAGTAAACAAGCTCTTAATATTAACGTTAATATCTATTTACTATAGTTATTTTATTCAAACATTTTATGAATTAAAACAAAAAATATATATATATATATAAAATATTATAACACATTTTAGAGTGCAATGACGGGTCAAGCAAGAAGTAAAGAGAAATATAGAGGACGTGATCACTGGCACGGACTACAGGCACTGGATCACACGACAGGGGCAAGGGTCAACGCGGTCCTCGGTCTGTCCGGCGAGGATCCTACTAGCCTAGCTAACCTGCAGGTTTCTCTAGCTACCTAAGTGGACGGCCCGGAGAAGAAACTCAGAAAGAAACTCCGGTTTATTCTTTTCCGTCTTCTTTTGTTCTGTATCTTTTTTTTTTTTAATGTATAATTATTTTTAATACAGTTTGCACAGTATGTGGGCTGGGGCACGCCCCTTACAGTTATTTCATAGAATAATAAACAAAAAAGATAATTGTTCTACTCAAGCGGATGAAAATTTTTGCACATTAGGAAAATAATAAAATAACGTCGGTTGCACCCCATCCACATTTACAGTTAAAATAAAAAAACCTAAACAATGTCAACCCAGACACTATCAATGTGACAACAAGACTATTAATTAGTTATAACAAGTAAATACCCTCAACTGCAAGCCGACCAGCCACCGCAAGCAGCACCCGTTCACGAGTATGACGTGTGACACAGCCATCGGCTCCCTCGCCATATCAGAGGGAAGGAGGCGACCCGTCCCACATCGCCGCCGCAAGAAATGACTTTTATTGTGAGCATGACGATCTTACAGTTTTGAGTATTAGAATCTAGTATGTAACATCTGGATTGACCATTGTGTAGAATGTTTCATACACGCGCATAAACTATAACTTAAAATTGTTAGGTATCCTATATTTAATGCATTGTAAAGATAAGTCTATTTTACTATACCTATAACAATATATTAACTAGAAACTAGCGGATAGAATAAAACATCTGAAATTAAATACATATATACAACAAAAAATTCCAATCAAACTTAAACTAACATATAAAATATCAAGGTAATACCGAAACTGGGTGTTCAGTTGTTTAAAGTTCTAGACGACTCGATGTTAAACCGGGACTATTCACGATAACTATCTCAAAAGTATAGTTCTGCGGAAGTGAACAAACAAAAGCGGACGCATACGAGAAGTAGGAAGATAAGGTATTAAGAGATTGTGTGAAAAGCCAATTACAAAAATTATGTAAGCCAATGAAGTAGATAGTTGCGCCGCATAACTCGAGATACGATCGAACGATTTGCACTAAGACAACGCGTACAAAGCAGAACTAGAATAAAAATAGCTGCATTAGGCACACGCCTTCCATTGTACCTAATAAGTATACTGGAGTCTACAATAGGCTCCCAGCTCCACTCTAAACTTCCTGGTTTTTTCTTATCATTAACAAAATCGCTTGTTAAATAAGCAGAGATTTTTTGTAGATAAATATTTGCTAGCGACAAAATAAAAGACACAATGACAGATTTAAGTGAGAGTGATTTATGAGCCCCATCGAATAAGGTCAATGTCATCGTTTGTTTAGCAGAAATCTTTTTGAGTTTACTTTGTTCAATCGTCTACTTGTCTATAAAGCAATTAATTTAACTAGTTATACTTTATTGCTCTATATTTCTAATCTTACTTACTATTAATTACATTTACCCTGATGGTTACCAATCATCGTCATCTTCCTACCCCGCTCCCATAATTCGAGGTCGTCGCAATTATTATTATTTTATTTATTTATTTATCTTTATTTAAAAAGATAAGTAATTTAAGCCCAAGAAAACCGTTGCAATGGTTTGACTGTGGGGTCGATGAGTCTCTAGACATATTTAAATGTACTTTAAACTAAACACACACTTATATAAAACTTAAAACATTTCTAAAAAATATAATTTTAATTTACGTCTCAATCTATTTGTGTTTATTTCACTCCTTATGTCTGTATGTTAAATATTTCATTCTCTTGTATTTTTCCTACCAGACACCTCTTCGATACTCACACCATTTTTACATATGTCATCTTTCACACAGACCATCCATTTATCTTTGATTTGCTTCTTCCAACATGTCCATCCATCTTCATAATAAGCATTATTTTTGCCACATGCATGTTATCCCTACGCATAGCCCTGATTTTCAATATATTATTATGAATCCATATATTAAAGAACACTGTTAAAATATATCTATAGCATTACGTAGAAAGATTTCATTATAAAAGAATGCTAAATATTCCATCGGCATATATGCATGCGATGTGTAAACTAACTAAGTGGTAGTTCGATATCATGCTCGATTTCCCGGAATGGTGTGTTGAATCGAGTAATCGCACCATGTATCTCGATTCAAGCGATGCACGATTACGTAACGGTGCTCGTCCAACACACATAGGCATTGCAGGTTTCACTTTCGCGTGAGTTACAGTTTCTGAATGTCGTCCGCGGTACATATACACGCTCCGAATGCGCTCTGCTTCGTATCAATTAGTATATTTTGGAACCGGTAATCGATTGCAAATTTTCATATAGACCATTTTTTTTTGTTTAATATTAGAATCGAATGCTTTGCGAAACGTACGCAATTAATGATGTAAATCGAATTCGCAAGCCATATCATTTGAATGTTAAAAAGCGAGGACCGTTTGTAAGGCGGTTAAAATGAGGCGTATCGATCTTGATTTTATTAATACATACATTTATGTAAATGTTTATTAAGCAATACAATAATTAAAAGATAGACATGGGTAGAAGTAGTATGGTTCGATTCTCATCGCCCGGAAAAAAAACATAAGTATATGTAATAAAAGTGGTTAACACTGTTTACTACAAGTAGGTACGCGTAAAATTTATATAGTGATTTCAGCGTTAAGTAAATGTAAATAATATGTAGGAGTACATTGTAAGTATGAATGTAATAAAATAAATGTTTAAAAGTCTTCGGTGAATCGAGAAAAAAACTGCACCTAAATCTGGTCACCCGTTTCAGAGCTACGGTTTCACGGACAGATACACACAAACTTATAACACCCGTATTTTGCGTCGGAGGTTAATAATAGATACGTTTACACGCGCCAAAAATCTTTATAGTTAATTCATTTTTTTAGTACCTATATCATAGTAATAGACTTCATTTATTTGCATGTCATGTCACTCATTCAATTCATTTATGCTCTTGACCTACATTGGTCATCAAATGTCAAATGTTTGATCCATTATTCGAATGGTAAGAGAATCGGTGAAAGTATTTATCTCTGGGTGATTGACACAGGCGAGTTAAATGGCATTTGCCCAAGGTTGGCCATTGTGTGCTTGTCAGCACTGCACCGCCTGCTTGAGTGCGCCCGCCCCGTTCAGTGTAGAATGAAGGAGGTACTATTATGTATAAATATATAGTAATATTGTAAAGATTTGCTTTGATTTGAGACCGATAAACTCTGTAATTTATACTGTAGATAACAATATAATTTTATTTTATTAAAAAACTATAGTTAGATTACTACTAATCGATTATTTGTTTGTTGTTGAACTAATTTCAAAAATATCTCATAAAAACCAGATATCTCAGTGGGAATTTTTCCGAGTGTTATTAACTCGTAGATATCTTAATTTAGTTGTGTAGGTTAAGATTTTTCCATTAATTTATTATCTAGGATCTTTCTTTGCAGAATTATGATAGAAATTCTCTTCACTATTATGTTTACTACCAAGATATTCTCGCTTAAAGATGAATTGGCCACACACGAAGTCGCGGTCAACAGTTGGTTATTAAATACATTAGCGTTAAGTACCTATGTCATTCATAAAAGTGTCTGACACGCATTCAACATGATAAATAATAAAACGTTTATAAACTCAAAGAATTTCTTAAACCAACCATATACATTACACAGAATGGCGTTATAATACGGTAGGTTATGTGTAAATTGATTCTCATCGCTTCGTGTACACTGAACTGATTAATTCACAAAGCTATTAACAAATTGAGATTGATGTTCAGGATTTAGTGAAAACTTTCGAAAGCTTAAAATGTCAGTAAACTTATGGGTAAAATTAAATTGAGTACGCGAAATTATTTTGATATTTCATCTTCAATTTCACGGACTTTTAAGTTCATTTTTAATGTTTATATCTATCGTATATATAACAGACACAGATGTCTTGTTGAATTTCTGTTAGTACCATAAGCTAATCTAAGATATGTTTCAATTATAATGTACTTAAATTGAAATAAATTATTATTATTATCATTATAACGGGGCAATGCTGCCAGCATCCTAACTTAGTAGCATACATTTAGAATCGTTAGTATTTTATAAGTAAGTTTTAATTTAAATCAGCTACTTCATTTGTATATAATAACTAATTGCTACGTCTTAATGTATCCGTTGTTATTAATACATAATTATAAGAAGTTTCTTAAAACTTCTTATAATTTTGTATTAATTACAAAAAAATGGAATGGAACTCTATTTTATGCTCAATATTATACTTTAAAACGCTCGTTACAAATAAAATTATATAAGAAAATTATGCAACATTTTTTCTTAATATTTACGCATTTTTTTATATATTTAAATCTTTAAACAGTTTATTATCATTTCAAAATAATAACATAATTATATAGTCACGTGCTATAGCCGGTTTTACATAAAACTGAGTAAGTGGGTCAAATCAGAATCGTTATGAATATTAAAAACTTCTATAATATTTTACCTCTTGTGGGTCAACGATCGAGAGTCATAATCTTAATTGCGTTACTTTTATGAAAAGTCAATTTTTATTCTTTGTCATAATTGACTTTAACCTTAGTAAAGTCATTTAAGTTGATTAATTAGTTCTTGTCAGCAAAGGGTACGTTTTGTTAAGGTGAAGCATAATAGATATATCTAATGTTAATTATAGTTCATAGTTTTAATCTTTCAGTTTCCAAAAGCAGTCTCAAAGAAAAGTTTACTGAATGAGTCATGTGAATGTTAATGCACATTAAGATTAATTATAAACTAATGATCGGAGATGATCATTTCAAAATTTAACGCCAACGTAGACCCCCGTTGAGTTCCCCATGGACCCCTTGGGGTACAACTGCACCACTTTGGAAATCACTGATGTAAACATACAGATATGTTTCATCGTTCCATAATAAGGTTATGGCCTTTTTTCTTAGGATAGATATATAATCTGGTTTACCTTTTTTAAATTCTTATTACTTAACCCTTTTTGCCAAAAAGATTTTTACTTAAATTTACGATTATTTAAACTGATAAGTAAATTAACGTATTTTTATTAGATGAAGACTATAAAACAGCCCGTCAGGTCGAATCTCCGTTCTTTATTCCCTAAATCTTTTTTGATGTTTGCAACCTTGATGTGGTTAAGTCATGATTATTATGCACACTTTACATACTGATATACCACTGATTGCATTTGCGTATATTGACTCATACAGCAGGATCATCGTTCATGTGTCAAGCACCTTAGGTCATGTACCTTACATGACCTCTGTGGTTTTTTTTTATTGTTATTCTTAGAATTTTAGTGTATTTACAGCTTTATTTTTAAAGCTGCCAGAAATAAAACGTAAATCAACTACCATTATATTGCTCTAGGTGGATGGAACATATATATGTGACTGGTTGGCTGTATACAGACAGCCTTTGCTATTATTCAAACATAGAACACTCACGTCATTATTTTATTTTATTACTAGCGACCACTTCCTATTAAAATATCCGCATCCAAATCCTTTGCCTAGTTTTAAGGATCTAAGCATACATAGGGACAGACAGCGGGAAGCGACTTTGATTTATACTAGGTATTTGAGTAGGTATGTAGTATTTATCATTAAACGAGAATGACGTGAGTGTTCCATTTTTGAATAATGGCAAAAGCCAAACAGCATCTCAATAAAATAAAACTGCCATATTACAGTGGATTTAGTGGATTTTAAAATTCGCTTTCAATACAAAGAAATCATTGAAGTGTCTACCATGACCATATGTGTGTATATAGGAAAAATATTGATTTTTCGTAATAAATTCAACCTTGAGGTTACTCTTGGTGTGATTTTTGTTGAAGAATATGTGCCTTTAATTGAAATTTATAAATTATATAAAAAATGAATTTTGATAATAATATATACAACTAAAAGTAGTTCATTTAAAATAAAACTAACTAATTACTACTATTCTAAATCTATTCTACTTGGAAATATTAAATGTTTAATACATTTAATATTGCCAAGTATTATTTATATTCAAAAACGCATTTTTCTCTCATATTATTATGTTAACCTCTAAATGTATTTAAATGAATTTTACGAACCGAAATAAGTATGTTTCAAAAATACATATCTACACAACATCATTAGATAAAAGCATGTAAAGTACTACAGGTTTAAAAAAAATACTTTATAAGTGAAATCAACTTACACTTATGTTAACTTACGACTTTTTTATCGAGACCATGAAGCTAAACTGATCCAATAAAGAATAAACTTACGAACGACAGGGGCTACCGGATCGAATTTCAGTCGTGTATTTAATTTAAAAAAAAACGGCCAAGTGCGAGTTGGACTCGCGCACGATGGGTTCCGTAACATTTTCAAGAACCTTCCCGTTTTCTAAGAACTAAATATCACGTTTGTTGTATGGCATCCCATTAAATATTTATTTTATTTTTAGTATTTGTTATTATAGCGGCAATAGAAATACATCATCTGTGAAATTTCAACTGTCTAGCTATCGTGGTTCTTGAGATACAGCCTGGTGACAGGCAGACAGACAGCATAGACCCGTTTTTACCCTTCGGGTACGGAACCCTAAATATGTAATGTGTATTACTGATGTAGTAGTGATTATAAGCCTCAGAGCCGCTATAAAACTGCACACTCCAAATTGATCTCGAGAAGTAATGAGATTAAAAGTTAGATTTGAAACGTGGTTATTTTGGAACTTAGCTTAATATTCACCATCTGCAGTAATCAGCGATTTAGTATTCTTTGATAACGTGTCACTTACTTTAAAATTGACATACGAACAACATTAGTTAGTGTAGAAATGCATAAGTAAATAGTAATATTGTTACTGTATCCAAAAATTTGAATTGTAGGCTACGAGTACGACAATATAAAGTAATAATTAGAAGGAAAAAAAACAAAGATTTATAATTATAAACAATCATAATACATATTAGGCTTAAGCGATACTGTTAATATTATTTTTACAAACAGTTATTAAATAAAGAATATGAAATTAATATCAGAGTTACGAAATTATCGTTCAAGTCAAGCGCGAACGGTTCACCTTAATTCTATTTTCGAGATTTTTATGACATTGCAAAGAAAGGTACATTGAAGTTCAGACTTATTTTGACCTGCATGACCTTAAGGTGATCTAGGTGATTCTAACGTGTTATTATTGTAGGCTTTATGTTATTATATTACCTGCACAATAGTAGTACCTAAACTTACATTGAATACATATTTCTCTTGCAGAACCTATATATTAGGCATGGCACAACAATATACGAAACTGAAATTGCGTTAGTCATTGCATAGGCTTGTTATTATTTATTGTGTTGGCATTTGAATAGAAGATGCAAAAAATTGTACTGGGAAGTTATAAGGTAATAATTGTCTTAAAACGTCTTTAATTATGAATTAGCAACGACTAAGTATAACTAAAGAATAATTGCGTGATTATTGGGACATGGCTCTTGTCGTCTTACTTAACTGTGTCGCGATGATGTTAGTACCATTTTTTTATTTGTTTATAATAAGTTAAAATGTTTTTTTATATAGATATAACTAGCGCGGTTTCCCCCGCGTAACTGTAGCCTTTGATAATCCTGGTTAACGAAGCTTTCTTATGGTGAATGTTTTTTTCAAATAAGTAGATCTTTATTATTTTTAATCTCCAAAGTTACATTTGGTATCACTACATAGTATAAAACATAGTCGCTTTCTCTATCCCTATATCCCTATGTATGCTTAATCTTTAAAACTACGCAACAGATTTTGATGCGGTTTTTTTTAATAGATAGAGTGATTCAAGAGAAAGGTTTATATGTATGATACATGAGCAATGCACCCGTGCGGAGCCGGGGCGGGTCGCTAGTTAAATAATAAACGACGAATCGGCCCGTTTTTCACATTTTTAAAATGTTTAAAATACTTTATGGAAAAGTTTACCTTATACTATATTTCAAAATTGAGATTAATAACATTCGACCACCGGCAGGATTCGAACCTGCATCTTAGATTAAGCCCCTAGTATGCCTTAGCCCCTAGTAGCCCTAATATGCCTTAACCAATTAGGCTACGGTGGAACCACAGCCGGTCATCGAAAGAAATAATCTAAGATGCAGGTTCGAATCCTGCTGGTGGTCGAATTTTATTAATCTCAATTTTGAAAAAAAGAAAAAAGTAGTTCTTGTTATTAAACCGTCCAAGCAAACAAACAAACTGTCCAGCTCTATAATATTAGTACAGATTTATCTGGTCGACTGTATTTATATATTATGTATGTTCATCATCATCATCATCATCAGTCCGTATAACGTCGACTGCTTAACATGGGCCTCCTCTGGAAGGAGGGTTGTTTCCATAGTCACCACGCTTATCAAGCAAGTCAGTGACCGCAGCATTATGTAATAAAACAGGGAAACGCTGCTGCCCGTTCCCTGGTATACATTTTTATTGATGATGTTATAATAATCGGGAACAATGACTTAACGTACTTTCTGCTGCAATGAAGGTGTTTATTGGCAGAATGTTTTGCCGTTAGTATTACTATCGAAACGAAACATAAACATTCTAAAATCGGCATATATTTTTTACAATAAAAGTTACATTCAAGGAGGCGCAATGATGGAAAAGACACACACACATGGAAAAAAGAGCTCGACAGCCTTGTCATTCAAGATAATTTAGGTTGTAGGAACAGCTTCGATGTCCTTTTAATCTGAGGGCCGAGTCTGCTATTTTTTTAAGTATTGTGCCACCGTAGTGCCATCATGATATCATTATGCCAAAAACGGATATCTACTAATCTCACTATGGTGTCGGCGCTGGAATGGCAGTCGGTGTTGCTACCGCAGAAAAAGGCCGTCCACAGAAGTAGCAGGGCAAATGGTTAGGGAGATTGTAATGTTTATTTAGGCGATTTCAAAACTTATAAATGTATCATTTGTTCAACTTCATTCAACTACGCTAATGTCACCGTGGCGTCATAGTGACACCATTATGAATTCTTTTGGATTAGTAAATTACCAAATGGGAAAAAAACCGACCATTGAACTGTCATTGACAGTTAATGGACACGCCATTACGATAGCCTCGGGGCCCTGTAATTTAATGCTATTGTAAAAGTATGTATCTACATATAGACCGATGTTACTAACAAAAAGAAATAATTTCGTTGAGTGTTAGCAACAACTGAAATCGCTGTGTAACTAGTAGACTAGTCTTCAATTTGAACATTGCCTAAATAACACAATAACATTTCTCGAATACCATTTGTCTGCGTTGTCTGAATTAAAATGAATAACAAAGGTGTCTCAGTTCATATACAAATGTATATCTAATATTATAAACTTCACCGATAAGTTCGTTTCGAAATTACTAGTTCTAAACTGGTCTAGTTTGGGTGTGCTGTTAATTTGCCACGAGCTAACAAAGAATTATTTGCAACTAGGAGAAACTAACAAGGTCTCACAGTAAACGCAGTGTCAGCAGTTTTTATTCAAACTTTGTGGTTAAATGCACTGAAATTTTCTTGCAGTTTTAAAATTTCATTACATTGAACCAATCCATTTGAATAAATAAACAATTCATACTCTGCTTCAGAGGGTCGGAGCGTGATGTTTTGTAGCCTGTATGTTAATTCAGCTTATAAACTATCCGCATGTAAACTTTCATCAAAATCCATTAATTAGTTTTTGCGCAAAACTGTAACAAATATATACATTCATACATCCATACATTCTTACAAACGTTCGCATTTCTAATATTAGTATATATAAATGTGATGACATGACAAAAATGAGTGACTTTAACCACAAATTGTTATTAAAATCAGATGGCATTGACACTGCGTAGGTAAGTAATTTACTTTTTTCTTATTAGGTACTTACTTTAATCTTTACTTTCGATGGTATTTACAATCTAATTGAATCTAAACGTAAGATATGCGCAAGTATTTCGATACTTAGTTTCAAGTCAAATATTGTGTACAATGTCTGCCTCCGCCCTTACACCTGAGGCTATTATTGTCTAAGCAAATACCTATTATTATCAGGTATCAAAGGGTACTACGACCATAAATAATGGCTCAAGCTAGCAAGAAACTTCCAAGTACATATGGTAAACTTTGACGGCATTGACGCCCATAAATAGTAAGAAAACATCAACGCCTTTTAGGTCTCACCGTAGAATGCCATAAGTGTACTTAAGCTACGTGTTGTATAGAACGAATTGATAATACCACACAATTGCTTAGTTGCTACCATGGTCATTTGTAGCTGATTTCAAATAGTGTCGAAAACTGATGAGTTTTGTTCAATTGTCATTTGCTTTTGTTAGACAAGCCAATTGGTAAAGCCGATTGCGAAAAATAATTACTTTTTTATTAAAAATTAAAGCTTTTAAATATGTTTGCGATTTAAAAAAAATATAAATAAATACTTAATACATTTACAGAACCTAAGACTTAGTGAATAACATGAATTGTTTGTTTGTTTATGTCTCGTTAAAGTTTAATGATTAGGTAGGACATTCCATGTCATACAAAGGAATTAAACGCATACATATTACGAGGCCACGTAGCATCAAAGCTATAAGCTAAGCTCTTTATTCTATTTAATCTTAAATTAAATGATCTTAACAATTAGCATGTCGTCCCTGAGCTACCAAAAATATTCAGTGCTGTGACGTCTAAAACTATAAGGAATTACAGATTACACTCGTGAACCCTAAAATTCAGGTTTATTATTTGTGTGATATAAGAAAATATTATAATCAATTTCCTTTAGGGTTGTAGTTAAGTTTTGCAGCCTAAAACGATTTTCGCATAAATGCTTACTATTAAACTCAATAATAGTTTTTAGGAAGCTTAGAGTGCTTTCAGAGTTATGATAATAATTTGTCATAATTTAGATAACGTTGTAAGCTAAGACAGCGTGAAATACAACGTTTTGGTAAAAAAAATAGTAAGGAGGTCGATGTGCCTATAGTCCTTTAGTAAATAGTAATACCAAAAGCAATGCATTTAGTGTTAGACTTAGTTGAACGGATGCTTTATTACAGTTTATAGCGGATTAGCTATAATATTAAATTCAGTGTATTAAATTCATACACGTGAATTTAATAAAACACGCAAATAACAATGTTTATTGTTCAAATCTAAAGTAATAAAATTACATTACAAAATAAAGCCAAGTTCAATTTGATTCCTTTTTTATTGTGATACTAGCTGACCCGGCAGACTTCGTACTGCCTCAATCGATAAATAAAAGACCTAAACATTTGTATAAAATAAACTGGGCCGTAGAGACTTCGTTTATGCGGTACTCCTACCCCTACCCTACACTACCCCTACCCTACACTACCCCTACCCTACACTACAACTACCCTACACTACAACTACCCTACACTACCCCTACCCTACACTACCCCTACCCTACACTACCCCTACCCTACACTACCCCTACCCTACACTACCCCTACCCTACACTACCCCTACCCTACACTACCCCTACCCTACACTACCCCTACCCTACACTACCCCTACCCTACACTACCCCTACCCTACCCCTACCCTATACTACCCCTACCCTACACTACCCCTACCCTACACTACCCCTACCCTACACTACCCCTACCCTACACTACCCCTACCCTACACTACCCCTACCCTACACTACAACTACCCTACACTACAACTACCCTACACTACCCCTACCCTACACTACCCTACACTACCCCTACCCTACACTACCCCTACCCTACACTACCCCTACCCTACACTACCCCTACCCTACACTACCCCTACCCTACACTACCCCTACCCTACACTACCCCTACCCTACACTACCCCTACCCTACACTACCCCTACCCTACACTACACCTACCCCTAATCTACCCCTACCCTACCCTACACCTACCCTAAAAAATCTTGGCAAAAAAAATCAAGTTTTTAATTAACAAAATAAAGCTCAAATTGACTCTACATTTTAGTTAGAAAACGTTTGTATGGGAAAAAGAAAAAGGCTGTTTTAAGGGGTTTTCAGGCAATTGTTCGATTTTTTCTCGCCGTAAAAACCATCCTTGAACTTCCACGAACATTAAAAAAAAAGAATTGGCCAAATTGGTCCAGGCTTTGTAGAGTTATGCGCTTACCAACACATTTTGCGATTCATTTTTATATTATAGATATGGTTTTAATTTGGAATTGCTGCTAGGATCAGCATCAGTTCCAAAATCTATTCTTATATTATAAAGAGAAAATATTTGATTGTTTGTTTGCATTGAATTGGCTCCGAAACTATTAGACCTATTTCCAATTTCTTTTGACGATTCGAAAGCTACGTTAATCAGGTGTATTATAGGCTATATTTTAATGATGAAGTCCCTACGGGAACGGGAGTAACGCAAGTAAATCCGCGTGCGCGAACCTAGTTATCACTATTTTGACACATTTTATTACTCTCTATGCTATTGTATACTTATGTCCTTAAATTCAACAGTTCAGTTATAACAAATTGCTATAAGTGAAGGCCGTACCAAAGTCGATTTAGGACAATTGAATGACTTCGACATAATTGACCATTTTCGATTACGTTTCAAGCATCAGAATAATGGGGATTTAGCAAATCATAGTGATTGTTGGTATGGTGTTGCGTTTGTCCCTACAGTCACGATGTTTGGACGCGCCGCCAGAATTATTGGCGTAAGCGTGATGAAATGAAGCTGACACAACTTACCACAAAACAATGGGGTGTATTATTAGTACACTAGCTTGTGCCCACGACTTTGTTCGCGTAGATTGCGTAGAATAGTTACTTTGAGCTAACTCCGATTTTGAAACATTCTTTATTGGTGCTCCGCTCTTATTGGTCTTGGCGAAATGATATATGTTAAAAGCTGAAGAAAATTATTTTTTTCATTAATATTACTAGCAGAGCATATGCTTGTTAACCCCTCGTGCTAAACTAAAATGCTTTTGTTACGAGTGGGTAATCTTCGGTTCGTATCTTTTGTTACAATCTTACGTTGTCACGTCGGTAGTCGGTAGTCGGTAGTGCAATGGGTGGGGATCGAACTTGCGACCACAAGTTCGCGCCAAGGCGCCCCTAACCATTGGGCTACGGCCGCTTAAAGTTGTTTGTTTATTTGCTTAAACGCGCTAATCTCAGGAACTACTGGTCCGATTTCAATTGTTCTTTCAGTGTTATATCTAAAAGGGTTAGTAAATGATGAAGTTCTTACGGGAACGGGAGTGATGCGCGTGGTAAGCTAGTTATTGATATTCAGATTATGATATTATATTCAAATGTGTCTACAAGTAAGTACTATATATCTACCTACATTTTCAATATGCTGCAATTGCAAAGCATTACGCAAACTTAACCACAAAATAATACAAGTATGCAGATTTAAAAATGTAGCACGTAAATGTCGCACTTGTTCTATTCACATTAAAATATTTCGTAATACCGAGTTTAAGTGTTAAATAGAGTTTCATAATCATATCTACACGTACACTATGTCATGGTAGACAAGAAAATTTAAGACCAAAAATATTTAGAAATACTGGAAAACATGATATTGTGAACTTAATACGCATTTATTCATAACTCATTATAATTCAATTAACTTACCGATGCCTTTTGAGATACCTGCTTGAAGCTCGAAAGGCATCGGTTCAACAACGCTCTCTGGCGTAGGTTGCTTAATTAGCAAACCATTTAATAAGGTTAGGGCCCTGTTCGCCTTAATGCTCCGTAACATAGCGTAACTAACTAAGTGGCTAACTAAAAATTACCGTCCAAAAAACACTGTTTCTATTCCTTTCGTAACTTATGAGAAAATGTCAAGTCTGTTAATTGTTGTCTGCTACCTATATTATTATATGACAAAATAAATATTGTTTTGTATAGCTTTTACTTTCATTAAAATATCGAGTGGTAAAAAATTGACCGACATGACACCATGAACGACATTGAATTGTAGGTATACCTTATGAAATGATTGTCAACCTTAAGGAAGAAACTACTTGGTCCAAGTATAGGTTCACATATTATCGTCTCCTCGTATATTTTTACGCTTCTTAGTGGCATGTTAGACATAACTTTGGTCTTCGACATATTAAACTTCAGCCCAACCTCAAAGCTTGCATTGCTTAGATCTTGTTGCATCCGTTTGAGTTCAGTGGCTGACGACGAAGACACTCTAATCAGCAAAACGGAGATTTGTCAGTAGATAGTATCATCTCGCCAAGTACAACGCCTCATTCCTTCCAATCGGCTGCCAACTTTCTGAAGAATTATTCAAGATATCTGGTGAACAAGAAGATAGCGCCCTGTTTGATTCCTTTATCTATTTGAAATTTTAGTCATGTGGTCTCAAACATTAATGGCAGCTGTGCTAGTAGTATTTAAACAATAATATAAAAAATAGCGATAAATCATGGATTTCATATATCACGTATTTCAATCAGGCTATGTCCACTTATTGAACGCTATAACTTGCTATAACTCTTAATGTAAGTCTTCGCATTTATCCACATCCAGTTGTCTGTCATGGCGATGAATACATCAATAGGGTTTTATTGAATTTTAATGCATCTCATACAAGTTAACTAATAACAAGTTAACGAGTCGTGAATAGTCAAGATTCCATGTCTCGTATTCAATAATGATTTATCTTAGATAATACTATGATGCCGAAGTTATTGTAAAATCCAATCTTATCCAAATCGCTATTATTATGTAGTAAAGCTGCTTTGAGTTTATAAATAATAATCACCCTTTTAAATTGACGTAAATAAAATACTATTTTATTGTAAATCCAAGTATCTATATGACTGTTTTTCTTTTATATATATAATAATTATATACATGGATATATATACTTAGAAAATTTGTAAAAGCGAGTAAAAGATATATAAAAAAATGAGACGAGATTTAAAAAGGAGTAACGTTTAAGAGCGTCTTATTAGTAACGGCGACGCATTCCAAATGACCCGGACAAAATCCACGGAATAGTACCTTAACATATGCCACTTAGTATGAGGATTTCGTGTTGCATGTATTTATATTGACTATTAATTAGGTGGTTCTCGACATAATTTCTAGCACTTTACACAATCGTTTCCTTTATTAAACAGTATTAGTAGTACAATTAAAACTTCCGATCATATTTCACACCCAAGGCTATTTTCTATCTGAAATCTCACATTGTTATTATTGCTTTGAGACTGCAATTTCGCAATACAAGCAGAAGCATGTATCATAAAATGCATTAATCAGATGCCTCGGGTTTCCATTGTTTCGGGAGGTTTCTGAAGCTAGCACATAAGAATTTTTGCTAGAACTACTAGATACTTGAGTAGTCTTGTGAAAATGTATTTTAACGTAGTTCATGAACGTTTACATATGAAAAAAAAAATCCTATTTCACAACTGCATACGTAAACTTTTCCGAATAACTATTACATCTTATACTAATATATAAAGCTGAAGAGTTTGTTTGTTTGCTTGAACGCGCTAATCTCAGGAACTGCTGGCCCGATTTGAAAAATTATTTCAGTGTTAAATACCCCATTTATTGTGAAAGGATATAGGATATAGGCTACATTTAATTATGAATTTCATACGGGAACGTTTGTTACGCGGGTGAAACCGCGCGCGTAGGCTAGTAAGAGGATATGTGTTAGAATATCAAAAGAATGTGTAAGTAGGTATGTATGTGAGCTGGTTCTCTGGTATATATATGTTTAAAACTACGTTATATTGATAAATAAAGCGGTACCTATTTTCAACTTACACAACTATTTAACCATAAGTATGTACCTATGTTTGTCTTCATAACATCTTTACTAATATTATAAAGCCGAAGAGTTTGTTTGTTAGTTTGTTTGCTTGTATGCGCTAATTATCTCGGGAATTGCTGGTCTGATTATAAAAAATCTTTCACCATTAAGCTACGTAAATAACGGCAACGGGAGTGACGCGAGTGAAACGCACGCGTGAACCTTGTATATAAATATAGTGTCAAAGGTTGTTGAATATTTTATAAAAGTCATCATGAGAAATACGCCTCTCCCACTTAAGAAATTGAGAAATAAACGACAGAATTATTTACAGTATTTGATTAAATATTTCATAAATGTTTTAAATGTTATTAGTTCAGCATTTTATTAGTCACGACTGAAATGACCGGACCTAAGTGTAATGTTTAGTCATCGGCTGTTAATGTTACGACATAAATTAATCAATCAATTCAGATTTTAATTATTGCGCTTGGATATAAGTTTTTGGTACTTTAATGGAATCAAAGTAATCATTATTAGCCCGTCCACTGCTGAACATGGGCCTCCTCCCGAGAGAGGGTAGTTGCCATAGTCACCACGCTTGGCAGGCGGGTTGGTGACCGCAGTATTATGTTGTACCACACAAGGAAACGCTGCTGCCCGTTCCTTGATATACGATTATTATAGATGATGTTATGGCAATCGGGACCAGCGGCTTAATGTGCTTTCCGAGGTACGAAGGGTAGTCCCTCAACCAACCAGACCCGGAAAGAAATCTTAGAATTAACACAAAGATTTTCTGTCCGGCGTGGGGATCGAACCAACGCCCTCCGAGATTTAAAGCGAGCCAAATACCGCTACGCTTCGGAGGTTCTCAAAGTAATAAAATTGTCAATAAAAGGCTGGAGTTGATTTATTGTGATGTTGTAATAATATAATATCTGGTTTGATTATTGAATATGTGTACCTGTTTGTTTATTGGCGAATTTATTTGGTTCATAAACCCTTAGTATCTTAATGCGATTTTAAGTGAGTTGATTCGTTTTTTAAAGTCAAACGAAAAATCAAATGACAAGGATTTATACCGGGTTAAGTGCTTTAATTACCTAGTTTTAATTTGTAAGCTTTGGAATTTACTCTAATCAAAATTTAAATAGTAATTAGTTAAAGAACATTTAAATTATATTTTTCTTGAATCATCATTTCACGCGAGTGCATTCGAGGTCAATGTTTCGTAATAATGTTTACAATCGTGCAGTTTTTCTCAGTGCATGCAAGGATGTTTCGAATTTTGATTTCTTTGGGTGTTTCGCGAACGGCTCTAAATTCTCAACGTTGGCGACACAATTGCATAGTAATGATGCAACTGTCTCAAGAATAAGTACCTACTTAAGTACTTTTCCTTTGACAAGATTTTGTCAATACTTAGACTAAAACTTTTTTTTTCCGATTGGACTTACGTAGGTAGCTTTTGCTACTTCATCGGGCATAAAGGCGAGCAGAGCTCCAGCCTTAATAAATGGTTTAAAAACTACAAACTAAATAAGCAACAGGGCGGTCGCTGGCGATGAGATTGAGGAATTATGACTTTTAGTATTTTATTTTTTATTTTTAGTATTCTTGAGTATTGTGTAAGTGTCGCTTTACTTTACAGTTCGCGGGCCTCTCGGACTTCGGGTCTTCGAGGGCATCGGATGGATTTCGAACGACACGTAACGATTCTGACTGACAGATATCGTACCCACAGGGGGGGGGGGTAATTATTTTATTAACATCCCACCCTTGTGAAAAAAATAATTAATACTATTAAAAATATACGGTATATAATGATGCTGACCCTGGATTATGAATAGAAAATAAATTCTTGTTTCACGGTGGACCTAATTAAATATGAAGATTTTTCTTTTTGGACACAAATAACACTGAGACCAGCAACTGTCTATATATACTTAGATAAAATAAATATAAAACTTAAATGTATTAAACCCGCACTATACAGAAGGTGGGGTAAAAAGCCAACTATATCGCAACCACTATGCCAGTATCAATTCAGTCCTTCATAACCGTCACCTAAATATAATTCTTCATTAGAAATACGACCATTTGCGATACTCATATTATTGGTGTGACACAAATGTGGTTTAGTTATACTTATCAAATTACGTTACAATGGTTTTAATTTATGTTATTACCAATAAATGTAACCCTTATTAAATTGATGGAGTTATTAAACAGCAGCCAAAGTACTAATAAATACTCAGTGTAAAACTATAATGTTTATGAATGTGACATTGGTGAGTACGTCTACCTTCGTGTCGAAATGAAATGGAATGTTTAGTAGGGGACACCAAGCTACTTTTAACGCTGATAAAGATATTCTCAGGCAGCAATTATTATGAGACATAATTAAGACAGTTGTATACAGTATTACGGAATTAATACTTAATTATTATCCTTTTTAATTATCAACACTCACTATATTTTTATAAATTTGTATATACCTGTATTATTTTATGAATGTTCTATATTTATAGTAGCTACAAGAAATACTCGGATTTGTCCGCCTAACCGTCCTTAATACAAACTTATCCTCGTCAGGTCGTATCTTCAGTTAGGTATTTGAAGCCAAAATTGCTGAATATTCCGACCCCATGACCCATTATCCCCGCCGCCGTCGTCCGCATGTGACAAACGCGCACGCTCAATGTGTAATAAGTTCTAAAGTTTAATTACGGTTTCAAACAAAAAAAAAAAACGTTTTTTGTATGAAAATTATGGAATAAATCCAACTGATGTTCTAAAGTTTATTTGCGTCTTCATACAATAAACACTCCCACTTTGCCGGTCACGCATGTCGCGAATTTTGCACCTCTCAGAATTGGTGCGATATATTTGCACTGTGCGAGTAGTTTCGCTTGTCGCTTGTCAATCGATCGTTCTGCGATCAGCCGTACCCACGGAAGCGTATCTTAAGTGTGATGTAGTGGTAAGTACAAATTACTCAATCGTTCTACTTACTGATGGATATGCGTAGATTGACGGTTTGCATCTTCAGTTACGTGAACTGTAGTAACCATTGATTATACTGTAATCGTAAGACTATAATTGTAAGGTGTGTTTTTGTGTGTTAGTAATACTATTGTCCATATTTCTTTCTCGATCCATTAACCTACAGTAGCTACACATTAACAATGTTATAAGATAATATATACATAGCCCGTATGATTATTTTATTGAACTAACATTGATTAGAAAATAATTATCAAGTTAATTACCTTATTCTCTTATATATAGAGTGGTCGAAACATAAACAATATTTGCGTAAACTGTCCATGTAAATAGGTATAATAAATATGTCAATGTATTAAATTAATGCAGTTTCAATAAAACAGTAAACAGGAAATTCGTTATAATACCTACAGTAATTAGGACATTTTTATCGAAGTCATAGGTAGTCATATCATTAAGTGATTAGCCTCCTGGTCTAGCGGTGATATGTCCGACCGTAACTAGCAAAGTCCCAGGTCTGCGACCCAAGTCGGGCAAATTATTAAAATTGTTTGAGAGTAAAGGAATGGAGTTGCATGTTCCATTTATTTACTCTCTTTTATTTGCAGATGTCGAATCTCCCTAGAATTTGACCGCCATAGCCAAAATCGGTCAAAAATAAAAGAGACAAGAAGATTAAGTAGGCATAAAATAACTAAATTCAATAATTAAATATACGAATACAAGGTATTTTTTAATATTAAGAGAGATTTAATTGAGATATTATATTGTTTGCATTATAACATTGAAATGTCTAGGTCTTCTGTGCAAAGTCGAACACTGACGACAAATCTCTATTAATTATTCAAACGGCAATAATTGCGAAATAATAATATCAACTCAAATATTTACTAACTTCCTGTAAAAGACAATTTTGAAACAAATATTATACATTTTACTGCTCTCCTATATCAAATTCACTAATAAACTTACACGAATATTGAGGATAAGGTGTTCAGGCGCGGGAAGCGCTTAAAATTATCTAACTACTGTTTTTCAGTAATTTAATGAGGAAATATAAATGATTATGTATGTAAATACACGTAATATATTTTTTTATTATATTTAAGGAAACAAATAATTAAAATATATTTTTAGCTTATTTATTTTTGTTACTTTTTCTTATTTTATATGCGACTAGCTGTCCCGCGTGGTTTCATCCACGTAGATCCCGTTCCCGTCGGAACTTTAAGTTAAAATATACCATATGACACTCACAAATTACGTGGCTTTCTATTGGTAAAATAATTTTCAAAATCGTTTCAGTAGATCCAGAGATTACCCCCTACAATGTCACAAACTCATAAAATTTACCTCTTTATAATATTAGTATAGATTACTCTTTCAAAGTTGTAGGTTACTTAGACAAAAGGCAAATCTTTCTTTTAATTGTGACAATGGTGAATAGAACAATTTATTGAACTGCAGTGGCACTTTCGTTTCACTTTCACTTTACCTTGTACCGTGTTGTGTGGAAGCAATGACCCGACTGGTATTGAATGAAATGACTGATCGTAAATCCCTTTCATAAGGTACACAATTCCGTAAGTAATTACTTTATATGGATATCCAAATTTCTTATACATACATACACCGTATTTTTAAGTCGTTGTTAATACTCAGCGAGTCGATTAATTTGAACAATTAATCTATGTAAATACATTTTCAATAACATTAAAAAAATAAATTATAGATTATGTAGACTGCGTATTCTTCCTATAATGATAATTTGGGTTCTCTGATTTACAAATGAAAATGCGACAAAAGAAATTGAGATATACCTAGTTTATATATACAAAGAATATTATAAAACGAATCAACATAATTATGAGTATTAGTATATATTAAACTGAATTATATAAATATTGACGACACATATAAAGGAATACATTTTTTACTATGAACAATGAATTTATGGGTGATACATCAAGAAAGCAAGATTTATACGAAAATATCACCGCATGTAATCTATGAATGTGGTTAGACCAACATAAAATGTTTAAATTAAATATACAACGTAGTCCAAATCATTAGTTTTGAGTGGAAGGAACACTAGCCTGATTATATTTATTATAATATAAATTGTTTGTTTCCCCAAAATAAAATAACTTTATAAATAAAACTAACACATACCTATGTTAAAACATTTATTTTAAAATATGGTATTGCCTATAATATCGCCTTCAAAACCTTTACGACAATATTACTAACATTTTGTAAAATTTCAAATGCAAAACAGTAACAAAATTTTATACCTCATACTACGACGCTATTAAAAATAAATTTAAGAAATGTTACGCAAAATATCTATAACTTAATTGTTCGTAAATTCGTGCTATCTTCGAAATATCGATTACTTTTATATTCGTTTGTGATCATTACAAAATAATAATGTCGATATTAAGTGACATAATAGCAGAGCAATATATTCAGCCAATCGTTTATGCGTCATAATGACTATTGCAGAGTTAAAGATAAAACGAATTAATGACAAATAAAATTACAGGTAATAAACATTGCATCGGATTGCATTAACACAGTTTGAGACATTCGATGCTATATGATAAGTAGCGTGGATATAAATATCTGTGTATACACATAAACGTGATGTATCGCTATGTCGCCATCGGCAATCATTTACATAATAAACAAAGCACCTGCAAGTGTGGGAAAAATGTTGTTTATATTGCTACATAGATATATTTTAATTAATACTGAAGCGTTAGAGAATCCCATACACTAATATGAGACGAACAAATCTCATAAATCGATTTTTTATTTCTGTAGAAAGAAAATACGGACTTAGTAGCCCATGCACACATTTAAATCATAATAATCTTATTAAATTCATAAAATTAAATATTTAACACTTTTAAGTCAGTTTTAGAAACGGATAAAATGTTCGACTCTACCTGCTGTAAAGAAGATGAAAGGTTCAAAATATCGTAAATATTATCACGAAGTGAATGCAAAAAATAAAACCACACTACTACCTTAAACTGGTTATGTGCACTCTAAAATAAAACAATGAGTTTCAAAGATGCGAACCAAATCAGATTTATAGTACTTAGTTCTCCAATAAATGAAGGCAAAAGTGTGGCGCCGAACGAACGGTCGACCACTTTTTACCTCAAAACATAGTTGAAGTGCCAACGAACGCTCTTGAAGTTAGCATTAAGTCGTAAATGACGACTCACAGTGTCAATATTGGGGTGTCAGGAACCGACGAGACGAGGGTATTGAACTTTAGAAGGATCCTCAGGTAAGGGACAACTTGCAATCTCAAGTAATAATTGAGGGCTATATGGTACGTTTTCAAAATATACCTTCTCGTTCAATGAGATTAAGTTAATCAAAGAGATATTTATTTGATAAAGGATCTTTGATTGAGGGAATTTTGACTGTACCAGTGGCTTAGTAGTTTCTACAGAGACCTAATGTTTTGGATCCGTTTCCTACCCGGAAACCACGTCCACTATTATTTGTTTGAACCACGGACATTTGTTCTGACTCTGGGTATGCCTTGTGTCCATAAATTGTGTGTTTGTAAATTCCAAAATTTCTAAACTGCGGAAGTAGTCTTCTTAAAAAGGAAGAAAGAATTACCATGTAATGCTTAGAGTAAATATCAGTTTGTGACAGTTTTTTATGACTGCACAAAACAAAATAGCCGTGAACAATATAAGTCATGCGAACGTTCGTAACCCAGTTACAGTAGTTACGACACTGTAGAAATAGTAATGAGTGAAGACATTAGCTTAACTGGCAAAAACAAGAGGAGTTGACCCGTGAAGTATCTCACGTGAGTTGCGCAATTATGCTGAGCTATGCGCTTCGGAAGTGAACATTTCCGAACGTCACCAAACAATGGTATTTAAAGAATCATCCAGCTTAAGCATTCAGTGTTGAAGAGCCTTGTATAGTTTCTATTGTTGCTCGTCCTACAGTAGAGGTTGAAGCAATTAAGCAATATTAGGAATAAAGAAGGGAAACCTTGGGAGATACACATCCAAACAATTTACTAACATTTTCTGTTTATTATGCGTTGTTGATTTTAGACACCTTGGAAAATCACGACGTTGCTGAAGTATGCTAGACTGTAATTGTTATAAATCGTGTAGGCATGACACGAATCCTGATATTAAATATATTTCGTACTTCGTCTTCTATAATTATGGTAACATTAAAGGAAATTGTTCGTACTGTAGGTATTAAACGGACAATTTACCCGAACATGACTCGTCTTATTAATAAAATTAATAAAATGTGTATTTTGGTAACTTAAATAGCAGAAATGGACCCATCAATACAGTGCTAACGGTTAAAATCTGAATGGAAGATATTCACAAGCCCTTTACAAGACGTTGATCTAATAATAACTAAACATAGGTTATAAGCCTTTTCCATTCGCGAAATAAATAATCTATAGACTTAACAGATTAAAATTATATTTTCTGTTTAATTGTCAGTTAAATATCTAAAGTGCGAACGCTTTACCTTAATGGTGAATGAGATTATAAATTTAATGCAACACATGCAAGCTAATGCTAACAGTAAGTCAGTGTTTAAAATCCTGATTCGAATAAAATAACAAAAAATGTACTCTTACCATAGCAATGTAATGTAGCCACAGATAAAGGAAATTAAATCTTACGTTAAGATGTGCAATTATTGGCAATTGCCGTTATGGTAACCAATTTTTTACGGTGTTATCAAATATTAAATTGTTCGCTGCCTTCATCTGGGTCAAGTTACTGGTAACTAAGACGTAGTCAAGTTTAAAGCAAATTACAAAGTATTCACCTACATTTCATTACTTATTACAGCAAACGTACCAACTGCCATAATTATCGCGCCCACAAATCGATAATTTGCATAAAATTACTTCGCTTACTACTACTGTCGATGTATTTAAATATTTAATTTAAAGACTAAAGTAACAAAATATCTATTAGTTTTCCATAAATATAAATGAGCATTTCCGAGATAATAGCGGAAGTGTATGTTCAAGTCATTAAGTATTTTTGAGGATTTAAAGGTGTTCGTAAAAATTTTAAACATATCTGCTAAATAAATTAGGGTGAAGAGTGAACGACGCGAGTGTTGAATTAAGCTCCGGGTGGTTCCTGGCACAGAGTTAGCCATTGCCATTCAGCATGGGAGTGCAGCAAGGTTTTAGGGCATTTTGGGCACTTACGCCTCAGGAGCAACCAAGAACGGACTATTTAAATAATTTAAATATTGTTTGGGTAATTTTGTTAATTTTGTATTTTTAACGATGTATTTAAAATTGTAAAAAAATAAAAAAAACTATAATTAACAAAAAAATATTATTATTATGGGACTTCTTTTAGTCAAATATAGTTCGTTCGCTTAGAAACTCAGATTAAATGTGAACGCTGTCACTTTCAGTAGGTCATTGTCATTCAAAGCGTGTAAACAATTTTATACTGTGAAAATTGGCGTAAAAGTTCTTTATTATCTATTTGGTAACTAGAGTTTGGACAACTCTAGTACAAACTTGCGTAATTTTTTTCTATTATATCGACATAGTTTCTGCCGCTTCCTTTATTTTTGTAATAACTTAGGTAGTGTTTGAAATAAGGTTGTTTGATTTAATGTTTTATTGGCTATATCCGTTCCGCTTCACACAAAACTATTCTAGGAAATAGAGGATAGGTGTTTTTAGGCTTTCAGCAATAATTCATCACTATTTCAACTTTAATTATGATAAATTGCACTACGTTATGAGTGCAATTTTTTTAACAATTGACCGAAGTTAACTTTATGATTAGTTTCCGCTTATTATTATAATGATACATATATTAAGGACGGTGTTTATAAATAAGAATAGATAATTCGTTATAATTAAATTAATTATGATTTTTGTTTTAAAAACTTTATCGTATTAAGAATCAAAAATAAATTACTGTTTCGTTTTCTAGTATAAACGTTTGACCTTACGGAGTTATCAAACATTGTAATACAAAAATAAAATTCAATTAATTTAAACTTACCTTTATTAAAAGCAGATTTTCTGTTATCTCCCGCAGGAACAGCTGTTGCTGCAGAAATCAGTAGAAACGTGACGTAAATCCTCGCACTGACACCCATTATGTAAAGCGTTCTGCACCGTAGGTTCTACTAAATTAATATTTAATAAGTATTAAATTTGTTTTCATTCACGATATAGACGCAACTATTTCCCGCGTATGTTCGGTAACATTTGCGTCGAGATGACGTGCTTCCCTCTCCAAACACAGGCAGCAACTAAACCTCGGTGCGGTACTTTCTATCTGCTTTATGCGCGGGCGCAATGTCTGGTTCACCCGCATCGCTTACGCGCGGACATTGTCACCGGCTGTTATCTTTATTGCGTTTTTCTATTGCTAATGTGACAGTATTGTAATATTGTATATAATTGTGGAATGCCTGATAGTATGTTGAATAATTTCGTTCCTGGTTTTCATCTGATTGTTAACCACTATTACAATAAGTTTCAAATGCTATAACTCTTTGGCTTTAACTATAGTGCTAATTAATTGGTTCATTGTCATCCACATTCGATATCCAGACTATGAGACAATGAATCCTTGATATTTTTGGTTACTGAGTAGGTATAATTTGCCCGCATAAGGAAATACAGTACGAGTTTGTGTTTGTGTCTTTGTGATATACAACACAACACAACACACAAACAGCGTAGGGTAGTATAAATTTAATTTCAGCTGAATATAAAATTCAATATTTAACCCTTAAGAGCTGATGGCTAATGATCAAAAAGTGGCTTACTTAGACTCTCAGTAGAGAGTGAACACATATCTGAAAAGTGAATTTAAGACTAGCTAAGAGCTTGAAATCATCTAGAAAAAGAAAAAATAATTTAAGAAGAGAAAGTGTGCCGAAAATACCTTCCAGAATCCCTCAAATTAACATTTTAAGGAAACATACAATTGTGAAATATTAATAGGTATTAAAGTATCATCACGGAATACTTACGGATCTGCTAATTGGGTAAAGTAAATGCAGTTGGTTTTTAACATTTATGACTCAAAATTTCAATATTTAAGATGAACTCTCATTTAAAAGGTACTCGTAAAGTTTTTTTTTAAGGTGCATATTGTAAATTCTTCTGCATTTGCGATTTTAACAATTGAGTTCAATAACCTTTTGACTGTTATTATCTTCTTTTAATTAAAAATAAGGAATACCTTTTTTTCGTGATTTGCTGACCTTTTCAATGCGTATATTTAGTAAATAAAAGTGATATTATGGAGGTACCTACTAATCCATGTTATGTAGGTACTTCATTCTTCGCATATTATATTTACAATATTTTCACGATTTCTTAGGAAAAAACATAGCGTGATTTACCCATTAGAATATGGGGTTTTGTATCTTTTTCTACGTAACAGTTCAGAAGGTTAATATCTTTTCCTAAATCCAAAATACTGACACGCGACTACGATGGACCTATTATGTATATGTATTATTATTGTCCGAAGTTGTTACGAAGTCAACATTATTTCAAGGACGTAGATTACCTACTAATTATTATAAGCTACAACCAAGCGTGGCCGGGCACAGCTAGTCATTATTAACTTACTCATTTGTCAGTCAAATAGAGCGTGTTCACAGTTAAAGAATTTAAAAATAAAAAAGTGTTACCATTAACCTGGTTTTCATGGATAACTGGACGATGAATGTAAATTGGGGATAATGTGGCAAGGCAATATTAGTTGCAGTGCCTTTCTTAATTACTATATGTTGAAAATCAACAAAGTTTCAACAACTTTAATATAAGATTTGTGTACGCTGATAAGGTGTACAGATGTTGACGAAATCAAAATATTATATAATCGGAAATTTCAACTTTTTTATCTGAATGAGAGAAAGAAGCTGATCAAGGTTATTTTTTTATCGATTTTAGGTTATTTTATTTAAGTAAATATTTAAAATTGTAACCATCATTTATTAGCAGGAATATTTAGGTGCATTTGCAGGTGGTCTGGCATACATAAAATTCAGTTACAATATTCCGCCTGGTTTACAAGGCATGCAAATTACTTATGTTCACAATAATATAATCTATTTTAAATTAATATATTTTATTAATAAGAGGCACAAATATAGTACCCTTGATAGTGGTTATGTATTTGTGCCTTTTGGTGTCGAAACATTGGGGCCGTGGGGACCGGGAGCCAAATTAATTTATAAATACCGCGCAGCGGCCCTCTTAAGTGCGGCACGTTCTCCGAGTGCTGGTTTCTACTTTGCACAGCAGGTAAGCGTTGCCATTCAACGTGGTAATGCTGCCAGCATTCTGGGAACCTTGCCAAGTAGAATAGATTTAGAATAGTAGTATATAAGTTAGTTGTATTTTTAATTAGTTACTTTTAGTTTGTATTTTATTCATGTTTGTTAATTATAATAAACGATATTTACAGAAAAAAAAAAAATTATCTTTGTTTAACGGTCGGTCTGCCTGATATGTTCAGTGATAATGAATACATACTGTATTATTTGTATTGTATTGATTTGGGAAAAACTAGTAGACATTATATTGAATGATAGCTGCTATGCTTCGGTGGAAATATAAAATAAATGTTTTATGAAAATTGTTAGCACTATATTATTATGTAAACGAAACAATATTACTCCATAGTTTTGCATAGATTGAAGACATAATTAACATAACATAACATTCATATCGTCAATTCGACATTATTATTGTTAAAACCATACTATAATACATGAAGATATTTCAAATCTAGACGGTATGGTAGTAGTAAGTATAGACGTCGGGGACGCAATTTATGTAAAATTTAACGAAGGGTTTCGTTGCCCTTATTGATATTGAGATAAAAGAGCAAAAAACAACCCGTTTGTTGTATGGGAACCCCCTTAAATATTTATTTTTAGTATTTGTTGTTATAGCGGCAACAGCCTGATGAGTGACCACAGACAGACAGACAGCGAAGTCTTAGTAATAGGGTCCCGTTTTTACCCTTCGGGTACGGAACCTTAACAAACAAAAAGATAAAATGCCCGCTACTCTAAGCGCCCCTACGCACTATGCGGTTGGCCGGAATGAGGTCAGCCGTCCGGCTAACCGCAGGACGCGGTTGCGCTTGCGGTCACCGTCGCAAACGGTGGTCGGGCCGCAGCAACCGCAGCGGTTGACCGGCTGCCGCATCACAGTGCGAATAAAAATTACTTTCTCGTACAAATATCGGAGTACGGTCAGCCGCACGGCTAGCCGCATAGTGCGTTGGAGGCCTTATACCGAAGTAGGTACTAAGTGAGTATGGACTAATCTGTGAAGTAGGTATGTTTATATTTCTACCTATTTAACGTACGTTGGTATGAGCATCGTAAGTAAATAAACAGTATTTAAATACAATGTTTGTGACTGATTTTATCCGACCATTATTATCATTGTTTATAAGGAAAAATACTAAAGACAATGCCTTATACCTACTTAATTAGGTGGAAATACTTTAAAAACAGGTTAATGAATAGATACAGATTTTTATGTTATTCGAATTGAATTGGCGATTATCTTTGCGCGGGCATTTATCGTAGAGTTAATAGGTAGGAAGGTGTATTTTCGTCGTAATATGGGTGTGCTGGACACATTGTCAAAGAGGAAATAACTTTAAAAAATAAATAAAGAGGGAGAGTGAAAGTAAGTGTCTCTAGCACTCTAACCTAAAATCAATTGTGATAAGATCTTGGTAGTATAGGAGTAATGGCAGCGCCCGAACCATAGTTGCAAAAGTCCTGTTTTACTGTGTAAAGTACGAACACGTACTCTTCCACCCAGAAAAAGATCAACTGTTCGTGGTTAATACATATAGAATCGTACGTAATGTAACGAACCCAGAACACACCAGGTCTCAGAAGTCAGTTTGCAAATCTATTATTTAATATAGTAGAGCAAGATCCTTCCTGCCAGATTTTGTTTATCCTACTTGGACTGAGATATGTAGCCTAGCCACAAGGCTTTTTCAATTACACCGGCCATTAGGGTGAGCAGGGCGCCTGCCTGTAAGGACTCTCAGTTATAACTCATTTTCTGAAGACAAAATACGTGAGATGGAGTAGTATACTGTACTATTAGTATGTGTCATATTTTTTTGTCATTTGTACTAGTCTGGCCTGGAACTTTGCCTATATATTTTTTAACTTATATATTCGGGATTACGGTGCATACCAATTACAGGCATTCAAGACACAAACATAATATATTTACAAATCAATGTAGCGTGTATAGACTTTAGTACAAAATATTAACTTGATAGCGTGGCATATCACGTATATAGCTACAATAGCAAAATAACTTCGTTTAAATGCACCGTCGCCTTGACTTTACGGTACGAGTGGGCACTGGGAATAAGTACTATAACAATGTACCTATACATAGTATGTTACGTACATACAATAATCTAAGCAAAGACTAAGCTTGAAGATATTTGTGGCATTTCAGTTTTAGAAGATACCACGGGAGCTACGTGGGTTAAAGGCTCCCCGCGCCCTTTAACCCACGTAGCTCCCGTTCCCGTCTTAGATTCATAATTAAATATAGGCTTTGTTGCTCAGGGATAATGTAGTATTTTAATGGCGCAAAAATAATCGAAATCCGTCCAGAAGATTTTGAGTTCATTCTTCTTAAACATACACATACAACGATATAACGGTCCACATGTTCATGCATGATGCGATGACCCATGGAAATAGGGATTCATTTTATATATTATATAGATTTATTAAGGTACGTCAACAACATAAATATGTACTTAAATTGACAAATATTACATGCAAAAGAAATAAAATCGAATCGGAGATAGTATCATACTATCTCCTGTTAAAGAGATGATTTAAAAACATAGTGTGTTCCAATGCCCTCGTAGACCCCGAAGTCCGGAAGGCCCGCGAACTGTGTCGTTCAGGGACAGTTGCAAAAAAATTCCCAATAATAAACGTCATAATACCTTAAACCCCCGCCAACGACCGCCCCGCGAGGTCAAAGTCCAAGGGACGCCTTCTTGCGCAGGTTGCTTAGTTTGTAGTCTTTAAACAATTTATTAAGACTGGAGCTCCGCTCGCCTTTATGTCCGGTGAAGTAGTAAATGCTTTCTGGCTGCCTATAAAATGTCCATCCGAACAAAATATAATAATTAAATAGTGTGTTTCCTTTTCGATCTTATGACGCCATTAGATTTCACACGATATTTAGTGAGGATAAATTTCAGCCACGCTATTTTTTCAGCTGCGGATTTCGTTATCATTCATATATATTTTATGAAACTTGGCTATCAAATTTTATTGTAAAAATAATAGCATTAAATTTTATAGAAGTTTTGAAACGTTTTAGTGTTTCTGATATGGTTCTAGAATTTAGGCATTACAAAACTGTTTTAATGGCATTAGGAAAGACAATGCAGCCAATATATTGTTTAATATATATGATAATTTTATTTTTCCACGGGAAATCCATTACACATTTAGGTGTGTGGGACTCCTCTTCATCGTATGCTACTCATATTACGAGGATAGGGCGGACAGTTTCCTGCGTATTCTTTAGAACGCCGCAGTGATAAGGACATTGGGAAATACATCAATATAACATCCTGAGTCTAATCACCTAACGATATGACTATAACTTCGATAAAAATGTCTATAGTACTATGTTATTCTTATTGTAATATTGCAGATAATAAATTAACATATCTCTTTAAAATATAGTGAAGAAATTTCTTAGAAATCATTTTAATGACACTATTTTTTTTTACCTAATATAATGTTACATTGAAATACTTAATACAAGCACAGTATTTGGCTTCTCTCACTCCGCAATGCCCCAGGGGCCAGCACAGTTGTATTGGGGTACGATTTAGTTATTTCTTCGAATAAGTTTGTTTTTTTCGAACTTAAGGTTGCGTAGGCAGATGATGCATCTTACGATAAGACCGCTGATTGCAAAATTTGTTTATTTTGTAGTTTTAACCATTTTAAAGTATTTTTTTCTATTTCTTCAATAAATAAGGTATACATGTATACTTACTTGTTTTTATTAAGATATGCATATTTTACTTATTTATAGTAGGTATTCGTAGGTATTCAACCGTACAATTTTCTAATCTTATTCTCAGGTATATTTTAGTTGAATAAGTTATTTCTGTAGTATGTATAAGTAGTAGGTATTTAAATATCGTCGGACATAGGTAGTAGCACTATCACAACAACCGCACCGCCACCGGCTTGCAACATTCAGAAGTGATCACCGAACCATGTCAGCATATGATTTACGAAGGTCGTTGGGTACTCGATGTATCTATAAGACAAAATTATACTCAAATTAACAAATTTAACCTGTAATTACAACTAACTTAAACCAAATCTGTTTTAGAGCAACGTCCTCAGGATGCCGGCAGCGTTGCCCTGTTGAATAGCAAAGTAAATACCAGCATTTGGGGAACGCTTCGCATCAACTATAAACGCTGCGAGGCTCTTAAAATTAACAGGCTTTCCACACGCGGTTTCACCTACGTAGCACACGTTCCCGTGGGAACTTCATAATTAAATATAGCCTTCAGCCTGCCTCTATAAATGGACTATCTAACACGGAAATTTTTTTTCAAATCGGTCCAGTATTTCCTGAGATTAACGCGTTCAAGCAAACAAACTCTTCACCTTTGCCTCTTTGCCTCTTTCAGATTTGCCTCTCTCCTAACAGCCCTAATATTTCGACGTCTATTTAATCTATTTAAGTAGGTATTTTCTTGGCGAAGCTGGTTAGTAGGTCCCTACTCAAGCTATTTGATAACGATGTGATATTTGGTAACGGCCGTGGCGTCACGGTATAAGACTCCCTTTAACTCTAGGAGGTTGTGGGTTCGATATTCACTCCGGAAGAAATTTCTGTGTAAATTCTAAGATTTCTTTCAGTCTGGTTGATTGAGAAACCCTACGTGCCTCGAAAAGTACCTCATCTATAACAAGCTTTATTATTATATATATATATATATATATTATTATATATTCTTGGGAACCAACCCAACCCGCCTGCCAAATGTGGTGGGGCAAAAACCTTAGGTATCTCGGGAGAAGTACCATGTTCAGTTGCGGAAGTTATACGGGCTGATGATGATGATGAGATCTATTAATGTCATCTTCACTTTAGGGTTATTAATTATAGGCACATTTCCTATGTTATTGTTACTAGATGAATTAATATATTAACTAAATAAATTGTTTTTGCATGCCTAGTTTACCCTGAGTAGTAAAAGCATTTTTGCTGAAATCATAGTCATATAATATTACTAGGGCTCTCTAATCTACTGAACTTGGGGTAAGCCCAAGTAACTCGTCGGCGCAATATAAGTAGTACCTACCTTTTATTCTTTTCCATTCTTCCTCTCGGCGGTCTTCACACAATCCACGTTCTGTTCTTTAGCCGCACTCTTCCTCTCGTCGTCTACCTTTATATTAATCACTATTTTAGTCACTGAAGAAACCGTTTGTGCACGCTCTTTACTTACGCTCAGTCGACTACACTGTCTTCTTAATTCACGCAGTAAATTATCACTTGATAATAAGGTTAGGATTTACACCACGTGTATACGACCGATTATGACGTACGCGAGCACCGTATTTGCTCATACCGCGTCTAGCAGTTTGTACCGCTTACAAACTGTTCAAAGTAGATTCACTCGACGGGCCACCGGGGCACTAACTATTTTAGTCACATGAATTTCCTACCATTTTGAAAAAAGGTTCCTTCTAGAAGAATGTCAGTATTAGTCAGTAACACAATAAGACTACTCACAGACCCTTAGTTAAAAAGTGTAAGAAATTACGTAATCTTGATACACATAAGTATAAATTATAATATAGGTAGGTAAGTAAAACAATTTATCTCAAAATAAATTTAACAATAAACGAATGAGCTCCCTTAGTGGCCATCCATAAAGTACGTTACACGTATTTCATGATTTTTAGACCCTCCCCCCTCCTTGTCACAGGTGGTCACATTTGTGAGACCCCCCCTCCCTAGTGACGTAATAAATTTGCAATTTTACATCTTAAAAATTTTAAATTAGAACAGCAGTTCCACAATTAGTTTTATTTAAAAAAAAATTCAATGCAGTCGCTTCTTTTTCGTAATTTGTATTTGCAGCTCTTTGATTTTAGATTCCACATCACGTTCAATATTTTCACTACTTTTCAAAATTTTCCATAGGGAATTCACTTCTTCTTGTATATATTATTATGCTGTTTTTTATCAGCGTAAGTTGCACTGTACGTTTCTTACAGTTTACCTATATATCTTTATGTTCATTTTGAACTTGTTTAATTAAAAAAGTTGTAAAAAAGTAACTGTATCGACAAAATAGCACAACTAAAAATACGTCGACTCGCGAGGTAGCGCGTGCGGTGCGATAAGCGGCATTAAATTAAACAATTCAAACCGTATATTCAAATAGATAGAGTTGAAATGATTACTTACTTTTAATTAATATTTCAAATTTCGCGATTCAATTTATTAAATTTGAAATGTGATGTCACAAAGCTGAGATCCCCTCCCACCCCTTGTCACACCATGTCACACTTCGTCGACGCCCCCCCCCTATACATGTGACATACTTTATGGATGGCCCCTTATGGTTTAGAGGATAAACAAAAGTAATAGTTTATACAAATCATAAAACCAAAGTTCGCTCTAAAACTGAAAAACCTATTAACTCGATAGGTAAAAAATGGAATTATATTTGTTTAGTGCCATCTAGTGTCAGAGAATAAAACTACTTGGCTAGTGCAATCTAGTGGCAATCAGCTATATTTTTATAAGTTTAAATAAGTATATAGTTTCAATGACTTAGCATAGGTGGCGCTTATATAAATTAAATACAGCGCCATCTGTTGTTAAGTAGCTTAACTATTTCACTAGCACTTGTACTATTAGTTTATCTATGTAAATTACAGATAGCGCTTGATGACATTATACTCTTAGAATGAAATTATTGTGGGAATTAGAAAAAAATACAGAACGCTATGAGAGCAAAGATTAAAAATAACCGCACCGAGTGAAGTCGCTAAGCACTGCATTATATTAGTTGTACCTAGATTTACTTGATTGCCTGGACATGTTGTACTGATAATTGAATAGCTTCCACAAAATCCGTTGTAAAAGGTTACTTGGTTAATAAATTATTGACAATTTATCTTGGAATAAATTTCCTATCTACATGAGTTTTAGTGTCCATTTTTAGTAAATGATTAACTTCGTGCCTGCTATTTCAGAAACTAAAATTTTAAGACATGAGATGAAGCTCAATATAGGTTTGTTTGTGATTAAAATTAATGCAGTCTCTTAAAAAAAAAAATTGACATATCGCTACTAAAAACAAATAAAATGCAAAAATCATACCAATTCGCTCATTATTGGTATAATTTTTGCATTTCATTTTTTATCCACCTTCCGATGCTCTCGTAGTCCCGAAGTCCGAGAGGCCCGCGAACTGTAAAGTTAAACGACAGTTGCACAAAACTTCCCTAAAATACAAAAAGTCACATCGCTCAAATATCATCGCCAGTGACGCCCTCTTGCGCAAGTTGCTTAGTTTGAAGTGTTTAACCATTTTATCTACACTTTTGTTTTTAAGCAGCGATATAGGTACCTTCTTCATCCTTTGACTTTCCGTTCCCTTGCTCACACGGTTGGGCGGTCCTTGTTTTAGTAGGTACTTAGGTACCTACCGGCCTCGGGGAGTGGGGGACATGGGCCCCGCTCCCTTCGAAGCTGACCCATGAGGAGTAGGGACGCCTCTACACTCCGGGCGTCCCTATAATTGGGCAAATGGGCCACTGTAAGTGTGGCCCTGGAGATCCCGCGGTACCATATTGGCCGCGGGTGCCGTCGGAGGGCCGGATTGCTCATGCGTACCCGACCCCCGCCAACGGCGGATCGAAGGAGTGTCCGGGAGGTTTTAGTGGCGTAGGGTCCTCTCCTCGTGGTATGACTTTAGCATACCACGCTATGGAGAGGGCGAGTCCCACATATCCCACCGCCAGCGCGCGAATACGCTGCAGCGGTGGTGGGAATGCGTCAATGGATTTCCCCCCGGACAAAAAAAAAAAATAAAAAAAAAAGGTACTTAGGTACTGTGTCAGGAAAGCTACATAAGCTTATTAAAGTAAAGTCAATTATAATAAAGTGAACTATAATGAGTATTTTTTGCGTGGACAGGTCCTCAGGCTGTCACAAGCCTGTCGCTACACAAGTGGCGTCTTAAGCACTTTTGACTTAATAGAATCGATGCCATCATCTTCCGTCCAATATCGACGGCTGAACATGGGTCTCCTCTCGAGGAATGGTATTGCCATAGTCACCATGCGTGGCAGGCGGATTGGTGACCGCAGTATAATATTGTATCACCCAGACAAACGCTGCTAATTATAATCTAAAGCCATGGAAGCCAGGGCCACGATTCGTCATTTGAAAACAGGAAAATAAACAAAATAATTTTCAATTACAAAAAATGTTATTTATAGTAAATACTATGCATTCAAGAAATTATTTTTATCTATTAATTATTGAATGTTGGTCATTTCATTAGCTTACTTCAATTTAATAAGGTATTATCGCGCCCATTATATAAAAAAAATATCGTACTAATATTATAAACGCGAAAGTTTGGAAGGATGGATGGATGGATGTTTGTTACTAGTTCACGTAAAAACTACTGAATGGATTTGGCTGAAAGGTTGCACGCGGATAGTTCATAAGCTGGATTAACATATAGGCTACAAAATATCACGCTCCGACCCACTGGAGCAGAGTGACGCGGGTAAAACCGCGGGGCGCAGCTAGTTTTTAAATAATATTCGTATGATGCGTCATTTATGTTTTATTTTTCAGGAAAATGCTTGAATGGGTCAGCGTTTTCCTGTTTCTTATAACAACCTGGTACAATTGTTATTGATGATGTATCCATCGGTATTAGCAACATAACTTAGCGAAACTTTCCGAGATACAAATGTTAATTCCTTAACCAACCAGACCAAGAAAGAAATGTTATATTAAGCTACACAAGGATTTCTTGTCCGGCACGGGTATCGAACCCATGGGATTTAAAGCTAGCCGTGTAACGCTTAGCTACAGTAACGTGGCATACGTAGGTATTACACATATTTTTGCTCTTCTAGGCCGAACTTATCGTGCCGGATTCCTCATGCGTACCCGGCCCCCGCCAACGGCGGATCGAAAGAGTGTCTGGGAGGTTTTAGTGGTTAGTAGGGTCCCCTCCTCGTGGTATGAGTTTAGCATACCACGCTATGGAGAGGGCGAGTCCCACATATCCCATCGCCAGCGCGCGAATACGCTGCAGCGGTGGTGGGAATGCGTTAAGGCATTTCACCCAAGTTACAAAGCTACTTAGTCTTGTAGTGAGTTTTAGGTCAAAAGGTCAACAAAATAGAAAGTTACGTGATTGAATCAATTTATTTCATTTTATTATTTAAATCATGTACTTATATTTCATATGTAGTAACAAAATTTGCATTGAAAAATTATGCAACTCATATAAAAACATAGGTAATATTCACATGGTATCAGTTCATCAAATAACTAACATCTAACGGCACATTTCTATACAAACTTATGTATAACTTACTTATTACATAAATAAGCAACTTACTATAAGGCTAAAAGTCTTTCTTGGCTAAAACGGCATGTTTTGCCTTCTAATAATACTCGAGATACATCAGTAATGAGAAATACTAAGTAAACACAACGTTAATGCACTGCATAGTAATAATATTCGAACATAGAACAATGAAAATTATAGTCATTAGTATAAATAATATTAAAAAAATAAATACTGATAGTAAAAGTCCAATAAATTAAGAGCAATGTACAAAAGCGTCGAATAAGATATAGAAATAAAAGTTAAGTACAAAGGAACTGAACAGAAGACCTTAAAAACTAAACTTTCAATAAATTAATGATTAATATCTACAGAATACTAAATATCACAGAGAAAGTACCCAATACTTATCAACAAAACATTGTTTCGTCAAGCACTTCGAATACAACCAACATGTCAACGTTAGAGAGCGAACGCTTACATACCTACCAATAAATCAGTACAAAGGGGTTATACCGATTGTAAATAAATTAAATAATAATTAGTCGAAGCGGAGATAATGTTAAGTCACAATACTGAATAATATAATAATCTATCTCGTTCTTTTGTCTCGTTTATCTTTCTTTTCTTGTAGTCGGGCCTCGTAGAAGCTGCATCTGTTATTGCTCAGGATCACTTTCTTGCCTCGTGGACATCTGAATTCTGAATACCAGTTGTTGAGAAGGTTACCGTACGCTCTGAACGCTACGTAGTCATTTTTGAGGCACTGGGGAGCGTCAACTCTCTTCATAAGTTCATGTAAATCCCTCGTTTGTGTAATTTGAGGTAACGGCACGTTCTCATTCAGCATGTTGTCTTTGATTTCAAGAATGGTACTATTTAAACGCAGCAGAATTTTCCCCATTAGTTCATGGCGAGTTTTATTGTAGCTGCTGAAGGAGTCGTCTGCGAATTCAACGTCGACTTTGATGAGTAGTTTGAAGATCTCGAAGAATTCAACGAGAGATTTGTATAGCTTCGGCATCAAATACGTGAACTGAAACAATAGAAAACACAGATTAGTTTATATATTCTAATAGATTTATCAATTGTGTGACAACGTTGTCTAATGGATTATTACGCGAATTGCATTGTATACATAATTACCCAGTTAGGTATATCAGTGATCATGAATGAAATCCCAGATATGACGGTCATTGATAAATACGCTGATTGTATTCTTTATATATTCCAAACCAATTATGTTTACGTCAATCTAAAAAAAGACGTAACAATCAATAATAACTCTATTTCTACTGAGAACCTATTTTCTAACGTAGGAAATTCCTTTGATGGGAGAAACAAAACCCAGGGATGCTCTGGTATTTAGATAGAAAAATCTGGATTGAATTACTCAGAATCTTTTTTTGTTTATTTAAAAGGCAACCTTATTGACTGATCTATCAACATACTACATAAACAACGGAATGCATTACATTGTTTTTTTTTTGGAAGCAGACATTTATTAAGATCTAACGGTGGTCCTAATTTTGTTAGCTAGTCATTAATAATCGCGTAAGATTATTTAATGTTATGTATTACTGCGATGGATTGACCTTGATTGGCTATTTAGCCATAAACTTGAGATGCCGACTATCCTTGTGGTCTCAAAGACTATAAGATGCTAAAGTAATAGTAATGTAAATCTAATAATTATTCAAAACTTTTAACAGATCTGTTCATTTGAAAGTGACATAATTATCATAAAATTAATATTTGAACAATGTCAAACATAACAACTGCAACATTAAACTATTCAAAGTTCAAAGTTAATTTACTTTAAAGAGCATTGTTTATGTAATATATTTAAATATAAGTTTTAAAGATTGAAGAAGCTTATACATGAATTAAGCGTCATACCGTGGATAGTTTACGTCGTTTCAAATTTGTGTCGAGGCTAGCCTTACCGTGGGCATTTGTGATCGGTGTAACTATTCAAATGACGACATTAACACTACAAAACTACAAATGTATTGAAGCTTTATTTATGATTAACGTATACCACTTTAAGTGCCACTTTCAAATTGATCAATATGGATAATATGGATATTTGATATTTCCCTGTCTGGTCTTGTAACTGGAAGTAACTAGAATTTGCAGTTTAGATAACAATCTGATAAATATTGGTTATAGGAATACTATTTAAATGCTAATAATACTTTCTTTACACTGATTAAGCAATTATAATATTTATAACAAGCTTCCCGCGCGCGGTTTCATCTGGGAATTTCATAATAAAATATAACCTTTTGCCTTGGTCTATAAATGGGCTATCTAACATTGATTTTTTTTAAATCCAACCAGTAGTTCCTGATATTAGCGCGTTCAAACCAACTCTTCAACTTTATATATTAGTATAGTGATAGAGAGACTCAAGGAAGTTTTCTTTTGCAATTGTTCGATTGTAAAAATGGTTTAATTTAACATACAATATTTTTTTGGTCAGGTAAGCTCGCTAGATGGTATTTTGTAGATCAATGATCGAGTATTCAAATTCAATCATATACTTAGACTAGTTTGAATTTAATTTTGTCTACTACATTTGAATAGTCTGCATGTGCGCAAGATGACAGATGTCTTATTCATATGTTTGATAAAGCAAGATGAAGAATATCAATCAATCAATCAAATCCAGCACCATTTAATTAATAAAAACAAAACTATTAAAATGTATAAGTATGACTAGTTAACAGTAACTATAGTTTTAGCAACTTTTCTAACGTTAAAATTCACTCAAACTTTATTGTAGTTATTGGAAATGCAGTGGATTGAACTTTTAATTAGGTATTAATTTATTTTATTTAAAATCTTTATGCACAACATGGTACAAAGGCAGACTTAATGCCAAAGGAATTCTCTACAAGTCAACCTTAGGGTGCAGAGAATAACATGGGGGGTGCACTTTTAAAGACAAGAAATGAGACACATAAACGAAATAAGTTAGGTATAATTATAGAAAAACCTAGATATATTAAAGTTGTAAGATGTTTTTTACAGTTTTTTATTCGCCAAATAAATAAATCTATCCCTACTATTATTATAAATGTGAATTTCTATTTATTTGTACAAAGTTTCGTGATGATCGGTTCAGTAGTTTGAAAGCGTATCACGCGAAAACTACTGAACCGATCATCACGAAACTTTGTACAAGCCAAGTTCATTCCACCTTATTACTTAAAAGTTATAATTTACATAGACTTGGCAATACAGACTCGCATCGTAAGTCAATATTGAGAAGTAATAAATCACTGTTGTAATTGTAGTCGTATATACTTGTAACTTTGAGTAATTACATAAATAATTGTAATAAGCTTGGTAGTTATAGTTGAATGACATAATCGAACATACTAAGATGTCGTTAGTACGGACTGGAATTCTAGATTTCTTAACGTATCGATTTATGCCTTACGAAGTAATCGCGGTAGCTTCGTTAGGAGAATTAAGTGACTAGTACCGCGAAATTATATTCTTGTCGCATAAACCGCTTTATCAGGCCGTATAGGTCCACTACTGAACCTCTGTCTCCTTAAAGACCTTGGCAAGCCAGGGTCTTTGAGGTGGCAGGCTCACTCTTGGCAAGTGGATTGGTGATCGCAGAAAAGTGGTGAATATCCTTGAGCCGAAAGATGCTGCTGCGTATCCATCAGCAACTTTTACTATGGCACCAACCTTGAAATCGCGAAAAAAAAATCAGCTGTTCCATATATTCACATAACTCGTCAACATGGTAGGGAGCAGCTGATTTTTTTTTCGCGATTTCAGTTTTGGTGCCACAGTAAAAGTTGTTTGTTGTCATGAGCACAATGATGTGTTTACGTATCGGTCACTAATTACCAGTCACCCTATATAGATCTTCACACAAGACAAGTAATTATTTTAAGGTTTGTAGGTAAAATGTTAAAGATTTTAATTTTCATTAAAATATAATTAGTTTCTAATTGCCAACTAATAAAATAATAAGAAAATAGAACGAGGTAATAACTGTAAAGTTTTTATATTATGTCATAGGTATTTCACAAAATGGCGAGGCCTCATCAGTGATTTTGCTAGTAATTGATTATTTTAGGGTCAACTATCAATTGCACCGGATGTCATGCATCTACAGATCCCATTACTGGCGTTTGGAAAAGCACAAGGGGAGGGGGGAAGGGTTCAGCGTTTTCTTGCCATATGATTAGCATATCATAACTAGAGACAGAGGAGTCCTACACATACCCTTTGCTGCGGCGTTGGGGATGCCTAATGCATTCTACCTTCGATCACTCCCCATGGAAAAAAATGGAAATAATGGTTGACTGCTATTAACTATATTTATAAGACTTAACCAAATTGATTATTTTTTATTGTATTTGTAATTAAGGTTTGTATGAAAGAACATTTTGGTAGGTAAATCGACGAGAAATCTCAATACGGACGGATGACGCTGTGCACGACCAGCTAGATGAAAATAAATTGCACTTGACTAATAATTACTAACAATAGCGTCTGAACTTCTAGTATAAATTATACTATTCTTACAAACAACTCCAGATAAGCCGGTTCACCTCGTCACTTGTAATGTCGCATAATTCTATCCTATGAACTGTAATATACCTGCTTCTCTGAACGTTGTCTACACTGTTCTAAAATATATTTTATGGTTATTAAATTATCCTTTTATGTGTATTATCGATTAATAATGGTCATTAATTCAGTTAATGACTAAATACTAATTTATTCATATATGCTTCTATGGTCGCCGGCTTAATGAGAATTTTCTTTCAATATTATGACTAACTAATATTGTAAATATTGTAATGATTACGTTTGTACTATTATTTTATTACTATTGTTCTGTATGTATATTTATATGTTCATTTTGACTAAAAAATATTTAGTAAAATTATTAGTTCTATACTTCTATACTGTCTTTTATCAACATATAGCGTTATACAAGAAATATATGTGGAATTATATAATAAAGGCTATACTTCTTTTAGAAGAGCCTTATATATTTGGTAGGTTACGTGAAAAGCACAGTGATAGCGTTGTCATTGCAATTGACAGTTTTAATTATGGTTTTTAGTGTTTCGCTACATTTTTAAATACTCGTAAGTGCTTGTAAGTAAAGGTAACAAAATCAGTCAAAACTAAATCAAGTTTGGTAAACATTTTGTACACCATCACCTGTTCCGCGCGATTTACCACGCGTAGATTCCGTTCCCGTGGAAACCTTGACTTAAAATATAACCTATGACATTCACATATACCTAATGTCGCGGTTTATTGGTAAAAGAATTTGCAAAATCGGTGCAATAGATCCAGAGATTACTTCCTACATTTTCACAAACGTGACCTCTTTATAATATCAGTAAAGATAACCTCATTTTATCTTCAACTATGTTTTTACAAATGTTAATGTTGTCTGTAAAACGTAGCTGTCTACTTCAGGTGTGTGAGCGACTGAGATATTTGAGTGAAAATATCGATGTTATTGTTAAACCACCTGATACATTTTCTGTAAGTGTTGATGGATTCATTTGGCCTTGGTTTTTAAAATGATCATATTTATAAGTCAAGAAACATTCATAAAAAACGGCTGTTTGAATTTAAACACAATTGTCTGTAACTAATATTACAAATGCATAGTTTACACGGTCTTGTTTAGTATTACGCTTTGACGCCTAAACCAAAGAACGTATTTTGATGAAAGTTTGTACAGAGAAATACTAGGCAATGGAAATTTATGCATAGATTATCTTCAATCGAGGAAATAAAACTTGCCAAAAGACAGAAATTTCGAGAGGACTTAGTTGCCGGCAAAAACGTATAATAATAAACTATCTAATAAATAATATTAAATGTAAACGACATGAATAAGTAGCAAATATACCTACTTATTTTCTCACGCAAAATTACGTAGTCAGGTAATTAATACGATGTTCGATAATACAATAACAATATTATTGTTTATTTATTACTTATTTATGAATGGGAAATAGGTCACCATTTCAATGAAAACTACTTGCGTGAAGTATTAATATGTAATAAAACAATAATTAATTTAGCTATAAAAATAAGTCAATTTATAAAACCACCTACGTAAAGTCGATTGATAAAATATATTCTGAGTAACGTTTGCATGAGATCTTCCTGTCTGTTCACTTGAGCGGTTAATTAATGAGTTCATCTCATCATTGTTCCCGGAACATGAATCTGAGATCGGGTTTGTTTGTCGCTTCGTATGTCACCACCAATGACTTCCTCTAAAGCTTAATATCGTGAATGATTCACATTATATTAAATGTACAATTCGGCTATAAGCAACATACCTACTAAGCTATAATAAGCACTTGTAAGTCCTACATCGCTATTTTATACACATACGATAATAATAACATGTCATGTTACAAAACTGATGGACCTATGTTTTTAGTTACATATTTATGGAGGCGGTTCATAAATATAATCTTTATATATTCCACGAGTAATAAGAATGCAATAAACGATCAATTCTAAAATTAATCGTTAATACTTTACGGTTCATAAAAGCACTAAGCGTTTTCCTAACTATTGTGAAGGCGTTGCCGAAGAAATTGTCCGAGCGCACAATAATAAAAGCGTCGGGTCGTATGAACAAATATGGCCGTGTATTAAAAGCCTGAAAACTCGACAATAAGCCGTACATTTGCCTTAAAGAGGCGAACTTAAACTGCGAGACGTGTCGGAGACAAACGCACCACTCCGGAATCGTAAGTTAACATTCGTCTCACTTGGACAAATAATGTGTTTTTAACATTTCGTGTTGTTTTGTTAAATCGTAAATACTGTTCAAACACTAACTCGCACCACGACAACTAAAGCTTCGGCCCCTTGTCACTGTGAAAGCGCACCGTGTTCCAACTTGTGGAATTTCTGCCCTTTATTCAAACACTGAAAATACCGGCCGCACTCGAGCTCTGTCCACCCAAGCTCGTGGGACAAATCGACTACACGTTATAATAAATGTACTCTTTAACATTTAATTCAAAAACTTTAACTGCATAGTCAGAAACACCCATGAATTAAATCCGCCGAAACAAACGTACGTCCACACTATGCTTTCTTTAGCCCTCTTTTTTAACGTCTTATTTGAGTGGTATTTAATTTTTAAATTGTTCGAATGTCAACTAAAGCCGGAGCGAAGAAGATCACTTGAATTCTAACGCTTTCCTTTGCCCAATATTTGAATTTCTTAAGTGGCCATACATTGACAAGATGGTGAGACATATGCTAGAAATATTCAATATTCATCGGTTGGCATACTAGCGGGGCGCGCCTCAGTATGTATGGAGATGATTTCGACTCTGTCCGACGGCCCGGCGCGTCGTCAAGTGTATAAGGACATGCAACGCTCCGAATGTACACACACTTATTGTCTCGCGTCGCATTAACTTTTGTGTACTAATTAGTGGGTGACCAATATGAATACATAACAGAAAGTCTCGAACTCCAGATGTGTGTTCGGTAAATAATAAAGAGAGGCTTAAAGAAGGCTCGTTAAATATTTCTTGTGTGTTTTATATTTTACAAACCGAAACCGGTACATCAACCGATGAACTGAATACAATTTTTATGATAATTATAAGGTGGTCTGGTAGTATACCTACGTGTATAGGATGCGTGCCGGGGCATGGTTTTAGGATCGCGTGTGCGCGGCGAAATCATGCGGTGTCAATCTATGCAAATTTCCTTGAAACATTTAACTGGCTCCTTAGTTTGCTTTGCTCCCACAAGCGCTAACCATAAGCCTCTGATTTATATATCGCCAGTCTTAAATGAGCCCATAGCAATACAGTAAAGTATTATTCAGTATTCGGATAGGACATGATGAGGGTTCAGGTTTCATTGGTGATGAAAGTGGGCGGCGTCATCTTTTTTCAAACGTATCATCTAGATTAAAGGCAAATATTTTTATTTGGTATCGGCCTCGCCATGATTTTATTTATGGATAATTGGCTCAAATAATTTAAGTAGGTATCTCTACACCCTAGAAACCATATTAAGCCTTGATACATTCAATTATACTTTGATTAAGAAAATTTAAATTTGCGGATGACGTAGATTAAGTGATTTCGATTGAACACCGTCATAATGAGGTTCTATAAAACACTTAAATCTGCACGATTTTGAAACGAGAGCGGCTTTTGAAATTAAGGCCTTCATACTTCTAGTTATTGCCCTTAAGTACAATGTGAAGTAAATAAACGCGGTACAAAGGCAGAGCACATGTAATTTGGCTCGTCGAAACCTCATTTAAGTTGCAACGGTGTGGAGCCTCGAGCATGGCTAATGTACTCCGAGATCCTTTGTCTCAAATAAAGCAAAAATAAATTTAAAATAATGTAAAAACACTGAACGGGTAAAGAGAGCGATGGGACGTACCACCACACCCTCTGACCAGTGATCGACCGCAATAATTACACTGTCAGTTGTGAACTAAAATTACTTCAAATATTAAATTACGATTTTTGGTTCCACAGCGTGCCATGACGTCATACTTTTATCATAATGATTAGGTATGTCTGCTAATTTAGAACAGACGCGACAAGGGTTTGGACTTGTTAGAACTTGCCAAAAGATTAATGAAGTCATAGAACCGGTAGTTTCATTCATTCATGTCGGTTATCAAAAGTACTCAAACACCGAACACCACTCTGATTTCTTATAGCAAAGACATAAGTAAGTAGATAGTACGAATTGTATTTTTTATCGACATCTATTAACATAATGATATACCTACTGCTTTCAAACAAGTTAATGCTAGCAAAAACATGCATAGTTATTAAAGATGAAACAGCTTTTGCTTGAGACTTGAATATGAGTCAAAGCATATGATGAAGACAACGATCGAAATTTAGAAAGGGTCATCATTATCATCGTCATCCCGTATAACGTCAGTTGCTGAACATGGGCCTCCTCCCGAGAAAGGGTAAAGGAACTTTATTTAAAGCTTAAAAAATACTTACTTTTCGTTCTGAGAGAGACACTCCCCTTTTCTTGTAACTGTGAAAGTGTATATCGACAAAGTTTATGGTAGGTAACCAGCCAGGCATGCCGTCTCTATACTCGCGGGTCTCGTTCAATACTTCTCTTTCTTCATTAAAAAATCGCCTCGTGTTCTTCAATTTCTTGATTATCTTTCTCGTCGCGTTCTTGAAACGATCCGCGTTAGCGTTTTTCTGTAGTTTTGTCAAGCCTGTCTCTTTGGTCGGTTGCACATGGGTTGGCCTTCTGGTTGGTTGTACATGGGTTGGTTTCCTGGTCGGTCGACGCCGATCCAGGATCCGCATGTCTTTGGTCGCTAGCATTTCATGGCGCCCATGCCTGATCTTACGTTCTAGCGTCCTCGCCTCTGATGGCATCACAACCATGGCTATTATAACTAATATTGAAGTAGCTACCAAAAGCTTTTTGGGAAAACCTGCAACAATAAGAAAAACAGTTAAAGTTTTTGAACGGAATTCTATTTAATAATAATTTAATTTGTGATGATTTTCAAATATTTTTAACCAATCACGGTATGCGCAATATCCTCACGTTTCGATTCTGGGCCGATTTCGTAAGAAGTGTTCCTGGAAGTCATTGCATAATTGGAAAACTGTAATGCATTATAGGTATAAATGTGGAACAGTTGAAGGCAAAACGACCGAGCCTCGGTTTCCGTGGAGTCACATAAAAAATAATAAGCTGCGTGATTATGGTAAGCGTTGCTACATACACGTATGTAAGAATGTACGATCTTCATCTCCGGATCACTTTCTCAGCGACCATTAGCCCAGGGTGAGATGTGTCCGACGGACGTGATTTTAGTGGTTTTTATGTATCTTTTTGTATATATGTTACCTATTTTTTTTTGCTACTACGTTGAAAACAATTTATTTGTTTTTTTTTCTATAAAAATTAATCATTGACTTTTTACAACATTAAATTGTATACCGTTGCTTAAATCTATTGATATAAAAATAGGCAAAATCTAAAATATGCTAACGTCAGTGACATCAATAAAGCATCACAGTCATTGTTAATACTAACGCAAATATTAATACGTGTCGCCTTGTTCGATTTAACGTTTGACAGTTTTGTTATTGAGGGTTTGATGTTATGCGCCGACGCCATAAAATATATTTTATGTCCCAAGCAATTCTGTAGACGATGTTTCAAACTTTTAAAAGGGAAGGAGCACCACTGGCTTTCAAGACATAGCTTTGTTCACTTCGAGTGCTAACACATAGAAAGTACTCGTTGCTGTTTTTATTAGCTGCTCAAAGCGACACTACAAAGTCTACCGACGCTTAATATACGAGATTATTGTTTTGTTTATAAACATTGCGTCGTAAATTTATTGTGTTATAATTCCAATTTCATTTGTTATTCTGTGATTCGAAACCTACGTTTCATTGTTTATTGTATCAAAGAATAAGTGCACTATACATATAGGTATCTCTATTTCGATGCGTTCATCGATCCGTCAATAATGTATTTATTATCATCTGTGGTTTTCAGAAGACCAAATCGAAATGTAACAAGTATTATCGCATCGGCTGAATATTACAGCAACTTAACACTTTTGTATTACGTCAGACAAGGATAAACCGAGGTTTATGGTCAGTGAATCATTAGGTCAATTCGTGTCGTTGACAATTTAATGTATGTTAAGTAAATACAGCGTAACGTGTTATACTACAACGAAAAATGTAGTAAAATAATTGGCGTACTGCGTTTTGGTGGCGTGTTTGTTCTATATTGTTTTAGTCTGTGGGCTTGATCGGTGACTGTGTTTACTCCGAGCGCATTGATAGATCAAACAATGCTAGGGTACATAATTGTTACTGCGAAAACCGAGCTCATACAGTAACTTTTCTAGCGTGGGGTTTCCCCATTATTGCAAACATCTCGGTAATCATTTGATTCGAATAAAAACTAATAAATTGATTAAATACTGTTGCTTATGACGACAAATGAAACATATATTGGAGCTATAGCTTAGCGTATCAGTGTGTGATTAAATCTACAAGACTTTCTTAAAAAGACGACCATAATAAAATAGACTTTCATATTAATCAAATTAATATTACAATCTGGGTATTTCATCTGTTCCGTGAATTATTTGTAAATATACCTTTATAAAAGTTAAGTTTCAATATTACCTTCTAGAAAATAAAGAGAATTATTGTTTGCCAATTACCAATTTTATTGATAATTGGCATTAAAATTTTATTTTTTTATTTTGGTTATGAATTTAAATTAGGATTAGAAAAAAATGTATGACATCAAATTAATAAACTTCAGTTAAATACGACTATAAAATAATAATATACATCAATTATTATTTATGTTTTTAAGTAATCCCTCCAAATTATAATAATTTATTATTTAACTAATAGTAGGAATAATAATTTTAATTTTTAACATTTCTGAGTATTCGGTCATTCCTCTTAACCCAAGAAAAACACAACCGGATGAAAATTAACAAATTGCTATCGTTGTCAAAAAGCAAACCATGCAATCAAATGTGACGAACACAGAAAGTAAACTATATCGGATGTCGCGAACGAATTTCAGCGAAAAATCCCTTTGAACGTTTGCCGACGGCCGATGTTGAACATTCTCACACGATTTGAGCGGTGCACTCCAACATACATTGTCCCCTTCCAAAAATGAACCGATTCGCTTGCACATCACTTATAAGAGTATCATTTCACTTTTTATAAGCACTTTGATGGGAAACTTTTGAGTCATACTTAGTGTTGTTTACGACTTTTTCGCGTACATAATTTGAGTTTGAATTGAAGCTGATTTGTGTTGAGAAATTTGTATAGTTTTAATTTGTAATATGTTATAGAACGTTATTTCTTAATAAGCGAAGGAAATAATGTAAACTACCACAACTGACTATATAATATCTCAAAAATAATATTAAACGCTTAATAAATAAATAAATATTTGTTAACTCCATTGAAATATCGACATATTTTTTTGTTGTTTTAAGGGGTTTCTTATGTGACAGGCAATTAAGACCGCGAGATTATTAAACAAATCTGTGTAGACTGTAATATGATAGCTTTATGATGTTTGCGTTTATTCAAGCTTACCCACAAAATAAATGTTAATTGTTTACATTCGACTTGCGAATGAGCCGCACACTCGAGATGGTCAAACAAACAAATTAGACGAAAATTACACGTCCAACTTGAATTAAAAATTACAAAATAAACACACACCAGTTAAAAAGACATCCATGAACAACGCATTGATGTAGATCCTTTGGGCAAGTCCATGTTCATGCGAACAAAATAATCCCGATAAAGGAAATGTCAGAAAACTGTACAAGAACTTTCGAAGCGAACTAATTGTCACTGGCCGCAAAACGAAACACTCGCGAACTTTGTATAACACTTCAGAAGAGAGCACAATATATTCGAAATTCGAAGTCACTTATCGACATAAGAAATATTTGCACTGTGTTATAAAATCGTGTGGTGATTTGTCGAACGTGTGTCACCGTGGTTGCGTGAGGAGCGAGTGTGCGAGACCGGCGCGCGAGCAGCCTCCGCTCATTGAATGGGCACCGAAATGCGGCACCGTACGTGAAATAGCCGGTCAAACACTATGCGAAATCCCTTACCGCCCGCCGGAAAGTGAACTTCGACCCTCGCGGAGACTTCATACATTCGTTATTTTTTATATATTTTTAAATATGAAATTAACTATTTTTATTTTTATACATTTTCTATTAAGATTTGAACTGGTATTGAGTCATTTTCATTATCAATTACTATCAGTGGTGAAATTCAAGTGTTTGTTGTCTTTATAATCGGGCACATGCATACAATAGTTGATAACATAGTCAGCGTTATCCTATTATAGATCATAATTATTAATCATAACTGATACATGTAAATATATGGTTGATATCTGATATATTTTAAATGTGGATTTATCGAAAAAAAATCTAAAATATTTAATGTATAATTAGAATTCGTCTCCATAGCCGTCGTTTTCTACGTCTTGTGTAAGCGAACATTTATTCGGTTAGACCTCGGGGTGATTCATCGATGAGTCTATCCTAAAGTGAATTTTTATCGGGCGTTAGTCGTGCCGCGCTAACCGTGTAACTAATATTGTATAATATATGTACTACTAATCATGATTAATAAAGTATGAAATGCTAGAGAAGCTTACTTTTTAAACTTTGAACATTTTAAAAAATTGCCACACTATGAGGTCGTCAACTGATGATTTTTTTTTAAACTGTTTCGCCAAAGTCGCCAACAATGTTCAGACAAGGCACTTCAGATCTGCGATAACAGACTTCGATGAGTATGAGTAAGCGTAATATAATATTATACATTTGATAATAGATTCACTATTTATATCGTATAGAAACAATCTTTTAATAAATTTGATACATATAAACAAGATTTCGAATTTGAACGATAAGAACAATGAACCAAAGTACAGCCTAACTAGTTTATGTAAATTGCACCTAGATTAGGATATGTTTAATCTATAAACAACTTTCATTTTCTTTTTTTCACTTGCCACGGTCATGCCCGCGACAAACGATGACACAAGGACTTAATAAATAAGAAAGTAATTTGAGTGTGAAGCTTACACTACTGACATAGAAAAAGAGGTTCACCTACGCAGGTCAATTATAATCGCGCCTCCTTAATGCCACAGTACATAAAGCTCTTCACATTTATATTGTTACTTTGGTGATTTTACTTTCAAATTGTAACATATTTATACAGTCTTTGGTGTTACACAGCTATAAATATGGACGAAAGATCTCGATATGTTTACATTGACACATTTTTTGTTCTCTCGCTAACAAGCCCATGCCATTGTACTAGCGATAGTATCAACTAAGTGATTATGTATGTATATGATAGTTCCTTTCTTATATGATCGAATTACATTGAATTAGTCACTGCGACACAAAACATACAACTTACCAAAACGCGATACTTGACGTAGCGCTACGTAGTAGCTACGATTTTTTTTACTTGACTACGGCGACGTAAGACATTTAATTTTGACACCTGTATCCATAATTTTATATAGGTACTAGCTTCCCGCGCGCGGTTTCACCCGCGTATCTCCCGTTCCCGTGGGAAATTCATAATAAAATATAGCCTATGTTCTTTCTCAGGCTCTAGACTATATCTGTACCAAATTTCATTTAAATCGCTTCAGTAGTTAAGGCGTGATTGCGTAACAGACAGACAGACAGACCGACAGACAGACAGACAGACAGACAGAGTTACTTTCACATTTATAATATTAGTAAGGATTGTCGCTGTAGTGTGATACCGCTACGATACGATAGAATGTACCAAATTAATATTTCGCCGTTTACTAGAAAAATCTAAAAATATTTCTTGGTGGACGAAATTATACCTTATTAGCCACGGTCACTTACGCGGTATGACACAAAAATGTACTTTACACTTTAGTAAACTCGAAAACCACCGATCTACAGTAACTTCAAGGACGTGAACTATGTAGCAGTAAAACAACATAGATTTAAATCACCTGATTCTAGCTAACATTTTTTCTCTTAACAATACAAAGGAGTTTCCCATCGCCTCCAATAAGTGCCATAATGAGAATGATACGCCTTTCATCTATTCGTTTTTTATGCGAAAATGTCAGCAAGTAATTAGATGAGGCTTTTCCGGTGGTTACGCTTGTTTCATCGCTGACTCATGGATTTTCCGAATTTTTGCTCCGCAACAGTCAACCGTTTGGCTGAAAGCCTACAAATGTTCGAACTATGACCTCACTGCGTCACTATTACTCATTCCCGTAGAAAGTCTGCATTAGATCCGTGTAACAAAACACGATCGACGATTCGTCATATTGAATATTAAGTGCTTCGAAATTTTAAGTAGGCAGCTAACTCATTTCAAATTTAAATCATTTCTGAAATGTACCTAACCAATAAATATTTAATATAAAATATTGTGTTTCTTAGTCTAAGGATAAATTAATTTAGTCGTCAGACAGTTCAGACGCTATTTTCCCGATACAATTACGTGTTGTATGTGTCATAATGAAAGGTTTAATTTGTCTCTTAAAGTATACATTATATAGTTCGTGGTTACCTTCTGAATTGTGAGTTTTCTCTAGTAGAGGATGATTATGTTGATACGTAGCAAGGTGTTGCACGTAAATATAATTTATTCGCCTGTCACTCGCGGCGTTCATTCCGTCTCAGCTATGATTTGTATATCTTTGAAAAATGTACAAAATTACTTCTAACATGTTTACAATAATAAATTTGTGAATATTCATATTTTGATATTTAAAGTGGTCTAATACATTTCTAAAGTTATATAAACATTTTTATATGTCATTGCAGCGACACTCTATTTACAAATATATCTACCTAAGTAGGTATTTGATAATGAAGTGTAAAAATTATTTACTAACATAGTTTCAACTAATTTTACTTTACCGTAAACTTCCGCGACAGTCTACTGCTGCGGCCGCTTAGGCTTTGCCAATACGAAATGGCATTGTTTGTGAGCCGCAATATAAATCACAAGCTGTGCATACGATTTGAAAGCTTTTACTCAATGTATGCGTACCCTTAACCCCAATACAACACAGACTGAATATAAACTCAACATATTCTTTATAAATTATTGCTCTACTACTTTAAAATTACGAACATAAGTTTAGACTGTGACTGTTAACTGAATAAGGCAATTTGGTGCGGATGAAAAGTGTTTGGTTGGTGGTTGGTAGTAATGTATAGTGTGATAGTCGGGGTTAACTTTGTGTATAATTCAAACCTAACGCTAGTGAGTGTTGTGGTTACTTTATGGACGTAGAAAACGGGAGATTTAGTATCAATATTTGCTTTATCTATCGATTTGCATAATCGAATAGGATTCCGAAACCGAAAGTTGTTTATGGTACCTGATTGAAATATTATATGGAGATAAGTTTTTATTATCGTAATATGTAATAGTTGTTGTAGTTATACTGATTATAAAATATAAGATTCATGGTCAATACATATAAATTACCGAATTAGCACCAGATATAACTAACGTGTTTTGCTCGTACATGTAAATAATTTATTAAAATAACTAATTAAAATGTTGCATGGTCATTACCATTTTCTTGCGTATTTTACGCACGATACACCGATTGCATTTTTTAATTTGGGTCCACTTGGTATTACTTCGATAAACTTTTTTGAACTTTATAGTATTTTAAATATAACAACTGTCAGAAAAACTTCAAGCATTCCGATCATCAAAAATTTGAATTAGCCTACATGGATGATTATATTTTATCAATGTTCTATATTTCACATAAATATATTGAATAAGTCAAAATTACCCAAATTTGTAATATCATTGGTTATTATTGCTACAAAAGTTACCTTTTTAATTCCAACTCGATGTGATCACGATTCTATGCAATTAGAATCAAAACGGAAATAAGAATAATATTTAAACCATTCCTACTTTTATATTCCTATCCATACTATCACAAGAACATATTATCTTTAAGGTTCATCATCGATGAAGTAATAGATTATTCGATGTTTGTGAGTAATCACTCAAGTACGCCTCACGTGTATTTCCTCATATTGTCATCCGTTTCATAGAATAGAAAGTAATAGAATTACCTCACTTCCGATACTTGAATTAGATCACTGAATTACGTGTAGTATATCAATAAAGATAAGTGATAAGAGATATTAGATTGTATCTGTTTATGACTCTCTAATTCAATCATCGCTAAACTAAATCTTCATTTTTTTATTGTATGTTTGACAGTTATATTACCCATATGTCACAGAATTGACAGATGACACATTATTTATAGTGACTACATTTACCTACTAAGTAAATGACGTACTAATACATTGTATTGAAACAAACCCGATTTCATAGTATGACATATCATTAAGGTATTTACATAATATATATGTATTGAAATAATTAAAATATTACCCATATAAAAATAAAGTAAAACAACTTACTTAATCTAAAAGTATATCCTTGTGTTGAGGAACATCCGTTGCAGGAACAAGTGCACATATTGCATAAATTATTGTTATCAATTTTCAACGACTTATCACAGATCATAATAAAAGTCTTTGGCTTACATAAACTTATTTAACGTCACAGACAATAAATTAAAAAGGCTTAGACAATAAATATAAAAATCACTGGCACATCACAATTTTCAAATTTGGAACGTTAGAAGCACGTGCGTATTCTGTTTATTTAATTCAAATGTCGAGTCGTGTTCAGGACAATCTCATGGCGGATACGTTCAGTTCGCCGCGTTACGTGTAATGGGTGTCCTGAACGGATTTCCACGGCTTTTATGTGGCGGACGGCGCTCCCGTGATAAAGGGTGCAAAAAACTGATTGTTTAATTTAGAGGGCCCGCCAAGCGCTATTACGTCATGGATACGACGTCGATCGCGATTAGGACGTACACGGACACATGCTCTTACGCAATAGCTTGTTCAAATAAATACATATGTTTCAGTACCGGATTCTAGCTTTATGGGAGGATGCTTTTTTTGATAGTGTTACGTTTAAGTTATTTTTATATGTTTCAGTTCTTAAGAAACTAATTAATAAAATTTATTGTTTCAACATCAACATGATAAATTTTATACATTTATCACATTGATATTGAAACAATTAACTTTAATAATTGGTTTAATTATTAGTTTATAAAAACATGAAAATTTTGATAAATAAATTACTTCATAGCTTGTTGTATTTAATCATAATATTTACTTTATATTTATTTTCATTCATATTTTTAAAATTACTAAAGTTTATCTAATTTAATCTAGTGGGTATATATAAGGTATGCTCGCTAATTTTTTTTCCGGAGAGGCAATACCTTAGAATTTTCTAGATGGACATTCTTTTTAGGTCTAAGGTCGCGTTAGGTCTCTTTATTGAAAGGTTACTACTAAAATTTAATTCGGAAAATGAAATCTGAAAAGAAGATCATGGCTGGTGGGCAAATTTCAATACTTTGACGACGACGAATACTTGACCACTTATTGGCTCACAGGCCTGGATTTGGCTGGCTTTGGCATGAGCCAAACCTACGGCTGCATCGGTGGGGTGTGTACTACTGTCCTCTCCATAGCGGCGATATCCAAACCAAACTATGAGGAGTGGGTCTCCCACTAAAACCCTAGTTCTATACTGTACTAACACCCTTCGGGTGCTCTACCAAACGCCACTAATGGGGTCACCAGGAACTGCATGTGCATGACATCCGGTGCAAGGATCCTCCCTACCTGGAACTATAATTATTAATGTTTTTGGCGGTATGATTGAAGACAGCTGTTGAGGACCTAGCCGCATTAATATATTTACACAATTATGGACTGTCAAAAATATTTAAAATATAAAAAAGTATATAATACAATAAAAATAAAATATTTATGAAAATGGATAATTCATCTGTAACAATAATCACGAATCACGACTATGTCTAAGTGTTTAGATTTTGGTTCATAGTGCCATACAGATAAAAATATTTTTTGGGTTGGGTTGAGCACTGTATGTAATTGGAATGCCAGCTTCTGTATGTAATTACTCATTTAAAGTTTCCTCTTGAAAATGACAACTGTAAAAAAGTTTTAAAATCCTTACTTATATTTAAGTAAATATAAGTCCAATATTAAAGTGTAGAATTTTATTAATTAAATTAAATTAATTTTAAAATTAATATTGAATACAAGACTAACATGCAGTTACAGATTTTATGGATGTTTTATCAAAATAATAAATAATAAATGTAGGTATGATTGAAATTTTGTGAGATACATCTTATGATGTATCTCTCAAAATTTCTACTGTTAAGGGTTTTGACAGATAAAATATGATAATGTAATAGATTGCTAGAAACAGTAGGTTCTAGAAACAACAATACCCATATCTCGATCCCTGAAATATAAAATCCAAGGAATTGTTAATTTTGTAAATCCTGAATCCCAAATACCTAATAAATTAAAACTTTTATAAATGCGCTTATATATTATAATTAATGTATATATAATTTTTTTGTTAAAATTTCTAAATAATGTAAATATTAGATTTGGGATTCAGGATTTTAATTTCTGAATTTATAGTATTTTGCTTTTAAATAATGTTTCGGCCATTTTACTACAGCATTCATAATGCAGCGGGGGTGTCGCTCAATCCCGCCTCACAGTCCGCCTCTCGACCTTATTCCCGAAATAGTCCCGTTCCATTGGTGGCCCAGAATAATCTCTTCGCCTATTAAATGCAGCACAAGTAACACACTCTAATGCGAGTGTACTTGCTGTGGTGGGGGTTGATGCGAGAAATAATTGATCGGAATAAGGACGCCGAATTTGCCGCCATCACATTTATATTTAAATTAAAAAAAAAATAACAATTGTTTAAAAATAATATATTGCATTATAATGCAGTTTATAATATAAAGCAGGTACTGTTAGTAAATATTATACTTATCAAATTGTTAAATATAAAAAAATACAAACCTGTTGAATATTTGAAAACCTCTTTTTCCGAAATTAGACTTAATGAGCCAATAACGTATGACAGGTTATGATAGATAAAAAAAAATGTATCTAATTATTTAATATCAATTTTGATATCGAGAAAAAAAAGTTTGTTGCATGGGAGCCCCCCTTAAATATTTAATTTTTAGCATTTGTTGTTATAGCGGCATCATGAATACATCGTTTATGAAAATTTTAACGGTCTAGCTATCGCGGTTTTTGAGATATAGCCTGGGCCCCGAGTCTCCTATCGTAATGGCGTGTCCATTAACTGTCAATGACAGTTCAATGGTCGGTTTTTTTCCCATTTGGTAATATACTAATCCCAATGACGTCATAATGATGTCACTATGACGCCACGATGACATTAGCGTAGTTGAATATAATAACAAATGATACATTTATAAGTTTTGAAATCGCCTAAATAAACATTACAATCTCCCTAACCATCTCCCCTGCTACTTTTGTTGACGGCTTTTTTCTGCGGTAGCAACACCGACTGCCATTCCAGCGCCGATACCATAGTGAGATTAGTAGATTACCGTTTTTGGCATAATGATATCATGACGGAAATACGGTGGCACAATACTTAAAAAAATAGCAGACTCTGCCCCCTGGTGACAGACAGACATCGAAGTCTTAGTAATAGGGTCCCGTTTTTACCCATCGAGTACGGGGAACCCTAAATATAGGAAATGTGTGTCATATAATCATCAATTGGTAATACCTGATATTTTATTCCATAAATTACAGAATTAATTTCCTTATTGCGATATTAATTGTATAATCACCCAAACATTGTTAACCACACTTTTCAGGGTTGTCTAGATATAATTAATCTAGACAACCCTGAAAAGTGTGGTTGTGTGGTGTGGTGTGGGGCATAGTACAAAAAAGGTAGTAAGACATTTGAATTCTTAACGTTGAATAAAGGCATAATATTTTTTGTTGTCATACATTTTTATTATTCCTTGCGCCTTTACATAAGTACATCATTCCCCTCTTTAGATGAGTGGAGGAACGACGTACAGAGTCGAACTTATTAACGTATACTTATAAATTCATTGTAAAAAAATACTCGGTACTGCAAAAATCTTTAGGAAAAAATGTTTATTTTACTGCACATGATGATAATGATAGAACTATGCATAATGGAAAGGAAATGCATGTTTTTTATTAATTATTATATTGGAATAAAAGAGAAAAGAAAAAAGAGATATGTTACTGTAAAAGTTCGAACTTCGGTAAATCCTAAGATTTATGAGGAAGTCTTAGTATTTACCGACATGAGTTGGTAAAAGTAGGTAAGGATTTATGAAAATGGAACGATATTCTCGGGCTTTACCACTAGAAATTAGTACATCTTAGGTTAGGTTATATTAAGATTTACCAATGATGGTAAAAGTTCAAATCGCAAATCTGTTCGGACTGTTATCAATAACAGTTGGCAAATCTTAGGTTTTACTGGAAAATCTTTGGATTAAGAGTAGTTCGAGCGTTTACAGTAACATATATAACGGTTGAGACTGAAAACATTATATATTGGATCAAAACGATAACTTATAACTTAATTGAAACATATTTTTTTCTGCTTAAAAAAAGATTACTAGCAGGGTTTTTTCAGTCTACTAGTATTCCTGATAACCCCTTGTGCTAAGCTAAAATGCTTGTGTTACGAGTTGGTTCATGTTAGTCGTGCAATGGGTGAGGAACCGGCGACCACAAGATCAAAAGTCCGACGCCTCAGCCAACGGACAACGGCCGCTTCACATTAAAAATCACAATTGGTTAAATATGTTTACAATGACCTCGCCCTTAATTAATAAAGTTATGAAGTCATATATTATATATTACCTATTCATTTATTAACTATTATGTGATGGGAAATTCATTAACGTAAATCTTACTCATATGTACGTAATTATGTTTATATTATTAAACGCATCATTAATTAACCAGGAAAATATAGAGCAATAAATATACCTAACACATGTTTAACTGATACTATGTATCTCAAAATAACTATAGTATTTCATGACGTCAACAGATTTTTTTTTGCTAGAAAATTCACCATTGTTACCATGTTAATGTTATGGTGGTGTTTTTGATATTGTTTTCTATATTATAATGTCGGGGAAACTCCAAGTTTCATCGAAAAAACCAAAGTATATTTTTTGTATAGTTCCTACATATGTAACAATGTACTAACTGATAGTACCGATGCTTATCAGATTCACCGTAGCATATACATTTGTTTAGTAAATTCCAAATAGGTAAACCCAGCCAAATCTCTTTGTGGTTAACTTTAATATTATGGAATGTATATAGTTACCAGGAATTATGGAATTAATACTATCACAAAAAAATAAAAAGAACACTCGGCACTGCTGTGTAAAATGGATCGAATTGGAAATTCAGAGATTCGCAGGAGAACGAAAGTAGCTGACATAGGTCAACGGATTAGCAAGCTAAAGTAGGCAATGGGCACACATATATAGCTCGAAGAACTGACCGCCGATGGAGCAGAAAGGATCTCGAGTGGAGACCACAAACTGGCAAGCGCAGCGTGGGACGACCGCTTGCACGATGGACTAACGACCTCATAAAGATCACATTGCCAGCGGCCGGCATCCAATGACTCCCGTCAGTGGATGCCGGCCGCTGGAAATCGACGGGGGAGGCCTATATTCAGCAGTGGAACAGGCTAATTTGATGATGATCATAAATTTTACCTACTTTTTGCCACGTCCAGGACTGGTAGTAAAAGAAACGGGATCCCTTCTTTTCGCATAATGTTCTGTGTCCTAATATACTTCGGCATAATGATTTTGGCACAATTTGTTTTGGCATAATAATACTTCGGCATAATTTTTTTTGGCATACATTTTATGTTGGCATAATCATCTTAAAGACTAATTTGTTTAGGCATAAATTTGATACGCATAACGTTAGTAGGCCTTCGGTTAGGTTAGGTAACGTTAGTAGGCCTTCGGTTAGGTTAGATTAGAACTGCGGCCATACAACGCACGAGCCGAGCGAGCGAAGCGAGCGGTGCCGCGGCAGCGGCCGGCGAGTGGGTTATTCTAAAGCATAATAAATTTATGCTTTAGAATATTATGCTTAATCATTATTATGCTTAATCAAATTATGCTTAAAAAAATTATGCGTAAGCTGTTATGCGTAATTATATTATGCGAAAATATAATTATGCCAAACAAAATTATGGTAAATTATATTAGGTCTTAAAATTTCATGCAAATGGATAGGGAACCAAAAGAAACAGACCCTATTTAAAGAACGTGATTCAAAACATTTGATTAGTGTTTATGATCATTTAATATACTATCCATATGACTTATAAATCTAGGATCATGATGTCTCACAGCCTGACTAATAAGATACCTCAAAAGAAGAGTATAAAGCTATGAAAAGTTTAGCTTTTTTCTTCGTGATCGACACAAAAATAAAGAGACCTGCAGAGTAATGGAGATCGCTGACACAGCACAGCCGATAAGTAAGGTGAAGTGGCAATGAGCGCGAAAACTATCTCGAAAAACTGCAAGCGATAGGGCAGAAAGTTCATCGAGTGGAGAACACAAACTAGCAATGAGACGACTGCCAACACGATGCACTGGCATCCCAATAAAGATGGAATAATGGAGACCAATACAGCAGTAGGCTTCTATAGTACGGAATTATGTGATATTTCTGTATTGTCTGTTAAATAATTCTTCCATTTCCATAGTGCTTAAATATGACATCTAAAAAGTACATTTTTGAAGGTATAAAGGCGATATGCGTTACGTACCCAACCAACTCAATCTAACAATAAGCAAATAGAGGTATTATCAGTAGTTCATTTAAAGTTTTCTGACAGTTCACGTATGTTATGAGTATGCCACATAAAAATACGGAAATGTTACCTATGTATTTGCGAGTTTTTTTTTCCAACAGGAATCTAGAATCATTGTATTGTTTCACTTTACCAGCCCGCTTACGTCCCACGGCTGAAAATAAGCGTCCACATGACTGACCTTGGTAAGCCATGGCAATTGAGGGATATCGTCATAATCAACACGCTTGGCATGCGGGTTGGTGATCGCAGTAAGATGGTAAGTAACTTTGATCTGATAGATGCTGGATCATCCATCAGCTATCCCTTCGCCGCCTCTTACGGCATCCTTAAAAATACTTAGAATGGTCCATTCTAATCCGGAAACGTTCACGTTCCATGCTTAGTCTTCGATTACTCAATTAGACTCTAAACGATTAAGTTGGAATTAACTACGTGCATTTGTGGTCCCGTATAAGTTAACTGTTACAGTATGTCAATGGTCTGTTGTATCTCGTGACACAGTAGTAATAGTGACATTGTTACTTACATAATAATCGTCACGCTGTCGCTACAGATATGAACAAAAGAGCTATAATTACGCATTTGAGTTTGCGTTACACCGTAACGCAATAGTTTGTAACAATAAAGATAAATGGATATTTATAACAAATAAAACAAATAACATTATTTTTTTATAAATAAATTAAATATAAAAATTTATGTATAAGTTTTTAAGCGACATGCTAGCTGTATACGCAAATGCACTGATTTTTGCAGTAAAAAAAAACAGAAAAAAGGAGCAACACATTTTAATAATTAACTTGCTTGTGAATTAGTTATTTTGTCAGGGGATGTCATACAAACATATACTTAGCTACCTCCCGTTACTTCCGTTCTTCATAATTAAATATAGCCTATGTTACTAACGTAGCTTTCTAATTGTAAAAAACGATTTATAATATCGATAATCGATATTAGACAACGATTCAAATTTTGCATCTTATTTGAAATTCATTCAACTCACTTTAGACATAAAACAACTACCTATCATGGTACGAGTTCTTCTTTATGTTTTATTTTACAAATAATGTTTGTTACGGTGTAATTGTAGCCGTTCACAAGCAATTAACGCACAAAAACCGTGCCTTTCTCAGGGAATCCTGAATCGGTGCGTAATTTATAATGCATTCAAAACGTGGGGGTTATTTTGAACATCCTGATACATACGATTACTTAGAAAATGTTATTACACTTAATACGTTTGGCCAAGAAAACCCCATTGAATTCTACATCATTGGTTATGCAAATCCGCTATTCTATGGTGCCTCGTCATATCCGAGTGTTCATGAGTTATGTAGTAATGTCTTTTTTGTTAACCGTGATATCCCGGGCCGGAATTCCTTCTCTGTTATGTTTAAAAGTAAACTGTAGTGTCAATCGCATAACATTTTGTTTTTTTTTTCGTTCTTATAGTCGTGCAGAAACACACTGGATTATATTTTTGTCAATAAAAGTTTATTTGACAGTCTTTTAGGGAAAAACATGAATTGATTTTCATCATTCGTCGAAATGTTAATACGTCCAAAAATCGAGCAAAAAAGCGGCACGGCCCTTTTCTTTAAGCATTTAAGGCCATTTTCAACCCCTTATAACTTCGTAGTGCTTGAAACTACAAGCCTCCATTTCAAGAATTATACGAGTATTTACCTATTTATTTTTCTTTCTAAAACTATTCCTAAGGTCGTTTTAGTAAGATAAGCAATATTGTAATGATGAATTCATAAGGAGGAAAATCGAGCCATTGTTCTAAGAAAGAACAAAACAAATATTTCATATCGAACCTTGTTAAAGCTGCCCAAATATTTCTCAGCTAAATCATAGGGGTCAAGTTTTAATTTAACAGACGTTTGAAATGCCGATCATATAAGATTGGGTTATGATTTTAACTTTCGATGACTAAGTTAAATGTTTGTGGTTCTCAGAAATGGTTTAAAGGTTCCACGCCTAAAGGAAATGCCGGATGATGGCATACTACCAATTGTTAAGAAGGTCAAAGAATGGAGGAAGGCGAATGTTAAATCATAGCGCACTTGAGTTGAAACTTATGACACAGAAATTGTAATTGCAAAATGACATCTAACATCTAGTAGTCCGGTCAATCTAGGCTATAAAATGGGAGTGAAGGTGCATAAAATCACAACAACCTGAAAATCAGTAAAATTGTTCAAAATTTTAAAGTTCCCCATCATTGGTGTGTATGGAAAAAAATACTCGAGGTCAAAGGTAAAAAAAATAGGCTCCGCGATTTTCAGCAATAATATCATAAAAGTACCCGAACAATCACAGTAGATCATAAAATTATTTATAAAAATCTATCAATATTTTTTTGTTACAAGCCACCAGTTTCTGAGATATAACGATTTAAAAAGTTGTGTTAACGTTTAAAACTCTAGTGACTCATGTATATTATGACGATAACCACTTTTACAACTTTTTATATATGACGATAACAACTTTTTATATATCTCAGAACGGTGCCACCGTTCTGAGATATATGTTACGGCTAATAGCCGAAGTGCGGCTACACCTAGTTTTAGCCGGCTACAACTAGGTGCAGTCGGCCACATGCGTTTATAAGTCCATGTTCGACTCCATTGGTTTAGGTTTAGGTTATTTTTTTTTTTTAACCACCACTACACCTTTTTGTCCTTTGCATAGGTATTGTTTAATTTAGAGTTAACTTAGAGGAACTTATAGGAACTTATTAAGGTTGACCTAAGTTTAACCGCAAGTTGTCGGCTGCACCTAGTTGTAGCCGGCTAAAACTAGGTGTAGCCGCACTTCGGCTATTAGCCGTAACATATATAAAAGTTGTTATCGTAGGAAAAAAATATTCATACATTTTTATTGATAATTTTATGATCTATAATTTTTGTCTGGGTACTTTTATGATAAATCTTACCGTTTTGCTGAAACTCGCGAACAACATATTTTTTTACCTTTTGATGATTGACCGGACTAGATGTCAAATGACATCGTGGTGATGAGTGAAAAGTGTCAACATTTGAGATGCCTTATTGATTTTTATATTCTATTAAAAACAAAGAGATAAGTTGTTTGCTATTATTAAAGCATGTATTTTAAATTATTATTTAAATAAGACGGTATGCTGTGCCAGCGATCACTTGCGATCTCTTCCTCTTATGCCATAAATCGGACTTTAATATCAGTGCCACCATTGGGTCGAGGTCCTAACGCCTTGAGGGAGCCACCAGGTGTGTGTAACTTAATTGTATGTTTTTACCAAATTTTCAATATTGATCTACTATGCTAGATCCTATAATAATGAATGTGAATATAAATGTATTATGAGTAATTATGAAATGACAAACTGACGGACGGACTACTCTGTCTGTAATATTCTACAACTTGCTACCCGTTAGTTACCGAGAATAAGAATAATAATGTAACATTGTGATTCTGAAAAGTACAAGTGTAAGTAAATACCTAGTGCTGAATCAATTTATTATTTCATTTCATTATACTCCCTTGTCACCATTATCGCCTGTCTGACTTGGCCCTATGTTACAGGTGCATTGATTATCCTACTTTAGTGCCCGCTAATACATAGGAAATATAGTTGTTATCGATGGTGTTATGACAATCACATTCAATTGACCAATTCAAATGCTTAAGGGTGCCTTTGATGGCAATGTGATTGGTGGTTTACCTATACGTTTACGAACGAGTCTGCAGTTGTATACGCTACTACAGGCAGAGAAAAGATAAACGCTGTAGCTTGTTCCTGGTATAACAGAGGCTGTCATTGATGATGTTATAATAGTCTTCAATGGCTTAATGCGCTTTGCACGGTGCTTCATTTCTGGGTGCACGGAAGGGAGACCCTCGTATACCAGGGCCGCACTGGTACTAGGATGGAAACTCAACATTGATTTTGTGAAAACAAACTCATACAAACATGTCGTTGGCCGTATGGCAGGAACGTGACATTTATTTGTTCGTACCGTCGCGGTCGCCGTACCAGTGCGGCCCCGTATTAAAAGCAATATTTTTAATAAAAATAATGTATCTAATATTACCTAAGTTCTTTTATCATCATCATCAACAGCCCGTTGACGTCCACTGCTGAACATGGGCCTCCTCTTAACAGACCTTGGCAAGCCAGGATCGTAGAGGGATTTTGCCATAATCACCACGCTTGGCAGACGGATTGGTGATCGCAGTAAGATGTAAACCTTGAGCTAATAGATGCTGCTGCCCATCCATCAGCCATATGTCCCTTAGTCGCCTTTTACGACACCCATGGGAGGACATGGGGTGGTCTATTCTAAGCCGGAAACCACACGGCCAACTAACTGCTGTTGGTTAACTTATACCAACACAAGACATGATTACTTAATACACTTACATTAGATTTCGGGAACTAACCATTTCTAAATATCCTTCAGTTAACTGATGAGTAATATTTACATATACATAAAATCGGTAAAATCATGTTTCCAAAAATGTATTACGAAAGATGACGCGGGTTTTATACTGTTTACTGACATTTAGCATCTGAATGAAGTCTATTGTAATCCGTATTTGAGATACTTCGTCAAAGTTTACAAATTAGAATATACTCACTATGTCTTTCATCATTAAAATCATTTTTGATTGCATCATTTAGTCGGAATTAAATTTTGCATTATGTAGAAAAACCTTTGTTGTCACGCTATGGAATGCCCCGTAGTTTTTTTAATGATCCATTTCTGTGTAAAAGATTGTGGACAACACGTGTACTTGACAGTTTTGCATAATTACTCGTCAATATCAATAATGTGAATATATAGTGACATTGTCACACTGAGAGGAGCGGCGACTAGTGAAGACAACACTAAAAACGACTGTACAGTTATTGAACTTTTGTTTTTTTACAGAATAACAATATAGAGGTAATATTATAAATATTGATATGACGTATATACAGCTAAAATAGCTAATACTAACTACTTGGCAACGTTTCCAGAATGCTTAAAGCATGGTTGCGTTGAATGGCAATGCTTATCTGCTGTGTAAAGTAAATACCAGGATTCGGGAAACTTACGTCGGTTCTCATATCTTATGAGTTGTACGTGTGTGTGACAGCATCGTAAAAGTTCATAGAATACAAAATATTTATTATTTAAATATTATTCATTTCTGAATTTCTTTAACCAATGTGGCTCATATAATTTATATGGGTTTTGAACTACGCCTGTCAAATCGATTGGCCAAAATCTGATTAAATCTTGAAAATTGAATTGGGAACGAAGATAGTTTGAGACTCAGTAATCGTACAATACAAATAAGCAAAATTTATTTAAAAGCTAGTTTTAAATAAATCGTTGAGCTCTTAGAATAAGTAAAGAGTAGCATTTTAATAAACATTACATTTGTTTACAATATTGAAAGTAATTGACTAACACCATTGCCACCAAGTATACGTAAACCGCATCAATCAACTCCAGATCAATACATTGTAATCTCGATTTTTCGAGCAGTTCTAGAAACATATCGCACCAACGCAATGGCTTATAAATTTTATATACTTAGTACTTTTTCTAGGAGCGGTCATTTAATGTAGAGCCTGATAACGAGGAAAACTCACTATAACAATACATAGCAATACATCCAGTGTGATTATGTACACTTCCGAGCGTGGGACAGTGCCGTATTCAAATAAAAACATCACCTTGGTAAGCCATCCACCGCTTTCGATTCGTGCAAAATTGAACCTTGTTCTTTAATGAAAAGACTGATTTTTCAATTGGATTATACGTAAGCAGTTGGCGACTTAAGTATGAAATAGAAAATTAAATGGAAATGCTATCCAGTTTTTCCGGTAGTGTGAGATTTTCTTTGCAATTTAAAGGAACTAGATTAGAATAATTGTTCACAAGATGGACTTTTATATTCAAATGAGTCTTTGTCCATACGTAAATAGTAATTGCGCTCGTGTTATTATTTCATCTGTTACTTGTCCCGCATTTATTGGACAAGTGTTTGATTACTAGAAATGATAGAATTAATGAGTTTTTTACAAACGCGTTTTTCTAAGATTCTGTCTCAACAAGATTGTTCACAGAAAGACAAAGGCATATTTATTGACATTTGCATATCAACTAGATTTTAAAATAGTGGTTAATACCTATGTCATAATATGGTGAAATTTCTATTGTGCTATTGTCTCTGTCAATAACTAATTGCACAATATTAAATTGTATATGTATTACATTTTAAATGTCTTTTTATGTTCTATCAGCAAATCAATTCGGAAAATAATATTAACAATATCTTTTGCCGATTATATTATCTATTAACAAAGTCCATTATAAAGTGCTCTTGAAATCTTCTTTAATACATGAAGAATTTTAGGAAGGAAATCATATTTATAAAAACTCGATAATCTGTTTTATTAGCAACAAGCACACTACATAAGAGTTAACGAATAATAATCGATCTATTATTGAAGCCTTTGATAACTTTGATTGACTTTATGCAAGAAAAATGTTAATTTTCAAACAGCTCTACTAGTATTGCACTAGTGACTTAGGTCATGATCTAGTTTTCCTATTCCTGTTTATCTACTTTAATATACTGGAATATATGAATATTCTTACATACAACAGCTAGACTTAGTAAAGCTTTAAGCTGTGATTAAAACTGACCTTATTTCTATAATGCAAGTAAAAAAGTACCGAAGTTGATTTATTTTGTTTGTAAAGATGCTTTCCTTTTTACTTTCTGATTCAAAGATGATCACAAAGACTTATTCATCATTACATAAACATATCGTCCATAAAAACTATCCCATCACGACAACATGGCTAATGATTCTCGCTCGGTACAAACACTTACCCGTCCTGTATTTCCTGTTTGTCACCAGTTACGCAAAATTCTCGAACTAATATAAAATTCTATCTGTTTTGCTACTTAGGTACTAACTCCATTGTGAACCGCAAATTAGTTCTTAGAGTTCTTAGATATTCATTTGCTTTGTTTACTTTTATTAATTGTGTAATCTGATAATGATGTTCTCGAGGTTTTTTGCTGAAGAACAAAAGGTTTGTACGGCAGGAGTAAGATGCCGTTATAGCATTTTGGTGCTAATAAAAAGGTTATGGTCGAATGTCGTTAAGTGCTTTAAGGTTCAAATATTTATTACTCAGAAGAAAAACGAATGTCAGTTATAAAAAACTGTTTGACTTTTGACCACCTAAACCCGATTTATGAGTACAAATAGCTATGGAATCTGTCAATTCACATATGATTTTTTATGTCGAAAATAAAAATGAACTATTAAACTGAGTAAGTACTCAAATTTTTTTGTAACTTTGGTGAAATATTAAAACTTTTCAATCTTTAGTTAAAGTGTATTAAATCATATAGATAATCAAATAACATAGTGCCCTTAAGTGAAATGTATCAACATCTTAGTTGCATTGCAGAATCAAAAACAGGACTTCGTGATCTTAATGGTTATGAGAATAATTATCGGAAATTAAACTCATTAAGAGATTCTCAAAGGTAAAAAATATGAGTGATACTTTAATGAGACTTTATAAAGGCATGGCATTTGCTTCATATAGTACGTACATAGTTTCTACACAAATACAAAAACTCGTTCAGACAACAGCTCATTATAATATTTTAGGTAGGTATTTGATGAAAAGGTCATAAATTATTATGGAAATGGACTTAATAGATATAAGTATTTGTAAATTTGGTGTTAATTCGTTTACGAAATAATCCATGGAGTCTTCATTAAGAAAGAATAAAAAGAAAAATCATTTATTGAACACACTATTAATAAACATAAAATAATATTAATATAAGTACAATTTAAAATATATGAATGGAATATAATAACAATAATATAATACCCAAGGATACATGTTTACATAATGTTATAGTTTAATTTTACATATTATTGTAATTGTTAAATTCTTGAAACATGTATGTAAGTTTTTGGCACCTTAGATCAGCCAAAAAAACAAACATCGCCCAGTGAAAACTCGTTCAATAAAATTAAAAAGTAGACTGTTGTTGTTCTGATGTCTGTGTAAAATGATATAGTTAATTCAGTCTCCTGAAAAGTTAAAAGGTATTTATGATCTACGCAGTGCTAGAACATGAATAAAAATATGTAAATTTATACTTGTTATTAGCAAAGTGACTAATAAGGATTCTGAAAGAAAGCACTTTGCTCTCCTGAAAATATCTGCATATTTATAATATGTTTGTCAAATTACTATTGACACATAATACGGATACGGCGAATAGATATTGATTGATTAGATCTAGGAGAAAATATCCTTAGCATATTGTGTATATTTTATGTAATGTAAATGATTAAATAGATAATATTACATGTATAAAATGATCCCATTTTGTTTTTTTTAAACGATTACTAGCAGAGTTTTGCCGTCTACTAGTATTCTTGTTAACCCCTAGTGCTAAGCTAAAATGCTTGTGGTACGAGTGGGTTCACGTCGGTAGTGCAATGGCCGAAGCGGCCGTAGCCCAATGGGTAGGGCGTCGGACTTGTGATCTTGAGGTCGCCGGTGCGTACCCCACCCATTGCAATACCGACGTGAACCCACTCGTAACAAAAGCATTTAAGCTTAGCACGAGGGGTTCACAAGAATACTAGTAGACTGCAAATCATTGCTAGTAAACTATTTCAAAAAAAAAAATGTGTGGGGATCGAACCGGCGACCTCAAGATCACAAGTCCGACGCCCTAGCCATTGGGCTACGGCATTATCACAAAGAAGAAGATCATACAACATTAATTTTAATGTAGTATGAAAAAATGATGTAGTTGAACGTAATCGTCTCTATTTTACCTTTGGGTCAAAGAATTTAATCGGGTTTAAAAAAAACAATCTAAAGTAAAAGAATATGCTATGCACGCGCTGCTGAGTCTAAAATGAACAAATATCGATTCATGTTATTAAAAATATTCGCTATAAATTTTCATGTATTCAGTAACGACGCACTTTGTGCATGTTTTGTTTTATTCAATTTCCAGAATCATCTAGAGTAGGCGATTTTACAAGAGTTCATGAATGATCGTGAAACGTATTCTTAGAGATGTCAAAGTGTTGATTTAATTTAACTGTCTCTTGTTTTACACATCTCTACAAGAGAGTAATGTGACTAAGTGGCTCATTCATATCCTAACCCTTAAAACACACACTCAGAAATGAAATGACGAGAGATATGAGAGATACGAGATATTTTTTCATTGTCGAGAACTAAGAAAGGTTGTCTCAAATTTCCACCCCAAAATGGGTAAAACTGGAGATCAAATTAAATCAAGATCAGATTTCAAGTTACCACTACAATTTGTAAATATGTATTTTCATAAAAAATAAACTAATCCTACTGGAATCCTAATTGGAACTACTTCAGAAATACTTTCAATATTTTGATCGTACAAAAATCGTCAATTCTTATTGAGTCAAATAAAAATAATTAGTCTGATTCATTACACAAACGTTTTTTCAGCGTCCTCTGAATGCCTTAAACATTCGAAATTCATACTGTGCTCCAAATAAATTATTTGGAGCTTTGCCAAACTTCCGCAATATTTTGTCTGTTACTCGTAGATAATTCGTACTATTTCCGGTAAAAATAAATACTTTTCGACATAGTCATAGCAGGTATTCTATGTTAAAATTAGATAGTTGGCGCCCGTTTAATTTTCTTTATATGATTGTTATTAGCTTTCCCGCGCGTGGTTTCTCCCGCGTAACTCCCGTTTTCAATATTACATCATTATAAAATGTAGCCTATTGCCCTCGTCAATAAATTAAAATTCAAATCCGACGAGATATATTAGTATAGATATAGGTATGTTCATTACGCCTTGAGATAATTTTGTAAATAATTATTTTCCATGAGCTCCGTTACTAGGCATTATTGGAGGAAATATCTCGATATTATTTTGTTTGTCCTAGGAATCGAATCCGGGACTGCATGTGTCATTGTTGTGCGTCAAACCATAATGTCACAGAGGCCGCTTTCATTTCTTTTATTTAATTTAAGTATAACAAATTAGCCATTCTTAAAACGGTAAGTACGCAAACGAGGCGGTCTTCATTGTCCCCAGTCAAGTCCATCGGTTACCAGTGGGCGTAGGGCGGTTGACTTGTCAATAATCATAATGAGTCCGTTACTTACTTACCACATTGTCCTACATTGCCAAATAATCATGTATTTTTAATACAATTACGTTTTAAAGTAAATGTGCCCAGAATATAAGCATCACGTCCATAAATATTGACTGTAATGCTCATTTTTTAATTTTAATGCGTCCCCTGTGTTGTAGCGATATAAGACTCACCTTAAATCTCCGAGATTGTTGGTTCCAAGGAAAAAAACGTATTTTTTTGGTTTATATAGAAGAAAGGCGTAGTTTCATATACTGTAATATTCGTGTTTTTGTACAATGCAGAAAATAATGGGATACTCACATGCCTCCAAAACTTTGGCTGTTTGTCGTTTGATTTGCATCGCATAGCTCAAAATTTTCACACCTATTTAATAGTGCACGACTTTATAACCAAGTGCACTGTATGCATGATAGATATAATGTAGTATATTAATGGATATGTTTATAATTATAGTTAATTTGAAAATGACTAAAGCCAAATAAAACAAAATTAATTAAAAAAAAAAAAAAAAAAACACTTTCTTCTATTTTTCCACACATGGTCCGTCCATGTTATATTGCTGGTATTGGTAGCTATTCGATGAAAATAACATGTTACATTCGATGTGGGAATTATCCTGTTTTGGCATCAGTAAAAACATCTACGTTTAGCTTTAAGAATCAATAACTGACTGTGTGCGCGAAAATTAACATTAGTAAAATTTGCAAAACTGAAATAAATTATTTTATCAATAAAATACTTAAATGAATTTCTCCTATAAATTAAGTCGTTTATAGAGAGAAAACTTAATAAAATGTAATAAAAAGATAATAAATGGTTGGTATAAATCAGTTTTTATTTTTTATTGTATTTTGATTAGAATTAATAAAATGAATAAAAATCTAATTAATAATGTGAAAAGTTCGCACCTACACGGTGCTTAGAGAAGCGTTAAATATGAATGTAGGAGGTAGCAAAGTAATTTGTCATCCAGAATTATATATAATTGATTTATAAAGCCATGTTGTGTTGAATATGGACGTTATTATTAATTTTAAACATTTCGCATTCGTTGATTTTTATTCATATTCATTTTTCACGATAACTTCTCGCGTGGGGTTTCAGCCTACATATCTCCCGTTCCCGTGGGAACTTCATAATTAAATATTGCTTGCTACTGCTGGATAACGTAGATTAAATCGCTCCAGTAAGCTAGCTAGCTGGCCCTTTTGGATGCAAACAAATATTCAACATTTCGAAATATTATCCCCCGGGGGATGTTTTTCAAAGAACTGGATAACACTTATTCTATATTAAGGAGCTCGGATAATAAATTTCATAGAAACTTAAGCAGATTTTAAATATTTTCCATATACATTTTCAACCCCTAATTTGAAGACTTAAGGGGTTATACGTTTTCAATTAAATGTTTTTAATAGCATGAATCCAAAACTTTATCAAAATCGATATTTTTATAATTAATGATATTTTTATACAAACTTGCAACTTGTTTTTTTTGTAATCATTCTTAGTGTGTCGTGTGTTGACGTTTCTACTATTAACAGTTGACTGTGCGTGCGTCTATGTCTGTGGTTCCTAACCGGTGGTCCGCGGACCACTGGTGGTCCCTGGAAACACAGGAAATGGACCTGAAGCTGTCCAAAAAATATTGCGACGTAGCAAAATATTTACACACTAAAGATAGTATTTTTTAACATACAGTGGTTATTGTAATAGTGTTAATTTTAGTGTGATTACGCAAAAAAGCTGGTCCGTAACGAGATAAACATTTTGTAAAATGGTCTTTCATCCCTTAAAGGTTGGGAACCCCTGGTCTATGTCTATATCTATGTCAGTGGGTCCAATGGTTTTTCTTTACTATATTTTTAAAAGCTAAGCATTATAATAACTAACTGCTACTCTTGACTTCGTCCATGTAATAGAAGGAAAATGTTGTCGTCGGAAAAAAAGCCTTAGTTACTTACTACTTGTACCTAATATCAGTTTTCACACAGTGAAGTCCCGTCTAAATCTGTACTAACATTTTGGTGATTAGCCGAAACAAACAGACATATAGACCGACAAACATATGCCATTGTATTTTTCTACATACATACATTCATATGTATATATGTAGTTAAACCAGCTATTTTTCCATTACAAACAAACACGTCAATTTAATTTAATTTAATAGATATAAATATCAATAAAATTATTTAAAAATGCATTGGCCAGGGTGGGAATTGTAACCTGCAGAATTGTAACAAGAAGTTGTCACGAAAATGTACTTCCATCGCTATCATCAATATTACACGAGATTATAATGACGCAGACATACTGATGTTATCTCAACGGGAGTTTTTACAACGTTATGTGACCGTGCAACTATGCACTCTTAATTAAAAACATAGTTAAGTAATAATAAATGAAATAATAAACTTTTTTTTTTTTTCGGCCGGACATACAGAGTTGATACCACAGAGGGGCATTAAATTACGCTACGTTTACTATACGTGTTTTTTATTAATCCGATACGGTATAAAAATAAAAAGCAACCAAATTGAGAATTTTTTTCTTTCAAACAAACTAAATAACTTACAAATCAGTGTAAAACGTAACCCCCCTTTGTAAATAAATTTCACTGACCTAGCAAAGCGGCAACGTCGCGCGCGCGCCGCGCCGGTGCGGGATGTTTTGCAATGATTTGCGTCAGAGCGGCAACAACGCATCGTAAGGAAAGATACATCGTGTTCAAACGGCGCAAAAACTTAAAAAATCATTTGCGACTAAACTACTGCTCCTATTTAATTGATTTTTGGTACAGAGCTTGGAAATGGTACCTAGTATAGGCAGTTTAAAGGACAGCCCCTCTGTCGTATCAACCCTGTATGTAGTTAGCCCTGAGGCTTTTGCTACTTCACCGGGCACAGAAATAATAAACATGTAGTGAAAAAGCAATAAGATATTTTTACGCTTAATGATTGGATAGTTTTATGGCTAAAGAAAAAAAAAATATTGGCAGATTAAAAAAAATGGTGGTCTCATCAGAATACTTTATTTTGAAGTTTATCTATACTAGATATAATATATAAAACTGAAGAGTTTGTTTGTTTGCTTGCACGCGCTAATCTCAGGAACTACTAAAAAATATTTCAGTGTTAGATAGCCCATTTATCGAGAAAGATAATATACTATATTTAATTATGAAGTTCTTACGGGAACGGGAGTTACCCGGGTGAAACCGTGCGCGGGAAGGTATGGAAGAATATACGCTTATAAAAGATTGTACACATATATAATATTTTATCAAATAACAGAAAGCGGCGGATAATGTCTAAAACTAGCTTGGCCCGATAACAGATTATTGTTGTTCGGATGGACATTTTTATCTATTTTTATGTCAGCCACGAGGTTTTTTCTACTTCACTGGGCATACCCAATAACGAGAAGCCCGATAAGAAGGAGAGAAATATCAATTTTTATACATTACCCTCTGCCAATTATCGGAGTTATCAATGGAGGCAGCAATTTTTTTTTTCCGTCGGACATATCTAGTTATCCCCGAGTCTTCTGGTACTTCACCGGGCATAAAGGTGCGCAGAGCTCCAGCCTAGATAAATGGTTTAAACTCTACAAACTAAGCAACCTACGCAAGAGGGCGTCCCCTGTTGGACTAAGAACTCGGCCCAGGGCGGTCGCTGACGTGGAGATGGGGCCTTTTGTTTTTTTTAGGGGAGTTTTGTGCAACTGTCGCTCTACTTTACAGTTCGCGGGCCACTTGGCCTTCGGGTCTACGAGGGCATCGGAAGGTGGAGACAGCAAGATGATGATAATAACAATATTTCTTAAACGAATCGATCGCAACAATCACATTATCCATCAGCCCGTTTACGTCCACTGTTCAATATGGGCCTCCTCTCAGCAGACCTTCGCAAGCCAGTGCTGTTGAGTGTAAAGTGATATTGTTATAATCACACAAATGTCAGGCGGAGTTGTGATCGCAGTATGATGGTGAGTATTCTTAATCTGATAGATGCCGCTCTCAATCCATCAGCTGTATGTCCCTTAGTCGCTTCTTACGACATCGATGGGAAGACAAGGAGTGGTCTATTCTAAGCCGAACACCACATAGCAACGATCGACAAATATTCTCATTAAATCAGTAAAATTAACTACTTCTGCGTTAATCTGTAGATATTTATCTCAGTAGATAGATCAATTTCACTTGCATCTGACCGATACTTAATTTACTAAACGGGCCGCATTATTACTAGGTAATCACCGTCCATGTTACATTCAGAAATTTTATAATTTTGCCTCAGCCGGAAATTGAACATGGGACCGTGCGAATCCGTTTAAATTTAATATCTCTATTATATGTAACAAATATTTAATTCATTGATACAAAAACATAAATATCCTCTCTTTAATTTTTCTTCGTACATAATGGATTACATGATTACATTTTTCGAACTTTATAAAAATAGCATACATTCATTAAGTAACTCTATCAGCGAGTTTACGTCCACGGATGAACATGGGGTTCTTTTTAACAGACCTTGGTAAGCAAGGTTCGTTGAGTGATATTGTCATAATCGCCACGCTTGACAGGCGGTTTGGAGATATCAGTAAGATGGTGAGGGTATCCTTGCGCTTGTAGAAGCACGTGCGCCGGCGCCGGCGCAGGTGGATATTCTTCAAAAATCACTTTTTTTTTTATTTTTTTATTATTGAAGAGGGAGGCAAACGAGCAAGTGGGTCACCTGATGGTAAGTGATCACCGCCGCCCATGTACACTCGCAACACCGGAGGAGTCGCAAGTGCGTTGCCGGCCTTTAAGAAAGGAATAGGCTCGCTTCTTGAAGGTTGCCATGTCATACCGGATCGGAAATACCTCCGCTTTTAATTGATTCCACAGAGAGGTCGTGCGCGGTAAAAAGTTTCTCGAGAAACGCACGGTGGAGGACAACCATTCATCCAGGTGATGTTGGTGGAAGTTCTGGCGAGTGGATCTAAGGCGGAAAGCAGCGGCAGGTATGAGTTCGAACAATTCCTCAGAGCACTCCCCGTGATAAATGCGGTAGAGAATACAAAGAGACGCTACGTCTCTCCGCAAGGTAAGAGGATCAAGCCGATTAGTGGGAACCTCGTCGCCGGCGATGATTCGAGCTGCGCGACGTTGAACGCGATCAAAAGGAAGAAGCTGATATTGTAGTACCCCGGACCAGAGATGGCAGCAGTATTCCATATGCGGCCGTATTTGCGCTTTATACAATTGAAGGCGATGCGCCGACGTGAAATACTGCCTGGCTTTGCCGAGGACACCCAGCTTTTTGGAGGCTAATTTAGCCTTGTCTTCCAGATGACCGTGAAATTTGACGTCACTCTCGACGTCGACGCCGAGAATCCCAATACTCTGGCTGATATTAAGGGGAGTGCTTTGAAACTGACAATGGGAGCTTTTTTCGCAGTAAACGCGCAAACCTGTGTCTTTTGGGGATTGAACTTGACCAAGTTACGATGGCCCCAATTTGAGACTTGGTCTAGGGTAGTCTCAATTTCAGACACAAGTTTGTTCCGACCCTCAAGGACGTGTGCCATCTACCGTACTGTCATCTGCATAGCAATGAATGTTATCTGATTGTAACATGTCATTGATGTGCAGAAGAAACAGGGTTGGCGAAAGCACACAGCCTTGTGGGACGCCAGCATTCACGGGCATAGAGTCGGAGCATGAACCGTCGACAACGACCGGGGTCTAGTTTCCTCCGTACCAATATTTGCACCCCTAGTCCCAGTTGAGTCTTTGTTAATGCACTCATATACCTACCAACGAACGAACACCAATATTTATATTTCGGCCTCGCTTGCTGGTAATAAGTTCAACCGTAACTAACGAGATGCCGAAAATTTTGTTACTAAAAACTTTCTATTCCTAAAATATCTAAGTAACAGTAGGCTGGAAGTTGGTGGTGTTTCACCCGTATCTCGGAGTTAAGCTGTCGGTCCTGCGTCTGGCCTCTCACCGATGGTGATGGTTGAACTGGATATGAGAGTAAAGGAATAGAGAACGCATATGTGCATCATAGTGCACAGACTTGAGCACTATAATATGTCCTATTACTAATCTCCTGAGAGGCCGCCGTGGTCGAAATCGGGTAGACTATATTTACAGACCAACAAAATGTGGAATACGTTTACCAAATCACCTATGAAGCATGGTGACTAACTTACGGGCAAGACTCATTAGTAACTTATATGATGATGAGTAAAAAATTAAACACATTATAAACATATCCCCACCAGTAGAGATCAGTTTTAGGGAAAATTGACAAACACATACTTTTGTTTAAGTTTCTATTTACGTTCGCAATTAGTACATACAAATTGGGAGGTTATTTTTAAACATCAAGTATGTTAGTTCAATAATTACATACGGAATTGCGTATTTTTCAATGTTTTGTATGTCAATGTCCATATGTTTGTATATTCGAAAACTTAACGTAGTCTAATTAACAGATCATAAAGAGTAATTTGTACTTACTGTCGAGTAAATATAAAAACTATGTGCAACACTTTTTTTAGTCACGTGACGTGAGCTTCACACATGTGATAAATTACTCAATATTTACTTGTCTTTAATTAGCTATGGTTTCTTCACCTGTTTGTTTTGTTTAGTTTGTTGTTGATGTTTTAATAATACATACTATGATCTACCTATATTCTCTTTTCATATATACTATTTAGCTTCTACTGTGGCTTTCATTTCTTAAATTACGAGTACCTACTAATTTTTACCTGCTACGTATCTACATATAATAATATCTGTATAAGAATACTTGCTGTCCCGCGCGGTTTCACCCGCGTAGATCCCGTTCCCGTGGAAACTTTAACTTAAAAAGCCTATTACACTCATAAATGACGTGGCTTTCTATTGGTAAAGAATTTTCAAAATTGGTTCAGTAGATCTAGAGATTACCCCCTACAACGTCACGAACTCACTAACTTAACCTCTTTATAATATTCGTAAAGATGAAGATGCTGAATATTGGAAGAGGAAGTCCAAAAAAATGTTGAATGGACTGTGTGAAAACTGACTTGGGCCTTCTCTTTACAGACCTTGGCAAGCGAGGATCATTGAGGGATATTGCCATAATCACCACGCTTGGCAGACAGTTTGGTGATCGCAGTAAGATGTAAACCTTGAGCTAATAGATGCTGCTGCCCATCCATCAGCCATATGTCCCTTAGTCGCCTTTTACGACACCCATGGGAGGACATGGGGTGGTCTATTCTAAGCCGGAAACAACACGGTAACCGGAAACCACACGGTAATGGAAAAATGACTTGTATGACTGAAAAGAAGAAAGGTGTGAGTATGGAAAAGACGTCTAATAGGGAAAAATGAAAGAGGATGAAATATTGCGCTGGCGACCCCAAATAATGGGAGCAGGGCAGGAAAACGATGATGATGATGATCTTTATAAGAATATGGTTCCTTTTAATTATTCGCTTAATTAATTGCAGAGACGCAATTGCTTATATGTTACCGGATGTCATAGTGATACGATTCCTGGTACTCTCCCAAATGGCGTCAGAAGGCCGCCGGGGGGATTAATAGCAGTAGGAATAGCATACCATTATTAATGGAGAGCGCCATATCATACCCTGTCGCCATCATCGTGAAGACCAGAATGCTAATCACGTACCGCTGTGACAGTTACTTATAAAAATGTCTACATTACTGTAGGGATTATTGAAACGCACTTTCTATGTTTTTATGTATTATTGAAGCTACAAAAAATGACACCTTTAACATATTTTTGCAGGTATAGTAAAAGCTGAATAGCTAAGATATTTTTATCACAGTCATTTTAATATCGTTACGAAATGAGCCTTCAGTCATTCTCCGATAAGCCGACGGCAAAGAAGATGCGTAATGGATCCTCCTGTAAAAAAGATAGCAGAAAATTCATATTTATTTAATTTGGATAATTGGTTTACGTTAAGATAGTCTTATTATTATGTATTAGAAATGAAATAAAATAGTCAAAGGTCAATAGCACACTGTTTTATACTCGATAATCATAATATGACATTAAAATAGGTTCCATTAAAGAAAAGTGTAGACCTTGATGTGTTCATAACATTCTAATTATACTTGGAATATATGCAACTACGATTTGCAAACCAATATTTGCAAGTCGCTAACAACAAAAGCTACTATTTTGATGTTATTAGAATCAATTTGCTGAGACCTAGTAATAAAAGATTGCGTATATTTATAGCGTGGGATATGTCTATAATATCGGATTCAACGTCTAGAGTGATGCAACTAATATAAAAAAAAAGAATTTCTTGTAAACAACAATAAAAGCCATACAAATAAGACAAGGGAAAAACAAAGCTACACTTAACGTCAAGTATTTTGGATGTTGAAAATTATGATCGGCCCGTAGACCGATGTGAAGATTTGCTTAGTATATAAAAGCAATGTTATGGAGGAATAGTAGTAGTTTTACCTACCTAAGTCCTAATTTAATATGAAGTTCGAAGGGCTACTTAAATATTTTGCTGAAATTTACCTCAACTATTAATCACAAACCAGAATAAATATATCGTTGAAAATCTCACAAACAATTTGTACACAGCTCATCACTAATTTATCTTTTTTAATCGACCAGATACAGTATCAAAAATATGTATTAACGTGAGGATTATAATACGAATAAAACATGAGTTTCTTTGTACAGATCTGATTGAGCTGTCATATTATTTTGATCGCACGAACCCTTGTCATTGAGCTAATATTAATATCAAAAGTTTTGATTCTTTGACCGACCATCACAATTTAATTAAAATTGACTCCTATTGACATAACAATAAGAGTTAAGTCTGAAGTGTACCGCATTGGTCTATAGCCCACTTAAGAAGTAGAAAGGTTAATTATGATGAAGTTACAGCGACGTTGATCGTTGAACGTGGTCCGCTCGATCATACCCAAATTTATTGTTTTGTGTGTGCAAAGTTAAATTAATAATTTGAACGGCATACATTAGACGAAAGAGAATTAGTAGTAGAATTAGTTGATAGGAAATGGGTTCTGTTTTTGTAGGGTATGTAAAGAATATGATTAAAATTTACGAATTTATTTTGCCTTTTTTCTAGGAAAATGCATAAGGTTTGTCTCCCTTATGCCTCACACGGGATAGCCTGCAAACTACTTAGCCTAGCATTTTCATTTAAATCAGGCAATAATAATCGTATTAAAATGACTTTATGTTTGGAAGGTTTGTTGACATAGATGTACTGATTGAAGCCCTGCGGTTTCATTATCGAGGCATGTAATCAAGTGTAAAACAAGAACAGTAATTTGAGTTATTGGTATAGGTATCCAATGAAGTTAATTTGACAACTCATCACATTACCTACTAGGTACATTACAATCGGATGCATTGAACGAATCGGGAAAAAATCGGCTTCAGTTCAATCAATAAAGTACCTAACTCGAAGAAGAAGTGAGTACTGTTGAATGTGACATGGTATTAATTCTAACCGAATCATAATAGTGCAATATTTTGAACATTAAACGTTAGTAAACAATAACTGTTTGTAATAAAAGCAAGTTAATAAATTGAAAATAATGACAAGAGTTTATGACACCGTGCTAATGCTTTGTACAAACACAATATGACCAGAATTACATTTATCTAACACGATTACGTAATATTGCAACTATTTATTCATCAACAACATTATTACGGACAATATTTTATATATTACTCAAGTAACCTTTGCAAGCTCTAATAAATCTAGGCAAACACGATTGTTTAGAGCATGTCTGTCGGACTACTACGGCGGGGCTCCGATACGCGCCGCCCACAGGCGCTATGGAAATCACTAGGTCACTGGGAGCTACAACACGACGTGGTTACACTAGATTCTGCCTTTGATTCATAAGCTGTGGGCGAGTCGTGCAAGGTCGATGTACTCGAAATTTTGCGGTACCATTATTTGCATATCCACGGGTCAGACTAACGAGAAAAAATGACACCGATAGTAGTGGTGCAAATTGGTATCAAGGTTAAACTCTCTCCTTATTTACTGGGTAAGTGTAACGTCTAAAGTCAACGTATGATAAATTGCTCATTGTAAGTGAGATAAGTTTAGTGTGTTTGAGTGGTTTCCTGTGTCGAGTGAAAGCTTGGTGGGTGCAAGGATTTTGTAAATTGATGACACTCGTGTTGTTATCGTGATTCGTAACGGTCTTTTGCGTTCGATATGGATGTCCCTTTATGTTATTTTGTCGGATCATATGACCCAACTGTTATTACACTGATGGTGTTAAAATTGCGAGTGACAGACTGTGAAATAGGAAAACTTGTTGATCTTAATAAACACTAAGAGAGCAGTGTTGTAATATTATATTTAAATCATTACATTTCAAGAAGTCGACTTGTTACAGCTTTCAACATGTATGCAGAAGCTGAACGTACTTATTATTATAGCGATCATGTCTGTTATTTACAAGTTAATTATTGTCGACAATATCGAAAACTGGTAGAAACGCTAATAAGGCGAAACAGAATTCCATTTACACAATTAGGCTCATTACTGACGCTAATTCGTGCGAAGGGGACAAGTATGCTCAGGTTACGAATCATTACACGAAGGAAGTCATTTTTGCATACCAATGTCCAATAATTATAATTATTATTGAGATAATACTGAGGGTAGCCCCGCCTTAATAGTATGTATGGTGTGTAATTTACGTGTACAACGCAATTCCTATAAAATCATTATTTGTAATTCTTTTTGGGGACACTATCTGTAATTAGCGGCCCATTTTGTTCGGGATATGTAAATATATTTGCGTGCTTTTAAATATTTGTTTATTCTCTTTTGCATGGATATAATTTTTCAGGCATAAGGGGTTATCATGGACAATATTTATTCTTATTCTAATCTAGGAGTATTAATATTAATAATCAAACAGAAATAAAGGTTAAATTCGATAGGCGGATCCATGTCCACATTCATTATGAGATATGGCTCATAACAAACAACTTATATCAATCTAATCTGCATATAATTGTAGGCACAATTTGATCTAAAAGGTCTTCAACAAATTATTACGTAAGCTCAAATAAAGGGCCCTACACAATAGCAACAAAAGAATTACGCACTAATAAATTAATCTCACTTTCAACACAAGGCCGATGTACCACCCACTTAATTTATAGCCTACGCCTTATAAACCTATACAAACAATTAAATATATAATTCTTATAATAAAAAAGTAAGTTTTGGAAGAGACACATTACCATCAGCATATAAAATATATAACCATTAGATGCATACATTTCCCGATGGTGGGTATTCCATAGTCTCCTCATTTGTCAGATGGTTTGGTGATTGCAGTATTTTAGTGATGTAGAGTCTTGTCCTCGTGGTATGACTAGCATACCACGCTATGGAGAGGACGAGTCCCACGTACCCCTTCGCCAGCGCGGGAACGCTGCAGAGGCGGAGGGGATGCGTAAAAGCATTTTACCCCGGACAAAAAAAAAAAAGAATTGGTGGTTGCAATATCTTGTTCTTACATACAAATAAACACTGCTGCCCATATCCTGGTATGAATAAAACGAAATGACCTATATGTTGGTTGCGTTGGTGCAAGGCTTCAATTACTCTATCGAATACTTAAAAAATCTTATCAATAACATTAAAAAAGTTAATGCAAACAGCCAGCACGAAGTCAAAATAACCCATTTAATTACTTTACAATTATGCGGACCGATTTATTTAGGTTTATAGACTTATTTACAATCTAGGTTGATTAGTCTTAATGTAAAATGTTGATTTTACATGCTCCTTCTAGACCAAATCTACACGATTTTTACTTAATAGCATCATTAATATTTTTATGAGCCTGTATAAATCAGTGATTTACTTTTAAAGTGGAAAAAGACCCACTTTCAAAGTAGAATGTAATAAACACCTTTTACATATAATTTGTTGGTAAAGCTATAAAACGATAGGTAGTTGCTTATGTAAATTTTTCTTATGCTATATGTGACCTATAGATTTGATAGACGTTATTTAAAAAAATAGACTGATGTTTACTTTGGTCAAATGGTGTACAGAGATTGAGGAGTGAATGGGGCAACAAAAAAGATTATGGAATTTTTGGTTCCTTATTAATATTTTATTACGTTTTTCTTGTCCTCCCCATTCCAGTATTTTATTACAGTTGGGTGCATAGTTATTATTTAGTGTAGGCGATTTTTTAGACATTGCCAATAATTGGTAGGACGATTTGCCATCACTAAAGAAACGTAACATTAAAATGTTAAAATAGACATATTTTTTTAACAAGAAAAAGTTGCCCTCAAAAGACGTCAATGATCAATGTACATAGAAAAATGAGATACATAGAAAAATGAGCCCTAGTGCTCATAGTATAAAATTTAATTTAGATTGTACGTACGAGCACCTCTAACACAACTTCAAAGTCATTTTAATCTGTAATTTTTATAGTATTTAAAAATTATGTACATATACAATAACATATTGATTGCGCTACTAAAAGTAAATCATTTTGCTGAGTTTAAGCAACGACAAAAAATTACGATGGATATTCTGTGTAATTTTAATTTAATTGGAAGACATTATTTTGATTCAAAATAAAATAAACTTGCTAAATACTAAATTTTAATTATATTATCTGTCTCATTTATGTCACTGTTTTTGCATAAAATAGGAAATTATTCTTCAATTAAGAAAATAAATTGCACTGCATTATTTTGTTCATTGAAGAAGACTTTAGTTATTAATAACAAATAAAGATTCTAAGACAATCATATCAAACCGCACATTTTTAATCTTATTTTTGCGGTTACCAAGAATGTTATAGATCCAATCCCAAAATGTCGTCATTTACGCATCGCTTGAAGGTGGTCGGATTATCTACCTAAATGTCATTAACTCTATAACGTACTCTTTGCCTTTACGTACTTTTTCTCTCCTGTGATCACCATCATTAAGTTACGTGTAGGTTTTTCGACTAGACAGAGTGGGTGGGTCGAGAAAGTGAGGTGCTTGATTGACTGCTAAGTATTTGCGTGCTCGGTGTATGATCATCATAATATGTCATATCAAGTGTATTGCAAGTTTATAAAATAAAATAAATATGTTTGAAATATTTGTTAACCTAGTCCATATTTTTAGCATAGATTTTTAATTACTTCATGTTGTATATAATTGCTTAGTGAACAAAATTTCATAAAGCTTGTTAAATGAGGTATTCATGAGGTGGGTTAGATGTCTGGTGCCCTGGACAATTCAGTCTCAGCCTGCGTAGCAATATAAGGCTCGCCTTCAATTTCGGAGGTAGCTGGTGCGATAAAAATCTTTGAGTAAAAATATGTACACATCATAAATCATGGCGAAAAGATAAAATTATTTTTAAAATTGGAAATTCCCATATACCTATGTGATATTCCATACTAAATTAAATTTCATCGATAAAAAAAAAAACAAACAAAAAAAAACAAATCCTTGCAGAGCTAGCTAGATTTACAATTGTATAAGGCGGATAACAATAATACTTTCAATAGAGCTGCTACATGTAATGGCGATTTCTGCTTAAAAATATAGAAGACATCATGAAAGGAGTTAAATTTGTGTTGAAAATTCTCTGTGATGTCATTATTCTGATGAAACCGATAAGTTATGCGTCCGTGCTGTGATAACCAATGTGCTTAGTAAAGTAAAGTTGACGGATGTCGAATGTAGGCAGTATGCGAATGGTGTTTTGGTAACTGGAACGACGTGTGAGAATTGTGTGTAAATATGCAAGACAACGGTGACTCATTTGTAGCAATAATGTTTAGGTAATAACTTGACTGCACCGGTGGCTGGTTTCGATTCCCACCCGGGACAATTATTTGTGTGAACCACAAATAGTTGTTCTGAGTTTGGGTGTTCTTTGTGTCCGTGAAATGAATGTTTTTAAAATCCCCCGCGACACAGGGATTTATTTACCTAGTGCGGGAGTTGTCTTTTTAAAAGAAAAAAAAAAAACTTAAATTTAGTTGAAGTGATAAGTATGTATATGTGATTTATTTGGTTACATAATAGCTATTCTTATATAGCACTCAGAGAACGTACCGTATCAATTAAAGCCACTACGAGATTTGTAGGTTTTAACTGAAAGCACTATTACTTTCAGACTTGTTAACGGATAGTTGAAATCGTTTGGTCATTGGTATTCTCAGCTGATTCTAAAAAGAAGCGGATGGAACCTCACTGTGGATCAGGGATTAATAAACGACAAAGTATGAGCCTCTTTGTGAGAATTTACTACCTACTACAGTGTGAGGATCCCGAACGACGTCTTGTTACTTTTGACTGTAGAGAGAAAAGTACTCTAAAAAGATTAAACTAATTTCGTTCGAAATAAGTTTAAACATTTTTGCTAACTGTCGATTCGCTAACGTAAATTGTTAAACTGTGTTTTTGTGTATCCTGTAGGAGCCATCAACAAAATATATCATAAAAAATTGTATTATAAAAATAGCATATTCGATTCAACCAACTGTTTTTTCTACAAAAATATTTAACATTTCATTTAAGTATACTTAATTTCTTACATTTTTTGTAAAATTAATGATTGACACATATTACTATTCACTGTTTGAGTTTATCTTATGAAATTTTAAGGGGCTCCCATACAAAAAACTTTTTTTTTGCCCTTTTTCCTTGATGAGGAACTTGAAAATGGTACGGAACCCTTCGTGCGCGAGTACTACGTCTACGCCTAAGTTGCACTTAGCTGGTTTTTTTCTTCTGTATACTGAGTGACTTTTTTACCGTCTCGAAAATAATAGGGCGTGATATGTATATGAAATAGATGTCTAAGGCATAGTTATTTTATAATTTTATTTTTTTTACTGACATAAACTGAAAATCGTAACTGTAAAAATGCGTACCTAAGTAAGTAGTTACGCTATTTCGTTCACTCTTTTCATTCATGTTTGATTGCGGCCTATGACTATATATTATCGACCTGTTTTTTATTATTATGCACAAGCTATGTAGGGTGTATTTCTTTTAAGTGACTTATGAGATTTTCAAAACTCTAATTAGCGAAATACAAGTACAAATATACTGTGGTTTATAGATTTTATTCCACTTACACAACACACCATGTTATTATCAAGACGGTATAAATAAATAATGAATTTATTCAGCACTTAGGTATTTACATACACTTGTACTTGTCAAAATCACAATGAAAAAGAAATATAATTAATAGGTTATTATTCTTATTCTATGAATAAAACGACTTAGATAACTATAACTAGCAAATGCAACCTGTGAGTGCTGCTAATTGTAGGACATTACAGACAATGTAGGTACTCCGTCTGTCCGTGTGCCATTAATTCCTCTACTCATAATAAGTTCAAATTTACATAAATAAATTAGAAAGCATACTATTAAGTGACACACACTTGGGGGCAGCCTTATGGGGTTAGGACCATCACCCAGAGGTGCTTCTGATATCAAAGTCAGATTTGTGGATATAAGAGGAAGTGATCGCTGGCACGGCCTACAGGCGCGGGATCACAGGACAGGGGTAGGGGCACAACGCGGTCCTCGCCGGCGAGAATCCTACCCTAGCTAACCTGCAACCTTTCACTAGCTACCTAGGTGGACGACCCGGAGAAGAAAGGGAGAAAGAAACTCCGGGATTTTTTTTTTCGTCATCTTTTTTATCACAGTATGTCCATTTTATTTTAATGTAAGTTTTCTTAACAATATTTCATTTAAAGTATAATGTGAAGCATGTGCGCTAATGCACGATCTAGACGTTTTCATAGATATAGCTAAATACTGATTATACGGTAAAAAAAGTTACCCAGTCTATCTGTATAAATATCTGTATGACGAAGTTCACTGATCATAAGAGTGGATATTACAGCGCCTCGCTATTATTCTTGCGTTGAAATGCTACTTTGCTTCAAAGCAGTATTCTATGGGAAGATCCATCTATTTATTCTGTTTGATTGACTTTAACATTTAGGTATGCTATTTGGATTAACATTTCATTTATAAATGATAATGAAGCACAAATTCAAATACTAGCTTTAAAGATTCTAAATAAGTGTAATTAACCTGTTAAAATTAAATTTTACTGTCAAATTTCAATATTAAACATAAATGCAAATTTGTGCATTTAGGTTTAATATCCTTTAATTTGTTTATACTATAATTTACAATTATTTGTTATCCTCAATAAATAAATATAACGAAAATAACGTAGACTTGTTATTTAGCTGAACTTTTCTTTATCGTTGTCAGCAAATAACGTTCGATTTGATTATGTAAGTAAATCATTGTTAAAACTACAGACTTGGCTACGTAAACGTTTAATATCTATTGATTGTTTTTAATATATAATTTACTTTTAAATCAGTTCTTTTGATTTACTTGTTAAATCAATAAAGAAAATCAGTTGGAAAGAGAACGGCAGCGGCAGAACTGGAGCTTATGTTAAACCAGCTTAGTGATGCAAGCCTTGAGGTTGGACTGGCGATGAACATGTCTAAGACCAAGCTGATGTAAAATACCACTAAATATAGGATCAGAGTCAATGGTGAGGAATTGCATTATGTCCATGAATACATCTACTTGGGCCAGTTAGTCTCTGTCCAGTCCAGACAAGATAAGGAAGTCTTAAGACGAACCGAAAATGCCTGGAAGAGCTACTGGTCCATGAAAGAACTCATGAAAGGAAATCTGCCTTTGTCACTCAAAAAAAGATTATGGACATGTGCATCCTTCCCATTCTGACCTATGGATCCCAGACTTGGTCTTTGACAAACATTCAAAAGTCCAAACTCACGGTTTGCCAACGTGCAATGGAGCGTAGTATTCTAGGCGTCAAATTGACAGATCATATTCGCAACACACACTGCGCTCCAAAACACAGATTACTGACGTTGCTCAAAAAGCCGCTAAGCTGAAGTGGGAATGGGCCGGCCACGTCTGCCGTATGCCCAATAAGCTGTGGGCCAAAATAAGCCAAGATGGCGGGACGAGCTGGACAAAACAAACGACCCGTGGCCTAGTTTAGCCCTGGATCGATAGAGCTGGAAGTCATGGGGAGAGGCCTTTGCCCAGCAGTGGGATGATGCAGGCTAGCAGTAACAGTAACAGTTGGAAAGAATAATCTTTCGAAATGATTTTCTTTATAGTTGTCTTTTATTACTGTTGTGTGTTTGTATTAGTGAAGCTCTCACTTATATATAAAAATATCGTCCATATTAGCCCCACGACCCATTCAATCATCAGATTAGAAAAGGCATGAAGGCAAAAATATATTAATCCGTCAGTTAAATTACTAAAAAAAAATTGGACACGTATTTTTATATTTATAAAAACAAACTTTAAAGTTCACGAGAGGCTTGTGACGACACTTCTAGTTAAAATTGCACCTAGAAGTGACATCACATAAAATTTCGTTACAACGCGCTGAATCTTCGTCATTTTTTGTTTGAGGAACGAAACGAATATTTTTTGTAATCTTACTTACGGAATAATTAGATTTTTTAGCCTTCCTGCCTATTATCAAGGGAATAATATTCAAAATATAAGTATTTGGGATAATCAATTTGTATTTAAAATTAAGTTCATAAAAAATGGGTTACTCTTGATAGAAACACTACTATTATTCAATAATTTCCTACTTCATTATTTTAATTTATACATCGCCTCGGGTGATTAGCACTACAATATGTATACAGGAACAACTGTCAAATAATGTCATTGGAAATATACGTAGTGTGATATTTATAACGTATCACTTTTCCACTAATTAACCTGACATCCTATTTCTTATCCTGTTCAATAATACATGTATTTTGGAAACCTTTACATGTAGCGTCAAATCCGTGGGCGTCGGACCCGGTACTCATTATGCTGATAATTTACAAAATTTTAAGTGTCCTTAACTGCCTTAATACGATATAATCAAAATCAATTTTGTTTAGCGAAATGATTATTATATGTATTATTAAACGCCAACACTCTTGAAGCGTTTGCAGAAATGACTTTTACTAATTTCCATTAATTTTAACAGCAATGGCTTTTATGATCGAGTTATATAAATTGTTATTTGATGTTTAGTGGTTTAGGCGTATCTTAAAATAAACAGAAGTTTATTTTTTGTTTGATTTTAACATTTAAGTGGTCGCAAGTATGTCCAAAATAATAAAGTTGGTACGTATATTCCAAGAAGGAAGGTTCAACTACGGAGTAGCGACATACGGCATACGTCAGATGACGTCACGAATCCTGTATCGCGTAATAGAAGTTCGCACGCCGCTTTGGGCTGTATACAAATTCTGAACAGTAACAAATGGCCGTCGTCCGTCGGGCACACCACCACGCCCGGCAAAGAATATCTTAATTTTTCGTGGCGGAACACCAACACCCGTTTACAACTGCATTGGAACTCTACTAAGTCAGGATAGGGGTGGACGTCTTACCCTGTTCGGTATCTATATTCTTAAGTATGTTTTATACAAATTTAGTTAATTAAATTTTCAGAAATAATAAGTATATTGTATAATAAATTTAAACTTAAAGAATAATTCTTAGGTAAGCCACGTATGTTTACAGAAACCAAAAGGCTGTAATGAAATCTAACTAGCTTTATCTTTATACAGCTGGTTAAACTTCATTATGGCAAATATTTTACCGTAAAACCGCATCCAATGCGATTGAAGATCGTCCAATTTTATTAAGGTGCGTGGTCTTAAGTTGTTGATAATGTTTTTAGATTAATAATAGTATACCTATTTATCTTAAACATCATGAAATTTAGGTCTTTTTGATGGTCCCCATCCGAATTGGATGCAAATTACTGTAGACTATGGCTTTGTTGTACACCACTCGAAATATTTTATAATCAGATTTTTTAATTTACCTACCTATACAATAGGTAGGTAAATTAAAAATACAATCAGCAAAATATATACTTAAACACAGTCAACAAGTAATACAATCAGCAACACAGACAACAAGTAATACAATCAGCAAAATATATACTTAAACACAGTTGCAGATTGTCCTTATAAAAAAGGCACTATCCAGCCCACTAGAACTGTTAAAATAACTACAGGCCCAATAGTAACGCGGACGTAGGTATATTTACTGTTTATGAATCACACATTATAGCAAAATTTCATAATATGACGATGACTGACGTCATCAGTCTTGGAGACTGATAAATCTCAATAAGGTTACTCACCTCGTTGCGGGGGATTGATTAAATCACATTTGGGTTATGCATGAGTAGTAAATTAGCAAATTCTCAACATACTTCTAGCATTATAGATTTGTTTATGACTGTACAAATGAGTAGATTATGTGCTAATACTATGTAATAATCGTAAATGCTATGGTAGAACTCGGAGTTGACGAATCATTTGGTTATCAATAAAATATGAATTGGATAGTATAAGTAGATTAGTAATTTGGTAGGCATTAAAGGATATTGAGCTTAAGTAATAAATTAAAAACCGGCCAAGTGCGAGTCGGACTCGCGCACGAAGGGTTCCGTTTCAGTTACAAGTGCGTACCTATTTTTGATATCAAGAATAAATAAAAAAGCGTATGTTTATGAAATGAAATGTTATTTAATATTTTTATATTCGAGTTGATTGAATGAAAGATAAATTGCGGTTTACGATTTTTGACGTATTAAAAAAAAACTACTTACAAGATCTCGTTCAAACCAATTTTCGGTGGAAGTTTACATGGTAATGTACATCATATATTTTTTTTAGATTTATCATTCTCTTATTTTAGAAGTTACAAGGGGGGGGGACACACATTTTACCACTTTGGAAGTGTCTCTTGCGCAAACTATTCAGTTTAGAAAAAAATTACATTAGAAACCTCAACATCATTTTTGAAGACTATTTTTGTGTGAAAATCTTAATGCGGTTCACAACATACATCTACTTGCCAAGTTTCAACATTAAAGTTCTTATAGTTTCGGAAAAAAGTGGCTGTGACATACGGACGGACAGACAGACAGACAGACAGACAGATAGACAGACAGACAGACAGACAGACATGACGAATCTATAAGGGTTCCGTTTTTTGCCATTTGGCTACGGAACCCTAAAAATGACGAGTTGAAAAGGATACCTGTATTAAAATACTTTCCAATTAATTATATTGTTATATTAATAACTAGCGTGTTAAGTTATTATCCTTACGCCGCACATATTTTGTATGTGCCGATTGAAAACATGAATTAAAAATTAAATTAAATAAAGTAAAGTTTCTTACAGTTAAAAAATAAATATGTACTAGCTAACTCCAAAGTTACCATTTCTCTAAAAATAATAATTAAAATTTTCTTCTTTCTTCTCTCAAATTCACTTTTATTATGTTTCTGTAGGTTAATGTAAAAAATAAATTACCAGTGTGTGTGGTTTCTAGCTTAGAATAGACCATATCTTCCTATGAGTGTTGTCAGAGGCAACTAAGGGACATACAACTGGAGGATAGGCAGCAGCATCTATTAGCTCAAAGATACTACCAGCTTTCCAATCCACCTGTCAAGTCTGGTGATTACGGCAATATCCCTGGCTTGCCAAGGTCTGTTAAAGAGGAGGCCATAAAAAATATAAACTTACATCAAAATTATAGAACATATATCACAATATTTATGACGCAAGTAACTGAAAGCTATTCACGCCCAGTAATTCCCATTTACCTGATAATTAAAAAAGCAAATATTGTATTTCCCCGGCTATAGTGGAGGAAGGATAGTATTGAGTAATAATCATAACTTCCGTACCGTCATCTACTGTAAGTAGACGTCATCGGCTAAGCGCCGCCCGCCCACTGAAATGATGAATCAGTTAATGACCATGGTGACTATATCATATACAGCGGTTCACTAGACCAAAGAAGGTCATGTTGAAGCGACTAAGTAAATAAATGTTGCAAAATTCACACGGGTTCATTCATCATCAATAGATGGTGACTTAAAGAATGTAAGCACCAAAACTCAATTTTACAAGAGATGCATGATTCTGAACATACTTTTACAGAAGGCAAGATCTCATCATCAGCAGGTATAACGGCATAAAAAATAAAGAACATAAGCCTATTTCATGCAGGGTCTTTCCATAGTATCCATACTTGGTAGGTGGGGTATTGACCGCAATATTATATTGTAACACACCGAAAAATGCTGCTGCAAGTTCCATGATCTTTAAAAATGTTGATAATCTTGAAATATGTTTCATTTTTTTTTCGGACGGTCGTATAGTCCCTCGGCTTTTGCATAAAGGCGAGCAGAGCTCCAGCCTAGATAAATATACAAACTAAGCAACCTGCGCAAGAGGGAGTCTCCTGTGGGACTTGGGCCTCGGCTCAGGGCGGTCGCTGACGGGGAGATTGAGGGATTATGGCTTTTAGTTTAGGGGAGTTTTGTGCAACTGTCGCTTTACTTTACAGTTCGCGGGCCTCTCGGACTTCGAGTCTACGAGGGCATCGGAAGGTTCTTAGCAAACTAAGAGTCGTGAGGGGAAATATTTTTCAATCAGATGGCCTTTTTAGGTCCTTTTAACCAGTTCTAGACAGGCCATGAGGCGAATGAGTTAATAGATAGCGTGGTTACTATGGCAAATAGTCACCGCTAGGCAGGTGGGTCGGTGAACTCAGACTGAAAAACACAGCTACCTGGTTGCTTGTAAAAATATGATGGTAAAACTATTGGGATTAACAAGGACTTTTAGCTTAACGTGGTTTCGGAAGAACCGAGTGTAGGTTATTCGACAACTATCCAGAACCTCAACAAAATGTTTAATTTAACGCAAAGATTTCTTGTTGAATCTAACTCAGGCTTACAACGAGTCCCATGAGTCAAAAAAATATCAGTACATTTTTTAATCTGGTTTAAATTTTCATACGTAAATATAAGTTTTTAGGATCACTAACTTTCACATTCCAAAGTTAAAACAGAAACAAGAAAACGTGTCATGTTAGATAGAAGTACAATACATTTCCGCAACGGCTTTCCTTAAACTCAAAGTCTTACTTTACAATTGTTGTTTAAATTATGACTACGTTTTGACAATAGCATAATTATTTTACTTACTTACTTCTCCCTCACATGGCAATTTCTTACGTAATTGTCGCCAGTATAACGCTTACCAAGTCAGTTTTATGTAAACAAATTGGTCAGTAAGGAAGACGAACGTGAGAACATTGTGATTTAAGTATCCATACAGTATTCGATAATTTCAAAGTATACGGCAAGGTATCTTTTAACGGAGAGTCGGAGGGTCACTGTATGAAGTTGTATAGACATTCTCATATTCATAGTGGCTCTACAAAATATTTGCAAGTTTTCTTATGTTAAGCCAAAATATTATGCAATAGTTTATTTTACTCTGTCTCTCTTTCTCGTTTCTTGTCTTGTAAATCAAAATATATGCAAAAAAACTTATAGAAACTTAGGTACGTACTACGTACGGTTCGAGGGTTTACTAATATTAAAGCTGTCGAAGTATTATACAATGCAATAGTAAGAAGTCTACTAGAACACAATGCAGTCATTTGGTCTCCACATCGATTATGTGTCCCCGATCGATACGTATGGCGACGGCGGCAGCCGCCGCTGCTGCAGGTACCGCGAGCGCGAACCAACCTACTTCAAAAAGCTTCACTGACGCGTGCTCTCCGAATTCTCAACCTGATTTCTTTGACAAAACACATCTTCCAGTGAATTCACAATGACGGCTACTAGAATTATATGCTATGAAATATAATAGAAGTAAACAATTTGAAACAAATTTAACAAATGTCGACACTACTGCATTGGGATACGATCCTGTAAAAGTAGCTGTAAGTTTGGATATAAAATAAATAAATAAATAAAACATGGCATTCGTGGTTTATATGATATCATATAAACCACGAATGCCATGTTTTATTGATGAGATGCTAGATCATATCACAATATTGTGATATGATCTAGCATCTACCACTTTCTCATATCTTCATCAGCCCGTACAACGTCCAATGCTGAACATGGGCCTCCTCCCGAGGGAGGGGTTTTGCCATAGTCACCACGCTTGGCAGGCGGGTTGATGACCGCAGTATTATGTGGTAACATACAAGGAAACGCTGCTGCCCATTCCCTTTCCCATAATATATATCGTTTTGCAAACACTATTTTCATTTCTTGTTTTTATATTTTCATACATATTGATATTGAAATTAACATGATCAATAATAAAGACATGATTGATTCATTTGATCAAATAAAACCAGTACGAAGAAAAATTTCCGTGAAAAGTATGTGTACACTAATGGCATTGCATTCATCATCATCATCATCATCATCAGCCCGTATAACGTCCACTGCTGAACATGGGCCTCCTCCCGAGAGGGAGGGTATTTGCCATAGTCACCACGCTTGGCAGGCGGGTTGGTGACCGCAGTATTATGTTGTACCACACAAGGAAACGCTGCTGCCCGTTCCTTGACATACGATTATTATAGATGATGTTATTACAATCGGGACCAACGGCTTAACGTACTTTCCGAGGCACGGAGGGTAGTCCCTCAACCAACCAGACCCAGAGATTTTCTGTCCGGTGTGGGGATCGAACCCACGACCTCCGAGATTCAAGGCGAGCCAAATACCGCTACGCTACAGAGGTTATCATTGCATTGGTAAATAGTAATTAAACTAATTTAAGTATGTTAATACTTAAATGAGTTTTACTACTTAACTTAGTTAGGTAATACGTAACTCATGAAATCAATTTGATTTTGATCAAATTGACTGCACCGGTGGCTCAGTGGTTATGATAGTTGCCTCTGAGACCTGGTGTTCTGGGTTCGATTCCCACCCGGGACAATTGTTTGTGTGAACCACAAATAGTTGTTCTGAGTCTGGGTGTTCTTTGTGTCCGTTATATGAATGTTTGTAAAGTCCCCCGCGACAAAGGATTTACTTCACTAGTGCGCGAGTTGTCTTTTAAAAAAAAAACAAAAAAAAACTAAACTAAATTATTGTACGTTATCATTTATCAGTATTTAAAAAACATTAAAAATATTACAAAAATATTTCGAAGGGGCTTAAACCTAATTTATAGTAGACATTCGTACTGTAATGTGAAAACTATAACTGAAGATTAGAGTTATATTCTATCAATATAGTATTAAATTATAACTGTTAAGTATTAACGACACGCCTCTAAACAGCGTTAAATGAGGGGTAATAGAGCTGGATAATAGACCTTAAACATGTCTGCGAGCTGTAAACTCTGTATACAGTCTACAAAGTGTGAGTTGGCGAGTTGGCTTAGACCAGTTACTTGGTAAGTAGAAATACGTCGAGAGAGAAAAAAAAAACGATAAAGGGAAAATATAACTGACGTTAAAAACGTGTTTTTCTTTACCGTAATATTGCACGGACACAATATGGCACAAGAATAAATATGCTCAATTTAAATATTATGTTTAGGAAGATCATATTTACCAATTGACATATCTATTTATATGTAAAGAAAAAACAGAGTAACATTATTATGACCAAAAGAAGGACGGAGAAAAAATGTATATCATAATATTATAATGTTAGGTATCTCGACAACTCCACCTGATGTCGTGCATTAACAATTCCCGGTGCCCCCATTAAGTACGCTTGTAGGAGTTGGTAGCCCTCTCCACGTGGTATGATTAGCATACCATCGCCATGGAGAGGGGAGTTCAACATATCCTGCTGCTGCGGCGCGGCGGTAGACATGCCTAATGCATTTCCCCCCGGGAAAAAAAGCTACCTCAACAACTGTTTAATATATTACACAATTTTTGCCCGACATGGAAATGTATAAGGATAATAAAAATATAATGTCAAACAAAATAATAACCCAAATTACATTCCAGAAGATTACAGAAGAAAACATATGCTATGAAATATCAATGAGGAGCATCGCATCGGTTTTCCAAAACTTAACTAACTTACTAAAGCTTCCATTTCTGAATGATTTGAATCCTTAAGAAAGTATATCGTACCTGAAGTTGATCGAATTGTCGCCAATATACAGCTGTCACACGTTTAGTGGCCTCCAGCCCACACTGTGTGGCTGTCCTAACTTTCTTACAACACCAGAGAAACTTTGTCACCCTATTATTTTTGAATGAGTCCGACTCATGCTATTACCTACCTACTCGCCTTACGTAAGAAGTATTATAAGAATATATATTAAACTCTCCTACGGGTCCTACAGCAATAATAGATATGACAAAAGTATACATAACTTCTAAATAAAAGCAATATGTGAAATTCATTTAACTTTAGATATGGACAACACAAAAATATGGTAACACAAAAAGGGACATTGTACCTATTAATGGAACATTAAGCCAAGGATACACTAGGGGACAAAGGGTGTACTACGCCAAATCGAATGCCAAATAATCGAATATCAATTGATCGACCACTATAAATCGAACGACTAAATAATCGAACGTTCATAACATCGAATGGTTATTATATCGAACATCCAATACATCGCACACTCATTACATCGAGTGTTCAGAATATCGAATGTTTGGTTGATCGAGTGATCAAAATATCGAATGTTTGTTTGATCGAGCGTTCAACGCATCGCATATTCATTCTATCCAAAGATCAATTCAAATATTTTTTAAGAATACAAAAAAAAACTAAATTTTAATTGCATTGAAAAAGCAAACGCAAGATTGGGAAGACCTTCTTCACAAAAAAGAGGCAAAGAGATGTTAATGCAATTAAAATTTAGTTTTTTTTTGATTCTTAAAAAATATTTGTATTGATCTTTGGATAGAATGAATATGCGATGCGTTGAACGCTCGATCAAACAAACATTCGATATTTTGATCACTCGATCAAACATACATTCGATATTTTGATCACTCGATGTATTGAGTGTGCGATGTTTTGAATGTTCGATTTAATAACCATTCGATGTTATGAACGTTCGAGTATTTAATCGTTCGATTTATAATGGTCGATCTATTGATATTCGATTATTTGGCATTCGATTTGGCGTAGTACACCCGGGGACAAATGTCGTGCGACACGTGTCGCCAGCGACGTTGGGTGAAGTAACACGACATTGTCGGACTTTGGTCGACATGTCTGGCAACATCGCACGACACGTGTCGCCAACTACATCGAATGAAGTAGCGCGACGTTGCCGGACTTCGCTCGACATGTCTGGCAACATCGCACCGCAGCCAACAACACTACCTCGGTGGGTGTAATGATATCGATTGCCTTGTAAAACAAAACTTCGTGATGTCGCCAGATATGTCCGTCGAAGCTTCGCGAAGTTGCACGACTTCGCCTGACGTCGCTACGGACATAAGTCGCGCGATGTCGCCAGATATGTCAGGCGAAATCGGCTGGCTTCGCTTGACATGTCGCCGATACATGTCGTGGCACATTTGTCTCCTAGTGTATCCTTGGCTATGTTTAGGCAAGAGCAAACTGCGATAATTTATTTAAATAAACGTAAGCCATGATATATCGTTATAATATAGCTAAGTGCATTGGTCCCATACTATTTTTAATAAATAAAAAATAAAAAACATTTTTATTTACGTAAACCAATTCAGGCACTTGCAAATAGTCAAACATTAATTAGAAAAATTTATTCATTATATTTGTTATTTATTTATATCTATAAAATTAATTATTTTTATATTATCATATATTTATATGTTATTATTATAATTTATTTATTTATATTGTTCTTAGCGACGCAAAATGCTTGTTCTGTCTATTTATGTCAAAACAATTGTCATTATTTGGGTGGACCATGAGCATATAACAACGGACGCACTTTAATGCTACCACCGGATCCAATCCGCCCCAACTGAGAAGATCCGGCGAAACAAACTCAGTGGGTTACTTTACTACCGGTTTCAACACGGCCCACATGAGACGGTCCGGCGAAACAATTATTATCATTTATTTTTAGTAGGCATACACATTTATTGCCCAAATGGTTGTCTTGTTATAATTTATTTTAGTTTTACTCAATAAGATTAATTGATATTGAGACAGAACTAGCGGTATTTTTAATTAAAGTACACAATAAGTATATACAAAATATGTGGTCAATAACGCTCACAGGTAGGCACTTGAATATGGTACGGAATCCATCGTGCACGAATCCGACTCGCACTTGGCCGGCTTTTTAAGTAAATTAAATTTAATATTTAAATTACTATATGATACCAAGGTATCTTAACATTTTTACGCCGTGATTAGATGTCGTTTTCATTTATTTTAGTAAAATATTTATTTATTAAAAAACCGTATACAGCCTACTTAGCCTTACCAGTGAAAGTCAATTATTCTATCCAAAACAGTATCTAGCAACATTCAGGAAATAAAAAAGGACTTTTTACACTTATAATAAGTGCAGTATTAACGAGCATTTGGATTTAGTATAGGAAGCATTTCAAGTGAATTAAACATTTAAAAAGCTTAAACCACAATTTGAAAAGAAATATATAGACCATAGAGCAAACTGAGACGCCCGGGAAAAGAAAATAAGAAAAAATAAAATAAGAGAGAATTGTCCGTCCCGACCGCGTGTATTTTTTAACAGTTTTAGTTATTTAAATTTTTACTACTGGCAATAAACCTATTACATTCAGTCCACTATTTCATTCCACCTGAGCCTTAATGCAGATAAACATGTTGGTGTTTCCAATTTTAGTAGGCACTTTATTTTTAAATTAATAAAAAAAGTTTTTACTCACGTAAACCTATTACAGGTATTATAAATACCTAGTCAAAACATATTCGGCTTATTAATATAGTATACTAGCGGCCCGCCCCGGCTTCGCACGGGTGGACTTTTATACCCTACCCCTGCCCTACCCTACCCTACCCCTGCCCTACCCTACCCCTACCCTAACCCTACCCTACTCCTACCCTACCCCTACCCTACCCTACCCCTACCCCTACCCTACCCCTACCCTACACCTACCCTACCCTACTTCTACCCTACCCTACCCTACCCCTACCCTACCCCTACCATACCCCTACCCCTACCCTACCCTACCCCTACCCTACCCCTACCCTACCCTACCCTACCCTACCCTACCCTACCCCTACCCAAAAGTATCCTATGTCCTTCTCCCAGTTCTTAGCTTCCTCCCTACCAATTTTCAGCCAAATCGGTTCAGCCGTTCTTGAGTTATAAATAGTGGAACTAACACGACTTTCTTTTGTTTTTAAAATGTATTCTGCTATTCGGGACGGAAACAAATCCAACAAATCAAAAACCATGGCAATCGGTCCAGCCGTTCTCGAGTTATAAGTGTTGTAACAAACACGACTTTCTTTTATATATATAGATTAATTTATGGGATTATTTAGTTACTATTTTACAGCTAATTACATAATGTCAGTACGAAAAAAAAACTTAACGACACTTAACACTTTTTATTGGAAACAAGAACTTATTTCGACAATATCTACAAGCAGACACATCAATTTCATTTAGATGTCATGTTATTGAAATTCATTTCACCATAATTTCATACAATCATACATTTTCTGGAGATCACTATCGCTCAATGTAGTGACCAACCACTATTTGTGGCCGCAAAATATTGATGTACGCGCATGTTCTAGACGGGATTTCGTAAATGTCATGAAATGCAATAGGGCTGATATCGGGTGTGTTACTCGCCGTAGAATTTACAGCCGATTTGAACCCGTAAACTTTGTTGACATTTACAGCAATATAAGACCAGTTTAGATCAGCGTGGTCATTGTGGATGTATCTAAGGTCGTAAAAGTAGATGCAAGGCTTTTTTTCATTTTTGCATCATTTATTTTGGATGGACATAACATGTAGCTGGGCACGAGGTTTTTGATACTTTTTTACCGGGCGTAAAGGCGAGCACAGTTCCAACCTTATCATTATTTTATTTTACTTGATTTTGTATTGCATTATTTATGAACTTGTTTACTTAATACCGCTAATGTCAATGTTCTGTCTTTTAAAAAGTAATGATACAGTTTTCATGTTGTTATTTTAATGTGTTCTTTATACAAAAGTTTATACAAAAATCATTATCAGTAAATATAACTCTATTTTCTGATATTTACTTAGCACAGCAGGCAAGCATTGCCAATCAAAGAGGCAATGTTGCCAGCATTCTGGGTCCGTTGCCAAGTAGCAAGTAGTAAAATTTAAAATACGTTGTATATTATGAGTCAGTTTTAATTTGAAATTGCTACTACCACTTATCAATATATATTATGAAATATCACGGTTAAGAACTCTAGCTAGAACGTACGTAATAGATTATTAGAAATATAGAATGATGTAGACTAGCATCAAAGGAGAAATCCAGAATGTTGACACCAGCAAGACAAATTTTATTACACTTGGTATTGTTTATTACAATCAGGAGAAATTATTGGGGCGCCATCAGTATGGCACTATAGGGTCATGTCTGTTTCATGTCTATAGGGTCACAACTTTTGGCGAATGAAATCATAAATATAACCTGCCTAGATACTACTTATGACTAAACTTAATATTATATTTGTAAATAGTTAAGCATCGATGAAATAAAAGTGAGGGAATGAAAGAAGAACATTTCAAAAATAATGGCCTGGAAAAGTGGGGATGTAAAGATTATATTAAGCAATTCATTTTTCATTTTATTTTTACTTTCTATATTAAAGTGTATATTAAATATAAGAATATCTTAGCCTCAGCTTATGGTGATATAAATAATTCATATTATTTTAATAAAGTATTATGTTCAATATCAAATATCACTAATTAGTCATCGTTTAATTTATGTAGAACAAAATCTTGCGCAAGAAGCAGGTGACATGTATAACGGGACATGTGTAGATATCATCCACTCGTACATTTTCGTTTGATGAATCATAAGGTGGCTACCATCAGATTTGTATAAGAATGTACTTATGAAATTATAACTAATAATTGTTGTAAACCTACAACTCTTAGGCATTAATAAATAATAATACCTATCTGTCAATTTGTGAAGAATTCTGTCAAACCGCATCTTCAAATTCATTTCAATAGCCCGTTTTCATCCACGGCTGAACATGGGTCTTTGAGGGATATTGCCGTCATCAGCACGTTTGCCTGGTGGCTTGGTGATCGCAGTAATTAACTTTGAGTTGATAGATGCTGCTGCCCATCAATTAGGTGTATCCTTTAATCGTCTCTAACTTCCATGTTAAGATTTGGTACAGCTTAAAGCCTACAGTGCAAAGTATTGCAGTTTATACTTTATGTGTTATATAAAATATCACAGCACCAAATAGTGGAGCATAATCAGCAACTTAACGCGTGCAAAACTGAAGAGAAACGTTTACGCATTGTATACCTAATCTATTTATTTTATCCTAACGAGCCTTGTAAAATTTATATCTCTTCAAACCCAAACTATCGGCTAACAAAGTTACTACACACATTTCTCGCTGAAGTACCATTTATTTTCATTGCTGCTATGCTATTGTGTTCAGTTTAAGTAACACGGTGAATGGTGACTGTCAGTTATTGAATGAAGGGAAGCTCCGGCGGATTCGATTTGTAGAAATGAATGGACTATAACTTGGGGCTTTGGTAAGTGTACAAGTGGGATTGAAGGGAGTTGTGGTAAAATAAAGTGTGCTTCCGTTAGTTATTGTATGGAATTATAGGGTAGGAGATATTTGTTCGTTATTACAAAATAACTGGCTCTATTAACGAAGTAAAAGAAGAAGGACTATAATAACTTTGTAGTGCTGTCGGCTAATAGTTTTTATTAAGTGTTAGTGATAAGGTGAATGGTGACTGTCGGTTATTAATAATAATAAATACTTTTATGAAAAAAGAACATAATTAGGGGAGGGTGTAATAACACCAGGTTATAGATTAACAATTGGGTTTGTTACCTCAGAAGTCACAATTTAAATTATTATTGATTAGATATAAGGTTTGCACAAAGAATATTATGTATCATCACCACTTTAAGAAAAAAAATACCGCCTATTATATCTAAGATGCAGGTTTGAATCCTGCCGGTGGTTTAGAGTAAATAGAGAATATAAGCAGAGCAACCCCATGCCTCTTCTTAAAAAACAATTACAAAGTTTATACAAGAAAATCGTCAATAAAGGTTTTGACAACTCTATCAAGATCCGCATTTAAAAGCTCGTAAACGACAGCTCTCGTGGATGGACGACGGCGCTACCGACACACGCCCACTATAGATACAAGTACGTTCTTACTGTACCTTACTGCAACACTGTTACTAGAAGGCACTCCTTTTTTATTTGTTCTACTCTTAAAATATTCATCATATCGACCTGTTATCGTATTATGCTGAACATGGCCCCCCCATCGATTTTCAACGAGAACAATTGCTTAAAGGCTTAAAAAAGAACGATTATTGTAATTTTGTAAACTCATATAAAAATAGTATATCGGTTACCGCACTTCTGACATATGACGACAAGCGAAATTGATTGGTTTGTAGGTTCGCGTTGCTATCCCGTATCAATGCAGCCGTGACCTCATAGGGATACATACAAAAGCAATGATTTTAATGTATTTACTAAAAAAACGTATATAAAAGTTAAATGTGATCTGAATATTTTATGGGAATACCAGACTTTTCTATTTCGCTTATCTTCTTATACAGTAGGTATGAATAGATACTATGATAACCAGACATCTTCTTGTATGCAATATACATATTTGCAATATATTTACTTAGTACACATTCTAGTTTACACATACTTATAACATTACTCGAATGCCACAGTACAATCGAAATGCATTGAATCTCAGGCCTTCCCCGCGCGATCCGTTATTATGATAGCAGATAAGAATTACTATGTACGTAATCTGTATCACATCATGGTAATAATGACGTCAGTACTGACGATCTAGTATGAATAGTGACGTGGATTTAAGTCCTTGAGATATGAATCATACATAACAATCCCAGTGGTCGCCTATGTTCTATATCCTGGATTATGTCCTGAATAAAACGCTTCAATTTCTTGGTAATAAAAAGGCGTGTTTTGATATTTTTCCAATGACTAGTAAATTTTGTAAGTACATGATTTAATATTTTCTATAGGTATACAAGCCAGCAGGCATTTAAAGCCTGTGTTTACGTCATGTTGATAATATGTTCGAAACATTTCTAGGGGTTTCATGTTTTCCACAAATAATGTGGACGGTGAGTAGGTATCACTACATAGTACAAAACACTGTCTGTACTTATGTATGCATAGATCTTTAAAACTACGCATCGGATTTTGATGTAATTTTTTTATATGTAGAGTGAATCCAGAGGAAGGTATAATACATCAGCATTGCACCCGTGCGAAGCCGGGGCAGGTCGCTAGTCCATTATAAACCCTTCTCCCGTACCCAAAAATACCATTTTGTTTATATCCATTTAAGATTACCAGTCATCAGAATGAGGGGAATTAGTCAACATCCACCAAATATAATCAATGTATATGATACGGGCAACGTGATTAACTGGGCATTATTAATAAGGACCGGCCATTATTAATAATGCCCAAGAGCGACGGGAAAAGTGATTAATTTATCACTTTGACCGGCCATTATTAATAATGCCCGACGGCCCGTGGTCCATGTAATAAGTCAGTGTTTGAGGTAACTTCAATTCATCACTTGGACCGGGCAGTACGAGAATAATTCCATACTTGTAGCCGGGCCATGTGATAAATTAGTTTAGGTTTAGGTTATTTTTTTTACCACCTAAAAAAAAAATTGTGTAAGTTTAATTTCATTTAATAAAACAAAAACACTACATTTCACCTATTTTATTACTTTGCCCAAGTAAACAGTGATTAATCATGCTGTTTTAATCATATTGCCCAATTGAGTCGGGCATTATTAATACAGACCGGTCTGTATTAATAATGCCCGGACTTATCGAATTGCCCGTAACATATATATGTCTAAACGTGTCTTTAAATAAAATTAAATCTAATAGAAGTTCTTTAATATAGCAACAATACCTATACAGGGTGTCCCAAAAGGTTAAGTAGCTGGGAAAGGGGGTGACAGGGTGGACACAATGGTCACTAGAAAAATAAAAATAAAATCCGCACTGGGTATTTAAAAAAAATGGCATTTTTTTAAAAACTTAAAATTTTACACCTTGTTATTTTTGATGTTGATGTTGATGACCTTGTTGTTATTGAAGATTACATAACAGCATTTTTTTTAAATACAGACATATTTGTAGACCGTACAGTTAGCACAAGGTGTAAAATTTTTAGTCTTTTAAAAAATGCCATTTATTTTTTTAAACACCCAGAGGGAATTTTTTATATTTTTCTGGTGACCCTTGTGACCATCCCTATCACCCCCCTTCCCAGCTACGTAATCTTTTGGGACACCCTGTATACTAACAGAAAGTAATTAGTAGCGAATTGATACTTAGATTTTATAAAAGTCTTTATCGATTTTTTTCACACGAGTAATAATTAATACTATAAATGAATATAAACTTTCTCTCTTTAATTAATCCGGCAATCCTACTTGTTGGTTCCGGGTGACAATGCAATACCTACTAACCCGTAATCGTTGCAAACGATATCTGCGAGGTAGGTATGTCCTATCTCTCGTATCTTTTGCGTCCCCCCCCCTGGCCCGCCGTGTCCAGGACTGGAGTGTCCTCGAGGATGTGGAGACTTTGTCCGATCATCGATATATCGGTTTCGGACTCTCCACATCCTCCGCGGTTCTGACCGCCCGCCCTGCGCCGCCTCCCAGGAGCGAGGGTCGGCGATGGGCGCTGGGGCAGCTCGACCAGGAGCTGCTGAAGGAAGCAGCCCTGGTCCAGGCGTGGGTCGCGGGGCCTTGTAGTTCCGATTCCGACGTGAACGCTGTCGCGGGGGGACTCGATGGGGCCATGGTAAGCGTCTGCGACGCATCCATGCCCCGGGTCCGCCCGTGTCCACCGAAGCGACGGGTGTACTGGTGGAGCGCCGCCATTGCGCAGCTGCGTGCGCAGTGCACTGCGGTGCGGCGCGTGTACACCCGGTCGAACCGTCGGAGACCTCGGGACGAGGCTCGTGTTGCCGCGGCCTACGCCGACTACAGGGAGAGTCGGCGTCAGCTGAGTGTGGCTATAGCACAGGCGAAAGACGATGGCTGGGCGAGTACGCTGGAGGCCCTCGATAGAGATCCGTGGGGACGACCCTATAAAGGGGTACGTAATAAACTACGCCCCTGGGCTCCCCCGGTGACGGAGAGCCTACAGCCAGGGCTCCTCCAATCAGTTGTAGAGGAGCTCTTCCCTAGTCAGGAGGAATATTCGCCGCCAGCTATGGCCATGCCAGCTGACACCGTGATGCCAACCGACGACGGCGACGATGAGGAAACTCCGCCGGATGTCACACCGGCGGAGTTGGGGGCGGCGGTGGCAAAAATGGCCATCAAAAATACAGCCCCCGGGCCGGACGGAGTGCCTGGACGCGTCTGGGCACTCGCCATGGAGGAACTGGAGCCCAGAGTGCTCGCCCTCTTCAATGCGTGCCTTCAGCAGGGTCGCTTTCCCGCAGCCTGGAAGCTCGGTCGCCTTGTCCTTCTCCGTAAGGACGGGCGACCGGCGGAGTCTCCATCGGCTTACCGCCCAATCGTTCTCTTGAACGAGTTGGGCAAGCTGATGGAGAGGGTGGTCGCGTCTCGCCTCACCACACATCTTGGTGAGGTTGGTCCCGACCTGTACGCGGACCAATACGGGTTCCGCCAGGGTCGGTCAACCATAGACGCGATCGCGAGGGTGCGAGAACTTTCGCAGGAGGCGACCAGCCGGGGAGAGGTGTTGTTAGCGGTGTCGTTGGACATCCGCAACGCATTCAACACCCTCCCCTGGGCGTGCATTGAGGAGGGCCTCAGGCACCATGGTGTGCCCGGGTACCTCCGGGCACTGGTGGGGCACTACCTCCAAAGCAGGGAGGTAGTGTACCCGACGTCCGGCGGCGAGACTGGCCGGAGGGCGGTCTCGCGCGGTGTTCCACAGGGGTCGGTATTGGGGCCGCTGCTGTGGAACATCGGGTTTGATTGGGCGCTGCGGATGCGCGGTCTCCGGGGGGTCAGCGTGATAGCGTACGCTGACGACACACTGGTGACCACCCGCGCGCCCGATCATCGGCGTGCGGCCATCTTGGCCACAGCAGCCGTGGCACAGATGGTCGCCCGTATTCGCTGTTTGGGACTGCAGGTGGCGCTCGGTAAAACCGAGGCCCTTACTTTTCATGGGCCTCGGCGAGCGCCGCCTTCAGGCGCCCACCTCATAGTGGGCGGCGAATATATTGCTGTCGGGGACAATATGCGATATCTAGGCATAGTCCTCGACAGCAGATGGAGCTTCGGGGCCCACTTTCAGCGGCTGGCCCCGAAGCTGGTGGCGGCGGCGGGTGCTCTTGGCCGGCTTTTGCCAAATCTCGGCAGACCCGGGAGCACCTGCCGCAAACTGTACGCCGGAGTGATCCGCTCCATGGCGCTCTACGGTGCCCCCATTTGGGTCGACGCCCTGAAGAGGCGAAACATGGCCCTGCTGCGACGTCCGCAGTGGGTCATGGCCATCAGGGCGTCCCGCGCCTACCGCACAATCGCGTTTGACGCGGCCTGCCTCCTTGCGGGGTCCCCTCCGTGGGACCTGGAGGCGGAGGTTTTAGCCGCCGCGTACCGGCGGAGGTGTGAGGGGGCGCGTTCTGGCCGCGACCCCTTCCCGGAGGGTGTTGCACGGTGGCGGACTGAGGTCCGTCGCGAAACCCTCCGGAAATGGCAGGAGCGGCTAGAGGCCGCGCCGCGGAGCGGATAACGAACGGTGGAGGTGATTCGGCCCCATCTAAAAAAGTGGGCCGGTCGCCGTCACGGCGACGTCACCTACCACGTTGCACAGGTAGTAACAGGCCATGGCTGCTTCGGCCACTACCTGTGCAACGTGGCGCAGAGAGAGCCGGACACTCGCTGTCACCACTGTGACTGTGCCGACGATACGGCACAGCACACGGTGGTGGAGTGTCCGGCGTGGGCCAACGAGCGGGAGGAGCTCGTTGGCGTGGTGGGAGACGACCTCTCGCTGCCGACCATCATTTCGAAGATGGTCCAAAGCGAGAGGTCGTGGGAGGCGGTTGCCTCCTTCTGTAGACAAGTAATGTCACAGAAGGAGGCCGCGGAGCGGGAGAGGGAAGTAGATCCCTCCGCCCACCCGCTTCGCAGACGGCGTGTTGGCCGTCGGCGGCGGGCTGAAACCCGCCGCCTACCACCCTAGGCTCGGCCTCGGGGAGTGGGGGACATGGGCCCCACTCCCTTCGAGGCTGACCCATGAGGAGGAGGGACGCCTCTACACTCCGGGCGTCCCTATAATTGGGCAAATGGGCCACTGTAAGTGTGGCCCAGGAGATCCCGCGGTACCATATTGGCCGTGGGTGCCGTCGGGGGGCCGGATTGCTCATGCGTACCCGGCCCCCACCAACGGCGGATCGAAGGAGTGTCCGGGAGGTTTTAGTGGTTGGTAGGGTCCTCTCCTCGTGGTATGAGTTTAGCATACCACGCTATGGAGAGGGCGAGTCCCACATATCCCACCGCCAGCGCGCGAATACGCTGCAGCGGCGGTGGGAATGCGTAAATGCATTTCCCCCCGAACAAAAAAAAAAAAAAAAAAAAAAAAAGGTATGTCCTATCTCTATAACGGTGTAATCAAAAAAATACGTTCCACTATAACAAGCGGGACCTGTTCCGAATTCCGGGTCAGGAAAAAACAGTACTTAGAATATTTTTCATAAGAATAATCTAAGTACTAGTACCCTTTGCCGGAAAATTGGGGCACTCAATACTCAATGTGTTTTTAGTTTACATTGAACTGAATTTATAATATACCACATATGAAATTCAGTTCAATGTGGGGCACAGCAAAGTAAAAGTAGGAATGAGGGATGTTTCATTCTTGTGCCTCGAAGCACACGTTACGTTGTCCACGATACACTTGTGCGCTTTAACATGCCCCGTGCATATTTCTAGTCTCCTTGGGTTTTTTCTGCCATTACTGAAATCGGTAGGCAACATAATCGTGCCACGGGATGAAGAATTTTAAACGCTGATTGGGAGCACTAATACGGCGTTTTCATTAAATCCGGTGCATAGTTTCACTTGCTACTTGTTATACAACAATACAGGTCTTGTACTCTTATTAATGATTTTAATGAAACATCAATAATTCAATTTTATCGATTATTGTCATACTTCACTTCCAATGAGGACGTATCTACTTGAAATTTAAGTGTATAATTAACATGTTTAATTCACTCTTATGACTACTGATTGAGTGCATATTTCTGTGCATACTCACATTTGTCAATTTTATGATTAACGCAATTGTTTAAATTATATTTGATAGTTTGTAACAACAATGATTCTTATAATAAAGCTAAACATAACCTGGCGGAACGACCTTGACAACTTCAAACACTTAATTTAAGTTTTTAATGACATCGCCCACTTGGTGCTGGCAGGAAGTAGATTATCTCTTCTTTGCTTTCTATCTATTAATTATTTTTCAGGTATTCTTTCATGAGTTTTTTCAGGCGTTAAGGATGACTACACAGCTCCTACGTTATATAACACAAGCTTCTCGTGCGAGGTATTTCCCGCTTATTTCCGTTCCCGTAGAAGCTTCATAACCTTTTACGGGAACGGGACAGCCTTGCTCGATAGCCTTTTTATAGCCTTGCTTGATACATGGACTAAATGATAATCTAAGTCTAACACTGAAAGATTTACTTAAATCTAGACTAGTAGTTCCTGAGATTAGCGCATTAAAGCAAAGAAAAAAAAATAACTTTATTGCATATCATTTTGGCTTAAATTAGATGTCGAGGAGTCTCCATTTAGGCATAGAAATGCCTGTAGTTGAAGGCTCCGCTCTTTCCCTTACATTATAAATATACAACTAGGCAAATGACAAACATGAAAAAAGTACAATAGATAAAATAAAAAGTAACAAAGGAAGAAAAATATAAAAATTAAAAACGATCAATTGTATATGTGCTTGAGTGTATTTAGGTGTATGTGTGTTTGTGTGTAAGATGGTGTGTGTGTGAGGGTGAGTGTGATGGTATGTCTGAGTATGTTTGTGGGAGAGAAGGAGGTTTTGTGTTTTATAATTAAGTCACACGTGTTAAAAGTAATTCTGTATCATTATACAACAATCAAACAAACTCTTCAGCTTTCTATATTAGTAAAGATGTTTGTGTACATCATAGGACGGGGAAGGACATGGGTATTACCAGTACAATCTCTTACCCAATTTGAACTTAAGCTATTTACTTACGCCAAGAAGATTATGAGAAATATATATTCCATTATGTTATATTTACTTATTTTTATATATTTATGACTACGACAAATCAAGGAAAAATGCTTAAACGGTCTGTTTTGCTATTTCCTCTGAACTACTTACCAATATGATAAATCAAGCTGTTTATTGTAAAATAGTAGTAGTATAGTATGTTAACTTTTTGTCATACAATACTAGCTGCAATTTTTTATAGATTACGCTACGTTAATCCAGCTTAACGATGCCTTTGCAAAATATTATTAAAATAGTGAAAAAGTCACACACAAACTTCCATATAAGCTTTCTAGTTATATTGTAATATTAGTGTGATACCTATATATTGTGAATATGATTTACAAGTAATAGTATGATTTCACAAATTATATTTCGCCATTACCCTCGACTCGTAACCGGGAGCATTGTTAGAGAAATAACTATCTAACCGTGGGTGCTAGGAATATGGTAAGGATAATAGCCCACTGTGTCGACGTGATGTGTCGCCGACGCGGCAGCCCACATTCGATGCTAATCTCTCGCCCCGCCGGTGCATTGTGCAAGCATCCGAACTTTGATGCTTTTCATAGTTACCTACGCTGCAAGTGCCGTGACCCGATTAATTGTTATAAATATTAGAGTAAAATAGGTAGTCTTATTCTTATATAAAACGAAAGTGTTATTTATCTTTATTAATAAAACAGTCCTGAATGACCGACTTACGGATCAATGCCACCGATCGTAGAGACAGGAAACTTGGAGAGTGGATTCTCTATATGACTTGAGCATGCTATAAGAAAGGCGTTAGAAAAAAATACTAATAAGTTGAAAAGCGATGGTACAGTTTATATGGAGAAATGGGAATCAATAACAACTAGTCAAAAACTATTCATTTGGCGGAGTGGATTTGTGGCTATAGTATGGGATTTCCGCCAGGATGCTCATACCACGCCCAATAGCTAACTCTAATTACATTTCCTATCATTATTTTTGTCATTATATAAAGAAGCGATACAATTTAGTCGCGTAGCTTATCTTAACATGACAATTCTGTTATTAGTATAGACCTTCCTAAGATATGAATACCTACATTCTATGCATTACTAAAAACTGTGTAAACGTTCAATACCTAGATGTTGTGATTTACAAATAGAAGCCGTGGCGGTTTTTGTTTTAAAACATGTAGTGTTATACCTTTTAACCAAATAATAAACACATTAAATTAAATAAAAAAACCGTTATAGAAAGACTATTTTCTTTATTAAAAAAACGTACCTATATAATTAAATACCAATATTATGCCTAAACACTTATTAATTAAAGTTTATAAAATTTAAGGTAAACCAATAAACTTGTAGATATTTTTGTTTATAAAAATGATTACGCCCAAAGTTTAATACTCAGCGTCAAGTCATTACAAGGCACAAAATATTATTTACATAGTCATTGTTGACATACCTATTACGGATCTTACATATTCGTTCGACCAACTAATTTATGTAACCTAACATAAGTGACCCGATTTAGTTTCTATGTAAAAAAACGATCGTTAATTTTCTTAGAAACACGAATGGCCCAGACAGTATGTTGGTTCCAGATTAATTTTGTTTCACACCTCGGAGGCGCATGCGTCAAAGAACCTGCGCTGACGCAAGTTGTTGCCCAAGTGTGCGCAGACGCCAATACACACCAAATATTTGACAGATAGACACGGGGGCTGAATACTGAGAAACACAACAAATAGACCCTTTTTTGCCAACTTTTGTGCCAATATTTGTGTTAAAATCTTTCGTAGAGCAATGTTTGAAAGACGAAGACCTGAAGACGCTACTCGACGTGATCGATTCATAAGACTTGCTAATCTTTTACGTAAATAACGAAAGCTTTAAAGTTGTTTGACAAACAATGTACCGTTTTATCGAAAGAGAATGGTTAATTGATGCTTGCAAAAGTTGGTCAATATTCGTGGGAATTTGTAAATAGGAACTACAAATGTGTGTACTAGGGATGGCATGCACATCTTCTTTTCTGTTATTTTATCTTTTATAAACTTGAATGGATTCTGTGCAATATTTTCTATAATTTACAAAGTATATACTTTAGAATAACAAGTGTTAGTTGCGCAGTAAATTATTACAAATGATACTTTTTGTCAAAGTTATTTTATTTAAATATTTTTTCTCAAATACAGTCAATTTGTGGTTTGAGGCTGATTTTTAAATAGTTTATGTAGAATGTTAAACGTTTGCGGAACTAATTATATAAATGATTTACAATTAATACCTTAGAGCATGTTTGCGCATAAACGAACTGTTTTAATGTCAGTGTCGGGTATGTGGTTAAATTAACATTTAAGCCTTTGGAATTGAATTTTAATACCTTTTTAAGGGGTATTTTGCTAGCGAGGCTTTGTTGGATTTCCATTTAATGAAGCTTCTTTTTAGTGTGTGTTAAAAACTAGAGATGGGTTGGATTAGTTAAAAATGATACCTAATCCACCTAATCCTAGTATTTTAAAATACCTGTTCCATTTACCTGATCCTAATATTTATTCAATATAGCTGGCCTGTTACCAATATTATGTAGGTATCGTATGTGGATTAAGTAGGAAATATTCAGCATGAACGTTCCTGTTATGTAATCGGGAAGTTGGCATATGAAAAGTTTATAATATGTTTTCACTCGTACTAATCATAAATTATGGTTGAAATTGGAGTACTTTCGAAATTAAATTTATAACAATTAATATTCTAGGTAGATTTTTATTAATTATTCCATTCATGGTAGAATTGAGAATTAGTCGAATAGAATATTGTAATTCACTTTTATTTTACTAACTTTGATATCGATACTAAATTAGATATATGTCATATTAGTTACGCCTCTAGCAATGTCAGAGTATTAAAAAATAAAAAGGAATGTAAATTGTACTCTATGTAACGAATATTTTGTACCATACCTAATCCTCGACGCTTTTGATTAGGTACGGATTCGGATCGAAAAATACCTAATACACTAACCTATTCTAATATTTATGCCTCACGTCTATTAAAAACTACATATTCTCTGTAAAGGTTGAACTAAACTTTTTATAGACATTAGACAATACTTTTTTTTTTCGATACATAATTGCACCAACATTTTACTAAAACCTATATATTGTTATTTTTAAGACTTCATCAACATCATCAATAGCCCGATTACGTCCACTGCTAAACATGGGCCTCCTTTTAACAGACCTTGGCAAGCCAGGATCGTTGAGGGATATTGCCATAATCACCACGCTTGGCAGACGGATTGGTGATCGCAGTAAGATGTAAACCTTGAGCTAATAGATGCTGCTGCCCATCCATCAGCCATATGTCCCTTAGTCACCTTTTACGACTCCCATGGGAGGACATGGGGTGGTCTATTCTAAGCCGAAAACCACACGGCATTTTAAGACTTATGGTACCTATTCAATTTTACCATGGATTAAAATATATGATGTAAAACATTAAGACTACTTTTGCAAACCTATGCAAGAAAATGATCACATGAATCAATTTAATTTTTATGTACTACTAGCGGCCCGCCCCGGCTTCGCACGGGTGGAATTTTATACCCTACCCCTGCCCTACCCTACCCCTACCCTACCCCTACCCTACCCCTACCCTACCCCTACCCTACCCCTACCCTACCCCTACCCTACCCCTACCCTACCCCTACCCTACCCCTACCCTACCCCTACCCTACCCCTACCCTACCCCTACCCTACCCCTACCCTACCCCTACCCTACCCCTACCCTACCCCTACCCTACCCCTACCCTACCCCTACCCTACCCCTACCCTACCCCTACCCTACCCCTACCCTACCCCTACCCTACCCCTACCCTACCCCTACCCTACCCCTACCCTACCCCTACCCTACCCCTACCCTACCCCTTACCCTACCCCTACCCTACCCCTACCCTACCCCTACCCTACCCCTACCCTACCCCTACCCTACCCCTACCCTACCCCTACCCTACCCTACCCTACCCCTACCCTACCCCTACCCTACCCCTACCCTACCCCTACCCTACCCCTACCCTACCCCTACCCTACCCCTACCCTACCCCTACCCTACCCCTACCCTACCCCTACCCTACCCCTACCCTACCTACCCTACCCTACCCCTACCCTACCCCTACCCTACCCCTACCCTACCCCTACCCTACCCCTACCCTACCCCTACCCTACCCCTACCCTACCCCTACCCTACCCCTACCCTACCCCTACCCTACCCCTACCCTACCCCTACCCTACCCCTACCCTACCCCTACCCCTACCCTACCCCTACCCTACCCCTACCCTACCCCTACCCTACCCCTACCCTACCCCTACCCTACCCCTACCCTACCCCTACCCTACCCCTACCCTACCCCTACCCTACCCCTACCCTACCCCTACCCTACCCCTACCCTACCCCTACCCTACCCCTACCCTACCCCTACCCTACCCCTACCCTACCCCTACCCTACCCTACCCTACCCCTACCCTACCCCTACCCTACCCCTACCCTACCCCTACCCTACCCCTACCCTACCCCTACCCTACCCCTACCCTACCCCTACCCTACCCCTACCCTACCCCTACCCTACCCCTACCCTACCCCTACCCTACCCCTACCCTACCCCTACCCTACCCCTACCCTACCCCTACCCTACCCCTACCCTACCCCTACCCTACCCCTACCCTACCCCTACCCTACCCCTACCCTACCCTACCCTACCCTACCCCTACCCCTACCCTACCCCTACCCTACCCCTACCCTACCCCTACCCTACCCCTACCCTACCCCTACCCTACCCCTACCCTACCCCTACCCTACCCCTACCCTACCCCTACCCTACCCCTACCCTACCCCTACCCTACCCCTACCCTACCCCTACCCTACCCTACCCTACCCCTACCCTACCCCTACCCTACCCCTACCCTACCCCTACCCTACCCCTACCCTACCCCTACCCTACCCTACCCTACCCTACCCCTACCCTACCCCTACCCTACCCCTACCCTACCCCTACCCTACCCCTACCCTACCCCTACCCTACCCCTACCCTACCCCTACCCTACCCCTACCCTACCCCTACCCTACCCCTACCCTACCCCTACCCTACCCCTACCCTACCCCTACCCTACCCCTACCCTACCCCTACCCTACCCCTACCCTACCCCTACCCTACCCCTACCCTACCCCTACCCTACCCCTACCCTACCCTACCCTACCCCTACCCTACCCCTACCCTACCCCTACCCTACCCCTACCCTACCCCTACCCTACCCCTACCCTACCCCTACCCTACCCCTACCCTACCCCTACCCTACCCCTACCCTACCCCTACCCTACCCCTACCCTACCCCTACCCTACCCCTACCCTACCCCTACCCTACCCCTACCCTACCCCTACCCTACCCTACCCTACCCCTACCCTACCCCTACCCTACCCCTACCCTACCCCTACCCTACCCTACCCCTACCCTACCCCTACCCTACCCCTACCCTACCCCTACCCTACCCCTACCCTACCCCTACCCTACCCCTACCCTACCCCTACCCTACCCCTACCCTACCCCTACCCTACCCCTACCCTACCCCTACCCTACCCCTACCCTACCCTACCCTACCCCTACCCTACCCCTACCCTACCCCTACCCTACCCCTACCCTACCCCTACCCTACCCCTACCCTACCCCTACCCTACCCCTACCCTACCCCTACCCTACCCCTACCCTACCCCTACCCTACCCCTACCCTACCCCTACCCTACCCCTACCCTACCCCTACCCTACCCCTACCCTACCCCTACCCCTACCCTACCCCTACCCTACCCCTACCCTACCCCTACCCTACCCCTACCCTACCCCTACCCTACCCCTACCCTACCCCTACCCTACCCCTACCCTACCCCTACCCTACCCCTACCCTACCCCTACCCTACCCCTACCCTACCCCTACCCTACCCCTACCCTACCCCTACCCTACCCCTACCCTACCCCTACCCTACCCCTACCCTACCCCTACCCTACCCCTACCCTACCCCTACCCTACCCCTACCCTACCCCTACCCTACCCCTACCCTACCCCTACCCTACCCCTACCCTACCCCTACCCTACCCCTACCCTACCCCTACCCTACCCCTACCCTACCCCTACCCTACCCCTACCCTACCCCTACCCTACCCCTACCCTACCCCTACCCCTACCCTGCCCCTACCCTACCCTAACCCCTACCCTACCCTAACCCCTACCCTACCCCAACCCTACCCCTACCCTACCCTACCCTACCCTACCCCTACCCAAAAGTATCCTATGTCCTTCTCCCAGTTCTTAGCTACCTCCTACCAATTTTCAGCCAAATCGGTTCAGCCGTTCTTGAGTTATAAATAGTGTTTTTAAAGTATTAATGTGAAATGTATTCTGCTATTCAGGACGGAAACAAATCCAACAAATCAAAAACCATGGAAATCGGTCCAGCCGTTCTCGAGTTATAAGTGTTGTAACAAACACGACTTTGTTTTTTATATATATAGATAGATTGAAATATTGTGAATATTAAAATTTATTCCTTAGATAATTTTTAATTTTTTCGCAGGATTGAAAGAATTGCCCTTATAAGTAATCGAACCGTTATTTTTTCGGTTCGTTAGATAAAATATGTTTGGCTTTATATACCTACTGTAATGTGTCTTAATATAGGTAATATATTTATACAAAACTGTCCCGGTTGATAAGTATAAGATGCATGTAGAAGTTCAATTAAGACAGTATTATATAATAATATAACTATGCCAAGACAAATTTTGACAGCAGATATATTCACTAGCCCTTTTCAAACATTTTCACTTTTTTTTTCGGACGGACATTATGTAGTTAGAAGACTTTTGGTACTTTACCGGGCATCAAGGCCAACTCCAGGCTTAATAAATTGTTTAAAATAACTAACTAAGTAAAGAGGACGTCGCCGGTGGGACTGGACCTGGGCTCAGGGCGGTCGCTGGCGGGGGTATTGAGGGATTATGACGTTTAGTTTTTTAGGGCATAGAAAATACTTAAATTTAAAAAAAATCTATTTGTCCGTTAAGAACCAAACCTTTCACCTTAAGAATACAATGTGATACAGTACGATCGAGGAGAAACCCATGTCGTCAATAACTACTAGCTTATGACTCGGCAAGATGTTATCTAGGATTGAGGAATGAATTGAAAAGCTTTGGTGTGACCAACCCAATTGATTGGGTTGAGAAATTTGTAGGACCCCATAAATGTTGCCGTTAATTCAAGTTTGTACCTATGTAAGTAAATAGTCAGCTTCCCGCGCGGGGTTCATCCGCATGACTCCCGATTCATTAAGAACTTCATCATTAAAGGTTGTGTAGCTTTTCTCACGCATAACAGTAAAGAATTTTCAAATGGGACTACTTGTTCCTAAGCGTTAGCTTTCGAGCAAACAAACTCTTCAGATCAATTAAGAATTCATTATAAAATAATGTTACTGTTTTGTTAAACTTCACTGGGTGAAGTTGTGATTTTCTTTCTTAGTATACAGTAGGTACGTACAGCATATTGTTGTGTGTTTTATTGTTTTGATAAATTCGTCATTAAATAATTTTTAATAAATAAAATTTACACAACTATAAATTATTATTTAGGTACAAGATTAAAGTTTAGGTATTTAAATTTTTGATGAATTCGTTATTAATTAGGTAATTTAAATCAAATATTTTTTTATTTATATAACTATAAAGTCTTATTTTAGTACATGATTTAAATTGATGCATAATTTTCCTCTGCTTATTTAATTGATATTTAAGTTATAAAAAAACTAATTTCGATATAACTACTCACTTGATTTACACTCCTGATATAATATTGATACGTTGATTGTTATTTTCTTTCGGTAATATATTTTATATCCGCTTTAAAAGAGCATTAACCTCGATTACGGATACAGTTTACACATAGTGTAAAGACCATTGTAGAACAAAAAGAGTAGTATAAATTGATTTCAAGTAAAAATCGAATTGAGCCTAACGCGTGAACCATACAATATCTACCAAACAATACACTGTAGTGTTTTGGTCGCTGATACTTAGCAGAATGATTTATTTTTGGGAGTACATTCAATCTGTGTATATGTTACGGCTAATAGCCGAAGTGCGACTACACTTAGTTTTAGCCGGCTACAACTAGGTGCAGCCGACAACTTGCGGTTAAACTTAGGTCAACCTTAATAAGTTCCTATAAGTTCCTCTAAGTTAACTCTAAATTAAACAATACCTATGCAAGGGACAAAAAGGTGTAGGGGCGGTTAAAAAAAAAAATAACCTAAACTTAAACCAATGGAGTCGAACAGGGACTTATAAACGCATGTGGCCGACTGCACCTAGTTGTAGCCGGCTAAAACTAGGTGTAGCCGCACTTCGGCTATTAGCCGTAACATATACTTATATACTTTTTCAATAGAATAAAAAACACTGTGTTAGACGAAGCTTTTGCTACTTTACCGTACATAAAGGCGAGCTTAATGAATGCTTTAAAATCTACAAACTAAACAATCTGCGCAAGAGGACGTCCCCTTTGGGACTTGGACCTCGGCTTGGGGCGGTGACATGCTGGGATATTGAGGGATATGACTTTTAGTTGTTTAGAGGAGTTTAGTGTAACTTTCGCTCAACGTTTAAGTTTGCGGGTCTACGAGGGCATCGGAACTAGGTACATTCACCGTTATCAATATATAACGTATCTAAGTATAATATTTTCGATGACACACTGATAACAGTCAATGAATGAAATCATTGTCCGTTTATACGTATTATTATGCACATAAATATATTCGCTGACGTGGGTTAAACGTTAGTTGTACGACACTAACGTTTTGATTTTTGATAAGCATTATCTTATCGAAATATTCACGAGAATTGACAATGTTGACATTTAAACAAACATAATTTGTCTGTTCTAACCGTTTGCTGTACCTACAAGTGTGTTCACTTAACATCATCAATGGCTACTACATCGCAATTATAAGTTTTGTTACTAATGACATACTGTCAAATACGATAATGTAATACTACTTATTTAGAAACAACCAGGTATAATTGCACTTATTGATAATAGTATCGGTAAACATTTTTAATTACATAATCAAATAAAAAAAAAATACATAAAAGGCTCAATTTAGTGAGTACGTTCAGAGAATAGGTTTAAGTGGCATTTATATAGGTCTCCTGCCATTCACAAGGGCACGGCATTAAAGGTTTTTCCATAGTTACCACGCTTGGTAGGACGGTTGATGATTGCATACAATACTGCTTTATTGTATGGTATACCATAGACATGGATGATGTTATAAAAGCAGGACCAATTCCGAGGCACATGCACGCATAATCAACCACAGCACAAGCGGATATATTATTTTGGTTTAAAAAAAATTCAGGTCTGGCACGGGAACCTCATACCACTACAGCCGTGGAGATTGACAGGAGCATGCAGAGGAACAAATACGCCATTCCGAGCCAGAATATAAAGTATCGGTTTATCAAGATTAGGTACTTGATTTTTTAATGAAATATTTTTATTCTAGGCCATTGTAAGCTGTGCTGCAAAGGACCGTTCTCCCAAATTTAAAAAAGAATAATAAAACGAAAAAACATTTTAAGCAGAAGCTTCTATTGACATTGGTAAGTGTACATTTTAGTAAAAAAAACAGCTCATTTGGTTGATGATACGTAATTGATCAAATAAACATACGCAAGATTGCAAGATTAAAAAAGCTTCTTATAACTTTTTCATTAATAACAACACTTTATATTACCACAAGATAGCACCTATTTTGATACCAAGAATCAGGAACCTGTCAATCGAAATATTTAAATTTACATTCTACTTCGCAACGATTCACGTCAATCGATTTTGTTAAACAAATATTAAGAATCTACTGATTTTCCTCATACGAGTATTATGTTACCAAACTATTTTTTGTTGTTTCCATAGTTAATTAAATATCTAATAAAGTTTCGCAACAGGTGTCTAAAAACAAGGACATGAATGCATTTTATCAGGACAAGCCGTTATTATATTATTCATCAATATTGTGATAAAAAATAAACATGACAAGTGGCTCGTGCCAGTGTAAATTTATATTTTTTTGGGTCTGTCATATGTCCACATAGTATACGTCTTCATTGACATTGCCTAATTGGATTGTTAAACATCGTAATTAGCGGTCAATCAATAATGTTTAAATTTAGAACCGTTAAGGAATCTAATTATTTTTAATTAACTACTGTTATAATTATCTGTTTTAATTCACTGAAGATCTCTCTTTTTAACTTGATGAGTTTCATAAAATAAAATAAAGGACAGGTATAGTTATTCTATACTAATACGTGAATGACGTCATCGCAAATGGCTAACAGATTTATGGTACCTATGCTGTCATACATGTCATATGCTGATACAACATGATGATTACGTGCCAATTATTCAAGTTTTTATGAGGTGATGTAGCTAAACTGTCCGTCATTTGGGTTGCAAAAAGTGTCTACACGGATTTATCGCCTACAAATTTTAGTCTAATAGCTCTGCGCTATTTCTTAAGTGGCGAATATTTAAGGCAACTATTGTTAGAATGTAGCTAATGTCTTTATCAAAGACTAATTTGTATCAATAACTCATAATGTTTAGCGTCTACGTAAATAGTTTATTCAAAAACTGTCAGTGTATTTGTGTTAACATAACTTATCATCTCTATGACTAGCCGTTGCGCTGGCGCCGGTGATGTAAGAATGAATCAATCAGTCCCGATTTCATAAAATATGTATTAAGATTAGATATTTATAGTGCATTATACCTTCACAATAAATTCAACAGACAAGCTGTATATATACAATGTAGTTGAAAATGTTGATTACGTTATTTAATCCGAATTGTTGTTAAGTATTTTCAATTAAATAAATGAATCTGTGTAAGTTTATTTATAATTAGTTATGAAAAATGAATGAATAGTTATGAAATATCGCCAGTGGCTGGAGGAAATACTGGTCATTGAAAGAAATAATGAAAAGTAAAGAAATGAGTATAAGTATCAAAAGAAAAACTTTCAATACCTGTATCCTTCCCTGTATTACATATGGAAGCGAGACCTGGTCCCTCACCCAAAATCACAGAGAGAGACTAGCCAAATGCCAAAGAGCAATGCAGAGAAGTATGTTGGCAATAAAACTGACCGATAAAATTAACGCAACGGAAATAAGAAACAAAACCAAACTTACCGACATACTTACTCGAACTGACCAGCTGAAATGGCGATGGACTGGCCACATGTTACGCTGCAAGTGCGAGAAATGGAGCAAGCAGGTAACTCTCTGGTACCCAAGAGATGCGTGCAGACAACGGGGACGTCCGACAAGAAGATGGGAAGATGACTTCCGTCTAACCAGAGTTGCAACCGACAGAGTGCAATGGAAACAGTTGGAGGAGCCTATGTCAAAAGACACACCGAACTGAGAGATATTATATAACCATATAGAATATTATAAACGGAATTCAGATTGTCAGTTCTGGAATAAATGGCTATTATTATATTATATTATATTATATAAATCTTAGCGGTTTATGTGTCGCTTTAAGTCTCGGAAGTCGAGGTTTCGATCCACACACCGGACAAGAAATCTTTGTGTAAATTCTTTGATTCCTTTCCGGGTCTGGTTGATTGAGGGACTATCCACTGTGCCTCGGAAAGCACGTCAAGCAGTTGATCACGATAGTTATAACCTCATCTGTTACACCTTTGTGTGTAACAGCATAATGCGGTCGCCCATCCGCCTGCCAAGCGTGGGAACTCTGTCTAAACCCTCCCTCGGGAGTAAGCCTATGTTCAGGAGTGGACCTAATACAGACTGATGGTGATGATGATGGAAATTTCAGCTATTTCAGTGTACACCTTAAAAATATAAAACCATTTTTTCAGTATCTTTTGATGTTGTCAAATCTATATATATAAAAGAAAGTCGTGTTTGTTACAACACTTATAACTCGAGAACGGCTGGACCGATTGCCATGATTTTTGATTTGTTGGATTTGTTTCCGTCCCGAATAGCAGAAAACATATTAAAAACAAAAGAAAGTCGTGTTGAGTTGTAACAGCCGTTCTTGAGTTGTAAATAGTGTAACTACACTATTTACAACTCAAGAACGGCTGAACCGATTTGACTGAAAATTGGTAGGGAGGTAGCTAAGAACTGGGAGAAGGACATAGGATACTTTTGGGTAGGGGTAGGGTAGGGTAGGGTAGGGTAGGGTAGGGTAGGGTAGCGTATGGTAGGGTAGGGTAGGGTAGGGTAGGGTAGGGTAGGGTAGGGGTAGGGTAGGGGTAGGGTAGGGTAGGGGTAGGGTAGGGGTATGGTAGAGGTAGGGTTGGGGTAGGGTAGGGTAGGGGTAGGGTAGGTGTAGGGTAGGGGTAGGGTAGGGGTAGGGGTAGGGTAGGGGTAGGGTAGGAGTAGGGTAGGGTTAGGGTAGGGGTAGGGTAGGGTTAGGGTAGGGGTAGGGTAGGGCAGGGGTAGGGTATAAAAGTCCACCCGTGCGAAGCCGGGGCGGGCCGCTAGTAAGGAATATAAATCTCGTCTTATCTCTATTATTTTATAATATACTAGCGGCACGCCCCGGCTTCGCACGGGTAGACTCTTATAGCCTATGTTAGGGCCTAAGCACACCACGTTTTTTAAACTCGCCGTCGACGCGCCTTTTAGAAACGAAGTACTGACTTGCGTGCGTATCGCGCCTGTATGGGTACAAAAGTCAGTACTTTGTTTCTAAAACGCGCGTCGACGGAGCGTTAAAAAAACGTGGTCGGTGGTGTGCAGCCCATACTAAGGGATAATGAAGCATTTTAATGGTGCAAGAATTATCGAAATCCGTTCAGTAGTTTTTGTGTTTATTCGAAACGTTTGTTTAATAATTTATAAAATATAAAAATACAAACTTTTCCTCTTTATAATATTAGTATAGATATAGATATTTAAAAAAAAACTAGTGTACCTACCTATTCATTCAGTGTCTTGTATATTTATATTTAATCTCCCGCTATTTTTTTTTGACATTTTTAACGGCATGCCTATTTTTAAGATAACAGTTGAAACGTAAAACAACAATATCAATCTATGTAAGTAACTGACATATTTGTTTAAACTAAGGTTGTTTTATAACTAATAATTTGTTCGGAACAAATACTAAGACGCAAACGCAAACTTAGGATGTTCCGTATAAGAATTGTTTATTGCGATATACTTTTTTTACTTAACTATGAAAATGTTGAACAACACATCTAAATACAAGGACTGAATATTTTAAGCAACTTTCAAAGAAGGAAAACTAGTTTAGAATTCTGTATTGTTAAATTTTTCTTTTCTTTTTTCATTAATAACGTCACTTATTTTAGCAAGCGAGCGAGTGAGTTCGTACGTACAATAATGCTTTTGAAATTTTATATTTGAGTAATTACTATTGTAGGTGACAGCCTGAATGGTTTTATTGCATTTTATTTATATTATCTTGTCATTTTTATTTATTGTCATTTTATTTAAACTGCCTCGGAGAGCATGATAAGCCTTCAGTCCTGCACAATCTCTTACCAGTATTTTCAGCAATAGCGTTTGCGCAAATACTTGTGCACTATAATATGTCATGCGTAGATAGCTAGTGTCCCTAGAGATTACAGTAATATTCTTTATTGCAGAGCAAAAGTAATAAACTACTATTTATAAAATAAAAAAGGATTTCATGTTTCTCGTAGACTTTTTCCAAGTTATGCGTGGCAGCGGCAGTTGGAGAAATATTAAAAGTTATTACTTTACAAAATCTCCTACTGCAGTTACAGCCCTAAACCGAAATCCAAGCCACATTATAGCGCAGGTTACTAAGTAATTGTTAAGCAATTTAATAATTGTTAAGACGTTTTCTCCTCTTTATCGCGCGGTGAAATAGCAAAATTCTCGAGGCTATTTAAATATAACGCGCGCCAAAAAATCGCAAATAAACTTTTATGATAATTTAATTTTTGTATGTCAATTAGAACAAATTAAAAATTCTAGTCGTAAAAAGCCACATCGTTATGATTGTTATTATAACATTTGAACACCAATAAGGAGTGACCTACTATTACAATTAGAATGTTTAGTGGCGATATAATCCTTATATAGTTGGTAAAGATATAGTCATGTGTAAGAAACTATATACGGAATAATTAAGGTAATCTTAATTCTTATAATTCACTTAGTAAAAAACAGAAACTAACTGTCATTCTCCACATTTCATAAATACTGAAAATAATTTGGGATTGGTTTATCTATGTTAATACACATTTTTATGAATTCATAAAAATAATCTTACTAAATAAATATTCATGAATAAATATAAAATTATTGTAATTTAGTTTATCTATGCCCCATTTGTCACTTAAATTTGCATATCTTTTGAAAGGCAGCTTTACAAATACAGACAACCTAGCCACGATTTGAAATGAAAGCTCAAACATAAATCAATTTTATTGTGAGAACCAGCCTTAAAAGACAACGATATTATCTCACGTTAAAAGTAAATGAAACCAAAAAATACATGGAATTTGATGTTAGACTATAATTGGCGAAACGGATAAGCTTATTGACCACCGTTAAAGTTACCTATGTCAGGTAAAAGCAACGGCCTCAGCAACTAAATGCACGCCCACTGGCATAACCAGGCCTCTGCAATAGTCATCACGTTTATAAAATACACGGCTAAACGCTCCGTGCCGTGTGGTTTCCGGCTTAGGATAGATATAGGACCTATGACTTGTCATGCGTGTCTTGAGGGACATACACCTGATGATTGGGCAGCAGCGTCTATCAACTTAAGTTTAACCTTGAGTCTACCTAACATCTTACCGCGATTACCAACACTATCAAGCGTGGTGATTCTGGCAATATGTTCAGCAGCGGACGTAAATGGGCTGTTGAAGAAACGCTGCTCCTTAGCATTTTAACGACAGTCTGAGGTGTAGTCGTAGTAGTATTCACGACCAATTTCGGTCACGGTGGCCAAACTTCTTCTTTCTTAGTGTGAAGTCCAACTCTATCAGGTACTTTTTAATAAATTTTCTTTTAAAGTTTCCCCTCATCGCTGATCAATGTCGTAGGTTATGATTAAACCATCAATTCTGTTCAAATAACTATGACGTTACAAACATGTTAAAATATACGATACTCCGACTACACCTACCCGAATAACAAGTTCTTGATAATATTATACCTAATAAGTATTGGCAGTTTCCTCGCACCTGGTCATATTAATTTACGGTAGCTTCGATTTCGCATCTTGGACAAAATAGCTACCTACGTATTGAAACTCGTAGTAGCATAATTAATAAGAAAACTTTAAATGGCTAATATTAAGTTTGTGCTAAAATGTTCGTTTGAACGTGATTACTTGCTTCCCCTACTAAGACAATAAGCTATATTGCGATATGGTGTTAGTAAAAATTGTTAAAGTTTAGAACGAGTTTTCTAAGTAAGCTTAGAAACAAAAAAAGATGTGTCTTGATGGTGATGATTTAGCGAGATACCTACGTCCAATATGAGATGCCTCACTTGCCAATCGAGATTAGGTATATATTTTATTAAATCCAGTAAATAGAATCTAAACGGAGATTACAATGTTGATTATAATCAGATTTAACATATTTTTGCAAAAAATAGAATGCTAATTTGGAACGTAAAAGCGTCTAGCGTTCGATAATATCCGTAATATAAAAATATATTATAGTATGCATTATAATACATTTTACCTTACAGTTTATAACTACAGCTAAGTGTAGAAACAACGGTTCTCTTTTTACAATCTCCGCCACTTTAATAAAATCAGAAGCATACATTATCTTGAAATGAGAATGCGGGCGATTCTCATTTCAAGCTAATGTATCTTTACGAGTTTTAAAACTGGCGTAATGTTCACGATATTAAAAGTCCATTTCCTTAAGAGATCATTCCTCGACTATGTATCACATCTTCCTTAATGGCCTTGTACGGGAATCTGTGTGATCATGACTCAGCAAGGGCTATTTATGAATTAACGTTTTGGCTTAATCACCATTTAGCTATTCATAATTGTTTCAGTGGTTTCATTAATAAAACAATTTATATAATATAACTGTATTATAAGTCATCATTTGCTACAGACAAGAAGAGCTATTAATAGTTTAATAAGTGGAAGTAGTGTGACGGTTTTTTCATTATAAATGATGACAAACTTTGTAACATCATCTTGAAATATAAGATTATTACTTAAGTTATCCAATCGTTTGCCAACTCATTATATATCATTTTATTAATAATCTATCGGATAGATAATTTACGGATTTGGACCGCACACACTTGGCAAAGCTACAACAGAAAGAAAATAGTTCCAGAAGATCGATCATCGTCAAAAGCCAATAGTAGGATATAGTAAAAGATGAAGAAGAATTCTCTATGAAATATTAATGTCTATCATTGTGGGATTGTGGGATATTTAATGTCATTCTATGTTCAATGTAAATAAACAAACATTGCATGGCCAAACAGATGGTATGGTCAGTAGAGTTGCCCAACTATCGATAGTTTCGCTATCGATAGGTGACCTCGAAAAATAGTAACAATATCGATAGTGCTATCGATAGTATCGATACTATCGTTATCACAAATTAACTAATACTATTGATTGGAAGCAATAGTATCGATACTATTACATTATAATACTATCGATAGTATCGATATTTTTAAAGTAATACTATCAATATTATCGTTGCATTAAATGATCAAAACTATCAATACTATAGATAGTTTGTAAAGCTATCGATACTATCGAAGACCAACCCATGTTTAGGAGCAATACTATCGATACTATCGATAGTATTGCTCCTAAACACATATTGGTCCTCGATAGTATCGATGCTATCACTAATATCGATAATATCGATAGACTATCGATACTATTGATATGACGTCAACTATCGATAGACTATCGATAGTATATCGATAGTCGACTATCGATAGGCAACACTAATGGTCAGACAGTGAATTAAGATATATTCAAGTTTTATGTTATCATGAATGCCGTTGCATACACATGTTGGACATACCATTAGGCAATAACATTATTTTTGAATTAAAGCAAACTACACTAACTAATTTATTTTCATTTGTTGGAGTGCAATTATCTGTAGTATAGTAACTCAATATTTAATGTTTCAGGCATAAATTAAGGCCTTAAAAAAATACGTGAAAAATTGGCGTGAAAATTGCCCGGACATCCTTTTACAAAAAGTGTAATTCAAATTATAAAAACACTGTATAATGAATTAGACTAATCCGGCACAAATTTACAAATTGTGGGGAATCCCATTTGCTTAAAGAACTTAAAGAATCAATGGTGGATGGTTTATATAAGAACAGTCTAAGATAATTATTATTCAAACTAAACATTACGTCTGGTGCAAAAAAGCTTATCGATACATATTTAGTTTAATTTCGAAAATTTCGTGTATTCGTGTTTATCTTCCTACGTATGTATTTAATAAGAAAGACTTCCATTTAATACATACATTGAAAAAATATATTTTTAGTATGTATTCGAGATTCTAGGTTCTCGATTCAAAGATTTTTTAACTAAAGTTGGTAATTAAAGATTTTAAATTAATAAAGATATCTTTATTTTTCAAGAAACTTAACTTGAAAATTAAAAGTGTCGTTATTAATAATTAGTTTAGCTAATTATGTTCCATCGCCACAGATACTTGTTTCATTACAACATAACAAAATCCAATAGATTGTTACTCCCGGATTTACGTAGATTGCAAAGAACAGTAGTCACAGTTTGGTCACGCACTATTACATAGTATCATTCCAAATGGCGCTTCGTAATGGTAAATTATTGGCCTATTGGTTGGGTAGTACGTACAACTAAAATACTTGAATGATCGATGTTTTTTGACAATAGATCTCCGTCATGACTCATATTTTGAAAATATATCACTGGTTTACAGGTACATTCTTGAACTGGTGAACCACTCCACATTTACGGACATTAATGTTAAAGAATGGTAAGGTGTATTTTAAATAGCATATTTATTTTACTGCTTCTACAAAAAAAAAAGCTATAGAAACGTATCAGCTATGTCATTCGTCGTGTGAGTATCTCATAACAGCGTAGTGACAACCAGATGCAAATAAATATAGTGTCGGACAAAATAATAAGGCACAGTGGCGATATCGTAACACGACTAATAAACGGTAATTTGACACGACAAGTCAATTACGAACCTACATAAACACGTCTCGGCTTCGACGGAGTTTCGCTTATAATGCCAGACGTGGGAAAATGTTTTTGTCTTATTTTTGAATATTTCATATCAGTGTGCTTTTTAATTAACATTCCAATCAAAAAAAAAAAAAAAAACATTTTTAATCTAAAATCTAAAACAACAATAGTTTATTATTAGTTTAAATTGTCTTTTACAGACAAACATCGGTTTATAGATTATTAGTAGATATTTGCTCATAGCTATCTTAGTAGGTAAAATAAACTAAACTAATTATTACAATAAAATTCAATATATAACTGAGTATTGTTTTGCTACCACTTAATTTCTCTTGTTATTATTAAACTGCTCCAGGAGACATTTGTGCATACCTCTTTAATAATACCAATGCTTGGCAATAATCATGAATTTAATAAGATTATGAAATAATCATGACCTAAAGTAATTACTTTCTCATATCGCAAAAGGAAAAAGTGACCTTTTGCGTGGCAACTTTCGTTTCCCAAATGTATTCAATTAAGTAGCCGATATCGAACGAGTTATCCGTCGAGCTTATTAGCTCAATATCAACACGTCTTATGCCTTTAATAGATATATAATCATGCATATTATTTAAATTGCTTGACAAATTATATGTCGGTACGCAGTTGTACCTGCTCAGTTGTCGGTTAAGTTTCGACTCGCATTTCTTGCAAGCTTCGAGATGCTGCATGTAACTTTTTAGAGCAGCTAATACCTCCCATTATTTGTAATTATGTAATAAATATAAATGTGTAGGTTTCACATTTTTTAATATTTTCACATTTTTAGACAAGTTTCACAAAAGTTGGTTAATAATTTATTTTTACAGAGCCAGTTGCTATTAAGTGACAAATGTTGAAACAAATTAATGAAAATGACCAATTTTAACAAGATAATTATATCAGTGATTCAATGAATAAAAAGTTAGAGGAGTATTAAGTGAATTGTTCTCTAACGTTTCTTTAGGTTCTTAAACATACTAAGGCATAACCCAAGGTATTATTTTGGGACCATCATTCAATCATAATGAAGCAATAGTAATATTAGGATTATCACCTCTTTCTACATCCTTCATAAAGTCCTTAACTCTCAGACACGAGTCGCCAATTAGTCGTAGTACTAAAGGAAAATGTAGCCGCCGGGTAAAATTACGAGACTATAGGTAAGTACATACGTATGCGCGTGAGTATTTGTAAACGCGCCTCGATGCCACTGACGAAACTCGTTGTAATGCTTACTCGGTGGCTACTGCTTTTAGCATTCCGTGGCGCACTGATTGAAGAGTTTGAAAAGGATTCGTTTCTTACAGGTATTCAATTATCTGCCTTTGTAACTTGAGATGGCAATCGTCTATGATGTTAAATTATTACCCAATTGCAACTATTCTCCAATTTTTTTAAAAGTTAGCCAGCAACCGTCTTGGCCGCCTCCTTGGACCGTAATTCAAGAACCACAGATCCCGCACGTTACAAACTTACTTTTTTAACTATATAATATTTTCAGCCAAATTTTAAGTAGTTCTTTATATAAGTCATAAAAGTGTTATAAATTCATGTAAGAATAATAGTTGTAGATAGAAAGCAATTTAAAAAAGAAACAAGTTTATGGATTTTCTCACTAGGTACTTATATAATCATAAGCTTTTATTAAAATTTGTTATGTTAGGTATTTAGTATTATATTATTTTATAAACTGGCAGATGGCGTACGTGACTCCTACATAGCTATGTACCTATGTTTAGATGAAGTGATGATTTATACAGACGTAATTCGTTCGTATTATGAAATACGTAAGTTTTATGTACGAAGAATAAAATATATTGATATTTATTACATTAATAGGTAATAAATATTAATATATTTTCTAATACTAGGTGGGTAGGTATTCTTTTGTTCGTGTGAAACTAGAGTAGGAGATAAAAATTATGTCTTCTGGGATTAATAGGTACATATTAGACATTAAAAAATTAAAAGTAAACGGTATTTTTTAATTTATTTTAATAATTTCACATGGGTAATCTATCCAATTATTATAGATATAGTGATTCTGACCGATTTCAGCCTTATAGCGGCCAAACTCAAAGCAGATGGGTCATTTTCGCAGCAAATGTTATACCTACACCTACACCCGTAATATGTACATTATTATTTCAAAATCCGTAGTGATCGTTACACGGACACGACCCTAGCTTGGGCTGGCATATTTTTTTTTTGTCTAGAGAAAATGTCAAGATATAATCTTTTGCTGGACGTTTGTATCCGAAATATTTATACCTTTAGACCAACGAGGCACTCAATTAGTTTCATCATCATTAGCCCGTACAACGTCCTCTGCTGAACATGGGCTTCCTCCTGAGGGAGGGTTTTTGCCATTGTCCCCCAGACGGATTAGTGACCGGAGTATTATGTTGTAACATACAAGGAAACGCTGCTGCCAGTTCCTTGGTATAATATTGTTATAGATGATGTCATAACAATCGGGAGCAACAGGAGGCACGGAGGGTAGTCCCTTAACCATACATTCTAAGATTTATTTCCGGGTCAGAAAGAAATCTTAGAATTACACAAATATTTCTATCAGAAGTCTGTTATAAGTCCGGCGTGGGGACCGAACCCCCGAAATCCGAGATTTAAAGCGATCCAAATACCGCTACGCTACTGAGGGACAACTAATTGGAATAACACAAATCAAAGAGAAATCTATAACAAACAACGACCACGCGTATCACAGGAATATTGTGCGTTGATGGAGAAATGACGGGCTTCCATTAATCTGTCGGCACTCCACATTATATTCGTTTGTTTTAGTTGAAAATAATAGATTACAGGTGAAAAATATGTCTGTGTTATGCCATTGAACTATTTTACCTAATATGAAGGACGGATCTGAAGTTCATTCTTGACCTCACCCATTTTTATACATATAAGTAGTTTATAGCATATGTTGCTGAAATACGATGTGCATTTAATTAGAATAAAAAAATAATGTTATAGTTTTTAATGGAATTATTTGTTTCATGTTTATAATTAATCTATATATATAAAAGAAAGTCGTGTTTGTTACAACACTTATAACTCGAGAACGGCTGGACCGATTGCCATGGTTTTTGATTTGTTGGATTTGTTTCCGTCCCGAATAGCAGAATACATTTTAAAAACAAAAGAAAGTCGTGTTAGTTACACTATTTATAACTCAAGAACGGCTGAACCGATTTGGCTGAAAATTGGTAGGGAGGTAGCTATGAACTGGGAGAAGGACATAGGATACTTTTGGGTAGGGGTAGGGTAGGGTAGGGTAGGGTAGGGGTAGGGTAGGGTAGGGGTAGGGTAGGGGTATGGTAGGGGTAGGGTAGGGGTGGGGTAGGGTAAGGTAGGTGTAGGGTAGGTGTAGGGGTAGGGGTAGGGTAGGGGTAGGGTAGGGTAGGGTAGGGTAGGGGTAGGGGTAGGGTAGGGTAGGGTTAGGTTAGGGCAGGGGTAGGGTATAAAAGTCCACCCGTGCGAAGCCGGGGCGGGCCGCTAGTTTATTATAATAGAAACCAACATTTTAGATTACATTTTGCAAGGAATCGTTGATATTTTCGATTTAGTTATTGTGTTATTATCTATACTAATTTTATAAAGAGGAAAACTTTGTTTGTTTGTTAGATCTACTAAAAAGTTGACGATAGCATATGTCTATCTTTCAAGGTTAACTTGCTAAATCCATTATATCTTTTAGAAAAATGATCATTTCTAATGCGGTAATTGTAAAGCTAATCAGACGGATTCAGTATTTATCCTTATCATTATAAATGAGTTAATATTCTGAAGCATTTCATGCAGATTATTTTACCCCTACACTATATACTTTAAATGAATAACTTAGAAGTTATCTCAAAGTAGGCGCGTGTTTTCGTAGCGCAGCGAGTGAGTTAGGCCGAATGCGATTATGCGCGCTCGATCCTTAAGAATTATTAGGCATTTTTTTGTTTTGCGTTCGTTGTATCTATGATGGATAAATACTTAAATACCTATTTATTTAGTGTTTGTGGTATTGTTAGTCCTGAAGAGTAGGTAGGTATAGGTATTTCATACGATAGAAGTATGCCCACCTACTTATTTCATTGAGTTTTAGTAAGTACCTATATAACAATTATATTATTTGTTTCTGTTTGTTTTGACTAAATTTCGCCCGTTTTGTTAGAGGTTTAAAGACATTCTGTAGAATTATTATAGTATCAGTATTGTACCCGTGCGAAGCCGGGGCGGGTCGCTTGTATACATGTATAAGTCTAAGTTATCATCGAATAATTTTTATATATAAACCTATGATCTACTTAATTTCATTTAGGAATTTTGTAGCTATCGAAAATTTATCTTTAATACCAACGTAACATGAAAGATAATCGTTATTTTACGAAACTAATATATATATATATAAAAAAGTAAAATCATTATATGTATAATGCATGCATGCTATGTTATGAGACCTACTATAAATACGATCAATAAACACATCATACACAAAGCTTTTAACGTAATATGAAAGCATTTTAAATTTGATTTGGCAGCAGGTACAAAGGCAGAAACTAGGTCTTGCTATAAAGATTCGAAAGAAGTCGAAAACACCTGGCGTTATGTAGACTTTCGTAATATCTTAGACATATCTACCAATCCATCGGCGGCGCATGCAATTTGTAGACGCAATTCTTTCATTTCCCTACGGTTTAGTAAGACCATAGGCGTAACGGCCACCGTATCAATAATTTGGAGCCCGGAAAGCAAAACTACGTAAATTGTATTATACGTAAAAAATATTTTACGTGCTTTTGGGGCCCCAGGAAGAAGGCCCGTTTGGGCCTGGAAGGGAAAGATTTTATTTTATTAAACGTATTGGTTACAAAATTATATTTAATATAATAAAATTACTATCGACGATATTTATATTAAATTGAAAGGGTGAAAATGTACCCACCATTGTCACCCTTTTCGTTACGTACACTTTATGAAGACTGTACATAGAACCGATTACACTATGTAGAGTGAGTACTTAATAGAAATTAATTCTGCATTTAGTTATCTGTTTTATAGGTTAAATTGGTATGAAGTGGTTCTCCGGCAGATCCTTTGACACTGATATACTACGCAATTTATTTAATAATTATTCACTAATGCTGCTTTCTTATGACTTGAGGAATTGCTTGAATAATTTGTGAATATGGTTAGTTATTATCTATTTAGTTGCTAACACGGCATTTGCCCTTTTCGTAGTTTAGTAATAGTAATCGTTTAACCTAATAAATAATGAGAATGCAGCTAAAGTTATAAAGCTTATGTTTTTTTTTATTTTTCTCTATATATTTCGGAAATATTAAATTACGATTATAGTAACGTATTACTTAAGTTAATGAAACTAATATAAAGATCTTAAGGTTTTAGTAAGTCGTTAAATAAATACATTGTTTTGAGTCTGCAATAGTATATAAATGTCTTGAGGTGAACAGGGTGGGGCTTATAATTAATAGAATCAATAATAATATTGATGGCACAATAGCTTTTAAGATTATAGGATTGGAATCACGTAGTTAAATAAGTAAATGTCACTGATGTTGTGAACGATGGAAGTTAATGCATTACTTCTAATCATTGGTCATGTCACTTATTCATGTGGATAAGTTATTAAAAATGATACAGAAACTACTGCAAAAGTGTTAAAAAAAGAAATACTAAGAATACTAGTCTTCAAGTTTATTCTGTACTAGCAACCCGCCCCGGCTTCGCACGGGTGCAATGCTGATGTATTATATATATAAACATATATTCCTCTTAAATGAATCTCTCTATAAAAACAAAACGCATCAAAATCCATTGCGTAGTTTTAAATATTTAAAGACACAGACAGCGTGAAGTGACTTCTTTTTATACTATGTAGTGATGTTGTATCTAAATGTCTTTTTTTTTACTACATATAGGCTTTGACCATAATCTCGCTTGATGGAAGGCGAAGATAAGGCCTAAGATGATACACGCTTGCCTAGAAAGTGTCTGTTCACTTAAGCCTTAAAGATGTCCAGATTATAGCGTTCCGGAAAATCTGACGCCGGCAGAGAATTCCACTCCTTAGCCGTCCGCATTATGAAAGAAGAAGCAAATCGCTTCGTGCGTATTGAAGGAATGTCTACAACAAAAGGGTGAAACCGCTCGCCGCGCCTAGTCGTCCGGTGATGGAAGGGTGAAGGGGGTATCAGGTTATGTAGAACCTCCGCACACTCCCCGAAATGAAACCGATAATACTGATAGGCAGGCCACTCGTCTACGGTGTTCGAGGCTCTGAAGACTTGCCTCCACCAGTGAGTTATTGCCTATGACTCTCTTCGCTCGGCGCTCCAATGAGTCCAGAGCATTCAGCTGATATCCAGCAGACCCATCCCAAAGATGAGAACAGTATTCATTCATTGAGGAGCGAACTTGAGCTCTGTAAAGACTTAAGAGCTGCTCCGATGTGTTTTTTGGCTTTTTGGCTGCAGTGTTTGCAATGGACTCGATGTAGTGACTGAAGTTTAGATTAGAAGAGAGGTCAAGCCCTAGGAGCTCAAGTTGGTCGCTGATCGGAACGGAGACATTCCGGAAAGTCAGTTGGAATGGACTCCGTTTCGCCAAAAAAATACACGCCTGTGTTTTTGAGGGGTTAAACCCAACCAGGTTGGCATCACCCCATAAGGAGACAGCCTCCAAGATCGAGTTCACCCCCTCAATCATCGACTCCCTGAACGACTGGACCATTGACCCAGACTTCGCATCAGACAAGTATCTCACCGAGACTGTGCTGTCGTCTGCATACCCAAAGATACCGGGAGTAACTAGCAGGTCGTTTATGTGCAGCAAAAAAAGAGTCGCGGAGAGAACAGATCCCTGAGGGACACCGGCATTAATACCAAGAAGATCGGACGAGGTGCCATCAATGACAACTCGAATCGACCTTCCCCTCAAGAAATCCTGAATCCAGGTACAAAGTACGGGAGCAATACCGTAAACCGGAAGCTTACCAATGAGACTTGCGTGCCAAACCCTGTCAAAGGCCTTAGAGATATTAAGAGACACGGCAAGAGCCTCACCGTATCTCTCAATGGCTTCGCTCCAGAAGTGTGTAGCATAAACAAGAAGATCCCCAGTAGACCGGCCTCGACGGAATCCGAATTGACGGTCACTGAGGAGGTCGTTGTCTTCCAGGTATGCCAGGAGACGGTTGTTTAAAACGGTTCCCTATCCATTAGCATAACATTTTAAGACCTAATATAACTTAGCATAATGTTGTTTGGCATAATTATATTTTCGCATAATATAATTACGCATAATATATTTCGGCATAACGATTTTGGCACAATTTGTTTTGGCATAATAATACTTCGGCATAATTTTTTTAGGCATACATTTTATGTTGGCATAATCATAAATTTATTATGCTTTAGAATAACCCACTCGCCGGCCGCTGCCGCGGCACCGCTCGCTTCGCTCGCTCGGCTCGTGCGTTGTATGGCCGCAGTTCTAACCTAACCTAACCGATTGTCATTTGCTTACAATTCGGTTCCATTAGGCCTACTAACGTTATGCGAATCAAATTTATGCCAAAACAAATTAGTCTTTAAGATGATTATGCCAACATAAAATGTATGCCTAAAAAAATTATGCCGAAGTATTATTATGCCAAAACAAATTGTGCCAAAATCGTTATGCCGAAATATATTATGACAAAGAACATTATGCGAAAAGAAGGGATCCCGTTTAAAACACGCTCCATAACCTTACAGAGTATGGAGGTGATTGCGATTGGTCGATTGTTGGCAGGGTCGGCACGACTACCTTTCTTGGGGATCGGTTGAACATTGGCAATCTTCCAGGATGCTGGAACTAGACCAGTCTTCAGGGATAAACGATAGAGGCGAGTCAAAACAGAAGACAACTCAGACGCACATGACCGCAAGACAATGGCAGTAATGCCGTCAGGCCCACTAGCCTTATTCACATCTAGAGTGCTGAGAATTTTAAGTACCACTTTTTGCCGAATGTGCATCTCAGGCATAGTGGAAGTGCAATGTGGTAGCCTGGGTGGACTTTTACCAGCAGCATCTAGTTGTGAATTCTTCGTCTATATCCTACTTTCCTACAACAAACTATAGACATTATTTATTATATAAAATGCCTGTGAACAAAAGTGCTTTTTTTTTTATTTTTTTGTTTAACATCACGCTACACTTTTTGCGTACCCATTCAATTTTGTAATTATAGATGTTCAAATTCATTAATCATTGATTGAATAATTGACTTTGAAATCAACACCTTTAACAATAAATATATTTATTTTGATCCAATCAGATCAGTTGCAAAAAAGTTAAAACCAGTTACCACAAAGCTAAATTGACTTATTTAAGTTCCAATCACTTTATTTTGTATAATATGAATTTAATAATAAGTCAGTAATGTACCTAGCAAGATACACACTCAATCGTAATAAGTCATTGACAAATAGTAGCCGAAATATAATAATACTAATATTATTATTATTAAATAATTCATAATTTAATATCACCAGTATTATATTTAAGTACGTATAGATATAGATTATTTGCTGAAAACTTCCGATGCCTTTGTAGACCCGAAGTTCGAGAGGCCCGCTAACCGTTAAGTAGAGCGACAGTTGCACAAAATTCCCCTAAAAAACTAAAAGCCATAATCCCTAAATCTCCCCACCTACGACCGGTTTGAGCCGAGGTCCAAGTCCCACAGGGGACGCCCTCTTGCGCAGGTTGTTTATTTTGTAGTTTTTGAAACCATTTATCTAGGCTGCAGCTTTATGCCCGGTGAAGTAGCAAAAGCCTCGTGGCTAACTACATATTATATGCCCCTCCAATTATTTCTAGATGTTCCCACTGATACTAATTAGGTAGTAGGTAAATCAATTGTGGATAACTTCTAATGAATGAATTGGTACCGTTAGGAGCCAATTCGATTAACAGTCTTCAAATTAGACACCTAATTCTCATAAATATAATCGATCACATATCTAATTGATTTCTTATTGAAGTTTTCAGGGTTCCGTACCCAAAGGGTAAAACTCTATTACTGTCTGTCACCAGGCTGTATCTCGTGAATTGTGATAGCTAGACATTTGATATCTTTACATATAATGTATGTCTTTTGCCGCTATAACAACGAATTAAATCAAGATAAAGGATAATTAATGATAAAATCACGATAGTAGATAGTTTAATAGATAGTGGTACGGAACCCTTCGTACGTGAGGCCGACTCGCACTTGGCCGATTTTTTACCGTTCTTAACATAGTTTAGCCAACACGTGGGTGCTTACACGTGTGTTCATGTGAATCATTATCCTATTGTCAGTACCGATAACATTATTTGCCATTTGTCAAAACCTATATCGCATCATCATCAATTTAAACAAACTGTCTCAATATTATTTCACAAAAGTAAATCGTACGTATCTAAAGCAGCTCAAATCACAGTGGGTTTAAAGAAATTGGAACTGTAGGTTTCGCTATTAAAGTTTGAATTCGGTTGTAGATTAGAAAGTTCCAAGAATGTAAATGAGAGTATAGTATCGGCACCTGTGAGTCTGGTCGGGTGATGACGTTACAGCTAAGTAATGTAGCTTAACGATTAAATCGCCAATCAAGTAGTTAATACTACGTTTTGCGAGTACAACGTTCAATTAGTTTGGATTATAATTAACATGCACTTGCTAGAGAGGTCGTTTCTAATTTGATATCATTAACATAAGGTTATTAGTTGCTAGTGCCATGTTTTACATGTGATACAAAATTTCTCAGTTTCTATAATAGGATCTTCTTATTATTATCATTAGATTCAATGAATATATTAATTATATTTTATATTGATGAATAAAATACATATTATATACAATTAAAAGCAGCTTATTTAAATTAATACTAACTTGTTTAATTTATTTAAAAGAGCACAGCGTTCATTTTTTAATTTATCCAGAGATATCCACCCTAAGCTTTTAACAAAATATTTATGTTTAATGTTCAATGTTTTATATTTTTTTAATAATTTCTTAGTTTTTATGTATTTTTTTATTTTATTATGGCTTAAGTAATTAATATTAGAATAATTAGTAATTAAATCATTTCTAGGCAGAGCATTTGTCAATGTAGAATTTATACTAAGGTGCTCTGACTCACTATAACCACAAGATTGAATAAGTTCCTCATGCAGACTTTGGTTCACCACTATCAAAGAAATGTTCCCTATGACTTTCCAATGATTTTAATTTTGTAAAAGCATTGTTTAATTCTAGTTCTAATTCCCTAATCCTATTTAGTGCTTGTTCATATAATGAGCTACAATAAGAAAAGTTTTCAGTTTGTAACGTAAGCCGGTCACGATCCTCCACTGTTGATTCAAATTTCATGTGAAGATCAACTGTTCAGTAGCTCTCAGTTTTAGTTCGGCCATCTCCTGGGCTGCTTGAGCTGCAGCCTTACGGGTCTGCATAGTGACAAGATGTGAGGTTGAACTGGAAAATGAAAATAGAACAAACAGAAAAATAGAAAGAAGATAACAAAAGTCTAAGAGTGCAAATGTTTTAAAGAATAGTAAGATAAATAATATATTTATAGCTTAGTTAGAAGAATAGGTACAGAGTGTATAGGTATATAGTACTTATTCTGTTGAAACACATCAATTTACACGTATTTCAAAACTAAATACGATATTACTTTTTTTTTGTTTTACATGTGGGTAACTCTTAGTTAGAATTTATAATTGTGTTTTAATGTTTTCTCCACAAATAGGCAAGATATTCAAGATGGAATGAGTAATTGTAGTGTTTATTGTACGTAGCCTTATTGTTTGTCGATCAATCTCACTTCCACCTAAGTATTGTCAAGTGAGAAGAGGATAACACTGGCCGTGTGTGTAACTGGACGTTATTCACAATGTGAACAGAGTATAAGGTGTTGAAAGTAATAAGTTTAGTTTGTTTAAGTAAAGGTAAATACTCGCCGGGAATAATGATTCGCAAAATCCAAGTTTGAATCGGAAGTCGTTGACCTCGCCCGTAACAGCTGATGTTTTTACGGCTTTACAAACCGTAAATACTTTTATACATATTATGATAAATGTTCATTACACTACACTTTTATGGGTTTAATTACTTAAAATACACTTAATTTTAATTTTTATAAAATTAAAAAATACAGAACAAATTTTTGACAACCGATCAGAAGCAAGGCAGTGTTGCCAGTCTAACTAAACTATAATTAAAATCCCAACTATTCTAAATTTGTTGTACACTTGCTATGCATTCATTATCATAGGTATATCTCTTTCCTAACGGTTTGCTGGAAGAGAATTCATAACTGATTTATGCTCGCCTTCGTACATGTTGTTTCCAAATTTCATGTAATTTTCTGTGTGCAATAACGTATAAATCTATACGACTTGACAAGGTTTCTAGAATACTGGCAGCATTGCCCCGTTGAATGGCATTGCTGATCTGCTGTGCAAAGTGGATACCAGCACTCAGGGAACTGGGAACATAAAGGGAACGTGCCGCACTACAGAGGGCCATAAGCCTTTATGATGCTTTAAGCCACGATCTTTGAGACACCCAGGTTGTCCTACGACTCCTTACACTGCGCTGGGATGTTCCAATATTTTACAGTAGTATGGAGTTAAGTGCAGAATATATCCAATCTCCATACTAATCCGGCCCTAGAATGCAACACTGATTCATAACGTTATTTGATTATGTTTGTTATTTTATGTTGTAATACATATGTATGAAACAGTATTGGATACAAAAGAATAGGATATGTTGTAATTTGAAACCTTGAGAACTGAAGCATAACAAAGATGCAAACCTTTTAACGAAAAACGGGGTACAATTTTAATATACAGCTCCTATTGTGTGACATCGTACCCCAGATTTATTAAATAATATTGTTTATATCATAAAACATTAAGATACTTACGTATTTCGGGGAAAATTTGTAACAGATAATAACAAGGGATGCTAGGTAGCGTTATTCTTTATTTACTGATGTAGACTAATGCAATAATTTGCCCGTAGCAAAAGCTTCATGCTCGAGTAACTCGAGTCTGTCTGAAAAAAAACTTAGACTTTGAATTTGAATTTTCTACAGTAAATAGCATTCATGACGGAGGTACTCAGTTATATTTCGAAGAAAGATTTTCTTGTCTACAGTATGGACAGCATAATGGTATTTTATATGAAATACGCTTATTGAGTTATATGGAGCCACACAGACCCACAAAAATGGTTGCCAAAAATGATTGCATTTCTTTACAACTTATTTAATCATAAAAGTCTAAATTTATTAGACGGAGGAGTATTACTTACAACTTATGTCTACTGTTCACTACGAGTACCTACTGTAAAATGATATCATTTCCTATTTCGTCAGTAAAAGTTTATTACTGACATGGAATCGAATCGCATAAACTGGATATCACTTAAGTGGCTAAGATTTTAATCTCTATCACGCTTAGAATAGAGTTTATAATTCATGATGATGATTGAAAAGAACACTTGGTATGCAGATTTTGGGACCATAGTAGGTGTCAGGCCTAGTGGGTCTTATGGCATGCGTTTATAAGGAATTAGTTTTCTACTCGAGGTTCCAGTAAGCTGACAATATGACGGCGGCCAAACCCATTCCACACCCTGACGTCGTACGTTCATTTCGGCTTATCTCAAATATTGTCGCCAAGAACGGTCGCGGAAATGGCGCAGACTTTACGTAAATAGACATAAATATTATGTTTAAAACATAAATTATTTATATTATCAGCACGAAAACTAGCAGCAGGACTGAACCAGTGTATTATAGCTACAAATCTTTAAGACCAGTACTAGAAGGAACGATAAAGGTCTCATATTTAGGCAGGTTCACTACCCATAAACTGCTTATAGTACGTATTATATTGATAACATTCAAGTTCGTTTAGTACAAATTTGATTTATTAAACCTAGATTAGCTAGTTTTATCTCAAAGGAACCTTATAGAACCTTTTGGGACCTTATAGACAAAACTAGGTCTGGTCACGCTTCGCTGAGCCTTGGCTAAGAACTTTGGGATATATTTTAGCTTCCTCTACGATATAGTCTATAACTAAGACAAATGTAACAATTCTCCAAGGACGCCATGCTTTTTGTTTTAATTGTAAAATTATCGCTCTAATTAAATCTTATGTTCTGCAATAACGCTTTTGCCCGACATTTTTTACAGTCAGATAAATACGTTCGGAGTTCGAACCTTTTTTTTTAAGATAAGATAAGATACTCTTTATTGCACACCAACATAACAACACAAACACAAATAGAAAAAAGTAATGGTTAGTTATGTACAATCGGCGGTCTTATAGCAGACAGCGATCTCTTCCAGACAACCTTTGGATGGAATGAAGATGAATAAGAAGAGGCATGAAGGGTAGTAGTACGCAATAGGTGATGGGAAAATAGTAGCAAAGAGTGAAATAATAAAATAATACTATTATTTATATACTATTACTATTTAATTATATAAACATAATGATACATTTATATAACCTTTTGTATCATCATCATCATTATTTCAGCCGTAGGACGTCCACTGTTGGTCATAGGCCTCCCTCATAGATCTCCAGTTGTTGCGGTTAGAAGCTTTTCATGAGGGGGGTTTGCCAATACTCGCCAACCCGCCTGCCAAGCGTGGCGAACGCTTGGCAGGCGGGTTGGCGAGCGCAGTATTCGGTGTTTTAGTGCAAGAAGACGCTGCTGCCCATCTTCTGAATTTCCCTTGGCCGGGTCCTACGGGGCCCACGGGAGGAGATGGGGGGCAACATTCTTAAAATAAGGGCACCGGGCCTTTTGTACAACGAAATATATTTTACTTTTGTAAAATTTCATTGTAAATAATAAGTTACATTTTTATTTTGTTTATTAATAGATTTGTACCTATACATACAATAATAGATAACTAAATAAATCAAAATTAGCCGGCCAACCAAGTTATTTAATTAAATTTTATTACATAATAATCTTAAACCAAATGCTAAACATTTATGTTCTAAGCAAAATAAATTTAAAGGTGACCTCAACAGTTGGACATTGCTTTATTGACAAACAGAAGCAATTAATCATAAGTCTGGGAATGTCGACCACCCCCGCGTTTTGTTAAATAGTAGAACTTACAGACATTATGGCACCTTCTATTGATTTAATAACGATTAAGATATTAGTTTCATGTAACTGGTTTACATACCTTGAGTATTACTACTTTATTCGAAATTGAAAATATTTCAAAGTAGAGAAGCATAGTGGATCGTAGTGTCGCGTTATACATATCTTAGAGGTCGTGGGATCGATCCCCACGCCGGACAGGAAATCTTTGTGTAAATTCTAAGATTTCTTTCCGGCCTGGTTCGTTGAGGGACGACCCTCTGTGCCTCGGAATGCACGTTAAACCGTTGGTCCAGATTGTTATAACATCATGTTAAATAATCGTATATCAAGGAACGGGCAGCAGCGTTTCCTTGTGTGGTACAACATAATGTTGCGGTCACCAACCCGCCTGCCAAGCGGTGGTGACTATGGCAAATTCCCCTTCCTCGGGAGGAGGCCCATGTTCAGCAGTGGACGTTATACGGGCTGATGATGATGATGATGTTGAGAATTTTTTATTAAATTACGAAATTAAAAATGATTATATTAAATTTGTTTTAATCGTCAGTCAGTTTATTTAAAATAAGTAAAATAAAATCATTCTTTATTTGATTTAATTTAACATTAATAAAGCATTGGCTGGACCAATTCATCATATTTGTTATCCGTGATGGTCCCTGTTGAAAATATTTGCAGTTTAGCAGTGAAAACTACTATACAAGGTAAGTTATGTAAGGTAAGGTAGGGGTTACAATAGGTATGAAGACCAAAAAATCTATTTAGTCTGTCAGTAAGATTATCAAAAAATATTAGACACATTTGTTTTTCGTTCCTCAAACAAAAAATTGCGAAGATACGACGATAGGTTTGTTGTGGTTTGTTGTGGTTTGTTATCTTTGTCTATTTTTATTGATTTGATAAATAAAAAAATACGTGTCCAATATTTTTTAGTAGGTAATCTAACTGACGGACTAAGTAGTATATTTAGTCTTCATGCCTGTTAATATATAAAGCTAACTTATTGCTAGCTTATTTTTAAATATGATTAAAATAACTAAGCTTGAATTTGAATTGCTTGAATTGAGATTGAATTAAGCTATTTTTCCTTGGTCTAATGCATTTATTAGACCAACGAAAAATAACTTATTCATCCTAGGCTAAATCAGAGCGTCAGAGCATGTTTTTTATTATTTAAGTTAGTTTAAATGTCCATCTTACAATCAGTTTGTGTAAATAATGTTGTATTCGGTTGAAAATGGGACTTGGGCAATGTGCACTCTGCCCCGCACTACGCTGACGCATTCCAACCACCGTTGCAGCGTATTCGCGCGCTGGCGGTGGGATATGTGGGACTCGCCCTCTCCATAGCGTGGTATGCTAAAGTCATACCACGAGGAGAGGACCCTACACCACTAAAACCTCCCGGACACTCCTTCGATCCGCCGTTGGCGGGGGTCGGGTACGCATGAGCAATCCGGCCCCCCGACGGACTAGGCGCATGACCTGCAAACTACAAAAATGGAAATTCTATGTGTGTGTACACTCAGAATTCCCATTTGTATTATTCCCAAATGTAAAGACAAATACTTTCATATTAAGGCTGAATAAGCAAAATCCTCGTGACTATATTATTTTTATCTATGAGACACCCTTATACCGTCGTTGTAAATTCGATTTTTTTATTATTTTTCCCTAAAAGACTCCTTTATATCGTCGTCAAAATTTCTTTAAGAGAAAACCGCCTTAAACTTATTTCCGAAGAAAAAGACTGTCACTTGTAATTTATTTTTGATTGACACAACACCAGTAAAGTGTTCAGATATATAAATGTTGTATCCAAATAACCTCATTTTGGAAAAAAATGTCACATAGGAGATTTTAAGTTTACATCGACGATATAAAGTTCGGGTAAACTCAATTAACCAAACAACTAAGACAAACTATAAACAAAGATTTATAACTTAACAAGTTTTGAATTTAAATACAAAATTTATAATTATTATGGATTTAATAGTTGCTCGCTAAATAATATCAAAGGGACCTTTAGTACCAATTTGGTTCATCCTACGCTTATATTAACAGAACCTAGTTAACGTGAACATAACATACCTAATATAAATAAGTTTTAAGTTGTTTTAATATCTCTGAAACAAGTTAAAATGCGTATGTGAATTGTATGTGTTATTACTGTTAAGTAACTAATTCTGTTAGTTGAATGACACTTCAAGAAAACCCACGTTCCCAATTCTTGCAAAACTCAATCGCTACTTGAACTATTATTCATTTATTACGAAAATATTAATAAATATTATACTTACCTGAGTGTATTCATTATAATAATTCTGCATTACCAACCATAATTTCTGTAAATAAAATTAAATAATATATTAGGCAAGACGGCTTTAGTACTTAATCTTAAAGGGCAGGAGGCTAATCACTTACGATATGGCTATGACTTCGATAAAAATGTTTTCATTGCTGTAGGGTAATTTGAACGCATTTCCTATGTTATTGTTATAGTATTATTTAAGTTACATTAACTTAGTAAACGCAGAGTAGTGAAGAAGTTTGAATCAAAGTAATAACACCTAGTATCGTTACGTGATATCTGTAGAATAAAATATAGCCTTCATGTTTGTACGATTGTATCTTATACACAATCTCTGTGACCAAACAATCAAATATTCTCTTTTAAATATTTATAATACTTATTTTTATTTATTATTCTCAAAAGGTACTTTGGATATGGCGGTACTTTGGATGACGTTAAACGTAAATACATAACTTTGTTCCTTGTGAGAGCGGGAGTCTATGTAGGTATATGTTTAGTACTATGTTCGAGACTTGTATTGCAGATCTCCAGCCCCCCTTTACCTCTAAATATCATCATCATCATCATCAGCCCCTATAACGTCCACTACTGAACATGGGCCTCCTCCCGAGGGAGGGTTTTTGCCATAGACACCACGCTTGGCAGGCGGATTGGCGACCACAGTGTTATGTTGTAATACACAGGGGAAACGCTGCTGCCCGTTTCCTGTTTCGTTTGTTAAAGATGATGTTATAACAATCGGGACCAACGGCTTAAAGTGCTTTCCGAGGCACGGAGGGTAGTCCCTCAACCAACCAGACCCGGAAAGAAATCTTAGAATTTACACAAAGATTTCTTGTCCAGCGTGATCGGACCCACGATCTCCGAGACTTTAAAGCGAGCGAATTACCGCTACGCTACGGAGGTTAGACTAATATTTACAAAACTAATATTAAGAACAAGAAGTATAAATATGTGATTCATTTCTAAGTAATGGATTGGAATACGATTGCGCTACTTGTACTAATGAGAGAACGTCCCAAAGAACACGGTATGCCTTTTTATAAAACTATGTATTATATTAAACTAGCGGCCCGCCCCGGCTTCGCACGGGTGCACTTTTATACCCTACCCCTGCCCTACCCTAACCCTACCCTACTCCTACCCTACCCCTACCCTACCCCTACCCTACCCTACACTTACCCTACCCTACCCCTACCCTACCCTACCCCTACCCTACCCTACCCCTACCCTACCCCTACCATACCCCTACCCTACCCCTACCCTACCCTACCCCTACCCTACCCCTACCCTACCCCTACCCTACCCCTACCCTACCCCTACCCTACCCCTACCCTACCCCTACCCTACCCCTACCCTACCCCTACCCTACCCCTACCCTACCCTACCCCTACCCTACCCTACCCCTACCCTACCCTACCCCTACCCTACCCTACCCCTACCCAAAAATATCCTCTGTCCCTCTCCCAGTTCTTAGCTACCTCCCTACCAATTTTCAGCCAAATCGGTTCAGCCGTTCTTGAGTTATAAATAGTGTAACTAACACGACTTTCTTTTGTTTTTAAAATGTATTCTGCTATTCGGGACGGAAACAAATCCAACAAATCAAAAACCATGGTAATCGGTCCAGCCGTTCTCGAGTTATAAGTGTTGTAACAAACACGACTTTCTTTTATATATTAGGTAGGTATTATACATATAACCATGATACTTAGTTATACATATTATAATCCGTCTTTACACGGGACTTATACAAACAGGAAAATGTGTTGGGATTTACATTTTCCACACAAGTAAAAAAATCGTTTCTAATCGGCTATAATCTTTGTCTATTTCTGTATAATCGTTTGTGGTCTAGTTAAAGCAAATATTGTAAATAATTATAAATATTTAAACATAAATATTAATCGGTTCCTACTACGTGGGAGGACATGTATTGTGGTAAGGCAAAGGTCACACTCAATGTTTCACCTTTTAATAATAAAATGCATTTATTACAAAGCAATCGTAATGCTAATCTCTTATGATGAACAAGTTAGTAGATAAAGGAATATACCTTTATCTGCTAACTTGTTCAGTAAATAAAAGATATTAAATTAAATTGTTATATGAATTATATTATACACTCCACCGGTGGCTCAGTGGTTCTTGTAGTTGCTTCTGAGACCTATTGGTCTGGGTTCGATTTCTACTCGAGTAAGTATTATATTTTGTGTGATTCACAAATATTCGTTCTGAGCCTGGGTACTAGGGTATTAGGTACCTATGTGTTTGCAGTCTCCCACGACACACGTTTTTCACATTTTTTCTAATGTGAAAGTTGTTTAAGAAAAAGATAATAAAAAAATAATCCAATAGGTATAGTGGTAAAATAGTGTAATTATTATTAATTTATTTATTAAATCTACTTTAATTTAATAATAAAGCGTCTAAGAAATGGCAAAATAGAAATGACAAGGATTTTAAAGTTGCGTTTACACATTTGCCCCGAACTGTATTATAGGCTTATAATTTTATGGTAAATTTTTTGTTTAATTTTCATATTAGTAATAAATGATTCCGCCTTACATATTTGGTTCATCTCAATATATTTGTATGTGTAAAGTATATGTAAAGCTTAAAAGTTTGTTTGCTTCAACGCGCTTATTTTAGGAACTCCTATTGATCCGATTATAAAAAAAATATTTTAGTGTTAGATATCCCATTTATCAAGGAAGGTGATAGGGTATATTTAATTAAGATGTACCGACGGGACCGTTTCCGTAAAAAATCGTAACTCCCGTGAGTTAGGCGGGTAAAACCGCGCGCGAGTATCTAGTTAAAAATAAAATGTCATATATAGCTTCTTATCTACTGACTTTTAACTTACAGTTGCAAGAAAATATCACTTCTTGAGAGACTTATAGTCATATACGACTTGTTTGTCCTATAACTTCAGCCAGTTATTGTCTATAAAACATAACAATATCGATAGCAATAAAAATTAATTAATTTTGAGATAATAATCGTAAAGTTGTAGCAATTTGTAATATGTCAATAATCAGCCTTTGTTTATGTTAAGTAATATAATTTCGAATACATAATGAAATAAACAATAAATGTCAATAGAATCTGATAGAATTATTATTTCATATCGACCTACGTACTTAGGAACAAAAAGAGGTTTTGGCTATAGCCATCCTAAATAAACGACTTCGTTAGTTATATATTTCTTAATTATATGATATTAAAATTGTATCAGGGTGAATAATAATTATGTTGGTTCAGCTAGTTTTCACACAAGTTAAAGAGACGAAATGAGAAGATAATACAGCCGAAAATGTTCGCACAACTCTTCTACTCTTCAAATTTACTTCAACATAGGTACATATTATCATGCAGTTTACAATTTTCTTATGCAATTTAAATATCTCATTCGTTCATTAATACCTCCCGCTTTACGCTGGAGGAAAGTGGAATTCACTTTGTAGGTCTTTTTATAAACTTTCTGATTATAGGAAGGGATCTGCGGGATCAGAGATATTTATGTATCCCGGAACCACGTAGCGTAGAGCTTGTTCCGTATGTAACGTTCAATTTTTTTTTTTTTTTAAAGACAACTCCCGCACTCGGGAAATAAATCCCTGTGTCGCGGGGGACTTTACAAACATACATTTCACGGGCACAAAGTACACCCAGACTCAGAACAATTATTTGCGGTTCACACAAATAATTGTCCCGGGTGGGAATCGAACCCAGAACACCAGGTCCCAGAAGCAACTACCGTAACCACTGAGCCACCGGTGCAGTCAAATTCTAGCTTACAGAAGCTAGTACAGTGGCGGGAGTGTGACAGGGATAAATAAAAAAGGAATCAAGTTTATTCATTTAACATTTTTCATTAAATCGAGTAATGTGTGATGTGAGTAAGTAAATTTTTATAAAAATCAAAAGTGTTTTATTTAAAATAAAAAAGTTCACGCCAAATTTATATGGTTTTAATTGCGCTCTGAGTGATTAGCAAAAAAATTGTAATGAACTTTCTTCAAAAAGACAACAACCGCACAATAGGCATGAGGCAAGATTTTGAAATCCCCTTGCGCAACGTGGGTAGTCATTTTCTAAGTACGAAAAACACAATATTTCGGTAATAAATTTAAATTTAACGAAGTTTAAGCCATATTTCTATTAAATTTTAAATAGCGCGCGAAAAAAGGCCTCAAGTGTCATGGCGTCGGGTATGACGTCACGCTATTGTAAAAAATGTCATTGAGTCCGCCAAACCTAACGTAGTGGTTAAATTCTCTTTGATGGTTACAATATCGTGACGTCATGCGCCGTGATTGGTGTTTCAGTCAAAATGGCCGATTGCAGTATTTTAATCTTTTATTTTATTAAAAATCACATTAATCTCAAGGTTATATATAAAAATAAATAAGTGTAATAATTTCTTTTTATATGTACTTTCCCCTAAAAACATTTAATCTTAATTTTTTTGATACTGTCGTCACGCCTATTATGGTATCTCTGTGTGACGCACACCCAGACTTAGAATTACTATTCGTGGTTAGATATGCCGATTGTAAGTAGAACCTAGGAGGACTTTTGTTAGCACATAATAATTATGTGTCAGTGTTTTCTGATTGCATTAAATCAAACTGCAATATTTTTCTATCGCGATATCATTGCCCTAATTTCATAGCATGCCGCAAGTAACCAATACTATATGCACACCGTTTCAAAATATCGCGTGAACGTGATTTCTATTAAAAACATACTTTATAAATTTATGGTCCCACACCAAATTTGGCTCGTTAATATAAAAAAACTAGACTTGTTTATTATATAGCGGTTAATGAACCAGTTTGTCATCGTTTTCAGAAACTGTGCCACAAATATTATCTATATACAACCCCATATAGATCATATTAAGTTTCTCGAAAGCGCCGCTCTTTAAGTGAAGAACTGGTGGATAATTACGTAACAATATGATTATATTAAATGTCTGTGTTTATTATTATAGGCTGAGGTTTGACCCCTTTCTTCGAAATTTATTCTTTTTAAATTATTATTATTTTGTGATTCCTTTTTTCTTCAATTTTCCATGACAACGGAATACCTATGATTAGTGCAGTAATAAAAATACATTTATTAATTCATATCGTATTGTCATTTATTTAATATACATTCCACCGCTGCATGGCATATATGCATGTGAAAAATATGTTATATAGGTATGCCAATTGCCTTTAGTAATGAATATAGAAGTTATCGTCATATTATATAGTTTACTAATTGGCGTCTTGTTATGATTTTTATCTCACAGAACTACAACACAATGTAAACTGTCCCTTTAACAATAGATAGTGTTACAATTTAGATATAAAATTTATAACCTTATTTAGTTTTATATCAAAATTATTTTTCAGCATTACTCGTACGTGTTTCAAATCCTTTGCCCTGCCCTGCCCATAGTCAGTGGGGCCCAGAACTGTAACATATAGCGACAGTTACACATAACTCCCCTAAAAAATATACCTACTAAACGTTATATTCCCTCAATACCCCCACCAGCGTCGGCCCTGAGCCGAGGTAGAGGATGTAGAGGCGCAGCTTGCTTAGTTTGTAGTTTTTAAACAATTTATTTAGGCTGGAACTCTGCTAAGTCTAAGTCAGGGTGTAGGTACTTTGTTTCCGTGAATTGCGTGTTTGTAAGATGCCCCGCGACCACGGAGTAGGGTTAAGGAAATACTTAAAGGAATAAAGGATTCTTTCCCTACTCCGTGCTAAGACACAGAGAAAAATTTGTTGAGTGCGGGAGTCGTCAAAAAAAAAAAAGCCGAAATATAAATTTTAGATGTAGTATCACAGTGACTGTACTAAGGTAGGTTTATAATCAAAGGTGACATACTTTACATGCATTCTATTTCGTGCGAGTCTCTTTAATCACAATTCAGTAGATACAATCGATGATTCATTACATCATCGATGACGTCACAGCATAGCATTCCTATCGACAGTCAAGTCTGAGAATGCAAATGAGAAATTCAAATGTGCCCTTCAGATGTTGAACTTGGTGGACAATTAATTTGATTTAATCTTTTATTACGTAGGACTTAATTGTGAGAGGTGAACGAAACGAACGGCATGATCTTCAAAATACCGTGAATATATGTCGTTCTTAATAAATAATTGGCAGCACGATTTGCCATCAGTTCAAGGTTTACCATTGAAATGTAAAATTAAAATATTGAAATAAACATATTTTTTTCAAAAAATGGTTGAACTCAAGAGACTGAGTGCTTTTTCAGTAAAATATAATTTAGGCTGTACGAACGGGCATCCCTTACACAGTCTTCTAGTCTTTCTAGCTAATTTTAATTTGTAATGTTCAATGCTATTGAAAAAGTATAAATATACTTCGACTTTACTTCTTGCTGAGTATTGCAACGACTAAAAATCACCCTCTATAATATCGCTTTAAATCAAAAACAACTAACAGTCATAATCAAATTGGTTGATTCGGAAGTTATGATACCACAGCTGAATTACTGAACCTAAAATAATTAAGGAATTCAAAATTGTAGCCTTTATGCCTTTTAGGCATACTAACATCATCTATAATAATCACATACCAGCGAACGAAGAGTAGCGTTTATCCTTTGTTAGTATTTTTATCGCCCGTTTACGTACTGGCTCTGAACACAGGCCTCCTCTTAACAGATCTTGCTATAATCACCACGATTGGCAGGCGGAATGGTAATCGTAGTAAGATGGGGAGCATTCTTGAGCTAATACATGCTGCTGCCCATCCATCAAAAGAAGTCAGAAGTCTCACTTTGAGTCTCGAAGGTCGTGAATCCAATCGGCGTGGGGACGCCGGATAAAACATCCGTGCTTCTCCGTGCCCATTCCCGATTGTTATTACATCATCTATAACAAACGTATACCAGGGAAAGAGATCATCGTTTCCTTTTGTGTAACAAACTTAGAACATAATACTGCAGTCACTAGCCTCCCTCCCTCCGGATGGAGGCCCATGTTCAGTAGTGGACGTTGTACAGGCTCATGATGAAACCATTAAACCACTATTAAACTACCACTTTAAATTGTTTTTATCGTCCCTGCCCTAATCCCAATTTGTGGTTTTTTAGTCGGCGCAACACGTTTTTCTCTTCTATTTTGTTGTCAGCCGACACGTAATTAATTACTCCCTTGTCCTACAATATCACACCTCAATCCATCCATCTTTTCTTAGGCATTCTTTTCCCTCTCCAGACAGTTTTTTCAGTCACATGTACTTTTAGCTGTACTAATAATATAAATAGGTAAAATTTGTGAATAGTTTGTGAGGTTGTAGGAGACTACCCCCTATGGATGTACTAAGCCCATTTTGCAAATTCTTCCACCGATAGAAAGCCACATTATTTGTGACTATCATAGGCTATATTTTACGCGGGACAGGTGGTTTCTAATAAATCATAAACAATAATAATATGTACTTATTATTCTAATAAGTATCGCTAATGAGATCAAAATAGACTGCGCACGTATTATGATAATGTAATTTATAGGCACTTGTTTGAATTAAATATTATGTCATTTATTCTCCTTGTGACTGCGATTGAATCATAGTGCTAAATAAAAAACAGGTTAATTTTACGTATGTATAGTTTTTAATATAACTATAAAGCAAATTTAATCCGCAGGTGTTAAAGGCTTGGTAGTGTACTGCAATAGAGCTTGTTAGTGTTATCTCTAATAGATTTGAATGTGAGATTAAAACATAAGAATGTTTAACAGTCGCAATGGCACTAAACTAGAGCTAAAACGCTTAGAAGGTTTTGCTAGTTGAACGTGTTACTAATGTATGTAGAACACTATTTACATTATAAAAGGTTATTTGTAAAACACCAACAACCTCTTAAGAGATCATTGTACTCATAATTATAAACACTTTTACAATGGGAGCAAACCTGAAATCACGAAAAAAAATCAGCTGTTCTGTTTTGACGAGCTTAAACGAACATAAATTCGCGCTTTCAGATTTTGTACCATAATAAAAGATGTTCATAATTATGAGTACAATGGCCTCTTAAGAGGTTGTTGGTGTTTTACAAATAATCCTGTATATACACCGTGAATTTTTTACCATTGCTAATAATCAGGCAGGACGATTTGCCATCAGTATTACACGTAATATTAGAATTTGAGATAACCATATTTTATAAACGATTCCCCCTAGGAGACGGCAATGATAAAATATGTACATTGCACGCTGGATGCCCCTAACATACGTTCAAAGTCAATTTAATATTTTTATTATTATTAATGTTTGCTGCGATTATATGAAAAATAATGTTTCTTACTTTCCATAATCCATATTGGAGAAAATACATTACTTTACGGTCCACGTTCCGGTAACTAATTAGGAAAAAAGAACGCATTTGCGTGCGTTGGGTGCAGTTCGGTTTAGTTGAAGAAAATTGTTCATCGATATCTATGATTATATCCTAATATTCTTCTGACTTATAGTTTGTACCTAATGTATACATGCTAAAACTACAAAATTTATTGAAAAACCTTACACGATATGGAATAGACATTACCAGGTAACATATGAAAATAATTCCAAGGAGAATGAAGATGGAATGTGGGACTCTGAAAGGCAATTTGGAAGTATAGTAAACTTTTAAGCATGTTTATTCGTAAGGATTCTCACGAATACGGAATCTATTATTACTAGTCGAGAATAAAAAAACATACTGACTTCAAAGGTATATTCAAATTGGTAACAGGTAAAATAATAAATAAGTACTAAGAAGTAAGTCTGGCAAATCACAATTGAATAGCAACACACTTCTTTTTACTCGTATGTACTGAATTTAAAACGTTTTTTTATTGGATCACAACGATAATGATTAATGCATGCAGTCTAACGCTAGCCTAAAAGTTGTTTTTACGTTGATATATATTTTAGAAATCCTTTCTTATGTAACGATTTATATTATATATGTTTAAAGTAAATTAAAATGACAGCGACCGTGGCGTAGTATATGGCTCGCTTTAAGCCTCGGAGGTCGTGGGTTCGATCCCCACGCCCGACAGGAAATCTTTGTGTAAATTCTTAGATTTCTTTCCGGGTCTGGTTAGTTGAGGGGCTACCCTACGTGCCTCGGAAAGCACGTTAAGCCGTTGGTCCCGATTGTTATAACATTATCTATAATAACCGTATATATCAAGGAACGGGCAGCAGCGTTTCCTTGTGTGGTACAACATAATACTGCGGTCACTAATCCGCCTACCAAGCGTGGTGACTATGGCAATTACCCTCCCTCGGGAGGAGGCCCATGTTAAGCAGTGGACTATATACGGGCTGATGATGGTGATGATGAAATTAAAATGCCTTATATTGCCAATTTGAAACTTGGGCAATTGGAATTTTGCTTTACTTTTAAAATAGCTTTTGTACGTGACTATCCTAGTTTTATTCCAACCACGACGAATTAATATTTCCAACCCTTTATCACCCCTTTGATGTTTTCAAGAGCCTTATATCGGATATTGACTTAGAGTTGTTAAATAATAATGAAATATATAGGTCAGTGAAATATATACGTAAATTTATTTAAGTAGATGCGAAGTATTCGCTTCTATAGATCAAAATTGCACGTTTCTATTTGCTATGTCTGGCATTTCAGTACTAAACGACTAATTGATAATCATAATTTCTAAATACTCTCATACATCAATACAAACTACAAAAAAATTGATCGTTTTTATAAAAACTTAAGAATTTATGATTTGTCTTTATTTTACTGGTTCAGAAAAGATAATTTACGTGTTCAGTCGCATAAAAATCTTATGTATACCTGTACATTTTAACATTTGGGGTCTTGAAAATAGTTATACCTTTCTTTCGATTTCCACGTCGGTCGTAGAATATTTATGTAAACGTAGGGATTTTCTTTCCAGAAAGCCTACAGTTTGGAAGTGATCATTTTTACAGGCACCCTTAGCGTTTGCGATAAGTAAGCGATCGCTTCAAAGTAATGTCCTGTTGTGTAGTCCCGCAGTTTTACCTGGTCCTCCATGCTTCGGACAACTGAACGCGTAAAGCCTTTCCATTGGTCCCGACTGCCATGACATTATCTATGACAAACGTCGGGGTAGTATCGAGCAAAGAAACCTATCGTCAGTGATACTGCACTACACGTAAGTCACAAAAGCTAATAAGGATGAAAATCAACTGTAGCAAAGTGATTTCTTGCCCTATAAAACATGTCTAAAATAATATTTCTTGACCGATGAAATATACATCTTATTATCAACTGTCAATATACTGTGTACTATATGGCAGTGGACATAATGGGCTGATGACGTTATGATTGCATCGCAAGTACTACATTAGGTACTGTTTCTATCCAGGTGACGGTGTGTAAAACATTTAAACGTATCGAAATACTTTAATAACAATTAATATACCTAATTATGTTGGCAATAATAATGTTTAAATATTGACTTTCTAAGACACTTTCACAACCCAACTTTGCCCAGAACTGCAAATCCGTTCGATTGTAAACTATCCTATTTAGATTTAATCTTAGTATTGCGTTCTGCATACTTAAACGTTTTTACTTAGATTGGTATGCGTAAGGCGCGAGGCAAACAATTTGCTTTACGTGTGTTATGCAAGGGTTTTCTTCTGTGTCGTCGGCATCTTGTCGGCGACGATTATTGAAATATAGCTATCCATTACTTATCTCTGGAGCCTTTGTACCTGGTTAAGTAGTAAAAACCCACGTGGCCAAGTACTTATTTTCTATCATGTTCAAAAAAAAAAACGGATGCTTTAGTATTTAACTTTAATAAACGATGCATTTAATACAAAACTATACCATTTAAGCTCAGAGCAATGTTGTTACTAAGTAATAAACCAATATTGCCATTAACCTCCGTGGCAAAACGGTATCAGTCTCGCTTTAAGTCTCGGAGGTCGTATGTTGTAATGTAATGGATTAAATTAGATTATTATAAATATGTTAACTTAACTTTTGCACTTATAAAGGTATGCTACTTAGTATTAAACAAACACACGTATTCTAGAGTAATTGACAACCATTATACGCGACCAATAATTAAACGTTGATAACTCTTGTAATTTATTATCAAAACAAAATTGTAACTGCAATTAAACCTGAAGGAGTTGACAATAAACCATTAATTGTGTCGAAATGATTAATGTAAAGCGTGTATCAGTATGTCAGAGATTTAGACTGTACATTACGTGTCAGTAAGTGACATTATTTAGGCGTGTGCGCCTTAGTTATTGAGGCAAAACCTATTTCTTATGCAATTGTAGGACAAGATCAAAAATAAATAAGTTTTACATTGATTAACTTGAAAACAAAATGCAATATCGCTAGTAACGTATGTAGTTTACGAAACTGATTATATTAAAGTAGTAAGTATTTATGATTATTTTTAATATAGATTTTCCGTTTAGTTTTTAAACTAGCAATTAAAATTTTCAACATATAAGTTTGAGTGTCGATAGTCCTTGTAATTTACAATTAGTATTAGTGCCTTTGTACAAGATGGAAAGGTATTAAATTATCCTCACGTCCGAAAATATAACTTTGCTGTTTAATATAATTATAAATATGTGGTCGTGGGTTCGATCCCGACGCCTTACAATAAATCTTTGTGTAAGATTTCTTACCGTGTCTGGTTGGCCTAGGGACGACCCTCTAATATACCAGGGAACGGGCAGCAGCTTTTCCTTATGTCTCATATCACGTCATACCGCAGTCTCCAATCTGCCTGCCAAGCTTGGTGACTATAGTAAAACCCTCTTTCATCCTTATACAGTCATAAACAACGCCTAATTCCTTTGTTGGTCATTTCCAGTAACTTAAAGGGATGAAACTAGTTATATTGGTACATACTACATAGTTATATTAAGCCTTCCATTTCCATCTAGTTCCATGTATCCTTGCTACGCTGTGCTTGATTTGAATAGTTCGGCATAAACAAACGATACAACTGATTGACATTTAGAAACACCTAACCTCGCCCTTTATAAGTGATATCTACTTGTGAAAATTTATATTGGTAGTGTAAATTCGTAAACTTTGGCTATTGTTGCTGTCAACCGGATAAATGCTGATATGGTTTAAGTAATGGTGTATACATTTATAACTGCGTCTATGTGATTATACATTAATATTATTATAGTCAACCTCCGTAGCTTAGCGGTATGTGGCTCGCTTTAAATCACGGAGGTATGGGGTTCGATCCCTACGCCGGACAGGAAATCTTTGTGTAAATTCTAAGATTTCTTTCCGGGTCTGGTTGGTTGAGTGAGGGTCTACCCTCCGGGCCTCGGAAAGCACGTTAAGCCGTTGGTCCCGATTGCTATAACATCATCTATAATAATCGTTTATCAAGGAACGGATAGCGGCGTTTCCTTGTGTGGTACAACATTATACTGCGGTCATCAACCCGCCTGCCAAGCGTGGTGACTATGGAAAACACCCTCCCTCGGGAGGAGGCCCACGTTCAGCAGTGGACGTTATACGGGCTGATGATAATGATGATGATGATGAATATTATAGACTATGTGTTCATACCTGCATTGCAGAAGGTTAAGCACGTAGGGAGTCCGTTTCTACTCAGTGAAGCAGTACCCGGGGCGGATCTGCTCTAAATCCGCCCCGTCTGGTGACTGATGTACACACGACACGCTAGCCTGTGGTCCCAGGGCACAAGCAGTCGTGTCACCAAGAGGTCCCGCTATTTTTCAACGCTGACTCTCAGGGAGGAGACATGTGCGGCGAGTCGTTGCCACTCGCTGTCGTCTAACCACGGCCGGTTCGTCCGCGCCAGCGAAGGAGGTTAAGCACGTAACGATATGACTATGAATCCGATTAAGAATTCTTCTTTACTGTAGGATTGTTGTAACGTATTTAATAATGTTATTGTTACTGTATAGAATTACTTAGTAAATTAACTTAGTAAATTGACATATTTAAAATGTTTTTTTTTATTTGCAGACTAAACGTTGTGTCTAACGAACACATTTTTGTCAAAGTCCTTACGTGATTAGTCTCCAGATCGAGTTTACGGTCTCTTTTTATAAATGTCCACCAACAATATATTTTCTGATTTTATTTTTCGTCAAATTATTTAAAAAAAACTTTTTTAATACTTTTCACAGCCAAACATGTTTTTCATTGGAGTCTGCCTTTTATTTTCACATTTTTTATACTATATGTAAATGGAAAATAAAAGGCAGACTCTATAATGTTTATGTCATATTACTCTAAATAAATAACAAGAAAGTAAAATGTAGGATTCTGAAATTATTAAACTATACATTAGGGGTGCACCACTCTTTTTAGGTAGATCGGGGCGCAGTGCCAAGTGGATTTTCATGATGACCCAAGAACTCGCTATAGCAAATTTCTATTGTGGGCTTTAAACGGCTAAGATTTCAAAATATATTTACCACCATATATTGTTTTATACCTAATTGAATAAACAAACTGGACATATAAATGATAGCATAATTTGTTTTACCGTTAACATCTATGTCAGCGACATAATAATGAAAGGAGCTGATCGGATTAAGAGCGCTTCTTTTCTCAAGGCAATCTGAACTGACTGTTTCCATTGGCATGATATGACATGACATCACTGACAACTCCATCGGGTTCCGCTCCATACCTGAATATCTACTAAAGGAGTCTGTATAGGTACCGCTATTCCTACTTAGATGATAACAATTATATTATATTCTGTGGCTAATCTGGGAGATTAGTAACCAGTTAGTATTAAACTATGGGGATCCTGAAATTACCACACTGGCACGGCGCAACACGACGGAAAAATACGCTTGTCGTTCGAGCAGTGCGGCTGCCGACATATACTTTTATGAGTTGGTTTTAACAAAATGGCCATCGTATCGCAGTCGCTATACCAGTGCTTCCTGTGGTTTTTACCTAATTTTGTGCTCAAATGTGTTTTTCTTAGGTAGGTACATGTCTACCTAAACAAGTTAATATTAAAAGGACAAATATTAATAGTAAATTTATAGGCATATGGATAAAAATAACTTATAAATAACGTTTAAAAAAAGTTTAGACAATAAATTGAAAGACTCTTGTAGTGAGTAATGCTTGGAGCCTCTCTGCAAGATAAACATTGCAAGTTGATTATCCGACAGGGGAGCAAAATTATCGACATAACTGACTTACTAAATTCAAGTGGCAATAGGCTGGCTATATCTGTAGAATGACCGACAACCACTAGGGCAGATGCATCCTACAGTGGAGACCGTGTCTCAGGGAACGTAAGGTAGAACGCCTCCAGGCAAGGTTCATCTTGCGATGCGCAATGACTTGAAAAGGGTAACCGGAGCAGACTGAATATGTGAGTTTTATAGCGTAAATTAGGCGAGGTCTATGTCCAGCATTGGATTGAGATAAGAGAATGGATTGAAGTAGATATAAATATTAAAAACGTTATATTTTTATCTAGGTAGATACATAAATTATGTTTGACTGTGTGATGAAAATAAAGCAACATGTTATTGCAACCGCCTACAGAAAATACAACATCAATAAAAGAGTAACTAATTTTAACTTGAACAAGTAATACTTGCATTTGAAAGTGTTTGTACAGTAACCATATTTCTCAAGCAGATAGCATCGCGATCCGAAATTATAAGCCTCACTTGAAACTGTTGAGATAGTCGGGACGTCTTCAGGTTTGTGTAGGAAGGTACCTACTTGGATTATGTGCACGATGGATATGGAGATAATATGATGTTTCATATAAATAGAGCATATTCACACAATACTTACTATATAAAACGTAAACGTCTTAGGGGTTTTGTAAGGATTACCAAAAATATCTTTACAGCAGAGGTGTGTAACTCAGGAGTGATTCGTAAAAAAGATTTAAATCCGTCACAAAAGATGTATAAATCAGTAACTCCCTCGTTTTTTCAATACATCTTTAAATCTTTAACTCTTTAACTCTAAGGTTCATTACAGATTGATTGAACATGAAAAGATGTAGAGTGAAATGACTATTGCAGGATTAGGCGACACAAAACGAGACGGAGAATGATTTGTATGTTCAAAGTCTGTGTATGTGTACTACAATGATCCTTGGCATTTTCATTGAATCTCGCATGTACGAACAAAACTATTTCTTCCATCTTAGTCACAAAGTGTTAAATCTAATGTGAACTTAGGATCGCTCATAATTTCGTTGATTTTATTTACATTTTTTTAACATTTTTGTTAATAAATTAATAGTTATTTACTAGATTAGGTCGTAGGACCATCAATCTTTAAAATTTGTTCTCGAAAAAAAATATTGATTGACTAGCCCATCAAAATGCAAGTGAATGATTCAATTCACCCGCAGAAACATTGAAAGATTAGGTGAGTGAGTGAGTTATTTAGAAGATGGGAGTTATTTGGGATTGAAAGATTTAAAAGAGTGATTTAAATCTTCTTATCAAAAAGATTTATAAATCTCTGTTCCTTTAAAAGATTTATAAATTACTTTTGACGACAAATACAACAAAGAAATATATTAGGAAAACCTCTCCGACATTTTTCTAGTAAGGACATTTTAGGCCCTGTAAGTTTTTCGATTGAAAGCCCAAACATTCAGTCAATCGCCTACGTTGTTTTCGAAAAATTGTTAAATATATGTATGTTGGTAAATATTCAACAGCATCTTAAGGGCAAGCCAAACTGTTTACCCTTACTTTTACCATAACACCTAATATGAGCTTCGCATGCGCACGTATAACAACAAAAATATAATCAATTATCACATTTGACTTAACTATTCTGTTACAACCTCCGTGGTGTAGCGGTATTTGACTCGATTTACGACGGAGGTCGTGGGTTCCATCACCACTCCGGACAGGAAAGCTTTCTGTAGATTCTATGATTTCTTACCGGGTCTGGTTGGCTGAGGGACTACCCTCCGTGCCTCGGAAAGCACGTTAAGCCGTTGGTTCCGATTGTTATAACATCATCTATAACAATTGTATACCAGGGAACGGGCAGCAGAGTTTCCTTGTATGTTACAACATAATACTGCGGTCACCAACCCGCCTGCCAAGCGTGGTGACTACGGCAAAAACCTTCCCTCGGGAGGAGGCCCATGTTTCGCAGTGGACGTTATACGGGCTAATGATGATGAGCAAATACCTACATTACTAGCTCAGCGAAGAAGCTTTTTGAATATACTAATAATAAACAAATTGCATGTAAATGATTGCCAGGTATAGTTTTGTCATTGTAAATCTTTATTAACAACGGTAAAGGAACTTAGGAATGCAGCATGTAATTATGATTTGCCGTATTGGGTGTCAGTTTATTAACCCCTGGCTTTTGATTTGTGATAGAGTAACTCACGACTTGTCCTTTAAACAATAGCATAATTGGATAATTTATATGTAAATAAATTATCTAACCAAAATTATGTATCAAATTAAGTTGAAGGTCAAAGGTTATAATAACATGTGACTAACGTTCTGCTTCACATTTAATTTTGATCACTCTGCTAGATCGTCTGCTTCCGTTTACTCAATAATTCAAGAACTTGTTGATGACTTAAAATTATTGTTTAGGTATCCAGTTAATACAACACTGTTGACTGTGATTTAGCTCGAAGGTTAAAGACTGAACCTGACTCCTATCCTTATTGCTAACTTAACTCATTCCGTGTACCTACATATTGTCTCTGTGATTTTTCTCTTTTTCTTTTTTGAGAGCCAGTTCTCTCAAATAAGAATCCATCGAAATAAGTCCATAAAAGTGCATAATATCCTGATCGTAGAATACTTCAAAACAACTTTTTCTTCAAGAATTCATAAACCCGACATCCGCCGACCCTAGTCGGGCAATAAGTATCCCTTTACGTTGACCTCGTCTTTTGAATATATCTTGTCGGTACCGTTCAATACTCATCCAACGTCTTGCAGAAGGAGTTATTCTAACAGGAACCTGTCTTAAATAAGCAACAACATTTAGAAAATACGAATCAATCCTCGTTGCCCGATAACTTTTAAGATAAATAAGATTTATTCCCCATTACCGAATTGAAGGTGAAGGCAACTCTGGTGACTTTTGTGCAAACCTTTTATTCAATGCATGAATAAATCAGCCTTTATCCTAATTAGATGTTTATTGCTACGTGATTTATTAAAAGCCGTACTTGTTTTAATGAGTGAGTCAAAATTCTGTGACTCAAAACGAGTACTGTGGCACAGTGTGAGGGCAAAATGGGGGTTAAATGGAAATGATAGAATCAATACTACATAAGTAATTAAAAAGATAATGTATTATCAAGTACGACCCCTCTCTTATCAAATAATTTAGCTATTACGTCAAATATACTTATTGATTATTTTATTTATCCCAGGATAGGATTATAACATATAGCAAAAACCAAAAAACTAAAATTTAAATTACAATATTTTAAGGGATAAAATATAATGACCACCAAAAATATATACTTGACACCAGAAAAATAAAGTCTAAAATTATAATAGTACTAGCTATTTTAGTCACGACTGCACTTCAAATTGTATTCGAACACCAAATGTAGTTAATGATCACCAAATCTTAGCGAGCAAATTATTGCGCCATTTCTACCTTTATAAAATCAATGAAAAATGACAATCGGTTAGGTTAGGTTAGAGCTGCGGCCATACAACGAACCGGATAGTAAATTAGTAAAACATTTTGGTACTTTTGGTGATCATATACTACTTTTGGGTTAACAATGATTTATTTGGAGTCATTTTGCTTAAATACGATAGCGAAATGTTAAAACTTTGGTTACAATTTTACATTAAAATGCGGGTTTAATTTTGGTGATCATTTTCAATTTTTTTCTGTTATATGTTACTATATCTGATGGTAAGTTAAACATAAGCCATATTTTAATACGCTAAACCTGTATATTAATTATCACAAATGAAAATTCTGCTGAATATGGTAAAACCTCTCGTATTGATGGTTGAAAAGAAACAGTTAATTTGCATGACAAACATATTTTCTTTCACTGGACCTTATTATTACTTCTGAAACTTATCCATAACATTGTAATCAATGACAAAGCTCGAGTAGGCTTTTGTTTTAAGTTTATGCAAACAAATTAGAATGCACACAGAGTAAGTTTAGCAAGGCAGGCAACCGTCGCTTTTAATTTGTGAGGGCTAGCATACTGCATTTCATCTAACAAACCTTTTTAACACAATGTTGGTAGCTCCGAAATATTACCAAAGTGCAAGAGTCAAGGTAGCCAACATTAGTTTTAAAGTTTTATTATTATGTCAAACGATGTTTTATACTGTAACGGTACAGATTAAGTACAAGCAATGTTTGTACAAACTCTCGAATCCCACAAATACATATGCTTTGTTAAAAATGTTAATTGAATTAGGCATTTGAGGTGTTATTTAAGTAGTGGTTTCTGCTACCTACTTGTGTAAGATGAATGAAGTTAAATTACGTTAGTACAACAAGTAATCGGGACCGCTACTTTCTGAGGCACGGAGTGTTAGTCCCTCTACCAACCAGACCTGCAAACGATTTTTTGTTTTTACACATTTTATTTTGACTGAATCATGGGACTCGAAAGTACGGCCTACGATAACTCCAATACCCCACGGAGTTTAAACTACTTAAAGAACTAAGTATTAAAAAAAAACGATCAAAGGTGTATTTTAATGTGTTTACCTTGAATAAATATTAAAATTAAGCTAATAAATGTTTACTACCTACTAAACTAGATTTTATACTACCTTGAGAAGTGTATCTGACTTGCTTATATTACATACTAGCGGCCCGCCCCGGCTTCGCACGGGTGGACTTTTATACCCTACCCCTGCCCTACCCTACCCCTACCCTAACCCTACCCTACCCCTATCCTACCCCTACCCCTACCCTACCCTACCCCTACCCTACCCCTACCATACCCCTACCCTACCCCTACCCTACCCTACCCCTACCCTACCCCTACCCTACCCCTACCCTACCCTACCCTACCCTACCCTACCCTACCCTACCCCTACCCAAAAGTATCCTATGTCCTTCTCCCAGTTCTTAGCTACCTCCCTACCAATTTTCAGCCAAATCGGTTCAGCCGTTCTTGAGTTATAAATAGTGTAACTAACACGACTTTCTTTTGTTTTTAAAATGTATTCTGCTATTCGGGACGGAAACAAATCCAACAAATCAAAAACCATGGCAATCGGTCCAGCCGTTCTCGAGTTATAAGTGTTGTAACAAACACGACTTTCTTTTATATATATAGATTTTATATATATAGATTTTATATATATAGATTTATTTGCATACATATTTAAATAAAGCTTTCAAATTATAATCACGTATACGACACAATATCAGTTTGTCGGAAACTCTCATTCACGAAATAAAGTACACAATGTATAATGAAACTCAATACTTCCTCACGGCTGTCATGCACATACTTATAGCAGTATTAATCCACAGATAGCATCTTCAGTTGTTACTAAATAAAGAAATAACAAGGCGTAACTGGTGATCGAACGATAATAAACATCTTAGTTCAATAAAGGCAATACAGACCACCCGTGTACCATTATATCGACTACCTTCCGAATGCACGTCATTTATTTGAAGAAATAAACTAACAATTTTATTACAAAACAAAGATATGGATTTCCTACAAATGAAAGCGCGTGGGCCGCTATCCTACATCACGCTAGTCACATACATTTTTATCTAAATAGGACTCAATCATGTTCAATTTAAAATACAATTTCCCATTTCATCAACATGTTAAACTGTTTCGTAGGAAATGCAACCCAATTATCTATGATTTAAAATATTGTTTTGCATGTATTTACTTTAAGAAGAAAATTATTAACAGTATCGTAGTGAGAACAGGTGGCAACGATTTAGTAGGTTTTGCTTTTGTAATTGCTCACTACTGGGACACTGTCGTGGTAATACTTTTACATTAGATGAAATATGAAGCCTTTTCTATGCATTCATTTGTCACGAAGCATATGTTTCATACTATAAATTATTACTTTTGTTAGTAATTTAACACTGCTAAGAAACTATTCAGTACTGTATAGGTGGTACACGAATAAACCTTTTCACGTTGAACCCACCTAAAAATTTCAGTTTATTTTTTTTAAAAACTCGCTCTAGGAAAATTAATACTCTACAACTTTGTATTTTTTTTTTAATTTGGGTTGCTACCAAAAAAAAGTTTTGGAAAATTTCATAGTTGTTTAAAATATAATATTATACGACAGGGTTGTGACTGAAGATGTTATGATTAGGCGAAACTAAGTTAGACTTACAGTACCTACATATGAATACCTTTTCAATATACCTGCGTTAAATTCATATATGTTTGAAGTCATTGCTGTCAAGTGCTGCTCACTAAAGGAGCAGCACAGTGATGCCAAATATGACTTATTAGTAGCCCGACTGTAGTACCTAATCTGGCGCGGTTTCACCCGCGTAGATCCAAAATTTACCTCTTTATAGTAGTAGTATATAGATAACAACTACATAATAGTAGTTGTAGTACACTCTACTATTTAATCTTCAGTGGCGTGAAGCTTTCTTATACATATTTCAACTCTCTACAACCGTAATACAATAGAAATTATACTTTGTACTTCTCATACACAGAACACACCTCAGAATATTCATAGCATAATCCATCTTCGCACGGTTTACAGTAAAATTGTACAATTTCTGGTGACGTCAGAAAGCGTCGTGGGCGCCGGATAAGCCCACGTTCCTTCACTATACCTTCCGGTTGCATTTTATCCTGGATAGTTATATATTTGAATTTGCTTTTAGTAATGTAAATAATGCTTACTCGGCAATAAACAGTATAAGCAAAACAAGCCTATAAAGATTTCGGGATCGCATACTCTAAGTGTCTTGTCTTGTCCGGTGTGGGTTCGATCCCCACACCGGACAAGAAATCTTTGTGTAAATTCTAAGATTTCTTTCCGGGTCTGGTTGGTTGAGGGACTACCCTCCGTGCCTCGGAAAGCACGTTAAGCCGTTGGTCCCGATTGTTATAACATCATCTATAATAATCGTATGTCAAGGAACGGGCAGCAGCGTTTCCTTGTATGGTACAACAGAATACTGCGGTCACCAATCCGCCTGTCAAGCGTGGTGACTATGGCAAATACCCTCCCTCTCGGGAGGAGGCCCATGTTCAGCAGTGGACGCTATACGGGCTGATGATGATGATGATACTCTAAGTGCGTTTTATTTTGATATAGGTATATGAATGCTTATTAGTAGGTATATTACGAATATGTATTATGTATGTATGTAGGCTTATTCATATCTTAATACCTAACAAATTAGCGCTTTAATTTTCGGAGGTCGTGGATTCCATCCCCATGCTGGTCAAGAAATGTTTGTGTAAAATATAAGATCTCTCTCGGGGTCTGTTTGGTTGACCTTCTAACTGTCATACCATTATCCAGGTAATGAGCAGCAACGTTTACTACTTGTGTACATGCTGTACATAATACTACGATCATGAACCCGCCTGCCAAAAGTGGTGACTAAAACAAAAACCCTCCCACGGGGGGATGTTCAGCAGTGGAATTAATACGGGCTGATGATGATGAGGATGAAATTTTAATACTATCCCAGCCATATGATCCTTTCCGCTAAAGCATGCTGAGAAAATAATTAAATAATACAGTCTTGGATATTCCAAGAACACAGTTCTATTTTCTATGGCACCGAAAGTATTTTGTCCAATGTGCCACCAGTTCAGTCTAGAGACCAGAATTAGAGAGCTATAGGGATACTAATCACATACATCTACCTATCTGCTTTAACTACTCAGCTACATAGTAGCATTCATAAATCCTAACGTAGGGAAACCGACCAAAAATAGCAATCGCTAACAAAAGAATAAAGTACAATATCAGTTTAGTCGAGAATTATAAGGTTTACAATGTGAAATGTTGTAAAAATAAATACGTGTTCCAGCATTGTTTGTATAATTTTTGATAACATTTTCCCATGTGGGCCCTATAACAAAGGGCTCGGATCAACAATCTTGGAAGCTGCGCGGCGTATCATCTCACGTGGATCACCTCTGACTTTACGACATATTATCTGAAACCGTATGCACCCAATGGTTCCCATACTTTTTCATTAAAATATTTTAAACAATGCTTGTGCAAGTAAACGCATATTGACAATAATTAAATACACTGACTTCTAATCGGAGTATGTATATCAAAATATTGATATATATTCAACGGTAGTGCCGTGTGGTTTCCGGCTTAGAATATACCACCCCATGTCCTCCCATGGGTGTCTTAAAAGGCGACTAAGGGACATATGGCTGATGGATGGACAGCAGCATCTATTAGATCAAGGTTTACAACTTACTGCGATCACCAATCCGTCTGCCAAGCGTGGTGATTATGGCAATATCCCTCTACGATCCTGGCTTGCCAAGGTCTGTTAAGAGGAGGCCCATGTTCAGCAGTGGACGTAAACGGGCTGTTGATGATGATGATGATGATTCAACGGTCTAAGTTTTATTTTGTTATCTTGTTTAGGCACTTATTAGCCACTGATAGATTCTTCTGACGATTTATCTTACTTGCTTGCTTATTTTATTTAGGGAATCCATACAAATATATAAAGCTGAAGAGATTTTTTGCTTGAATACGCTCAGGATCTACCCATTAATCGAGGAAGACTATATATTATTTTGAAAGCTCCTACGGAAATGGGAGTAACGTGGATAGAACCTTTTTTCTTATGTACAGCATTCATAAAATGTACACTAAGTTAACTGTTGTACTGTTGTCATAAATTGTGCTCGTAAATTTTTAATCAAAATTAATTTAATTTTAATAATAAAACGTGTAAATATCGTGTATAAATGTATAACAACGTGAAAGAAACATATTATAAATACAAAACTGTATAAATCAAACTAAAATAACCAAATCGGAGGACTTGCCATCTACCAGCAATGACAAAGATCATTAACCTAGAATTATTTGTTTATTAGATTGACACATAATCCCGGCGAGTATTACTTATTTTACTAAGACTCAAACAATTACAGACAACAAACATTACTCGACTCATATCGTGAGCCACGTCCATCCACACATTAGCCACATTTTGTCTCCATTCACTTGACGTATAGTGGAAGCGAATTAGAAGACGAAAACCCTTGGCTCCACACATAAACTTACTTTCAATACTCACTAACTACACATTAATGCTTTGCCCATAGTTAAATAGGTTAATAGTTAATATTTTCAACTACATTTAACAAAAATAAATTATAAAACGGGGGTAACCAAATATAATATTAAAAACCCCCAACATATATAATTTAACTTAATTATTAAACGAATTTACTGACATATTGTGTTGTACATTCTTCTTTTGTTTCTTATTCTACACTCACTTAGTAACTCCTGTCTTTGGTAACTTTATTCATCATTAAAACTTTTCTATTTCTTAGTACTTTGTTCACCTTTTTAAATTTACTTTCAGCCCATTCTTGTCCTCAATACCAACATGCAGACCCGCAGTATGGCCGCAGCTCAGGTTGCTGAACATAAATTGAGGTCGGCGCTCAAGGACTTACAGACATACAAAGACCAATGTCAAAAGCTAGAACAAGAGCGTGAGGACAATGAAGTGGAAATTAAGATTATTATTGATAACAACACATTATTAAAAAGAGAATTAGTCAAAATCACTCTAGACTTAGAAGCTACCTCTGAAGAGTGTGTCAGACTGCGGGTAGAGGCGGAGTCCTTTGATGAATGTAGATCTCTCTATGAACAGGCACTAAATAAAATTATTGAACTTGAGATTGAACTGATAAATTATAGAAGCAAACAATCAAGTAGTATAAAGAATGAGTCTTCGGTAATACAAACAAAATACAGAGATATGGCAGATTGTGATTCGGAGCATATTCCTGTACAAACAACTTTAACAATAGATTTGACTGGAGATGACTCTGTTGACTACCAGCCAAACATTAGATCCTTAAATAATAACCAATTAAAAAATTATATACTAAAATTATCAAAAGAACGCAGGACTTTACTTAGTAAGCTTAAAAATTATCAAATTAAATTAGAGGATAGTAAAAATATATATGAAAAGGACACTAAGGACTTACTGACTGAAATAAAAACATTGGAAAAATCCTTAGCGGTCACATACAGCAAATACAAATCTTTTGAAAGTAAAATGCAAGATTTGGCTAATGTGTGTAGTTGTAACTCTGTAAAGTTAACAAGTAGTTCTATATCCATTAACAACAGTGAAGTACCATTTCAATTATGTACAAACCTAGAGCATATACCTCAAACTAACTCAAACTGTACCTCTCCGGTACATACTGAATGTGATTACACATCAGTTTTGTATACAGATGACATAGTTAAAGGCCTGGGGTCACTGCTAAATAACAAGCTAAGTCTCCCCTCATATAATTGTTGTATTCCGGGATTGCACTTCAAAGATTTAGTAGATAAAATAATTGATAAAAAACATAGTGATAAGTCCTGCGTAACATTATTAGTAGGAAATTGTAAAAACCTCACCAAGAAAGACATTACAGACAGTTTTACTAGGATGTTAGATTTGAATTGCAGTAAGATAGTATTGTGTGCCTTCCCTTATATAGATAACATGCCTGACAGTACCAATAAATATATTCATATGTTGAATAACCACATACAATTTTTGGTCAGTCATTATAGTGACAAATTTATATTTTTTGATATAAATAGCTTTATGATTAGTTGTAAGGTGACCAGGAATACAGTGTATGTCCTGAAAAAGTCATTAAAAGTAATTGCTACTTTATTAGCAACTCATATTAACACAGTCATACATAGTATGACAAAGCCTATATTTTTACAATACTTTAGTAATGTTACTAAAATCAATTTAGATAGTAATTTAAACCTTTAAGTGAGACAATGGAGGAGTGTGATAATTTTTTGGTTTTATCTCACCAGAACATTAACCGCTTCTCTGGCAAAATACTAGATATAGAACTTTTTACAGAAAAGTTCAATAATGATGTTTTATGTTTTACAGAAACCTGGTTGAAGGCACACAAAATGGGTTTTAATGTGAATGGCTATACAGTTGCTAGCTTCTATAATAGGGTATCGGCTGAGGGAGGGGGTGCACTTATTCTAATACGGAACAATGTAAAATTTAAGGAACGGAAAGACATCAGTAATTTATCCGTGGAACGAATATGTGAGATAGCTTGTACTGAAATACAGTTTTATTATATTATATGTGTATATAGACCTCCATCATCAGACTTTCAGCTATTTATTAAAACTATGGAAGATATTTTAAAAAAGTTAGTTAAAAGCAATAAAAAAGTTATCATTTGCGGTGATTTTAATATAAATATTCTATCGGATTCACTAGAGAAAAATAATCTTCTCTGTCTGTTTAGGTCTTTTAATCTTAGTGTTTTATATTCTGAGCCCACTAGGGTCACATCGACAACAGCTACCTGCATTGATAACATAGTCACAAACTTTGAAGTAGTTGATAAATGCCTGGTATCTGGTGTTCGTTCTGACCATAAATGTCAAATAGTTAAATTAAATAATAAAGTTACTTTTGACAAGTCAATTATTCGTTTCAGATCAGTTTCAAAGAAAAATCTAGACCAATTTAGCAATAATTTAAAATTAAGATTAAATAAAGTTACCTTAGATTCAAGTTGCTGTAATATTATGTATAATACATTATTCCAATGTATACATGAGGAATTTGAAAGGGTTTGCAAAATTAAGCATATAGAGATTGACCCAAATAAGTTGAAATTTAGTACTTGGGCAACTAAAGGCATAAAGCGGAGTAGAGATGTTTTGTTTGAACTGTATGACATAAGGTCCTTTACACCTGATGAAAATTTTCCAAATTATGTTAGGAAATATTCAAGTATTTTTAAAGAAGTATGTATACATGCTAAGTCAATATATATAAGAGACAAAATACAAAAATCAGATAATAAAATAAAGTCTACTTGGCAAATGATAAATACTGAAACTGGTAAGAATAAAATTAAAGATAGATCAATAACGTTAGATATAAACGACAATCTGGTATCAGACAAGGATACGGTTGTCAATTTCTTTGCCAAATTTTTTACTGATATTCCGATTGAAACTACCAAGTATCTTTCATCATCCCCGAAAGATGCTGAAGAACTCCTTAAAGCAAATATTAATTTAAATGTTCCCAAATTCAGTTACCAACTAGTCAATGATATAGATATCGTAAAGGCGTTTCGGACTATTAAAATAAAAGGTACTGAAGACTTGTGGGGACTCTCAGTAAAAGTTATTGATACCGTTATACAAAATATTGCTCCAATTCTAGCGGCTATCTTCAATAAGTCTATAACTGATGGTGTTTTTCCTGACCTAATGAAATTAAGCAAAATTGTTCCTATATTTAAGTCAGGTTGCTCTAATAATGCGACTAATTATAGGCCTATTTCAATACTACCAACATTAAGCAAAATCTTTGAAAAAATAATGCTTGGCCAAATGTTGACTCATTTTAATGTGAATGGGATATTGCACGACAAGCAGTTTGGATTCACGAAGGGTCGTTCAACTCAAGACGCGGGAAGTACTTTGATTAAATCAATATTGGAGGCTTGGGAGAGTTCGCAGGATGCTCTGGGAGTCTTTTGTGACCTCTCCAAGGCATTCGATTGTGTAAATCACGAAACGCTCGTGCTAAAGTTGAAATATTATGGTGTTTGTGATAAATCACTTGATCTTGTAATATCCTATTTATCAGATAGAAAACAAATAGTATCTATAGACGGCGTGAATTCTGAAGGGCATTTTGTTAAAATGGGGGTGCCCCAGGGATCAATCTTAGGTCCTTTTCTTTTTCTAGTTTATATAAATGATCTCCCATACCTAATTAATGAATTATCAGACATTGTTCTGTTTGCCGATGACACATCATTGATTTTTAAAGTTAAAAGAAAAAATACTGATCTAATTGAACATAATCGAACACTCGGTTTAATTGCAAACTGGTTTTCCGCAAATAATCTTTTGCTTAATGCAGGAAAAACCAAATGTGTCAAATTCGTTCTACCAAATGTAATCAATTCCATCCCAGTAGTTTCATTGAATGGAGAAACATTAGATTTGGTCACTTCAACCATATTTTTAGGAATTACCTTAGATTCTAAACTACAATGGGGCCCTCATATTGAGAAACTCGCTGGTAGATTAAGTTCAGCTTCGTATGCTGTGTGGAAAATCAGACAGTTGTCCGATTTAGCCACGGCTAGGCTAGTGTATTTCGCGTATTTTCATAGCATTATGTCTTATGGAATTCTGCTGTGGGGGTCAGCCGCCGATGTAAATACTATATTCGTATTACAAAAACGAGCGGTCAGGGCCATGTATGGATTAGGTAGTCGCGACTCCCTACGTAACCTTTTTAAAAATATTAATATACTTACCGTGCCCTCTGAGTATATATACCAAAATATTCTTTTTATTAGAAAAAATATTGATAAATATAGTAAAAAAAGTGACATTCATAATATTAATACTAGAAATAAACATAAACTTGCTGTTCCAGGATTTAGAGTTAGCAAAACGAATAAATCATTTATCGGAAATTGTATTAGGTTCTATAATAAACTCCCTAATTATATTACAGACTTGCCTGATACAAGATTTAAATCACATGTCAAAACTGTTCTCATGTCAAAAGGTTACTATAGTATTCAGAACTATATTGAAGATAAAGACGTTTGGGTTTCGGTACCATCTTTGCACCTACCTCACTGAAGACCATAATAATATAGCCAAGTACAATAGTTGTGACTAGAACTGTGTATTATCCTGTGAACTGTCTGTAATTGACTTCTTTACATACCTTAACTATTAATTAACGCTAGTTCTGTCTCAATATCATTCAATCTTATTGAGCAAAAATAAACAAATAATAACAAGACAACCGTTAGGGCAATAAATGTGTGTGCCTACTAAAATATAAATTAAATAACTGGACCTAAACCCCGCGTAATTGCCCATTTGAGTATGTTTCGCCGGACCGCCTCATGTGGGCCGTGTTGAAACCGGTGGTAGAGTAACCCACTGAGTTTGTTTCGCCGGATCTTCTCAGTTGGGGCGCATTGGATCCGGTGGTAGCATTAAAGCGCGTCCGTCGTTATATGCTCATGGTCCACCCAAATAATGACAATTGTTTTGGCATAATATAGACAGAACAAGCATTTTGCCTCCTAGCGACAATATACATTAATTATAATAATTAATTTAATTATAAATAAGTAATTTGAATAGGTTTATAAATAAACAGCAAATGTAATTTAAGATAAATAATAATTAATTTTCAAATAATGTTTGACGATTTACAAGTGCCTGTAATTGGTTTACGTAAATAAAAATGATTTTTATTTATTTTATTTACTCCTCAAAAGGGGTAAATCGAACTTGTAACTAGTAACACTTAAATATATCATGTAAGTACCGTACGTGGCGTAAATATAGTTATTATTTATAAAATAAATGTTTTTATACAGGGTGTCCCAAAAGATTACGTAGCTGGGAAGGGGGGTGATAGGGATGGTCACAAGGGTCACCAGAAAAATATAAAAAATTCCCTCTGGGTGTTTAAAAAAATAAATGGCATTTTTTAAAAGACTAAAAATTTTACACCTTGTGCTAACTGTACCTACAAATATGGCTGTATTTAAAAAAAATGCTGTTATGTAATCTTCAATAACAACAAGGTCATCAACATCAACATCAAAAATAACAAGGTGTAAAATTTTAAGTTTTTAAAAAAATGCCATTTTTTTTTAAATACCCAGAGCGGATTTTTTTTTATTTTTCTAGTGACCATTGTGTCCACCCCTGTCACCCCCTTTCCCAGCTACTTAACCTTTTGGGACACCCTGTATATAAATTAAACATTACAATTTATTTTATAAGTCTGATTAGTTAATTGAAAAAACCTAATCCATCTATGTTTTTGTTCCTTTTTTCTCAACTATAGAAACAATGAAACAAAAGATAACATGAGAGACAAAGCCTGTTTTAAACACTGTCAACTTTAGGATTTTTTTTTTCGGACGGACCTATTATGTATTTAGCCAGGAGGCTGTTGCTACTTCACCGGGCATAAAGGCGAGCAGAGCTCCAGCCTAGCTAAATGGTTTAAACACTACAAACTAAGCACCCTGCGCAAGAGGGCGTCCCCTGTGGGACTTGGACCTCGGCTCAGGGCGGTCGCTGACGGGGACATTGAGGGATTATGGCTTTAAGTTTAGGGGAGTTTTGTGCAACTGTCGTTCTACTTTACAGTTCGCGGGCCTCTCGGACTTCGGGTTTACGAGGGCATCGAAAGGTTCTTAGCAAACTAAGGGTCGGGAGGGCGAGGGGGGACGCGTCGCGTTCGCGGGCGCACTCTTCTCCGGCGGGTCGGATAATAATAAATAATAATAATAAATTTATTAATTTTCTCTTCACAATAGTTGACTTATAATTTAACACTTTTACAATTTAATCTCCCTTAGTAGGTTCAACCGTTGTGAGAGACTGGTGCCTATTATAGGTTATTCGTAAGGAATACCTGTATTACAGGTCACCAGTGCCCCAACGCCGGAAAACACTATACGGAAAACAAACACAATTTAACTGTAGAAGAGATACATGAAATAAAACTATATACTATAACTAAGCAACAGTGTAATGAGTGCACGTGATAATCTGACAATATTGGGTACTCATGTTTAGAAGTATGATGTGAATGTAATGTGAGTAAGATGTGAGTGTAATGTGATAGAGTAAAGAGATGTGAGTGTAATGTGAAAGTGTAAAAAATGTATGTGGAAGTAATATTAGGAGGAGCTCATTGTGGAACAATTAAGAGATTCTCTGTTTGTTGGTAATCTAATGTTTTAAGATGAGTTTTGATTTTTCTTTTACAATTTGACATTGTTGTAGGGTATATGTTTATGATTTTGTTTAATTTATTATATAAATAAGGCCCTAGGAAACTGGAAAATTTCTGAGAGTGGGATAACTTGAATTGACGAGTGGGACATACTTTACTTTTAATTCTTTTATTTTTTAGGAGGTGAGGTTCAAATGGAATTTGGGAATGTGTTTTTGTGATAGTTTGTAAGATGAATGTTTGTCTAACAGAGAGTAAATCCCATTTCTTGTATAACTCCGAAGTCGAATAGCGGCGGGGTAGGCCAGCACTAACTTTGAGTATGGCACGCTGTGCTCTTTCTAGCTCTATTATGTTCCTTTTGGCCGCTCCTCCCCATGACGTGATACAGTATTCAATTAGCGGTTGACATAGCGCTGAGTAAACCATTTTAATAATCCTTCGGTCTGCCGAGTGTCTTATGGTTTTGAATATGTATATGAGTTTACGGAGTCGGTTTACGAGGGCATCAATATGGTGTTTAAAGGATAAGTTTTCATCAATAATTATACCAAGGTATTTGATGGATGATGTTCTTTCCAAGCTAGAACATTGACACAGGCCGACATCAGCGTCACAATCATGGGCAGTAAGTATCAGAGAAGATGGTGGATACATATTTGACTTTAGGGAAAAAGTTATGTATTTCGTTTTTGATATGTTTAGGGTTAAACAATTATTTCTAAGCCAGTTGCACACTTTATTTAACCCCTGCTGGGCTGTATTATAAACCTCCTGCCAACTATCACCATGAAATAATAATGCAGTATCGTCAGCAAAGGTAATAGTTCTACCTTGGAACAGGGGAATTTGGCAGAGGTCATTTATGTACACCAAGAATAGAGTTGGACCAATAATACTGCCTTGAGGTACACCGAATTTCACATTTAGTTCACTACTGTGCATATTATTAATTACAACTAGCTGTTTCCTATTGGTCAGATAGTCTTCCAGGAGTTTTAGAGGGGTTCCTCTAATTCCGAGCCGATATAACTTCGCTAGTAGATGTGGAATACTGACGGTGTCAAATGCTTTGCACAGATCAAGGAAGACTGTTAAACATTTCTTTCTCTCGTCTAGATTATTTATGACAGAGTTTACAAGCTCATGAACAGCATTATTAGTGCTCTTCCCAGATCGGAAACCAAATTGAGCAGAAGAAAATAACGAGTTTGATTCTAGAAAACATATCAGTCGTTTATTTATCAGACGTTCCAACACTTTAGATAGAGTAGGCAAAATGGAAATGGGACGGTAGTTATTAACGCAGTCTTTTTTTCCTGCTTTATGTATGGGTTTGATAAGTGCTGTTTTGAATGCCATTGGAAAAGTTCCTGTGGAAATTGCCAAGTTGCATATGTGTGTAACGGGAGAAGTGAGGAGATGAGCGTATTTTTTTATTATACTACTGCTAATATCATCTATTCCCACTGCACAGTTCTCTTTTAGCCCATTAATGAGATTGAAAATTTCTTTCTCGTCGGCTGGAAGAAGTACTATTGATTTGCAAGAAGTGGAAGAATGGTGACCGTCAGATAGTGGGCATATAGTTTTACTTAATTTAGAGAATTTCTCAGCCAGATTTGAGCCTATGTCGACAAAGAACTTGTTTATGTTGTTTAATTCAGCTTCAGTATTACTATTTGACAATAGAGAGGAAGAGGAGTCATTTTTTTGCTCAGTTCCGCTCATCTTTTTTATTACTTTCCACAGTTGTTTGTTGTCACCCTTAGCATTTTCAATTTCCTGTTTGTCGTATAGTTTTTTTGCCTTTTTTAGTAACGATGTACAATAGTTACGGTAGCGTCTGTATATTGTCTTTATAATTTCATCATTGGGATTTCGTTTACATTTTTTATAAAGGTTGTCCCTATTTCTAAAGCATCGAAGTATGCCTTTAGTTATCCATGGTTTGGAGATCAATTTTCGTTTAGAAGTTTGGATAGCTTTAGAGTTAGTTTTAATGGCCGAGTAGAGACAAGATACCAGTAGATCAGTCGATTTATTTGGGTCTTGACATTCTAAAATGGGTTGAAAATTCATGTTTTGCATAGTAACATCTAGATTTACAAAATCAATTTCGCGATGAGGTTTGTTTAAATGCTTTAATTTAGATTTTGGTTTAATACTTAATGCTACACTCTCATGATCAGTAATAGACGTTTCAAAGACAAAACATTGAGCCTCCATTTTAGTTTTGAGGACCATATGATCCAAACAAGTTAATCCACGTGTTGGTAGAGTATGACCTGGAAGCATACCATGGCTTGCCAGTAAGGTCAGGTATTCGTGTGATCGTTTATCGTTACTATGAGGAGTAATATTTATATTTATATCACCACAGAGGATGATGTTTTTAAATGATTTTGAGTTATAGAGTAGCATGTCCAATGATTCGATAAACTTTGAGGTATCAATCTGACTGGGAGGTCGATATATTCCTATAACGCAGGTATCTTGATTTAATTTTAATACAAGGCAGTTTGAATCAATTACTTCAGGTTCTTCGTACATTACGTCTAGGTTTTTATTATAATAAATGACTAATCCTTCGTTCTGAGTTTTGTGTTTAGTAGTGGCAAAATAATTGAAGTGCTCGAGGTTTGGTATACACTTGAAGGTTGAGAGCCAACATTCTGAAAGAACTAACACATCCCATGAGACTCTTGACCTTTGGAGGAGAGCGACAAAGTTCGACATATTACAGCTTATGCTCCGAATATTTTGTGAAAGAATGTTGATAGCACGACTATTACGACAAATTAATTTATTTGCATCTTCTATATCGCAGGTTACAGCTTTAGGCACTAGGAGTGCGTCCAGATCTATGTTTAAAGATTTAATGTTTTGCATTGTAGCGTTTAAGTAAGAGGGATTTTGTCACGTCTTATACGTGACTGTACAATGCGTAGTTTAAGAAAACACAGATCTAGGACTAAAGTGGCTTCCAGTTGGTGAATAGCAGATACAGAAGGATGCGTTTGGCTAAGAACGTAATAATTGCTAGGGGTATGGACTCGATTTATGTAGGTGTGGTGAGTGATGGGTAGTGAATTGATGTTTGAGTGTATAGGTAATTTCGTGTGTGTATAAAATCTCTTATTATCTAGCATTAAAAGAACATAAATAATTAGTTTAGATAAAAATAAGAATACGTAACATGCATTGATAACAAATATTAAGTGATTTAAAAAGTTTAAATAAGAATAAAAAAATGTAAATAAGTCTAGTCACTTTATCAGTTTGTAAAGGTCTAATTCTTCCTCAATGCGTATGGGAGGCAAATTTATGTCACTTTTAACGTAAACTTTTCCGTAGGCCGTCCACGCCGTTGCTAGCTTTTTATTCTTTACATTTTCCCGCGCTAAGAAAAAGATATGTCTTGCTTTTGACGTTAATCTTTCAGATATGTATATGGAACACGGGGTGCCAGGTAGTTCTAGGTGATTAGTGTTTAATTGCGGTTCTTTGTTTTCGCGCCTTTGTTTAATAAATGTCTTGTATTTAGATACAAGTGATTCCTTCCTCGTACTGGTTGTAAAGTCTACTACCACGGTGCCTGTCTTAGTACGAAAGATGTCCCTGAGTTCCGACTGGTGAATAGACGTTTCTAAGAGTAAGGTGGAACCAAGTTTTTGGATAGTAGTTACGAGATCTTTTTTACTTTCATTTTCGAGTTTAGGTAATTTTCGGATTTCAATTGTCGAACTACATATTGACTTTTCTACAATATCCAGTCTATTTTCCAATGTAGACACACGCTTCTTATACTCAACGTTTTCTAGTTCTAGATTATTCATTTTTATTAATAAATCGTTATGTTTTTCTGTTAAACTTTCGATAGAATATTTTAGGTTCTGATTTTGGTCCATAATTGTGTTCAAGTTGGTATTTAGAAGTTCAAATTTAGTGGCCTGTTGTGTAATGATTTGGTCAAGCATTTCTCGTATTTCGGAGGAGCACCCTGATTGTTCCATTAGCTCTTCATAACAGCGTTTCTGTCGCTTTGTTACGTTGAAATAATTATCTGTTGGATTTCGGTTATCGGACATATTTAGTGCTGAGTCTGAACTGTAATGAACTATATCGTTTGATGGTTTAGGCAGCAACGTCGCACTGGGCGGAGAGCGCTGCACGGACATTTTATTTAGTTTGTTTCAACAAACAGATTCACAGTCGGGAACAAATTTTCTCAGTCACACGAAAATGAGCCGAATGACACTATTATTATAGTAGAATAAGTATAATTTTACGTAAGGTACTAGGCCGTAAGTAAGTGCAGGGAGTAAGTGTTGCTTGAGGTCGATAATAATCTGAGAGGTCTCACTAAACTGGTAGTGATCGACGGCTTCTATGCAAAGTGCTTTCCGTCCAGTATAAGATGACCTCCCACTATCCTTCTCATATGCGTATGTCTGTTTCACTTAGCGCTTGCATTCAATATCGTTGCAGTGAATGAGTGTAACGAATGTTAATGAATAGTTTTTGAAGTAAGGTAATGAGCTTACGCAAGGAGGCGGGATCATAGGGCGGATAGTGAGAATAGTATGTGACTCACGAGTAAAGTTGTTGAGCGCTTTGAAGCGTCGTCGTTGCGGCGATGCACGGGCCCCGATCTTCTTGATTGTTATGCACTCCTAGTACTCCTCAAAATTATTTTGGAATTATTTTTGAATTATTTTATTATTATTTTAAATTAAATTTTAATGCAGTGTTTGTTATAAGCACGTCTGTACTGTACAGATATCCGAGGGGAAGAGGATAGAGTGGTATCTGTGTAGTGTTAGTAGTTAGTAGCTAGTTTCTTGCAGTCTCTGTACTGCTAGTTGGTAAGTTGTGATTTCGTCGTCTGGGTCGTCAAGGAGGCCCCGAGGCCGACGGTGTTTACGACGCTTTGTGGGCAAAGGCCTATAGTCAGATGCTGCAACAACCAACGGGTTTGGGTGCTGAGTCGCGGATTCAAAGAAGCGTTCCGACGCCGCTTTCATCCCTTGCTTTATGGAGGGCAGTTGGAGATCAGAATGCAAGTTGCGATTACGAATGAACCATGGTGCCCCGGTGGCACGTCGAGTGAATCTTCTTTGAACAGTTTGTAAGCGGTACAAACTGCTAGACGCTGTATGAGCGAATACGGTGCTCGCGTACGTCATAATCGGCCTTATACACGTGGTATAAATCCTAACCTTGTTATCAAGTGATAGTTTACTGCGTGAATTTAAAAGACAGTGTAGTCGACTGAGCGTCAGTAAAGCCCGTGCACGAACGGTTCCTACATGCGCTCTGAAGTTTAGCTTTCGGTCAAGGATTATGCCTAAATATTTGGCTTGCCGTTCCCAAGGGATTGGTTCGCCGAACATCTTGACCGGTGGAATGACCGGTGGATTGTTGAATCGCGAGAAGAGTACAGCGGCACTCTTTGTCGGATTCTACTTTAGGTCTGAACTTTAGTTTATACGTAGTTATTTTAGTTAACAGTCTTTTTCCAAACAAGCTTCCCGCGCTCGACTTACCCGCGTATCTCCAGTCCCTTTGGGAACTATATAATTAAATACAGCCTATGTTTCTCCTGAGTAATGTCGATTTTTTCAATCGGTCTCAATGTTTTAGAGTCTATGCAATGCAAATAACAAACATTAACAACAAACAATCAAATCTTTACTCTTTAAAATATTATATTCTCAAAATTATGATACATTTTATAATTTCCGGTTTAGATTGAAGTAGGTATTAAATAGTTTGCGGTAAACTAATTAAACAATACCGCTACTGTAGGTACATTACCGAACAAAGGCAGTTTTTAAGGGAACTCAAACAAAAGAAGAGTAAGCATAAAAAATAAACTTGCTTTATTATTGTCGTTGATGGTTATAAATATGGTTCGGTTACTCATTAATTTGCTACAATATATTTAGTCTTTATTGCGATATTCTGGTTTGAACAACTATTGTGAAGGGACAAAGAGTACAATCCAAAATGAAACGAATAAAGTTTACCAACATGTAAAAGATATATATATATATATATATATCTTTTACATGTGTGTAGTTGACAATACTTCAAGAAATATATTATTATTTGAAACTTCATTGTTAGTCGCAAGTGATAAAATGATATAGTTGTAAAATGTAGTTAAACAAAATCAAAAATTTGGGGCATAATATAAAATTATGTCTTTAAATATGTTAACACGGGATTTTAATTATTTATATTCTTTTTATTATTGTCTTGAATGAAGTGTATAGTAATAAATGTTTAGTCAAGAGTCAATGGTTATAAAAACCGCTTTTTAACTAAAAGGAGCTTAAAAAAAATATTTAACATTATAATTAGATATTTTATGGATTTATTTCAAATTTTGGTAGTTTGAAAATTTACTGTATTTTCAGTCCTGAAAACGTGTTTAACGTAACTAATCGTAGGTAAAATCATCATTCATCATTCATCAACAGCCCGTTTACGTCCACTGCTACATGAGCCTCCTCTTAACAGACCTTGGCAAGCCAGGATCGTAGAGGGATATTGCCATAATGACCACGCTTGGCAGACGGATTGGTGATCGCAGTAAGATGTAAACCTTGAGCTAATAGATGCTGCTGCCCATCCATCAGCCATATGTCCCTTAGTCGCCTTTTACGACACCCATGGGAAGATATGGGGTGGTCTATTCTAAACCGGAAACCACACGGCCAAGGTAAAATCATTTTATCAAAATTAAGAATAATCTTAATGTACATTTCAAGCTTGAGTTAAATGATAAAAATAAATATTTTATGTTATAAGGTATACTTCGAGGGAGGCCCATATTCAGCATTGGACATAATACGGGGTGATGATGATACTTGAAAAGTAAGGCATAGGTTATATACATCTATCTCAGGTAAAACTTTAACAAGTTAAATACTATAAAAGGTTTCATAAACTTAGTTATTTATATCCTTACAAGTGTAAAGGTTAAATCAATAAACGCGCTGGTCTAATATTAGATCTGTTATTTCCTGTAGCTTTTATACCTTTGTCTATTAATACAATAAAGAGCTTTGCTAGATTGTTGAATGACGAGATCAAACTTACCTATACAGGCTATTTGGCATTCTCTGATTGCTTTTGGCTAATACCTATTTTCCGGAGGTTTCTACCAGTGTAGACTCCTAGAGAATCTTCCACAAAGTGTAGGCTATGGTACTCCTATTTTTTAATCTTTCCAATAGTTTTAATAGATATTGCCAAAAATTAACAAATATTTTTGCTGTAATAAATTAATATTGTTAAGTAGAGTCATACTACATGTAATTGCAACTACTAACGTACCTATAGTAAATATATTATTTTCTATTCCGTCCTCAATAGGTTTGTTTGCTTACCATTCTGCCTCTCTTTATATACCTATCTATGTATTTTTGTTCTCACCCATTCCCCAGTTCAACTTTACCGGTTGCCTTACTTAAACAAGTACGACTCATCTTTGCCCTACTTCTAAAAGGACTTTAACTCCATAATATAAGTCAGTTAAAAATTGATCTTTGTAGTCATTGCGAGATAGAATTCATTTTCGAGTGCATTTGAAATAATAGATAAGCCATTCAAGAATTATAGTGATATACTTCATGAATGGGCTGCGTGAATGAAGCGAGTCGGCCATAACTTACTGCGGACATATCAGTGGCTTACAGCCATAACTCACGGGTTGAGAAATCAACGCTGTGGCTAAAGCGTACAAGTCGAGATGTCCAATTTACTGCGTCAGTAGCATCTTGGTAAATCTTTTGATGTTTGTCGTTGTGGCATGTAGGTATGTCTATTAAAGTAGGTATGGGTTTTTGTGCGTTTACCTAATGTCCTGATTAAACTTACTAATAAAAAAGTCGTCAGAGAAATGAAAAGTTCAAGTACTAGATTTGCAATTTTCGTCTCTCTATTCTTTAAAAATTCAAGGAAAGGTGATGTGAGTTAACAATCTGAAATAGTTATCATTATTTTAAATTACATGCGCGTTCAATTGCAGAATTACTCTCATAATTACAAAATATACCTAAATTTAAAAAATATATATATTTCATTACAGATGGGCCACGAGCTTTTTTTATTTATATATGTAGATAAGTACATATGTTGTGCCACGTTTAGTGACCCCTAGTTGTGTCTATATATAAGGCAACTTCAGGACCCGGTTTTGTCAGTCTTACAGTGAAACCGCCTCTGCACTAGAGATGGGTTGAATTAGTTAAAAATGATACCTAATCCACCTAATCCTAGTATTTTAAAATACCTGTTCCATTTACCTAATCTTAATATTTATTCAATATAGCTGGCCTGTTACCAATATTATGTAGGTATCGTATGTGGATAACGTAGGAAATATTCACCATGATCGTTCCTGTTAAGTAATCGGGAAGTTGGCATATGAAAAGTTTATAATATGTTTTCACTCGTACTAATCATAAATTATGGTTGAAATTGAAGTACTTTCGAAATTAAATTTATAACAATTAATATTCTAGGTAGATTTTTATTAATTATTCCATTCATGGTAGAATTGAGAATTAGTCGAATAGAATATTGTAATTCACTTTTATTTTACTGACTTTGATATCGATACTAAATTAGATATATGTCATATTAGTTACGCCTCTAGCAATGTAAGAGTATTAAAAAAAAATAAGGAATGTAAATTGTACTCTATGTAACGAATATTTTGTACCATACCTAATCCTCGACGCTTTTGATTAGGTACGGATTCGGATTGAAAAATACCTAATACACTAACCTATTCTAATATTTATGCCTCACGTCTACTCTGCACTGACTTACGATCTGCTTCTGTCTGCATCAATTGTATAAAAATATCTTATTTATGTTTCTTTATTCTGTTTCTACGGACCACAAAGACGTAGTAGTATAACAAAATTCTAACTTTACGTTCAAATCCGCATTTGGCGCACACACTATAATGCATTCATTGTTGTTGTGTGGGCTTGTGTCAAAAATAGAAGAAAATAAGGACAGAGCGATACATGAGATCTTGTTTTGTATGTACAATTATAAGATTCATTGGGAATTTAAACTAGAGTAACAGAATTTCAAGTTACAGGACAAGGAGAATTTTTTCTTTGCAAGAGTAAAGACTAACAGAACTCATGGACATATTTAGGGTCAGAGATGTAAAACATATAACAAACGTTCATAGGCTACAAAAACACTTCAAATCAGACGAGCCAATTGTTTTTTGTCTACCTTATATGTTGTATGCCAAAAAATGCCCTTACTATTATAAATATAACAATGCGGAAATAAAATTGTACTACTGTTAAAATTGTACTTTTTGACATCCAATTTTCGACAATTAATTGGTAACATAGTACCTATTGTTAATATACAATGTAGTTATTATTGAAATACAGGTAAACTTTATGAGGTTAGTAAGGTGGAGCACTTTCTTTAGACAGTCGCAGTCGAGGAGCCTTTGCGACATTTATATTATTTATACCGCCTTTAATATTCCATTCATGACAACGACTGGAATTGTACTAAGGTGTCCAAATTGAAAACATATTTTGAAGGAATATGTCCTAAGTAATAAAACTATAACTATATCTTTAAGCATATATTTAATTATTATATTGTAATTGTATTAAAGAAAATCTCTTTAGCATTTTGTTCTTCATAGAAGAGCAAGTATAGTACCAGGTTTATTTGAATTAATGAATCAAGTTATTCTCCAAACAATTAGATCAAATTATGAGTAATGTAAAGTAAATTTTATAAAAGAGTATGAGTGCTCGTAATTAATAAAAATATTTACTTAAAATTTCTTAGATAGGCTTTGCGACTCATCAGAAATAGAAAGTCCATTACAATATTATAGTTGTATATTGTTCATATTATGTCTATTTGCCATTAGAAAATTATAAACGTAATTTAGTAATTATGGTTATATGTCATACAGTATATATTTATATAAAAAACAGCCAATACATTTAAAATAATAAGTGGTTAAATGTAAAACTTTGCATCAGAAACCAAGCATTTTTATATAAAGTGTTCTCACCTATCTAATAGCCATAGAAACGCTACAGTTGTTTCAGATTTAAAAACAATTTCAAAAACCATCTGCAGCTATTAAGTATAATTAATGTCCTAATGTACTATAATTTTCATGATTGTTTTATGGTCTAAAATTGTTAACATTCACATTTATGGCCACCTCCAAAGAATAAAATAATAACACGTTTTATTTTTTTAACTTATGCATAAATCTTATATTTATGTCCTCCATTTTATTGAGAACGCAGATGTCACTCTACTTCTCCGCAGTAGGTAATACTGACTTCTATTATTCGCGAAGTGTAAAGGGGTGTGAAATATGTCACTGTTGCACTACCATTGAGATCGTTGAGAACTTAATATTTTAATCTTATTGCCTTTCAGTTGCACTGTCTGACCACAAATTGTAACAGAACATCTTTTATTGAACTCAAATATTTCGTATCTTGTAAAAGGTTTTGTATTAAGGTTAATTTGCATTTTTGATGGAAGGAAGGATGATGATAAAGAATGTTACGTGGATAAGAACAGCTGAGGATACAGATGTTTCATATATTACATCCAAAGTAATATAATTACTTTGGAATTTTTAAATAATTGTTAAATGTCAAGAGAATTGCAAAATAAATTTGCTACTTTAAGTTGTATATTATGTATTTTATTCATGTAATATAAGATTGTACATAATCCTTAGGGTTGGACCTCATCTGGCAGCACGGAATCGCATTTGTTCCGCCTGTGCTACCACGTGCTGCAGTATGCTGCCGCATGCGAACGCGCGCTGTCGCATTCCGCAGACAAAAAAGGCGATCCAGGCTGCACTGAGCTGACGAGCGGCCGCGTGCGCCATTGTACGATAGAGTGAGACAGCATGCGAAAGCAAGTGATCGGCGGTGAAAGGATGCGTTAGCATGCTATCGCGTGCTTCAGCGTTCCGGAGTCTCCCTGCCGACCATTGCATTTTGTCCGTGATGCCGATCGCCTCGAGGATTCCGCCGCGTGCTATCGCATTATGCTTTCTGTCTCGGTCTAGCAAATGGCAGTTCTAAGCGACAGAAAGAGAAAGGGCGACGGAAAAAGGCGATTCCGTGCTGTCAGATGAGGTCCAACCCTTAATCTACACTAATATTATAAAGAGGAAAACTTTGTTTGTTTGTTTGTTTGGTTGTAATGAATAGGCTCAACAAGTACTGGACCGATTTCAAAAATTCTTTCACCATTCGAAAGCTACATTATCCACGAGTAACATAGGCTAAATTTTATTTTGGAAAAAAATAGGGTTCCGTAAGATATTTGGGTTTTTCGAACACAAGGTGTAAAAAATCAATCAGAAAAGTTACTTATTTTGCGTACGCTGCCTAAACTATAAAAGATAGAACCATAAAATGTTCTAATTAATTGTAGATCATATAAATATATACAAAAAAGTCTGCGACACACTATACCTATTTATGTCGAGTAAGGCACAACAACCATGTTTTTTTTAGAAATCTTGAATTTTTTTTGGACTACATTTAAACGCGTTTATTTTAATCATTCTATTAATCCTTATCAAAATAAATTATTTCATCACTAAGAACAGTTTATGTACATAATATTTGGTCTTTGAATGATTAAAATTGGACGTTTAGTTTTGAAGTTATGGCGAAATTAAAAATATTACGATTTCTGCTGCACGGCCCGTTGCGAAGTCTAATAATTTTCGTGCGATTTTTTTTAGATTTCGTTCTTAAAACTATACCTACGCAAAAGTTCTTCTCAGAGCTAATCAACAGTTCTTCTCAGAGCTAAACAACAGTTCTTTTCAGGGCTAACGAACAGTTCTTTTCAGGGCTAACCAACAGTTCTTTTCAGGGCTAAACAGCAGTTCTTTTCAGAGCTAGAATATTACACGCTAGGTATTAATATTTTCTTGAACATTTGAAAATGCCTAATGCCTAAAATGCCTATTAATTACATTTAAATATTTTCATCATTAACAACTTTAACATCCACAGAAAGACAATCTGTGCAGCCTGCGGATAATGACTGCGTCGTCGATGTTTGTGTCGGTGCCTGTGAATTTACATGGGAATCATTTTGCTGACCGTGTCTTTCCTGGGTAGGCTTTTTGCAGCGGTAACCGACATCCGCACGGAGCCGCGGGCGACCGCTATCACTACATCACTACATATTATAAAACAAAGTCCCCGGCCGCGTCAGTCTGTCCGTCTGTCTGGTCGCGATTAACTCAAAAACTAATACATGGATTTTCATGCGGTTATTACCAATCGATAGAACGATTCTTCGGGAAGGTTTACGTATATGATTTGTTTAGTTTATGTGTACATTTGACTAATATATATTGATATTTGTCAGAGGTGTCGGAAAAAATTAAGCCATTTGGGAGCTTTCAACGAAAACGCTGCCTAAACACTATGAGATATAACAAAACAATGTATGGCGGAAATATTCTTCTTTTTTAGATCTACAAAAAAGTCTGCGATAGCATATGTCTTTCTTTCAAGGTTAACTTGCTATATCTATTATATCTTTTAGAAAAATGATAATTTCTAATGCGGTAATTGTAAAGCTAACCAGACGGATTCAGTATTTATCCTTATCATTTTAAATGAGTTAATATTCTTAAGCATTTCATGCAGATTATTTTACCCCTACACTATATACTTTAAATGAATAACTTAGAAGTTATCGCAAAATAACAGCGCGTGTTTTCGCAGCGCAGCGAGTGAGTTAGGCCGAATGCGATTATGCGCGCTCGATCCTTAAGAATGATTGGGCAAATTTTTTGTTTTGTGTTCGTGGTAACTATGATGGATAGATACTTGAATACCTATTTATTTAGTGTTTGTTGTATTGTTAGTCCTGAAGAGTATAGGTATTTCATACGATAAAAGTATACCCACCTACTTATTTCACTGAGTTTTAGTAGGTACCTATATTAATTTGTTTCTGTTTGTTTTGAAATTTCGCCCGTTTGTTAGAGGTTTAAAGACATTCTGTAGTATAAGTATCAGTATTGTACCCGTGCGAAGCCGAGGCGGGTCGCTAGTAAAGTAAATAAAGATAAAAAACAGAATTGTATATTTTTTTATTGTGTAGTAAATAGTGTATCATATCATATTAAAACTGAGTACATGATTAATCTAATTAAAAATTTATCAACAAAAAAAGATTCTAAAACCAATAATAACACAAGCTATATATACCTCCTTTTGCCGGATATGCCAAAAAGCTAGTTCAATGTAGTGTGACTTAAAAAAAATTGAACATAAAGTGAGAAAGATTATATTTACATACGAGATTCCAGCGCGTGGTTTCACCCGCATAACTTCCGTTCCCGTAGGAACTTCATAATTAAATATAGCCTTTAGCGTTCCTCGATAAAAAGGCTATCTAGCACTGAAATAATTTTTCAAATCGGACCAGTTCCTTAAATTTAAGCAAACAAACTCTTCAGCTTTATATATCAGTATAGATTTGGTATTATTGCTACAATATTCTCAAAGTTATAAAAATGTAATGTACAAGTAAGCTGAGTTAGCATACCTACAGTCGTTTGGCAAAGTTTCAAGTAGAACTTGGCTGGTATTATTAGGTTGAATTAGAATATTAAATGAACATTTAAGTAGTAGGTTTGTATGGGAAGTATATTTTTAGTAATAAAATTAACATTGCATTTAAAATCTCCGTTATACAGACGTGTGTATTTGGTAAGTAGCAAATACACCGTTATTAGACCTCTGCTTAAATAAATAATTAATTTCTAGAATAATGCTGGTAACTACTAAAATGGGAGTCGCTAATGTTAACAAGTCACGAAATAATATAAACTAGGGTTGTTACGGAAGTGGTTATATCGAAACCGAAGTCAGAGTCGGATTGTTTGAATTCGAGTTGGAATCGGAATCGAAATTGGAATCGGAGGTGATGGGAGAGTCAGATGAGAGATATCAATGAACACTTTTTAGATTTTTCGTTAAGCGTCGTGAGAGTTATTTGTTTTGGCTCCTTGAAGAGGGGTTGAAGCCGAAGGCTGTAGGTACTATACTTCTCAGTTTCTGGTTTACTAAATTCTTCGTATTCAGACGAATGTACAGACCTTGAATGATGTACACGTACTTTCCTTGAATAAATCTTATTGCAAAAATTACACTTGACCGTATTCGCAGAAACTTTATTGAAGAAGTTCCAAATAACGCTTGTTATATTGTAAAGTTAAAATAAAATGTTACACATTCAATAAAACACATTAGCACTCATTAGGAACGCAAATAAGTTTTCTTGAAGCACATGCGTAAAAACGTAACAAATGAACCGTCGTCCTCAAATACAGTCACGACTCCGATTGAAAAGTGTAGGAATCGAAGTCGAACTTCCGTAACATCTCTGATATATTCATTTTCATTTATTGCACACCATATGTACAATAAGTTGTTACAAAGACAAAATATGGACCCTGTCGGGCACTGTAAGGTAGTACAGATACAATATAAACATAGATACCTAAATAACAATTCAGTATAGCATATACAACATACATACCTAGGTATATTCGAGTATAGTATCTAAAAATCAACTTTTACCAGTTAAAACAACCTATTAAAAATAATGTCAGGTAAAATATGTAAATTAATAGTTCAAATATTCAATTTCGATACGAATTTGGATTGATTGGTAAAATATGTTACAGCATTGGAGTAGTTTGGGCCACATAACGATTATACGTTACGGCACGGCATGTTATGGCATGTCACGGCACAACACGGCATGCTCCGGCATCCCAAATGACGTTTTGGCACAATGCGGTATGCATTGTGTCGCGGGATTTCGCGACACACGACGCGCAACTCGTTGTGGTATGTTGTATCTAAATAGTTAGACTTAATCTAACTTTAATTGGATTTAAAAATATCTTTATCAGAAATAAAACGCCATACCGTGCCGTGTCAACTTTCTTTTTAGAATTATTTTGTTCAAATAACACTTTTTTTCTTATTCAGGAATGAAGCCTGTGGCAAAAATGCATAAATGAGTGTTGAGTACTTTGAACGCAGAAACTACTTTATTTATCACGCTACTTATTTATTTAAATGGTCTGTTCATTTCTTATTGAGCCCGCTATGGTCACAGCGTGACCTGATCTCAATATGTTTAAGTACTAATATAAAAACCGATTTTATATCTTATTCGATCCAATTCGCCCCCTGACTTCCGACCCGTTACCTTTACCGTTAATTATCCGATTTTTATTTGAATGCAATAACGGTCACGCCTTTTTCGGGACAATTAAAATGTGACGCATTGACCATTCATCGGTTCACCGTGTCTGTTAAGCCGGGCTTACATCGATTTTGTTATCATAAATTTTATTTAAGAAAATTGCAATAAAATAACTTACTCTTAGGTATTATTCTTACTAACGCGGCTAATTGCAAAAGGATATCTTGTTTCGTAGTCTTATAAGTTCATTTAATATATAATATATTCCAGCTAATGTCAATGACACATTTAATAAGCCATTGTCATGTACATGTCATAAACTCTGTCAATTTCTATTTTTATACATTTTCTATTTCAGTTTCTATTTAAAATATACCTATTCTTATTTATTTTTGTATTTGTAACTATTATTATGAATAGTGCTTTTATCAAATGTTGTGCCTAATTTAAATTGAATAGCGTTGACTAATGTCTTAAGTAAATCACAAGAATATATTTTAGTTGGTAATATTTCATCAAATTTAGGTCTGTTTTCGGGTGAAAGTTGAAATTGAAGAATAACCACAACTTTTTTCAATATGTTTTGTTGACCGGTTTACACCACGGAGGCCAAATTTTACTGAGATTAGCCATCTGCATATTATATATATACATGATTATTTTAGTGTACATAAAATTTGCGCAAACAAAGATGAACTCATAATTCCTCTACTTTTAAAATGTGACCGATTTACCGACACGACCCGTCTGTCACAGGTTGTGTCGGTATCAGGCAGTGGATCGGTAGTTTATAGTACAGAGGGTTAAATCGAATGTGTCCTCTTCTGCCGCTCTTCCCAAAAGAGTTGTATCAACAATGATTATTTTTTCTGCTTTTAAATGCCGTATCTGTGTATAGTCGTTCATTGGTAAACACTGGGAGTAATTTGGTCGTGTCAAGTATTAATCGATTTATGTCTTTACAGTACGAACAATGTAGCGAGTTGTATAGAAATGCGTAGGTGTAAGGCAAGATTCATCAAACAATAATATTAATACAAATTTTCTAATTTGCAAATCCTACCATTTGTATTAGTTATGATTATTAGAATTTATTAATGACATATTCTAATAACGTAAGCTATGATAAGATATATAACAAATCTACAGTCTAATCAATTTATTCCAAAATGCGATGATTTAACTTGTCATCGTTTTATTAATTTTAAAACCGCATAAATTATACACCGTTACACCAATATAAAAAGGATTACAATAAATTTCGTTATATCGAAAACAATTTATTTAACATAAAGTTTCTTCTCGTTCATGCTACCACTTCCAGTTTTGGTATTATTGAAATGATAAATGATGAGCATATCTTCATAAGCGTGGATAATCCCAGTTATATTATAATTGTGTAAGTTTGTGAAGTTGTTTGGACTTTAGAAAATCAAATCGTTTTAGATGTTTGAATACTTTTGTTTACGCCGGAAAGTGTTTGAATATAACACACTATGTTTTATGATTTCTTTTTTTTTTTTAATGTAAATAATTGAATCGATGGTTTACAGCTTGTAACTTATAAATATATCAAAGTCAACTGCTAACAATACTCTTCATAAGTATTAAAAGTAAAAGGGTCGTTCACTTGTTCTTGTCGGCATCCCGTTATACGGTAGTGGTTGCATCATTCTCGCTAATCGAAAATTCTTAACGTGCTATCTTAAATTTCAAGCCTCTCACCAAAATGAATCATGTCCCGAAATAAGGCACCGATAATCGAACTTTAATTTCGCATGCTCCTGTACAAAGAAAACACTTTTACTTTTTTATTAAGTTCGTTTTTCTCACGGCGAGCCGTGACTCAGGTCGTTCGCTTACTTTTCGCCGTGTGTTCGTCTCTTAATTATGACGTCATGGTGTCGGATTGCAGTTGCAGTAGCGCTTTTGTTCTCTTTTCAAATTTTTGTATTTACCGTTCATTAAACAATATTTTTAAGAAATTACGGAACCTTAATACCTCAGAAATCCTTTAAATGATCTATTGGATTCTCGCAGCGATTTAGGCGATTATTACAAAACTAAAAAAAATGTTTATGAATAGAACAAATTTTAGTGATTTTATTTGCTGTTTTAAAATGAATATTTGAAACATCACATACAAAATCTATAATAAATAAATGGGATTATTACGATATTAATGTACTGGTTATGGATATTTTTGTTTATTTATATGCCTGTATTAAAACGCTGTAAGTTGTGGCATTGTCTTTCAAGCCAGTTCACTCTGCAATGTTCCAAAATGCTTGTTTTTTTATGATTAGAGACCACCTGCAGTTAAAAAGGGTCTTATTAATGCAATTAAATCATTTTAGCAATATATTACTCATTTACATACTGTTACGAGTGAGTAATGTAATATAAAAATAAAACAAAATAAATGAAAAAGAAAAGGCCTTGAACATTTATTTCTAATTTTTCTAAATATCTTTGAGTAAGTAGGTATACACTAGACTGCTTTAAATTTAAATATGGTGTAAGTGAATATAAATTAAACTTGTTTTGCTTAATGTTGGTCAAATAGCGATTTTTATTAATGGATAAAACATTTAAAAAAAACCATTTATCTAAGTGCAGATGATTGAATTAAAATATATATTTTCTAAGAATGTGAACTTGTTCTTTTAAAACTTTTCATAACAGTAAGTCTATTATCTAAATACTATATTATTTTTTTTGCGAAATTTTGTGAATTTACGTGTGTTTTATATCTCTGTCTCCTGCCACCATTTATGACCCGTGACATGACCTATCATTAATTTCCATACATTATTTTTGTTAACCCCTCGTGTTAAGCTAAAATGCGTGTGTTGCGAGTGGGTCCACGAGGGTAGTGTCAATGGGTAGAGATAGTACCGACGCGGCGACCACATGATCGCAAGTCCGACGCCCTAGCCATTGGATTCTTCCACTTTGTCCCATTTTTATAAATCAATCAATTACCAACTCATGTAGGTAAATAAAAACCTAAAATCTTAGGATTTACCACACTTCGAGATTTTACAGTATAATTAATACACGGTCTAAATTAATTCGTATATCACTTCATAGGTAGAGGCCGAATAATCAGTTAAATGATTATTTTTTAAAATTTGGTAATTTTGAGGACAATTTTATTAAAAATAGGTGCTTCCCATGTATATGCCATCACTTGAACAGGAGATAGTGTCACGTACGTCACGTTACTAAAGAAATTACTGTGAAAAATATGTAATGTTTTTTCTATACCAGAAATAATTATATGTTTATTTTAAATAAAGTCATGCCACAATACAAGCTGTACTGGCCGGACCTCCTGGGGCATCGAGACTGAGAGAAACCTTACGGTTATATAACGTATCAACATTAGCCCTTATAAGTATAACGTCCACTGCTGAAAATGTGTCTCCTCCCGGGGTAGGGTTTTGCCATAGTCACCACGCTTGGCAGGCGGGGTGGTGACTGCAGTATTACCTATATTGTTACTTACAAGAAAAGTGTTTCCTTGTGTGGTACAACATAATACTGCGGTCGCCAATCTGCCTGCCAACCGTGGTGATTATGGAAAATACCCTCCCCTGGGAGGAGGCCCATGTTCAGCAGTGGACATTATACGGGCTGCGGATGATGATGATGATATAGAGCACAAAAAAAACTATACTAAAAATAACAATATTTTACGTAAAACCTGCGCTTCTTTTTTTATAAATTGTGTTACGTGTACCGTGGTCTTTCTTTTGGCACAATTATCGTACAACAAAGTGAGTTCAGTGCGTTCGTCGAAAAAAATATTAAAAGGGATCTTATTTTGTAGGTCCGAAAACGATGTACCTACACAGCGAAGTTAATTTAGGAGTCTTTTGAGAACATTCCTCAATACAAAATTGTATCTTCACAAAATTATACATCAGTAGTAAACCGCGGTTGCGCATTCACGCGGCGCTTTTTAGCGTTCCGAACTATAAGGCTAAAAACACTAAACTGACGGACTAAATAGATTTCTTTAGTCTTCATGTAATTTTGTTAATGTCTCAAACTTGGATTCAAATTTAAGTCGGCTGAAAAATAATACACAACTTACACAAAACACTGTATATTTGTAATTTACGTATACCTTTATTAATAGAATAAAGGTATACGTAAGTTCTATAGCAATATGAATATATAAATAAAAAGAAAATAGGTAATATCTACAAAAGAATAAAATACATGAATTAAGAACAGATAAATCAGAAGAGAATTTAATTAGAATAACATAAAACGTAAACAAGCCACCAAAATCATTAAATTTAATCTTATTCAATAATATATTCTAATCCAACGCCAACTATTATTGGTTATTAAGATTAAGATACCATAGCATCATTAAATATATCTGATAATTAACTTTCACTACCTACTCAGCTACTGATGTCATACAACCTAATTTGGACAACGAATGCTAATATTTACAATGATTTACGTCCGAAATTGGCTATGTTTATTAACGTTTATGGTATTCAATAAATGTTAGCTAATAGGCAAGAGCTGCTTAATTAAATAGACTCATGAAATTGTGTTGTTAGAAATTTCTCTTGTTTTATATTTTGATAGTATATGCCAAGCCTGATGGTAACCTTACAAGTCTTAATTCCCGCCAGCTACCGTCCGAGGTTCAAGTCCTACATGGGACGCCCTCTTGCAGGTTACTTAGTTTGTAGTTTTTAAACCATTGATTAAAGCTGGAGTTTTGCTCGCCAGTATGGCTGGTAAAGTAGCAAAAGCCTCGTGGCTAACTATATATGTCAGCCGTAGGTACGTAACCTATTATACCGTTCGTCACGCTTTGTCGACTCAAATTTACTCTTATATAAATGCGGCCTAATAGTAATACGTTTCTTCTGTTATTAAATAGGCTTCCCCAGTAGAGCAACTCATATATACTAACGCCATTCCTTTCTCTGAACTTAAATTGTAAAAATATATTTTTAATCACTGGCATAAATAAACCAATCTGTAGCATACTTAACCCCACCTGTGTTTTCCCGGGTTGCTCTTTGATATTTTAACATTTTAAACCAGCGAATTGCTAAAGTAAAAACTATTTTTTAGCTGTGTTGAAATTATTGTCCTCATCTATTTTTAATGATTCTATTGAAAGTAGGAAGATGTATATTATTTTTAATTTGGCATATTTTCATCTCAAGTTTAGAAGGTGACGGAAATGTGTATCAAAACGTATTTATATCTCCAGCGTTTATATACAGTGTTTGTATTGATGTCATTGCTCCCAATCTCGTTCAATAAAGCCTCAATAACCTAAAGACGTGTCATTATGGTGGCAATAAACGGTTTATGAACAAATCACAACAGTCACCAATTGTAAAAACAAGATCGTTTACAGCCACTTATCCGCGTTTGGACTTTCAGAACTTAACACCACTTATCTTCGAGATCTTCTAAAATGTATTGCTCATTATCCATATTTGACCACCGCTGCGATCGTCACAAAGCACGTATTTCAAACGCTAAACAGGCGAAGCTAAATCAGTTCTCGACAATATAAATTTTGCATTGACATCCATCGACCCAGCCATAAATATTTATCTCTTTTTGTTTCCTACAAGCATTTTTATGTTGATAAAAAAATGCTTCCCAAATAACTCTGGTCGGATATAAATAAAATATGGTAGTAAATGTCAATAATATGCAAAATAATGGCTGTTAATCTTCGAGTGGATTTGTGATTTGCGAGCGAGCGCGCTTCAAAGATTAGCCGACGGATGCCATCAGAAGGTACTAACGCGGGTTTTTTATTACACATTGGAGTTACTCAGGGTCTGTCAACATAACGGATTCAGGAAATGTTAAAGTATTTATTTATAGTTTTCTTTTACGTTTTTGTTTCCAAAAAGTTTCAACTTGGAAATAGAGCAAGTACGGAAAATTCCATTTACCTACATACGATGCTTGGGGTTTTAGATTCGGCGCTCGGTTAGAAAGCTATTTTATATATGAAAGAAATATATACCTAATAATAATATGTGTCCTATACATATACCTACATATAGCTGAAGTTTGTTAGCTTGAACACGCTGATCTCAGGAACAACAGGCTATATTTAATATTGAAGTAAATATTATAGCCTGTGCCTTGTGCCTTTTGGTGTCGAAACATTGGGCCCGTGGGGACCGGCCAATTAATCTATAAAAACCTCGCAGCGGCCCTCTTTAGTGCGGCACGTTCTCCGAGTGCTGGTTTTTACTTTGCACAGCAAGTAAGCATTGCCATTTAACGTGGTAATGATCCCAGCATTCTGGGAACCTTGCCAAGTAGACTAGATTTAGAATAGTAGTATTTTATAAGTTCGTTTTATTTTAAATTAGGTACTTTTAGTTGTGTATATGTATTTTATACTTAATGTTTGTTGGTAGTAATATAATAAAGGGAAGTTACGCGGGTGAAAGGGCGTGCGGGGACGGGCTGATAAAATAACGTAATTTATAGTTAACTAGCTTCCCGCGCGCGGTTTCACCCGCGTAACTCCCGTTCCCGTGGGAAATTCATAATAAAATATAGCCTATGTTCTTTCTCAGGCTCTAGACTATATCTGTACCAAATTTCATTTAAATCGCTTCAGTAGTTAAGGCGTGATTGCGTTACAGACAGACAGACAGACCGACAGACAGACAGAGTTACTTTCACATTTATAATATTAGTAAGGATTAGTAAGGAATAGTAAGGAAGTAATGATAAACAGTTAAAGTTACATAAACAGACCGCATCCTTCTTCGTCCACATTAATGCTATCTTAAAATACACATAATGTCTCTAACTTTACTGAATAAAGGTCGCTTCCAAAAATATTTCTCTATTCCCGGAATAAAAAAAGATTTTCTAGTAGTTCGTCATTCATACAGCAAGAGCCATGTAGGTGGTGTATTTGAACGTTGGACGTAATGTAAAACATACATGAATACACATATCAAATAACAGATGTTTATTATAATCACTCACAATTTAGTGTACTTATGTATGTTTCCTGCAGAAATGTAACAAAATATACTTAAAAACTACAATTTTCTTATATGACTACGAACAAACTACGGTCAACTGCATAATAACAGGAAAAGCCTTTATGGCTGTCTCTATCATTCTTATAAATTTTATAAAGAGATACCTCCTACCATAAAATATTAGAATGAAAAATGTAATTTTTTCATTCATCAACGGCTTGTCCTCCAACGTTTCCACATCATTCTATCTTTTGGTGTAGGTACGCGTCCAATTTAGTCAACTACTAATCCGTACTATCCTTACTAATATTATAAATGTGAAAGTAACTCTGTCTGTATGTCTGTCTGTCTGTCTGTTACGCAATCACGCCTTAACTACTGAAGCGATTTAAATGAAATTTGGTACAGATATAGTCTAGAGCCTGAGAAAGAACTATATTTTATTATGAATTTCCCACGGGAACGGGAGTTACGCGGGTGAAACCGCGCGCGGGAAGCTAGTAATTAATAAATAGTAATACCATACGTATTATTAACTTAACTTATTTTTATCTGCAGCACCTAATTAAAAGATTGATTCTATTTTGAATAAAAATGTGGATATTATTGTTAGTACTACTTCAATCATTGATTAGTGAAGATCACATTGAGATCGCATTTAATGGGTCGTCGACGGATAACGAAAGCACTCGCCCACGTGCGACCCGGTGACATTGTTTATTATTTTTATTATTGTTACTCGTTGCGAACTGTGCAAATAGTAATTAATTCCTACTCACTTTCACATTTATTAAGCACCGCTTCAGTTTGAGACGACTTTTTTAAAATCCTTACCAAAAAAAAAATATCCTTCAAGACGGTCTACTGACATAATTGACCTGAACTGACTGAATTTTTATTACAAAATATTTAATAGATATTTCTAAATACACGAAGGGCATAAGGATTGTGTAATGTGTCTTATGGGGAGTTTTAGTCTTAATTAATAAGGTGCATTCAAAATATATGCCATACCTTTTAACAACAGTAGTACCTATATGGTGAAAGAAATGGTATCACTGACTTACCTACACATAGTTCGAGTACATGATATCTGTTTTTAAAGGAGCAGTAGCGATGAGGCATTAGAAGATAAGTTAAATTAAAAAAATTGTCAGAATCATATAAAATGTATTCCTTTTTATTTAAGACTATTTTATTTACTACTAGAAGGTATGCTGAACAGCATTCACCAAATCAAGTCGAGTGATTTTGAAAGAATAACCGGACATGACTTATAAATCGCAACTGAAACAACAGCCGCTCACTCCTTTTACTGAGCCTAAATTGTTTGCTCTATGACTCTGTATGATTAGACATCGCTAATTCGGTCGATGACCTGTCTACCTACTTATGTTGAAGGACAATGTTTATGATACATTTTGGACGATTTCTTTTGCCTACGGGTGTATTTAATTTAGGCAATTACACATACCATATTGGTAAAGTTAATGTTATAATTTATCATGGATATTTAACTTTTATTTTTATTGAAAGTTTAGATACTTCATGTTGTAAGCTAACAGTGCGGTTACTTGATGGGATGTTTTGGAAGATAATTATGTGTTGTATTGTGTTACATTGTTATGGAAACTAATATAGGTCACGTTAAGTCATCATCAGCCCATATAGGGAGCATGTTTTTTGAATTAATGTATGTATATATATGTATCTTCTTCTTCTTCCTGCCCTTGTCCCATGTTACTTGGGGTCGGCGCAACACGTTTTTTTCTTCCATTCTCCTCTGTCAGCCGTCACGCTATCATTTACTTCTTTATCTTTCATATCATTCCTCACACAGTCCATCCATCGTTTCTTTGGTCTTCCTCTCCCTCTCCATCCATCAACGTTTATATTCATCACTCTTTTAGTCACATGCGATTCGTCCCTCCTCATGACATGTCCATACCAAGACAGTCGATTCCCTTTCAACTTTTCTGCAACTGGCGCAACTTTTAAACTTCCTCTAATATACTCGTTCCTTACCTTATCCATTCTTGTCACGCCACACATCCACCTCAACATTCTCATCTCCGCTACGTGCAATCTTTTTTCATCCATCTTCTTCACAGCCCAGCATTCCGATCCATACAGTACGACAGGTCTAATATCCATACATATATATGTATACGAAAGATAAAAAAGCACGTCAAGCACCGAAAACATTTTACTGTAAAAATGAATGAAACCATTAAAGCTCAATAAACACTTGAAAGTAAATCAAATATTTAAAATAAGTATCTTAAAAATCGAATCCACTAAAATAAGGTCAAATTAGTCATGTTGAAACCACCAACGTTTACGATGACATCTAAATTAACCTCGTTCAAATAATGCGTTTTTGATACGAATGTTACATTAAGAGCATTATCTTTTAGCACATACAGATAAGTTCTACCAAAACATTAAAAGTTTTAAGGCTGCAGAACTTTTTATATAAACTTGTTTGTTTTTGTGCTTATCTGGACTTAAATGTGTTTAACCCATGTCTTGTTAATGATTAGCACAGAGCATTAGACTACGATCATTAAAATAATACCTGAACTTTATATAAATTTAATTTGGACTAAAATAGTGTGGTATTTAACATTATATTGCACCCTCTTTGTTGTAGTACTTATCACTAGCAAAGGTAAATAATAACATTATTCAGTCTGTATTTTAAATGTAAGAACAAATATATAGAACATTTCATGAACGACGAGAACGTTTCATGCGCGGAACTTCCATTCCCGCAGGGACTTCCTAATACAATTTTAGCCTATAGCCTTCCTCGATAAATGTTGTCTAATCTAGCTCTGAATTAATTATCTAATCGAAGAAATAGTTTCTGATATAAGTACGTTCCAGCAAAAAAAGTCTTCAGCTTTATAATTAGTACATACATTTTTATTGATTAATTATTTATTTTGTCAAACTCCCTATTTAAACTAATTGAGTCAAATTTTAAATAGTTTAAATCTAATGATTCAAATTTTAAACAAGAATTATTTCCATACTGTATTAGCAAATAAATTATGCCCAGATAACTACAAATTATCAAAATACTAAATAAAAACAAAAAAAGATAGATGTGGGTAATACTAAGGTTAAGTTAAATAACTGTTCACTTTAAAAACTTAAAAGTAAATTCCCTTAGTTCATTTTTATGAAGCGCTGTAAAGCGCAAGTCGCCCACATTTATCCTGGCGACAGGATGTACGTTTTACCTGTAATCGTCGTAATTGCTTCACAGCACTAATTTGCTTCACGTAGGTGTTCCAACGCTTTTACATTTCCATCTCAATGCAGGTTGATTCCTTTGTTGTGAGTATGGTAGTTTTTTTTTACGAAAGTAATCAATGTTTATCAGCGGTGAATAGTAATGATACGGCATTCATACGTTAAGTTAATGTTGGTAAAGTGCTTTCAATGATATTAGGTAGTACATGGTGGATTGGTGTATAATATGAGCCTGCAATACGTTGGTCAGACAAATGTTCAATTACATTTTTAATTATTGCTTTAGGCTAAACATAACTTATAGAACTTACGAAAAGATACAGAATTAAAACTAAAATCTTCTGCTCTGACAAATACGTGCATGTAACGAGTAGCTAAGTACATATCACTGAGTGAATGTCAGAAACGGAATATGTAATCACCAACCTCTATGATATAGAATTTAGATATTTTTACAAAATATTAATAATAAAAACTGCAAAACCAAATTTCAAGCTCAGAGTTTTAGAACCTCAGAACCCATAGATTTAGAAATCATAAAATCAATACGTATGCAGATCTATAACATTGAAATGCCGCTTTAGTTTTGTTCATGAGAAACTTTAAAAAAATGTACATATATTCCAGAATATGTCAGCATAAAGCGATAAAATATAATCATTGCAACACACAAGAATTATTTTAAATAGAACTAATACATAGTTATTTAACAAGAATAATTTATAGTAGGTATCAATATTTTAATGTTCGAATTCCTTGGTAAGAATTTTAATATAACCAATTAGACATTTTAACTGAATATAATTTTCAACTTAAAAATGTAAATCAATGTTCGGTAAAATATGGAACAGCATCGGATGAGCCAATTCCTTAAATTCTATAGAAACGACGGGTAAATTTAAAACGTTACCGAACGGTATTCAATGCTCATTATAACTAACATCAAGTAATTTTAACATTTTGCGTACAACTTGAGAATTCTTAATAACGCATAAAAAGCGATCATATGCACACAAAATTACCAACATTGAGAGCTCGCCGACAAACGCGTAAATGGAGAAATAATTGATTCTAATGATAAACACGAAGCAAAGTGATTTTACTGCAGTTGCAATCGCATGACATTACGGGTTGAATAATGACGCGAGAAAAAAATGAGAACGTGCGTTAACGCATCTTTGTTTGTACGTAGGGCGTGCATTTTTGTGCGAATTGAACTTTTATGATGATCGACGGTGTCGTTAGGAAACTGCTACAGTATATGTATCAAACAGTAAGTAAGAAATATTAAGAATATATTAACTGAACTACGATACGTGAAATGAATTCACAAACAATTTTCACACATTCAAATATTGAGTTAGATTTAAGGAAGCTTGTGAATTATAAAAATAACTGTAACTTTATCATCACTACTATTTTATAATGTACTTGGTTCCGGTGGTTTCGTTATTAAGCATATAAACCTGGCTCTTGAATTTCTATCTACAGGCAGACAAACAGACAGACAGACAGCGGGAAGCGACTTTGTTTTAAACTAGTTAGTGATAGGCCTCATGTTGATTGGTGGAGGAGTCTAAATACTAGGACGGCAAGTGCATGTACCTACAGCCAATGTACAGCTCTTCATAGCCTTCTCCATCCTACCGGTCTACTACATGATATGATACATTTCATTTGTCATGTTACAAGACCTTTAAAATAAATGTGTTAAAAAGTGTAATACCAAATTGGAAAAGTTATGGAAAGACTTTTCATTTTTAATCAAGGCAAATACTTTCTATAAAGCTAAAAAAGTCTGACTTCATGTAGTTAGCCAGGAAGTTTTTTCTACCTAACAGTTTAGTCCAATGTTTCAAAAAATATGTTTATTGAATGTAATGTTTGCTAGTTTTATTTAGTCCAATTCTAGTCTAGTCTTGGAATACCTTCAAAATTAAATAAGTCACGGTCAGTAATGTTTTTCGTGGAGTTTCTCTACTTGTTGATGTCAGGTTTTCCATAGTAAGAACTAAGGTGGTCTGATATTTATTGTTGTCAATGTAAAATGAGAATCGTGCAGACACCGATACTATTAGGTCATAAAGTTAAACACTCGTAAAATAAGTTATTAGGTGTTATTGGTATTGTGTTGCGTCTTGTAGTTATTTTAAGCGCAATCGAATGCTATTAAGGTTAATTGTATATTTGTTGATTGTCATTTATTGATGAAACTGTTTCCGTTTTCTAATTGGTTTTAATGTTTTATGTTTCTAAGTGTTATTCTGCGCAATCTGTATTGAACCCTTTTTTGCCATAGTGTAAAATAATTTACATTGTTAAATGTCCATTAAAATCTATACTTAGTAGAGTAAAAGTAGAAAGACTTCTCCGTAAACGCCTAAATCCACTCCATATTCATTCAGTGCGAACCGCGCCGCCCAAAGCCACGCGCGACGCGCCGTCCAAAGCCACGCGCGACGCGTTAAAAGAAGACTAAAGTTAAAAAATTTAAAGTTGACGAAAATATTGTATATTTCGTTTATATTTGTTAGAACTCAGAGAGAGAATACACATTCTACAAAAAATAAATATCCCTTATTTAAAGTTTACTAAAAACTAAATTGGTTTTAGATATATATTTAAGGTACTTACAGCTAATATAATAACTAAAATAGAAAAACCTGCAGTATATGTCAACCTTTAGGTAAAGGATCTAAAGGAGTCGGTTAAAACAAATTTATCGTTGATCAAAAAGGACTCCTTAGTCCATTCATACCGAGCGACGCTGGGCCTCAGATAGTATCAGCAGTTTACGCGGTCGCCGCGCCGGTCGTACAATATGTCAAAACTAAACGATATTTCGTCTGGTTAACGTTTGAAGAATGCGCCTTGACGTGAGAACATGGAACGACACGTGAGTTCATTTAAATTGGATTCTTTGTTTCGGTTTAATGATGGTTTTAGCTGTTATTGAATGTCGCCGACACATACATTTAACTGGCTGGTTGAACAAAATATTTTGGTTTCGCATTAATCAAGTCTGTATCACAACTAAGTTAATATATATTGAGTTAGTGCGAATTTGAAAATAAAGTTTGATAGTTTATATTATTTAGCATGAAACCGCAATCTATCAACTATATCTAACAAATTTTCGTTTTAAAATGCTTTAAGGTACCGTTTAGTTGGAAGTAGGAAAATTAAATCATACCATCTTAACTTAAACTATAGTTTTGTTTTCCAAGGATATTTAATGAAAATATATAATATAATATATGTTACGGCTAATAGCCGAAGTGCGGCTACACCTAGTTTTAGCCGGCTACAACTAGGTGCAGCCGACAACTTGCGGTTAAACTTAGGTCAACCTTAATAAGTTCCTCTAAGTTAACTCTAAATTAAAAAATACTTATGCAAGGGACAAAAAGGTGTTGGGGTGGTTAAAAAAAAATAACCTAAACCTAAACCAATGGAGTCGAACAGGGACTTATAAACGCATGTGGCCGCTTGCACCTAGTTGTAGCCGGCTAAAACTAGGTGTAGCCGCACTTCGGCTATTAGCCGTAACATATAATATATATATGAAAATCTCAGCATTCGATGTTATACTACTAAAATACAAACATTTCTGATAATAATATCTTATTTATACGATAACTCAAAAGTTTAGTTTGAACCATTGCCTTTTAAGGATCATTTACACCTTGCCCATTAGGCTATCGCAGCTTCAATCAATGAAGTCGTTTGCGTGTGTATACCTTTATCTGATTCAATAGATCTTACAATATTAATAATGGTGTGGATTAACAACATATTACTAGGCTTAATTAACTTTAACATTTATAAGAAAACAAACAAAACGTTAATGTGTTAAACAGTAATGCCTTTCAAAGCTGTATCACAGTTTAGAGGTACAACGATATAATGTGGGTCTTTCTTGCAATTAGTGTGTTTGATTAGTTTGCTTGGATTGAATAAACTCCGAAACTATTAGACCAATTTAAAGCAATCTTTCACTTTTAGAACGATACTTTATCCAGAAAAAAGAGCGATCGCTAATCAGAAATGACGCGCGAATTAGTAATTTCAACTTCGATCATTAATTAAGATGTTATACCAAACATCTAAGTCTAATTATTTATTTAAGGAAGTTTTTGGAAATACCTACTAAACATTTGATTTTACAATTTTTTTATAGTCGGCACTGTCGGTACCTGAACGCTAATTACTAATGTCCAATGACTGATTCAAACTCTTTAATCCAATCTTAAACACGCCATTTAAGTACCTTTGCCATAAATATGTAAATTTCAATATGTTAACATATACAAAAGTGTCGTATGCGCAATAGCCATCGCGTCGAAGTCGACGCGTATAAATTAGGTGTGCGCGCGACAGCAACAAAACTACACGCCTTCGAATATCAGTTCAAACATCTAAATGTGCTTTTATACTGTACGACTTTGTTTCACGAAACGACATTGACGTTCCTATGTAAATACCTTTAGCACGGCAGGATTTCTTTGTTGAATGAACTTGAGATTTATGAAATGAAATAGGAAGATCGTAAAAACATTTATGAAAAGGACTAGCTTAATGAGATAAAAACATTATAAATTATATATTAATCTTTTGTATGTACCTGATACTTCTAGTAAAATAAGTAATTGAATACCTCCGAACAATAAAACTCGTTGAGCTCATCATACACTTAATGTGATACTACATCAGTCCTGTATTCAGATTACATAGGTGTAGGTCTGGGCTTTATACACACTTACATACAAAAGTTAAATAAAGTCAGCCTTTATTTAACTTTTGTAAACCAGGGCTACATCACAAAGAGGAAATAAAATTATTAATACAGATTATTCTGCAAAACATTGCAAAAACCTGTCAAAAAAGATATTTCAGACAGTTTCCCAAGATTGTTAGACTTAATAAAATGCAATAAAATAATACTGTGTGCCTTCCCTTATTTATATAATATTCTGCCAGCACTAATAATTATATTCCCATGTTGAATAATTATATTCAATTTTTAGTCAGTCATTATAGTGATAAGTTTACATCCTTAACATTTAGTTTTAACGCTAGTTCTGTCTCAATATCATTCAATCTTATTGAGCAAAAATAAACAAATAATAACAAGACAACCGTTAGGGCAATAAATGTGTGTGCCTACTAAAATATAAATTAAATAACTGGACCTAAACCCCGCGTAATTGCCCATTTGAGTATGTTTCGCCGGACCGCCTCATGTGGGCCGTGTTGAAACCGGTGGTAGAGTAACCCACTGAGTTTGTTTCGCCGGATCTTCTCAGTTGGGGCGCATTGGATCCGGTGGTAGCATTAAAGCGCGTCCGTCGTTATATGCTCATGGTCCACCCAAATAATGACAATTGTTTTGGCATAATATAGACAGAACAAGCATTTTGCCTCCTAGCGACAATATACATTAATTATAATAATTAATTTAATTATAAATAAGTAATTTGAATAGGTTTATAAATAAACAGCAAATGTAATTTAAGATAAATAATAATTAATTTTCAAATAATGTTTGACGATTTACAAGTGCCTGTAATTGGTTTACGTAAATAAAAATGATTTTTATTTATTTATTTATTTAACATAATATTGTACGAATTATTTTATTTCAATTGTTTATTTATTTGAAATACATGCTAACTATATCATTTAATTTCATATAAAGTGTAGAAAATAATATGCGCTTGTTATACATCATTTACAACGCATTAACACATTTAAGTACATTATTTTGATTCACTTAATTAAGAACAATATTTGTAACATTATATACAGAAGTTCTTCAGTAGATGGTATAAGTTGTTGTATGTATGTTTCACTTCATACAAATCGACATCACAATTGTGTGTTAAACTATAACTATTTTTATACAATATATTATAACAATAATTATAATTAAATAATTCATCTTATTGTACTCTAGGATAACCTTAGCATCATCGTCATCATCATACTGTATAATAAAATTCACACAAAAAAAAATATTCACCACCTTAATTTACACCTTGTAAAAGGAAAGTTAAAGAACACCTGCTTTCTCTGAATTATAATGAGACAGAAGAGTTGCTAAATCCACAACTAATTTAATACAAAGCAATCTCTCATACTCTCTCTCTCTCACACACACACACACGCGCGCAAACACACACACACACACACATACCTACACAACACATATAAAACCATACTTACTACTCCATGTCTTCTCTTTTTTTTTTTCTCTATTTGATTAAAATAAAGGCATCGTAACCTACTTACTCAACCACTTAATTAATACTGGAACATTATTGTAAAATGTAGACGGATTGGATGTCCCCCGTAACACAGGAATTTCCTAGCTCGGGGGCCATTGATCATCGTATATTCTAAAGAACCCATGTATCTAGTTCATTAAGTCATGTAAATAGAAAATATACCGCATTGTACTTTTTTGGATGCCAATAAAACATTATTATTATTATTATTATCGCCTTGATTAAATATATGTAAGGGAAACTTATTTTGGCAATTATCTCTGACGTTTAATACATAATTTTATGTTTAATCTTAATATACTATGGGTGATGATGATGACACATACATACAAGTACGAGAATAAATGAATGTACCTACCTAAGGTGAAAATGTTGCTTTGTTGAATATAGGTACAAAATTTTCGCTGCTTTTAACAACCAAATAATCGTTTACAACCAAACGATTACACCAGTATAAAAATCAGATCGTAGGGTGTAAAAAACCTTACATTCACAGACGCCGGCGTAGTGCCCACTAGGCGCCGTTCGGTAACCAAATGTAGTCTTTTTGCCTCTCATAGTCGTTTTTCAGTCTTTTGGGGGTCCAAACTTCCTTTTTTTTAATGAATCGGTGTTAACCTTCGCATTGGACGAGAAACAGGGTGCCGATTGAAGATAAACGGTCATTTCTGACTTCTTTTTAGGGTACCGCTCATTCAACACGAGCGCGGAACGGATTACATTTGCATGTGCTTTGGGTATGGGTAATGGGTAGATCCTGTCCGTTGGAACATCTTCGTGAGTATGGCCTTTTTAAGTATAGGATGACAAAACTTAATAAAACTACTAATATTAGAAAGTTGAAGAGTTTGTTTGTTTGTTTGCTTGCTACGCGGTAATCTAAGGAAGTTCTAGTCCAATTTGAAAAATCCTTTTAAAGTTAGATAGCTTATTTATTAGCGAGGAAGACTATTCCTACATTTATTGTTACGCAAACTACAATAGGACCGGAGCATTGATGAAGAATGTTTCAAAATCGGGGTTAGCTCAAATTAACTAACTATTCCGATTCCACACGGATAAAGTCGCAGGCGCAAGCTATTCTAAGATAATTGTTGAATGTGTTCAGTAGTCTTGAATTTTTTCATCACAAACTAACGTACAAATAAACCAATCTTCTGTTTTATGTTATTAGTGTAGACATCACTAAATTCCCTGTTAGTCAGGCTATTTAAAAAAAAATTAGTGTTAGTACATTTACTGAAGCTGCAAAAAAGTGTTTCACACATCGTTGATAGTAATTACAATAATTATGAGACAAGCCTTAAGCCTTCACCATGGGTAAATAAAAACACGGTGCGGATCACAAACATGCCTATCGAATTCTCTCTTGGCCTCTTTTCGAACAAAAATTACATGGTATAAATGACAGTAGGTATATTCGGCGCCTTTTTCTTTTGTTAATGGCGATCAGTGTTCATTCTTGTTTAACAATAGTTTAGGTTAGGTTTAGATGCTAAAGTTAAATTTTAGATGTTAAATCGGTTCTTTCTGATTGTAGGCCGGATAAATATATTTTAAGATAAGTATTTATAGGAGCATATATTATGGTTTTGGTGTATTTATATTACCTCATTGTATCATCTGTTATTATTTATTGAGTTGAAGATCAAATATGTATTGGCATTTGGCTTTTAATAACAGATATGTATCTACTAATAAGATATTTTTGTATAAATACTAATATCCACGTTACATAAATGAACAAGTTGATTGATTATCGCTCTAAATATGTTAAAGTGATTTGTAGACTGAACATAAAAAAAAATGTTAAAGAAATGGCTTACCTACAGTCCTTATCCATCCTATGATTATTGCAAGAATAGAATGAATAGGAACCTAACAGTTACCTAATAGGCATATATATAAACTATTTCAATAAATGCTTGCACAGTTTGTTCCTGAAAATTTATAGTTGAGTTACGAAAGTGTTGGCTGTCAAAAATAATTAGTACCTAAGTTGAAAAGTAAGATTTGATAATAAACAATAGGTAGGTATCTATTTATTTTCAAAAAATATTTTTCTGGCATAACGAAACTAAATAAAATTATCTGTGTAATCACAATAATCAATACGAACACATTCATAAAATATGTTAAAAAGAATAAAATAATAATGATCTGTAGTTAACTAGCGACATCTGTTGGATATTCATGAAAACGTTAACTATTTTATTGAAGTGTTTTATTGTATTGTGACTGAACTCCATCAAAATAACCTTGCAACTATGTTAAATGTAAAAATATGAGGTTTACTTAGTTAAATCCACTTCCGTACAATCATAATCGTTCATAAGATCGATATTGTACAGCTACTCAACGCAAGATGGCGTGGATCATTCAAAATCATTCGTTGTTAATAGCTATTTATGTACTATTATTCAATATTATAATTTTTATTAATTTATTGTTATTTCCATTTTGTGATGGTTCCTGACCTGTGTAGGAAATTATAGGTATAAATCGTAAGCATGAGGAGCACAGACCGATTGATGTAGCCTGCCCATGGAAAGTATCTTTGAGGTAGGTAACTTGGTATTTTTCAATAACAATTATTCTTATCTTTTTGCTTTATGAGAGTAGTAATTTAAAGCCATTCTTTACTTCAAAAGCTCGTTTACGATCGCAGCTAAACATGAGCCTCCCTCTTTCAGAACACGACAAACATCGTTGTGGGATATTCCTATGATCACCGCGCTTGGCAGGCGGGTTGGTGATTGCAGTATAACTCCTCCCCGAGAGCTCTGGTGTACTTATAATTTGAATCAACAATATATTCTATCTATATAATCTACAATTTACAATTAAGAAGACATTTTACAATTGAGTATGACCCAATTGTATCTAATATTGTCTTCTTGTATGTAAATTTTCCAAATTTCTTTTTGATTTCACTTGAATGTTTTTATTATTTACTAGCTTCCCGGTTTCATCCGTATAGCTCCCATTTCCATCTTCATAAATAAATATAGCCTTTGTTACTCCTAGATAGGGTAGCTTTTTTTTTAATCGGTGCACTAGTCCCGAAGCCTTCTCAATGCAAACTGTGACATTTTTTCTCTTCATAATATTAGGTATACTTAGATACAAAAATAAAATTAATCCCTCAATCTCTCCGTCAGCGACCGCCCTGAGCCGAGGTCTAAGTCCCACAGGGGACGCCCTCTTGCGCAGGTTGCTTAGTTTGTTGTATTTAAACCATTTATCTAGGCTGGAGCTCTGCTTGCCTTTATGCCCGGTGAAGAAGCAAAAGCCTCAGACCCAAATACATATGTCCGGCCGAAAATAAATTGGAGATGTTATTTCTCAAATAATTCACTTGTTAAAAAGCGCGGTGCACATTTCATAATGACTAGGCATGTATTTTAACTACGTTTTAGCTGTAGATAACGCGTTGTTTAATATGATTTTATTTTCGGGTCACGGTGGTATATTTTAATGGTGTAATTTAAGAACTGGTATCTTAGTCCTCCAATCTCGCATATAGCCGGCGCCTTTTTATGTTAACCGCAGGATTATAAACCATTCGTTAACTCGCCTTATTAAATATTCCCAAGCGCCACCGGATGTGGGCGGATTTTTTAACAAATCAAAGCTTTAGCCGCCAATCGTCTTTCAGCAAATATGGCTGCTCGATTTTTATTTGCGCTAGGTTAAGATTTAAAACTGGGCATTCCTGTTTTAAAGTAGGTTTATTTAGGATTTATTCTTAAAATGTCTAATGAAAAGTATCGATTTAAGTATATAATATTATTAGTTTACCGCGAGGGCGGTTTCACCCGCGTAATTCTCGTTTCCGTAAGAACTGCATAATTAAATATAGCCTTCCTCAATAAACATCTAACACTGAAATAATTTTGCAAATCGGACCTGTAGTTCCTGAGATTTGCGCGTTCAAGAAAACAAATAAACTCTTCAGCTTTATATATTAGTATATAATAACTAAGCTATATTGATCTTATCTTTTTTGTATAACATATGATTCTAGAGTAATTTATATCTGCATCACTCCTTCTCTTACAATCTTTTATAAAAACGTACCTATAAACTTTTTTAATATTTTTTAACGTTAAAAATATTCTATAAAAAGGTATGATGTCACAGCCAAATAATAAATACCTATGATTTTCTTTATGTAGGTAGTAGATACATTGTTATGATAGCTGGATGTTGCCCTTTATACTTGCGTAACAAAATGCATTAAATATTACATCTGCTCTCTAAGGGCACACTCATGAGTATTTCGGGGACGCCTTATGTGTTCGGGCGTCCCATTGGGAGTAGGACTGGGTTTCCTAGCAACTGCATTTGTCGGTTACCAGAGTCCAAAGGGAGGTGTGGACTCTGCGAGTGCGCGGGTACCTACCGCCGAAAGCCCTTGGGTTTCTTTGGGAAAGAAACGCCCATGGGCTTTTTAGTGGGTATGCCCTGTCCGTGGCGCGACTAACAAATTTATTTTGGTGAGGCAGAGTCCTATTATTATTATATTATTTGATTAAAATGACATCGAGTCTGTGTTAGGGGGGGCTCCTATTTGTTCAACCTAGATTGTCTTATATTGCAAGGCACTAGAGTTAATTTTGCCATGAACACTTGAGGAAAACTTTTTTATAAAAAACATATGAAAACAACTTGAAAAATATTTATAAGTAAATTGATTATAGGTAATACCTACCAAAAATATGATCATCATAAATTTCGCTAAGTATTAAGCAACAATTAAAAACGGTGTGTTGCATACGAACATCAAATGGCAGACCACGATACCTATACATGCAAATTTGAATGAATCAATGAATTCATTACCATTATTTGTGAGTCCATTAAAATTGTTTGAATGAATGACAGTGCATTGACGTTAACCTGATTTTAATTTTCATATATTTTATTCTTGTGGTTTATTACTTTGACCGCATGTGTCTGCCGGTGTTTCTTATCATATATTAGTTCTCATAACAAAGAACAATTAAGGTTAAAATTTATTTATTAATGATATAGGTATTTCCTTATTTTATATTAACATAATTATGTAATATGCACTAACCATGTTATCATACACACATGTTTGACAAATAAACAATTCTTATTCTTATTCTTATACATAGCTAAAATGTTTATTACATATTAATTATTCTTAGTCCAAAATGAGCCAGCGAATGAGTTGATATATTATGGATAGATTTGAGTTACAAATATTAAACTTAAAATTAATGTCCTATATTGGACTTGGATCAAAAAGTGCAACCAATTTAAATTTAGTAGCTTAAAATTTTAAGTCTGGATTTGGTATTACTTTTGTAATACCTAATCACTCTTGTAATGCCAAATACATACTAATTGTTAACGAATTACACAATTTATTCTTATAATAATTATACGTGTAATATTATAAATACAATTGTAAACTAAAATCCTGATAAATTTTTATTAAAAAAAAAGGTCGTCAATATTAATGTTCTAAATAATTTGCACAAAATAATCAACAATAAAAACGAACACTAATCATAAGTTGTCCATTCACTAATCTCGCCAAACTACACGAAACCATTCAATGAAACCTGGGAACATTTAACACAAATCCTTAAGAGCCTAATCTCCGAGATAACATTCGTCCCAACAAATAGGTGCAAACCGCGGCGGCTCAAACAACTCCCAAGATACACAGATAAGAAACATGAAGACGCGAAGCTTCGAAAACTGTCAGTTTGCAAACCTTATAACATTGTTTTACCGATAACATCTGTGCTTTGCTTGCAACCACTCAATGAAGATAACTGTACCTGCTTCCTAGCTATTATGCACGACAATGAATAATCTGTTAAAGTAGCCGACAATACTAAACATAGTCTCCTGGGTCTCTTTGTTGAAGAAGGGTTTTTAAAATATTCGTACTTTTGTATTTGCTGTGAAGTAAATTACATTATACGGAGTCTCGTCCACGTTGACGCTTCTGAAGGTGTTTATAATGTGCTCGGTGATGCAAATGGAATTGTTTTGGGGTTTCATTGAATGATTTTTCGTTTTTAATATGCTACGTGCTAAATGGATTTTCCGATTTATTTCACACGAATAGGTTTGGGACGCGATTATATGAATGTTCTTTTTGTAGGTTTATGTGATCCAATTAGGTTTTTTTCATATCTTTTATTCATTTATATTTTATTAGAGAAATGAAAAAAATCTGAATATATTTTACAAATTTGATATTTAATATGTTATGGGATCCATCATCCAAGGTTCAAGTAACCAGAGCCGTTGTGAAATACTGATGATAAGCCAGGCTTATTGCAGGACATTAAGGCTTAATTAGCATTAAAGCAAAATACCTAAGAGATAACATTGCTAGATCGGAGACTAGACCACGTGGTCAATCATTTTTATTAGTTAAATATTATTTTTATTTCACAGTCTTATAATATTCTACACAGATCGATATGAATATTATTAATTAATACCTAAAGCGCACCGCCTTTTATAGTCCTGTTATACTTCTTTATAAGTTTGAACGAATACATAAATGATGTATGAAGATGAAGTTGCGCTAAAATTCTACATAAATGCGATAGATTAACATCTTTGTCATGTAGATAGTCACCAATAATTTTGCATGTTCCATGTATAAAATATATCACGGGTGCAACAAAAGGTATATATGTAGGTATACAGACACCGACATTCCGCACGCAAAGTAACACCATATCCTTGGGAATGTAACGCTCTCCCATCGAAATATTTCAAAATTCGATCACTATCTCCCGACTATGCATCGAGTTATTGAATGAGACGTGAAAAATGATGAGTGCGACGCAAAGGCTCTGCCGCCGATTCGCTCATCTCTTTTTGTTCCACTGAAAAAGTTGACGAAAAAAAGGGAAGGAGAATTTGGGTGAATTGGTAACAAAGGCGGTGTGATGTGACTGTCGTGAAGTATAGTTCTCCGTGAGGTCTGAGCAGCAGGGGGTAAGGTTGGTTTCGCAGCCACTTCTCACCGTTTTGTTGTCAAGTAATTAATTTATTGCACTTAGGTAGTGCAATTAAGTGACGATACGTAAGCAGCTGGGTGGTGTAATGGCGAATGGGCGGTATGTTTGCCCTCAGACGTAGGTCTGTTCTCGAAATTGAGACATTAGCGGTGTCTGTTGGCGAAATTAGAGCGGCGAGCTTTGTGTGTCATAGGGATTTATTGTTACAATATATTATATTTTTTATTGGCTATACATGACTAAATTATTAGCTATTTCTGTTTTGAATACAACTTTGTTAAAATGACTTGTCTTACTCCGAATAACTATCTAAACTAGGTATATAACTAAAAGTACTCGGGGCGGGGTTATTTTAGATTCCCTTTCCAACCAGTTAAGACCCAATAGTAATTATTCTCAAAAGTGGTTAATCTGTTCGAATTTGTAATTTGAGATACTGATACAACAAAAGGAAACCTAACGGTTTTCTATATAAAAAGAAGTGTTATTTGTTTAACTGACCACACAATTTTGTTGAACAAAACATCCACATTCCTTGTTTTAAATGTTTTATCTTCGCTATCAGTGGGGTCAAGCTACTGTGGGAGAGTTGGTAATCAGTTGAAGTCAGGATAATGGCCAAACCTGTCTAAACGAGTTGACAACATGTTCAACTTCTTAAATAAATATAAATAACTGTAAAAACAAAGTAGTAGCGAGGACTTCATGAAATATAAGTGTGTGGTAATGATGAATGAAAATATGCTTGCAAAATTAAAATATTAATGAACGCTGTTAACATATACTAACAAAATTATAAACATAATTAGAAGGGCGACAAAGTAAAATAAAATAGTCTATTGAATACTCATAAAGAAATCATTAAATTATTTTTTAATTTAATTGATACAGTTTATATTTTATAACTTTAAGTTAAATCGTTGATTATTATATATATGACAAATTGACCTCTTCAAATCTATAAAACTACATTATATATCACAAACGAAAATTCAAATTTTGATTTAACATAATATGTACCTACCTACATGTATAAATAAAATATAGGTATCCGTTGTTATAAATGTATTTTATTTTATTATATTCTTCAAATTATAATAAATAAGCATCACAAGAATAAGTTTAATTTGGTATTATAAGTTTTTTTTTTTTTTTTTTTTTTTTTATAAAAAAGACCACACCCGCACTGGGGAAATAAATCCCTGTGTCGTGGGGGACTTTACAAACATTCATTTCACGGAAACAAAGAACACCCAGACTCAGAACAACTGTTTGTGGTTCACACAAATAATTGTCCCGGGTGGGAATCGAACCCAGAACACCAGGTCTCAGAAGCAACTTCCGTAACCACTGAGCCACCGGTGCAGTCAAAGTTTGTGATTACTTAAACGGCAGGTAGCCTTATAACACATTTGCCGAGAAAATAAAAAAGAGGGCATAGGTATTTCATCATCATGTCAAATACTTAGCAACAGTTTTGACAGCTGATTAAATTTAACGTTAATTATAGGGGAGTTAGTGGTATATAATAATACTAGACAGCTGCGCCCCGTGATTTTACCCGCGCCACTCTGCTCCAGTGGGTCGGAGCGTGATATTTTGTAACCTATATATGTTAATCCAGCTTATTACCTGTCCGCGTGCAAATTTTCAGCCAAATCCGTTCTGTGGTCATTTATACATTATTACAAACTTTCGCGTTTATGATATCTGTAGGACTATCTCGATAACAGCACCACCTAACGGGTCCAATTCTATTTTCAAATAAACATACAAACTGTAAGTCTATCAATCAGTCCCCCAATTAGCAAAAGTTATATGACAAACACACGTACAGAATAATTATACAGGGTGTCCCAAAACATTACGTAGCTGGGAAGGGGGGTGATAGGGATGGTCACAAGGGTCACCAGAAAAATATAAAAAATTCCCTCTGGGTGTTTAAAAAAATAAATGGCATTTTTTAAAAGACTAAAAATTTTACACCTTGTGCTAACTGTACCTACAAATATGGCTGTATTTAAAAAAAATGCTGTTATGTAATCTTCAATAACAACAAGGTCATCAACATCAACATCAAAAATAACAAGGTGTAAAATTTTAAGTTTTAAAAAAAATGCCATTTTTTTTTAAATACCCAGAGCGGATTTTTTTTTTTATTTTTCTATTGACCATTGTGTCCACCCCTGTCACCCCCTTTCCCAGGTACTTAACCTTTTGGGACACCCTGTATACCTATATAAATATGGTAACGTAGATACCTAAAGCTCGGACTCAGTCATTGCTGGGTTTGACCCCTTATATGTAAGTTTACCATCTGTCCGAGTTTCCCGACTTGTCCTAGTTTAGAGAGCATCCGGGGACCGTCCGGGCTAATGTAGTCCGGTTTTAGACTAAAGCCTTGGGCCGTTCGCGACACACGCCCTGTACCCGGGCCCCTATATTAAAAGAAACCTTTTGATATGTCCTGGTTCTGGGCTCTAAAATTCGGGGGTTTCGCGGGTCTTGTCCCGGTTGTTAAATTTTAACGATGGCAAACCTACTAATAAGTAATTTTGTGTATTGATCTCAATCTGGGTGTACGTCATGTGCGTGAATAATCTATAAAAAGTTTTTTCATTTCAGTAGTCTAGCTTACAAGTCGAATTGTTAATTCCAAAAACGGTAACGATCATAAATAATGTCTGGTTTTAAAACGTAAAAAATATTTTTTCGCCGCCACGTTATACCACAAAGTGGCAAAAAGCTATAAACCGAACGAACCATTGGATACACACGTAATAACATACGTTTCCATAAAAATATCACATCAGAACATCTCACCGACAGACGACTCAGTAAAACTAAATCCCGAGTTATGTTCCGCGCTGATATGAAACGTTGATGTGAAAGGTTTACTAATGCACAATTTCATACTTTACTGCTCATAAAACCGAGTGCAGTTGAGATATGTTCACCATAAATAAACATGTTTATATGACGATAATAGATCGAATAATTGGGTGTAAAAAATAAATGGTGATCTGTTCTCCCTGTGTGTAATGTGCCGCGCGTTTCAATGCTGAACTGTGATTGGTCGACACTTAAGCGGCGAACATTGTACCCGATTTGTTGAGCCAATTGTTGAACGCACACGTCTTAGTTTTAAACGAGGGGTTGTGAACTTGTGATTACATTTTGTTTGAATATATAATGTACTTAGTGTTAGTATCATTCTCGCGATTGCATATAATCTATGTAAATATAACAAAGTGGAAAGATTTTATTGTTTGTTTTTTGGCATTGAATAGGCTCCGTAACTGTTCGACCGATTTCAAACAAATATTCTCCATTAGAAGCTCCAGAAGTAACAAAGGTTATATTTTATAATGAAGTTCACATGAAAACGGGAGCTACATGGGTGAAGCCGCATGTGGGAGGCTAGTCGCTAAATAAAAGAATGAAGGTGTAGGTAATGTTAATATTGTCATAATAATTTTGCTAAAGTTTAAATGTAAATTAGCGCAAAATGTAAAAAAATAATAATTAGGTAATAACATCAATTACACATGATGAAACAGATTAGAAATTCCTGTTTTAAACAACTTAATTATCCGTATAAATTTGACAGAATTGGGTGAATAAACCTTTAAAGCATTTCGTCCCGTGAGCGCTGTGTAAGCTTCCGATGATTATCTCAAGTGATAAATGGACCGCGTCAAAATATATTGTGGGCTCAAACCCTGACTATTGTCTCAATGAATACTTTTTTATTGTCATAATATTATAAAGAGCCGTGTTTGACATGTGGCGTTTAGGATAATGATACATTTCTCTGAGCCTAGCAACGCTCTGTGAGCGAAGCTTATTTCGTTTCGGCTCGTAAATTGATTTTGATGTATCTTTTATGGTGTTTCGGAATCGATTTTTGATTTTTATTGGTATAGGTTTTTCATATGCAAATATGTTGAATTGTGTATTTGATTGAATGAGAATATATAGGTACTAATGTATAATTTTCTATTTTACTGATGTGACTTGGAGACCGTGTTAACCCTGACTCCGAGCTCAAGTAAGGTAGTTGACACGTTCAAATGACTCGTTATTACGACTCTACTGCGGGTTCTAAATAACATCTAACATATTTTTAATTTATTGAAGGCACTGTTTATAACGTGTTTATACGTGATGTGAGCGCTAAGCGACCGCCCGCTTTTAATTTTTAACAAAAGAAGTTAAAAACACTCCTAATCTTTTTATAACTCGTATACAATATGAATACAAATGGGTTTGCCGATTAAACTATATATTATATTTGAATCGGTTTTATGATACTAAATATTTGGACAGGGGTTTTATTGGTACAGTAACATGATATTTTTGTGGAGAAGCCCTTTTGTTTTGGGGTTTTATGATTATTAGTCTATGCGGAAAGACTGCTAAAATTTGTTTCGTGGGAAGTGAGAAAGTGTGACCATAAAATATTTATATGGCATGACCTTTGCGCAATGCGGTCATTAATTAACGTAATTTATGACTTGAGTGGGAAGTGGTTTACAATTAAATGTATGCTTGAGTTTATTCTTTTCATATGTATTGGTTGTTTATGCATGTTGCTAGATTTCAATTGTAACATTTAGGTTTCTACTTGGATATTACAATTAGTACATAACGTACGTACGCGAATTAGGTAACTATTTAACGAATCGTCATCAGCCCATATAACGTCCACTACTGAACTTGAGCGGCATCCCTAAGGTCGGTATTCGCCATAGTAGCTTTACTGGCAGATTGGCGACACACGCAGGGTCCCTGGTATATAATTGCTACAGACGATCTTCGAGCTTTCCGAAGCACGGAAGGTAATCCTTCAATCAACGAGACCCGGAAAGGGTCCAGCGTGAGGATTGAACCTACGACCGACGTTTAAATGGAGAATTATACCGCTATGCCACGGGGGCTATGATTAAACTTACGCTATTAGATTATTTCCTATCACTATTTGAACTGTCTTTTATTATATTATGCACAGTATTGCTTTAATTTATATTGATATATTTTTTCTTTAATTACTTTTACAATGAAATTCAGTCAATATTTTGATAGTCTATTTAAAACTTAGTTTTTGAAATGACTAGCTTTCCGCGCGCGGTTTTGTAAACGTAACTCCCGTTCCCGTAGGAACCTCATAATTAAATGGACTATCTAACTTTTCAAATACCAGTAGTTCTTGAGATTAGCGCGTTGAAGCAAGCAAACTCTTCAGTTTTATATATATTAGTATAGATACTGATGGTCTAGTACCTATTCGTTTGATCTAGCAATGAAAAAGTTGGTACTAGACCGTCAGTATCTTATTTAATCTAGTTTTATAAAACTGACTGAGTTTAATGAGGCATGTTAACATGTTCTATTAAAATGTTGAATTAAACCAGGTATTTACCTAAGTTTCATTGTGCTTGTCTGCCACCTAACCACAGCAAGAATAGCTTAAATCTAAAATCTTCTTCATTTCGCACACCTGTCCAACCTTGTGCGCATGCGCAGCAGCTGTCCAGCCACACGTCTGTCGCATCTATGTGTAATGAGATTAAATCTCTTTGGCAAACGTGCTTAAGGTAATTTCCACCTGGTTATAATAATACATTTGTATTTGACTATAAAATGGTCTCGGAATTTTTGGGTCTAAAGGAATGGGTGGTTAGTTTTGAATACACTGAAGGCGCAAAGGTTAAGGTGATAGAACCGCAAATTTAGAGGGTACCTATAAAAGATGATGATAAAAAAAATGTAATTGAAATTTAAAGTTGGTTTTGTGATCTATTTAGACGACAGTTATTTTTGATTTGATTTGGTTCGAAAATTGAATGTTTTCTTGCACACATTTGATAAATGCTTAAATGCTTTAGGCCATAGCAGCAATAAAATTTGCGAACACTAAGAACATTATTTCAGAATTTGCATGTTTTAGCTTTCAGTAAAGTTTGATAATAAATCAAAGCATTAAAAAATTATATATTTATATTTTTTTATAGAATATCATACTAAATTAATTCTCAAATTTATATTTAATGATTTTCTTACGTTCGTAGCTTCTACGCTAATGCGCGCGTTGAAATCTTTACTTCGAGTCGAGTTCGTGCTACGCTGACGAAGAAAGTCAAATTTAGTATAATTAATTAATCGTTTGAAGTCAGTATGTTTACTTTCTGTAGAGTCAGTTATTCAGCTGTGAGTGGTTGTACCAAAAAGTTTTATCTTTACATGTATATACCAAAAAGTGTTATGAAATGAAATGACTAATTTGGTCTAGGTTTATCATTGTAGTAAGTGGTTGTGTGACAAACTCATGATTCGAAGCTCACGTTAAAGTGTTGTGTAATGTACTTGATCTCTCCGTAATCAAGACATACATTATTTATACTTATCAAAAACTATAGAAGACTCGTTTTTGTGCCATGACTTGCATATAACAAACGTATGTATTCAACAAATGGTACCATACAATAATGATCCAAAGATGTTTCTTTCAATTTTCTTCTATTACTTTTTACTCAATAAACGTATAGTTACCTACAATAACGGAAATGCCACCAACGCACCTCGGCACATCGGCATCAAAGCCGCCGCGAATTCCTCCGCATATTGTGCGATATCCTGCCAAAGTCATAAATAAAACTGAAATGATCGCCACGTCACCCGAACCGCACAAAAACCGTATTTGACGTCTAAATTATTGCCAGTAAGCATTTTCAGCAAGCACACCGCCCCCTCAACAAATCGCCCCCGGAGCAGATGAACTGAATCACTAACAATAGATACAGCAAATACATCAGATAAAAGAATTTTCAAAACAAACTCAAAATACTAAAGCGTTTGACACGAGCATCCGCTGCGAGAAAAAAAAAACCATGACGGACGTAAATTGCAAATTAGACTTTATACTAATGTTGTGAAAGATGAATTCGTCGTGGCGCCGCTCTGCTTTGATCCCGCGATAGATCTCAATAGCGGTGATTAAAGGCGCCTGTGATTTTAGTTGAATGCTTTTTTTGCGCTGCCTTCATCGGCCATACAAAATAAACGGCACACTACTGTAAAAGAATATACAATTATTGTGCTTTGAGCGCTACAGCGGGGGTGAAGAGCTCATAAATTGTTATTTTTTCAACGCGCGTTCGACCGAATGTTAGAAATCTTTTAAAAATCATAAATGTTTGTGAATTTATTGTGTATGTGTCAGGGTTTGCTTGTGTTGTTACTGAACTGGCTATTTGCTAATTATACGCTTCGATATGCGGAACCAAAGCTGATCGTTTAGAACTGGTTAGTTTTTGTTATTTATTTCTTAATGCTATTTAAGTATTTTGAGCAATACAATTATAGTGACGTAGATCTATTTATTGGTAAGTGGTGTAAATTATTTGATACGCTTATTTACTCTTATTACATTTGTTAATGTTTATTATATTGATCGAATGGAAATTTATAGATTAACTGCAATCTGAATTGGTATTTTTTAGATTTATAGTTTTTAGACTATAACATAAAGGTATATTTCACAAATCAGAACCGTCATTTTAAATATACATATTTCATATCCGTCGCAGCTCTTTTGGCACTTACCAATATATTTTTACACAATGAAAGCATATCATAAAACAATAAATTAGGTCTCACTGTTTCCACTTACAACCAATACCATTGGCTGCTCAAACCAATCAAGATGCAACGTCTTCATTGACCACTGAAGGTGTTAATAGCTTCGCCCGCTCATTATACGTGTGCGAGGTGATCGTAAATTTGTTCCCTCAAGGACACGCAACAAAGGGACCAAGTGTCGTTCAAGCCTAAAGTCGATTTTACAAGAGGCTGCCTGAGACGCGCGTGTGGGCCTTATAGGGGACAGAATAGAGAGGACATGCTATATTAAGTTGTTGCAATATTTTTTTTGTTTTATCGGTTGGAAGGCTGGTGTTTTAAAATTAGTTATGATAATAAGGAATTAAGAGTTGAAATGGCATTCTGCGACCCATTCCGAAAGTTAAGTTTTCTTGAAAATTCTTCGATATAGAAATATTTTCCAGATTTATTTCACAACCAAAAATTAACATTCTGATTCTTACCTATATATCAGTTGATATAAATTAGTGAGTTAAATCAATCATAGCCAAGAAAAATATCATCTAACATATTTTACTTGTTTTATCGGTTGGAAGACAGCTGCTTTAAAATTAGTTATTATAATAGTTAGGAATTAAGAGTTGAAGTAGCATTCTGAGACCCATTTCGAATGTTAAGTTTTCTTGGAAATTCTTTGATATAGAAATATTCTTCAGATTCATTTCACAACCAAAAATGATCACTCTGACTCTTACCTATATATAAGTTGATATAAATAAGGGAGTTAAATCAACCATAGCGAAGAAAAATATCATCTAACATGTTAGATGATATTTTAAGTATCGGACATAATCTAGATTATTCTCCAGACAATTTCAGTTATATTAAGCTGCCGCATGACTATGTAGCATTAATTTTTAGAACGAACATTTTCTAAACTTGCATAAAAAAAATACAACTATTTGCATCAAATTTTGCAACTATATGTGATTTTTGATTTAAAAATAATAAATTTAATAATACCCAAGTCTTATCCATATTACGCTATCAATGTTGAATCTCAATAGGTCACCACTGTCCTCATGAATGGGTGGTATAGTCGGGGGCTCTTTACAACGCACGTTTTGTACGGAATGTTGTAACAAAAAAGCCTTAGATACACACCGTGATAAATCTACATTTACAGCTACCCAATAAACCTTTCATTGAAAAATGAACCTTATGTCCTATGATATAAGAGATGGTTTCATTTTCATCGGATGAAATGTTAAGGTGGTGGAAAGAAATAAAATAATCTAACATGCAAGATCGGTTCGCTGCTTGGGAGGAGTTTGTTTTAGACGCTTTATTAATTATGTCCAATTAATTTTGGGACGGTCCGTCTCGCCATTTTCAGTGTTGGCGGTTTGTTTGTTGATAGCTTTTGTTAATTAAATTTTATGGATGTTTATACTTTTTTTTTGTAAGTTAACCTTATCTTAAAGGCTTGTTAGAACATGAATGACTTAATAGACGTAACGTAATAATCGTTTGACTATAAATTTGATTTCTTAATTTAAAAGGTAAACTGGACCCTCACTTTATAATGTAACAAATAAAATTAATAATACTTTTAAATATTCTTTTGACATTTACAGTTAATTATAAACTATTTTTAGACGTAAAGATCATTTTGAATTATAAATTGTATCATATCCGTAAGTTTTTAGTTAAACAAAACATAATCAAATGCAGTTTAAGCTTAATAATGAGTTATAAAACATATTTTTTATTAATAAAACCTTTTAGTGCTGCAAGGGAAGCCTCAAATTGCTTTATTAGTTGTGATATTACAGTGCATTCATAACTTCACTATCACAGGCGCATAGAAAATCTTTCTAACAAGCGTAAAAAGGCCGATCAATATAAAATTAATAGCCGTTCGAAAAAAATTTTTTCGAACATAAACTTTTTTTTTCTTTTTTGTATGGTCGGTGGTGTTGTCGTGATTTCACACGTTTAAAGGGTGCAGGGAACAGACTACTGAAATTTGTATCTGCCGTTTAATGACTGCAAATTGGAGATATTATACTACTATAACTTCTCCGATTTGCAGTCAGTCAATAAGGTTATAGGTATTATAAGTTATGATTAGTTTTTAATGTTGTGCTGTTTACAGGTATATTACGTACTTGAAGTATTTATGTACAAATATATATTCCAATACTGTTGCTTAAAGATAGCAGTTTTAATGCATAGATTATCACAAGTTTTCATAAGAATAAACTACATCAAGATTGGCAAAAAAAAAACTCGGTAAGCAGTCATCAACGCCGACTATATATGTGTTTTATTATATTTTTCGTGGCATTGTGCTAAGCGATCGACGCGGCGGCGCCGGCGCATCCGATTATGTTATTGTTAAAAGACCGAATTCTTTTATTTGACCTACGCGACATTCCTTAGACCCGGGTTTTGCGGCCACGGATGTTTGGCCTCTTGTATTTGTTATACATAGATGTTGGACATGATAACTTTTGATCGGCTAGAAAAGGTTTTTTGTTTCGATTAAAAAGGATCTATCTTAAGTGGGTATTAGACTTTGAGAGTTTAGTCGGAGGAGAATCATGTCACTGCGGACTGTGTTTTATTTTGATTATTAATGATTTGGTTCTGCCTGTTACTTTGTCTTGGTTGATTTGGATCTAGAAAAGTATTATAATAGGTAAAATACGAGACTTATCCTACTATAAGTTGTATGGTATATAATTTATGTTAGAATAGTTGAGAAATCACTTAAAACATACAAAATGAATAAATCAATACAGTCCATATAGTGTTTAGTCAATAGAAGTACAACAGCTTGTGGTATTTCGATTTTCAAGGCTTTCAGGAAAGCTAATGTTCGAGTTTTGAAAACTAGCTTACCTGAAAGCCTCAACCTTATATAATGAGTTTCTATCGGAAGATGTGTTTTTATAATTAGCGGAACAACGTATATTACCATTCTCTATTTATATTTTATTGTTAGTAAAAAAAATTACAAGCTTTGTTAATTATCTTCATTGTTATTTCAGGTAATAATAATAATAATAATATAGGTTTATTTCCTCCTCACAAAAAACAGACTTAAATTACTTAATATACTTAGGTTACGTATACAATTTAACAGAATGAAATCTTAGTCTATAATGCGTGAGGTGCTGGTGTCTGTATTAGGCATCGGAGATGTCTGTATTTCGGATCACCAGGTCCCCACCCCACGGTCAACAATGCATTTTCACTAAACTAATTAAGTTAATATAAATAGGAGCGTAACATATTACAAATATTTAAATACTAAAAGCTAAACTTAAGGTGCCTTGTATGTGAGTGAATATCTGTATATGTGTGTGCCTCTGAATGTTAGCGTGTGTGTTTGTCTGTCTGTGCGTGTGTGTGTCTGTGTGTCGTGTGTACGCGTATGGGTGAGTATTTGAGTGTGTTTGTTAAGTTTACTAAATGGGTTAATATGAGTATTTAATTTAATTATATTAGTGTAAGTGTTTATTATGAGTGCAATAAGTTTTCGCTAAGATCATAATCTAGTTTTTGTATCCATTTCATGATTACAGATTTACATTTGTTTTTAGGTAGAGAGTATATTGATAAAATCCGATTTACTTTATTGTATAAATAGGAACTTAAGTAGCAAAAGTATCTATAGGAGCATCAAAATGTCAAAATCACAAAACATACCTTATCGTCGTATATTTTCTAATATCACAGAACATTACGACGATATTATACATTAGATATATGTATTTTCAACAACAAAATACTATATTTGCTAGTACATTGAACCCTTAAAAAATTGAATGTAGTGATCATATCCCAATTAAAAATTTAGCAACGAATCTAGCAGAAAATATGGAATCCCACGATTTTCCAGTGCGCTTCATTCATAAAGGGAAGCGAATCTGTAACTCGATACTCTTCGGGCAAATAGATCATTTAACTGTCAATAAGTATTTGAACTAACAATAGTACATCCTAGTTAAAGTATCGGGTTACTTTCCGGGTTTCACTTGCGGTTTTAAGATAATCATGATTAAATACGAAATAGTTTAGTTTATGCATTGGTAGATGTTACTTATTATTTCCACTCCAATGACCATTGAGTTGCAATATAATGTATAATATTGTGAGTTTTTTTTATTTCACATTTTGGAAGTTCTGCTCCTTATAAAATTTGCACTCCCGTTGTTCAATTTTTTTATCAATAGTCATTTTAATCTTTTGACCTTACCTATGCAACTAAATTTTCATTGGTTGTAGCGTTAATGTCCTTAATTTTGAGATTAAAGGAGAAGAGAGCGTATCTGTGTTTGTGCTCACGCATGTTATGCACTAAAATATTTTATGTATTGCTTTTTGGACGGACATTATCTGAGGAGCTGCAAACTAGTACATACGTCTTGCACTTGGCTGATTCTTAGTTTGGCCGCAGTGGCCAAAATCGATAGGGAGGACTATATCTAGTTAAATCCTATATAATGTATTAAACAGTTGGTAACTAAGTGTCTGGTTAGGAAAAATAACAGGTACGCTCGCATATGTTAAATATTAGAGGTAGTTTAAAGTTATGGAGTTTCTGATTTACAAATAGCACGGATTTTTTTTAGGATTCCGTGTACAAACGGTAAAAAAATACATATAGAAACAGAATTAAATAAATAAGTTTTAATTTAAATGTCCCATAAACGTGATATTGTGGCGGTTCAATTTTAGTTTTTTATTAGTTCTATAGATGGTACTTGGTCAGTTTTCTATAATATTGTGTAGATTGCAATACTGCTTTATTTTTAGTACATAAATGTTGCCAACGTTGTGTTTTAACTTAACTTCATAAACTTATATTGAATAAGACTAAAACTAAAATATGTGACTCCTATAATCCATACAAAAACTTACATAAACATCAATATTTTTAAAAGCAAACAATATTAATACTGAACCGTCAAAATATACCAAATCATTCAACGCAGTGGCGTTAGTCGGTGGTCTAACTCAAATATAAAAGTAAACACAAAAAAAATGTAACTTAGAATAGCACGGCAGCCTAACAAAACATCATTGCCATACAAACACAAAATCAATATGACGTATAACAAAATCGACTGGAAATGCCTTGTCACAGCATAATTTTGGATTCAGAAGGTATTTTTCTAATCTGATGCTGATGCTGTTTCCTGGTGTCTCCAACACTGGTGTTTAGAGGAGCATACGAGGGGTTTTAGAGGGTTAACCTTCTCATGGTATGAAGAGTATCCCATTGCGATGGAGAGAGTTGAGTTCCGCATACCCGACCTTTCTAGGTAATGAGTCCCTTTCATATATCGGTTGGATACCTTGAGCCAAGGTCCAAGTCCCACTGGTGGCGACTATTGCGTGGATTGCTAATAGTTTGTAGTTTCTATCTCATTTAAGGCTGGAGCTCTGCTCGTCTTTATGCCCGGTGAAGTCTCGTGGTACCGTGGTTTGATTTTTCGCACGAATGAAAGTGAGCAGTCAATAGAATATACTAATTATGTTTCCCTCCATCTTTATAAAAGTTATATTTGTATAGCCTACTAACCTTTACTTATCAATAATAAGCAGCTAATTTGTTATAAGGGTGTTCAATTATTATAAAAGTCACGCACAGGATGAGACAAGTCGTTTGCAGAATAACTTTTACAGTGGTCAAGTAATTAATGCTTTTAATTACCATATTTATTAATTTTCTTATAACATTGTAACGTTATGATGTGTCCATTCCAAATAAGTAAGTTATAGAAAGTGAATAGTAAGTAAATTTTATTTTATTTTTGTATATTTACACTTGTGATACATTTTATAGCGAAAGCCACACAAGGACAGCCTGTGTTGTAAATATCAGCAAAAGATTATCTTAAGCATAGTAAGACTAAAAAACAGACAACGTCAGTTATAATTTTGTAAAAAAGCAACAAATGAAAAAAAAAAAAAAAAAAATTATTAGCAAAATTGCTTATTGCACATATTATATCAATTAGATTTAGAGTTATACATTTTTAAAATAGTCTTATGAACTGAAAAAAAGGAACTAAAGTAGATGTAAATGTTGACAGCACAATTTCAAATGAAATTAATATAAAATTGTCGTATAAAATAATATATAGGTACCTATTTCAGGCAATATTTATATATTGCAGTTATAACCTTTAACCAAATCCAACTCATTAAACAATCAATGCAAGGCTACCGGAAAAGGCAGAACACAGTACGTTGGGACTTCTAGTGAAATACTAATTAACAAAGCATTATAATATATTAGCACTTAAGCTTAAGAGGCTCTTTTCGTTGCTAAGTGTTTCTTAGATTTTATTAATAATATAAAATGTGTAGGTAAATCATTAAGGGCGCCAATTACGTTAACATTATAGTAATTATATTATTAATTGATACGCACTACTAATCAGTTAGTACAATTAGTGTTTAAATTTTTTTTTTGCATTTTAATTAACAATAAATGAGATTTTTTTAGTATAGGTAATATTATAAAAAGGAAAGATTTGTATATTTGTAATGAATAAACTCAAAAACTACTGTGCTGATTTCAAAAATTCTTTCCTCATTGGAAAGCTACATTAACCGTAAGTGACATAGGCTATATTTAATTATAAAGTTCCCACGGGAACGGGAGTTACGCGGGTGAAAACGCGCGCGGGAAGCTAGTTTTTAAATAAAAGCAACTCAAGACCTACCTGCTTTTATTTCAAACTTTTCTTGTATGAAAAAGCATTGTTTCTTTCGGTATCACTTTCTTAGCGTGACATATTTATATCTAATCTGTAATATAGCCTATATAATCCGGGGAGAGTGTAGCTCCCTAACGGTGAAAAAATGTTCAAATCGGTCAAATAGTTTCGGAGCTTATGCAATAAAAACAAACATTCAAATCTTTCCTCTTTATAATACATATAAGTATAGATGTAATCAATAATGACACTTAAAATAAAAACATTAATACCTACTCGTAATTTTATCCAAAAACTTTGGTTGTGACGAAATGGTTAAAGGTTATTTTTTGAAAGAAAGAAAGAAAGAAATGTCATGATAAATGGTAAAACTAAAGCGACAGTCCTGTCGTCATTTTCTTGGTGTTAACTAGTATATTCACACGGGTCAATTAACGCGGACTGAACAAACTGTGGCTATGGGAACGTTGTCGCCTTATAGTTATTTATTTTTACACATAGCTTTAACGTTTTGTCAAGCTTCGATGTAATTAAAATGTTTTTTTTTTCATTGTATATGTATCTTGACAAATTGTAACTTTGCTTTCGAGTTCATTTGGGTTTCAATTATGTATGTACAAAAATGATTAGTGAACAGTAATATATACATTATGGTAGTCAATACTCAATCCTTTATTGCATTCCACAGTGATTTTAGGTAGTATTATTACAAATTCAGTTCAATGTGGACCCTGTCGGGCACAGCAAAGTAAAAGTAGGAGAGAGGGAGACGTTTAATTAAATAACATTGAATAAATATGAAATTAAATGAATTGAAATGATTAAATATGTTTACAATTTTAATATTTTATGTATACTATTTATTATTTTATTATAAAAAAATATAAATTAAATATAATAGGTAATTATTTATGAAAGCAATGCATATGTATTAGGTCTGGTTGAAAATTAAAATAAAAGGTATTGATTGATTTAACATTATCAAATGAATATTATTACATTATCAGCAACAACAGTTACACGTAGCTTATATAACCCAACAGCCTATTTCAGACCTATGCTGGTTATAGGCCTCCCTATACAGTTATACATATAGCTACTTTTATTTGTACATAGGTATACACTTTATTCATTAATATTATTTAAACAATAAATGACAATTATCCAATAAATAGTTTCATTGCTCGTTCCTTCGCCTTTCGCATCCAGTCTATTCAAGCTACCGCGTACCGACGCGCAACGCGCCGTCCTACCTTACTTTTGGTGAGACACGGTATACCTAAACTCTAGTACAGCTTTCGGTCCTTTTGCAGATATAGCCAGGCCATTGCCACTTGCTCAATCTAAGCGATAGGTCTGTAGCTTATGTTATGTGTCGGATAACCTCATAGCAAAGTTAATGTTTCAGAGAAACTCCAAGCATAGCTCGCTCCATAGCTGGTTAGACTTTGAACTTATGGACTGATAAGCATATCATAGTGCCTCTACAACATTTTCTGGTACTAGCTGCTCCAGTGGATCTTAGGGTGATGTATTGTAGCCTACAGCTTAATTCAGTTTAAAAACTATCTACTACTACTCGTAAACATTTTCACCTAAATGCGTTCGATAATTTTGGAGTGAAAGAGTAACAAAACGTTAATCTACGAGTATACTGTAAAAATGATGCAATTATTTTAGTACACCTACAATCATTGTCTCTGCACCATCTAAAGGTTGACTGGTAGAGAATGCCTCTGGCATTAAGTCCACCCATGTACAGATTTTTTTTGTTCTGAAGTTAATAAATAAAATAAAATATATACTAATATATAAAGCCGAAGAGTTTGTTTGTTTGCTTGAACGCACTAATCAGAGGAGCTTCTGGAGCGATTTTGAAAAATTATTTCAGTGTTAGATAGCCCATATTTATAGAGGAAGGCTGTAGATTATATTTAATTATGAAGGACCTACGGGAAAAGGAGTTACGCGGGTAAAACTTTCGCGTTATTACGAAGTAGTCTTTGTGTAAATGACTTCACACATATTATACCTCTATATCTCTGAATAACACTGTAACTCAAGTTAAACCAGGGCGCAGCTGGTATATCTATATACATATATATTTTTTATTGCTTTTATTTTCGTTTTGTGAAGTCACAATGATTTGCATTTTCTTATATATCGACACCAGCAGTTTATACTACGCCAACTCTTAAAAACCTACTTTACAGTACAAGCTTACAAAGGGAAAATGTGATTATGATTACATTAATTAAGATACTACTTTGAAATTTGGTACACTGTATAATAAATGTATTAATTTCAGTTCCCCATATTTACTTTTTCTTAATTATTTGTATTTTTGGATTTAGCGTTAGTTAGCCGAATATGCACGTAATTGCAGAATAAAATTTCACATATAACACTCGGCTAGCTAATGTTAGCGCAGTGCATTACGGGGAAACATAATGCGCAATAAAGTTATTTTTATTGCGTTGGAATGATATTTCTTAAATATTTTTCGGCTGAACATATTTATTAGGTACACGATTATACATGAAATATAATATCGGTAAGTATTTCCCTAAATTATAAGTTTTTAAAGTTAGCGTTGTTAAACAGGTACGTGCGTGACAGGCGGATATCGTTTTAAAGGCCTGTATATTATAGATAGCCTACTATAGATCGACCTTTGCTACTAATTAGCGCATCATTAACTTCAATCCTACTAAAAGGACTAAGTCGTAAGTTTATACATGGATGTTTGTTACTGACTCAAAACTACTAAACGGAGTTTGATGAAATTTGGCATATAGGTAGATTATTTAGTATCAAGTTAGTGTAATTATCTAAGGCTCCTCTTGCCTTAGATAATTACACTTAAGATAGTTTTTTTTATCAAGGAAATAGCATCATCCCTAAAGGGGTCTACTGTTGAAGTGGGTATTATAATTAAAACGATTACAGCAAACAATTACATTGTTTATTAAAACTTAAGTAACTACTAATTTAATAAGAGATCAGATCAAATCACAGACATCGTGAGTAAATTATAGGTATTTAAATCAAAATTGTACATAATATTACACAAACAAATACCTCATCATTTTCAAAATTGGCTATATTATAGCCCTTTTTTTTCCGGGGTGAAATATATTTACGTATTCCCACCGCCGCTGCAGCGTATTCGCGAGCTGGCAGTGGGATATGAGGGACTCGCCCTCTCCATAGCGTGGTATGCTTAACTCATACTACGAGGAGAGGACCCTACACCACTAAAATCCCCCGGACACTCCTTCGATCCGCCGCTAGAGGGGGCCGGGTACGCATAAGCAATCCGGCCCCCCGACGGGAACCGCGGCCAGTATGGCACCGCGGGATCTTCTGGGCCACACTTACAGTGGCCCATTTGCCCAATTATAGGAACGCCTGGAGTGTAGAGGCGTCCCTACTTCTCATGGGTCAGCCTCGAAGGGAGCGGGGCCCATGTGCCCCACTCCCCGAAGCCGAACCTAGAGCGGTAGGTGGCGGGTTTCGGCCCGCCACCGACGGTCAACACGCCGTCTGCGGAGCGGGTGGGTGGGGAGGGATCTTCTTCCCACTCCCGCTCCGCGGCCTCCTTCTGTGACATAACTTGTCTACAGAAGGAGGCAACCGCCTCCCACGACCTCTCGCTTTGTATCGTCGGCACAGTCACAGTGGTGACAGCGAGTGTCCGGCTCTCTCTGCGCCACGTTGCACAGGTAGTGGCCGAAGCAGCCATGGCCTATTACTACCTGTGCAACGTGGTAGGTGACGTCACCGTGACGGCGACCGGCCCACCCTTTTAGATGGGGCCGAATCGCCTCCACCGTACGCAACCCGTTACGCGGCGCGGCCTCTAGCCGCTCCTGCCATTTCCGGAGCGTTTGGCGACGGACCTCAGTCCGCCACCGTGCAACAACCTCCGGAAAGGGGTCGCGGCCAGAACGCGCCCCCTCACACCTCCGCCGGTACGCGGCGGCCAAAACCTCCGCCTTCAGGACCCACGGAGGGGACCCCGCAAGGAGGCAAAATTCAAAACGACGCTACAACAATTAGTCTATTTTTAATCAATATTACACAACAAGCAAATATAAACGCTACTCGCTCATTCAACAAACAAGCGAGTCAATGGGCCGTATTTGCATACACTGAATCACACTTACTGTTATTTGCCGACGTATCAGCTAAACTAGGGAGTAGTGTTGAACGCAATTCAATTTATGTGCGATTATTTCAATTGCGTTTCTTTAATGAAAAATCCCATTTTTGACGTGTTCTATTTTCAATTTTACTGGTATGTGTCATGATAAAAATCAATATTATTAAACATAGTACATACTACTAATTCAAAATAATGGGATATGAACAAAATTCTAAAATTTCACAATATAAAAATAACTTAATTAGAGTTAGATAACGTAACGGATATCAAAATATTTAATAACGAAAATACAATTACAATTCATACAATAATTAATAATGAAAACTAATGGTAAATAATATGAAAATATAATTATAATAATAAAAGATGAATTTTTCATTTTGTATTAAAATATGAATACGTCATATATTACTCAGCCCTGTTGTAATTGCTGTGGTAACCGATTGTAAAAATTGAGAACTAGTAATCGCATCAAAATCGATCGCAATAATGCCCCATCCTTAGTTATAGTTACAATCCAATTGTCAACGCGATCTGTAGGATACAGGTGAACATCTTTTGTACGATGAATCATCGTTATGACAGCCATGCTGTGAATCATGATGTTCAGAGTATGGAACACGGGAAGTTCATGGTATGGAATGCGCTGTTCAGCAGTAAAGTGACGCGGCTGCGCTGGTTCTGCACGATTGACTACGAAAAGGCTTTTGTATACCTAATGTTTTGCATATCTTCGACTTGTTGTGATCGCGACGTTTAATTATTTTTATTTTTTATAAATTTACTAGCATAGTTTTCGCACACTGCTAGTATTCTTGTTACCCCTCGTGCTAAGTTAAAATGCTTGCATTACGAGTGGGTTCACGTCGTTGGTGCAATGGGTGGAAATAGAACCGTCGACCACATGATCGTAAGTCGGACGTATTAGCGATTGGACTACGGCCGATCTAAACTGACCCGCGCATGTAGATACCGTTCCCGAGGGCTCCTCGACTTAAAAGAAGCTAATGAATTTTCAACATTATTTTTAACTCGATTTATTAGATCCTACAACTCCACAAACTTTATCTCTTTGTTAATTAGTATTAACATCATCTTAGGTACACATTATTGTCCGAACAACCATTTGGGCAAAGCCCTATGTTACTAATATTCTTCTAGCTTCCCGTGCGCAGTTTCACCCGCGTAACTCCCGTTCCCGTGGGAACTTCATAATTAAATTTTTATATAGCTTATTTAATCAGTGATAATGTAGCATTCAAATGGTGAAAGAATTTTTAAAATCGGTCCAGTACTTTTTGAGCCAATTCGTTACAAACATACTTACATACATTTTTTTCCTCTTAATAATATTAGTATAGATAAACTAGCAACGGCGCGGGGGGTTCCTAATGCATTAGTGTTTTACCTTAAGTGCTATAGCCTGATTCTTTTAATAGCTAACATATCTAGCTTCTAAACTTGCCATACATTCAAATCGTTTAATCCTGGCTGAAAATATGTATTCTTATTAAGTACTTATTCAAATATACCTATTCCTTCCATATTATCCTTATTTAAAAGTCTATGTATCATCACTTAAATATCTTCGTCATTCCTGTATCCATTTCCAAAATCCTGGAACCATTAGCACTCAGCAATCTGTAGAATGATTCATTCATTCATTCATTAACCGTCTGGTCGAAAAGCGCCACATCCATTTCAGTAACCGTAAATCTAGTCCTTAAATATCCAATTGCCTGTAAACTCCATTCAAAATTAATTCTTAAAGTCATAACAATAGGAAATAATTTATACAATTGTTCAATTCAAGAGCTCTGGCAATGCAATATTATTAACAAGTGCCATCTACGAGAGTCTGGTCAATCAAATTACTCATCACTTGCCACGCGCTACGCTTTGCGTATGAATCACATCTGGGCCACTTGGTAACCTTGTTTAATCGGAACTGAAATACAATGAAAGAGCATTTTGGGTAATACCATTTAGAAAGTACTATCAATATTATAAATGTGGTAATATGAGATTGTATAGACTTCTATGTATTTATAAGTGAAAGAAAATGATGTACGAAAACTATGAAATTCGGCACATATTAAAGTTGCTATGGAGAACTAGCTGCGCCCCGTGTTACTCTGTTCCAGTGGGTCGAAGCGTGATTTTTTGTAGCCTACATCTTAATCGAGCTTATAAACTTTCCCTGTGAAAAGTTTCAGCCATTCAGTAGTTTTTGCGTGAAAGACGGACAAACAAACATTATTATATATTATTATTCCCATATATAATATGGGTATGACATTTTCAAAAAGGTTTTTGAACACTTTACGGTTAAGTTTACCATATACTATGTGTCAAAATTGAGATTAATAAAATTCGACCACCGGCAGGATTCGACCTGCATCTTAGGTAAAGCCCCTAATGCCTTAACCAATTAGGCTAAGGTGGAACCACACCGGTCGTCGAAATTTATCAATCCCTTTATAACACGTCTCTAAGACCTGCTGGTAATGCCATGAATCCTGCCGGTGGTCGAATTTTATTAATCTCAATTTTGAAACATAATGTTAGTATGGCTGAAAGCGTTGATACTCCAATACAGCGTAAGCGTCAATAACTAATAAGGTTTAAAATCAAATGTAGCTAATTCAAATGTGCTTAGTCTTTTACTACACAAATAAAGAAAATTCGGACGGATATTTTTCACCTTATTGCAACTGTCACTTACCCGGTACTGCAGAGTCACCGACGCGACCTTTATGTTGAATTTTTTATGTTATTATATAATGTAATAAAGAAATGTATTTAATCACTACATAGTATAAAACGAAGTCGCTTGTCGCTGTATGTCAGTCCCTGTGTATGCCTATTAGTTCTTTACAACTACACAAAAAAAAATGATGCGGTCCTTTTTTATTAAGTGGATAAGAGTGATTCAATAGAAAGGTTTATTTTTATGTATATGTATAATACATAATAATATAATCAGCATTGCACCCGTGCGAAGCCGAGGCTGCTAGTTAGCAACAATTACCATAATATTTCTTCGTGTTGATAATGTTGATATTGATGTAAAATGAATACACAAGATAAATCTGTTGTAAAATATAAAGTTGTTCATACCTACTCAACACATTTCCCCGCCCATTCGAAGCATAACAAAAAGGCTGAACAAATTTAGGACCACCCTCACATTAGCATTCGTGTGTGCAACAAGTGGTTAACCGAATGAAACACAACCCTATTGCTGGTTTGTCACATAGCCACTTTGCTTTACAATATGTTTAGTACTAAGTTACCGCACGCGATTTTACCCGCGTACCTTCTGTTTCCCGTGGGAACTTCATAGTTAAGGCGCTGTACTTAGTCAAAATAGGCTTCACAAAACAGATTTTTAGCCAAATGTTTACATTTTAGAGCAGCTAAAAAACTATATGTTAATCTTGATCATATTTATGGGGGGACCATTGTGTTCAAAACACGTTTTCGGTAAATTTTCTCGATAAAAAAAAACCATAAAATAACCATTTAAATTGAATTGTAATTGTAATTATAAACAAATCTTGATAATATTAATAACAGTGATGTAATATATAATAATAAAGGGAACTGTTGTTTTTATTTATCGATTGGAATAAGATATTTGCAAGGATTAATGTATTTAATAACTCGAACGAGTCGAACGAAACGTTGCGCCATCGCGTCGTCTCTTCGCTTCTCTTTCATTTCTACGCGGAGCAACAGTGACAAAACTAATACGTAAAAGTCGTCTATTCACCGCGCCTTAAATATAGAATGGGTTAATTTTAGATAACGTAGCTTTTTAATTATGAAATAAATTTTGGAATCGGTGCAGTGGCTCCGGAGCCTATTCAATGCAAACAAACAATCCTATCTTTCCTCTTTTTAATATCAGTTATAACATCATACTGAGATGTCCTATATAAAAGATCGAATCTAGTAAATGAATCGATACTGATTTCAATCATACGTGAAAAGAGCAGTTATTATGAAAAAGTACTTAATTATACTTTTCGCTTATATTTGAATATTTGAATTACACGCTGCACCGTGATTTTTTGGTCGGTGCTAACAATTGGCAGGACAATTTGCCATCAGTCATCATTTTTGTCGTATATTGGGGGACCATTTACTATATCTAATTAAAAAAATATAGACATTTATTATTAGTTTACAGTAAAATGTTCCTTCATAAGAAATTATAGCACTTATAACAATTTGAGATTTACGGGTCACATCTTTCCAATATAAAAGACCCAATCATTAAACGTATGGTCGGAAGCGCCATATTTGTGTCAGTACATAAATATTAAGAATTTTATACTTAGAGTTTGCTACTTGTTTCGGACCCATTGCAGATCTTCTATCTCAGATAGGTATATCTGCCGGCGACCTTAATGCACCTAACGCTAAAGAGAGTGGCATGACTCAGTAACCATCAGTGTAATTGTTGTCGTGTGAATTAAAACCTCGGTAAGTTCGGTGCTACGGAATTTCTTCGTTTCCGGACGCTTTACATTTAAAGCATTGATAAAGATATTATATTAGTCATATGGCAATGAATTACATTCAATCTTTATTTGTAACTATTTGGTTATCATCTGTCTAGTAACATGACCTGCTAATCTTTCTAGTAACTACTATTTTGTAATTAATTTACTTGATGAAAAATATAAAACTAAATCAATAAAACTGTATAATGAGCGAGAAAAAAGTGAGAAAAATATTAGAAGTCACAATAGCTCAGCTGTAAATGTAGTCTTGTTAACCCGATAATATTAAAGAGGGCTTCAAATACTGGGAACATTGCGTTCTTAAGGCGTTATAAGATTTTGATAAGCAAAAATATAGGCTTACATTTAAAGGTATTGTAATTAGATGTAAGTAAATCAAGTTGTTTCCTTCTAAGAATATACCTAACACCCCGTTTTTTCCCATGGGTGGCTGCGATCACTAATCCACCTGCTAGCCGTGGTGATTACAGTATTATCCTTCAACGATCAGGGCAAGCCAAGGTCAGTAAAAAGGAGGCTCATGTTTAGGGATAGACAAAAACGGGCTTTTGAAGAAAGCAGGTATGCCAGCTATCATAAAAGGATATTGTACAGTTAGTTATGCTACACATACACAATATTCAAAACGGTGTGTTCAAGTGGTAGATATATCTACTGTGAATGAATTGGCAAGTTCAGACATGTTGAGTTACAGTCCTTGAACTATTACCAAACAGTTCAAATAATTGCTTTTAGATACAGTAGCGTTCACAAAACCAGTAGCAATCACACAAAACTATAGCATCAATACTGGTTCTTCTTTTTTGAAGACGTTTTACACAGACATATTATTTGCTTACTGAGATGTCGTTCGCATACGATTGATATTGTTAATTTCACAGTCAAGATTGTCTATTATAAACATTGAGATGCTACTACACTTTTGAACGTTCATTGTACAATATTGTATTAGTTTATAGGTCAAAAACACTTTTTTACAAATGAGCAATTCTCTATAAATATAGTAAAATATAAAAAAATTGGGTAATATGAGCCGCAGAAAAATAGAACTTCGACGATTTTTATTATTTTTGCTGACCTAACCTAACCCACCTACCTAACAGGTGGGTTTTTGTGTAACAGAGTAAAAATATTTGCGTATTATTATTATTCGACTCAATGAGTCCCTCATGTTCAGGACTAATATTAATTAAGCAATTCAAAAATAAAACATATTGCCTAGTATAAACTTGAACTTTTGGTGCATAGATTTTCATAAAATACCATTTTATTAAAAATTAAAAATCCTGTTCGAATTCTGCTGGCCTAAATTTAGAAGGAACATCATTTTTTAAATTTACTGTTATATTTTTCACAATATCAATAATAAATGTAACTAATAACAACATTATTACAGATGATACAAACATTAAGAAAATATCTATATACATACCTTCATACTGCGGAATACCAAACATTTACATAGATAGACACTCTTGCGTCAACTGCGGTCTTCGCATTGCTTACAATATTTACAAATATAGAAAAACTCCTTGCATACCTCCGGAATCATTAACTAAATATATTGCCTCCGTATGTTAAGACGAGTTTAAAATAGAAAGTAGTTTGTCTAGGTTAATAGATACATCCCTCCTTACTTAAGTGTTTAATCAGCATCTTGTTTTATCTTTGCTAACATGCGATGTTCCTAGATATTTGCTTTGGTGTGATTTATGCGTTGGCGAACTCCGTAGCGTAGCGCTATAAGTTTTGGTTGTCGTGGTTCGATCCCTAAGCCGGATAAGAAATTTTTGTGTTAATTCTAAAAAATCAGGCAAGGCAACATAAAATCATAACAGGAATAAAGTACTAATTGAAATTAAGAAAGTTGGTGGAGTTACACCTGTGACTCAAAATTGCACGTTAAGCGTTAGTTCTGCGCTCGATGTGTAGCCAGTCCTGTCGGTAGAACTGTCCTGTCAATTTTGAGAGTAAAGGTATAGGAGTAGGTATGCATCTTTGTTTGCGCTCACAATTGTGCCATATACTAAACCAGCGCTAGGTATCGCCTAGTCTATGCTGAAGTGGCGATTTTTTCGGCAGAACATGCAATGCGCATTATTGTTTTGTACATTAACTATATGTTTGCTGTGTAATATCTTGTGTGTTGTGCTGAATAAATGTATTTTCTTTATGTATGTCCTACGCAGATGTCAATGTGATCTCCTTATAGTTTGATCATTGTTGCGTCGAATCGTAAAATCGTTAAATCAAAGAAAAATCGAACTTTATTATAAGTATGATAAGGGTCCCAGTCAACGTTTAAGATTCCACTCCGAAATTAAATATTTCTTTTTCAATATACAGAATGAAGTCAAGTTTTAATGAGGGTTATCATAACAATGCTATATATTAAACTTTGTATGCTATGTATAAGACACGTACACGTGCCATTGTCTCAAAAATCCATATTTATAGCCAAACGTGAACATTATTATGTACCACCATTGCGAAGAATAGGTTGATATACAGGGTGTCCCAAAAGATTACGTAGCTGGGAAGGGGGGTGATAGGGATCACCAGAAAAATATAAAAAATTCCCTCTGGGTGTTTAAAAAAATAAATGGCATTTTTTAAAAACTAAAAATTTTACACCTTGTGCTAACTGTACCTACAAATATGTATTTAAAAAAAATGCCGTTATGTAATCTTCAATAACAACAAGGTCATCAACATCAACATCAAAAATAACAAGGTGAAAAATTTTAAGTTTTTAAAAAAATGCCATTTTTTTTAAATAACCAGAGCGTATTTTTTTTTTTTTTTTCTGGTGACCATTGTGTCCACCCCTGTCACCCCCTTTCCCAGCTACTTAACCTTTTGGGACACCCTGTATAACCTACAGTATTTTTACTATTACAAAGAGGTAAAGTTTATAAGTTTGGATGTTCTGGGTAATCTCTGCTAATACTTATCCAATTTAAAAAATCCTTTAACGTAAATATACCAACTCTATCCAGGACCAGCTATAACTTTTTAAGACCAGTATTCGAGAACAGGAGTGTAGTACGCGGGTGAAATATCCCGCGGGATAGCTGGTATTGATAATTTTGAAAATGTTAAACATGATAAAAGGTGAAAAGATATTTTGATTGTATGTATTTTATGTCTTCAAACCTTCACTCTTGATCTTGACCTTGTCCTGATATAAACCAAAAATAATTAATATAAACAAAATGTATACCTTAAAATAACAGCTAAGTGCAAATAGGTCGTGTCAACTAAAGCCAATAAATAGTTTTATAACTCAGTGCAGAGGTGTTCAATCGTTGTCTTACATTAAATGTTTCATTTATTCTGCTTGTTTTTGAATTATTTGTAACGAGCTGCGCCCCGCGGTTTTACCCGCATTACTCTGCTCCAGTGGGACAGAGCGTGATTTTTTGTAGTTTATATCTTAATCTAGCTTATTAACTATCCCCGTGCAAAGTTTCAACCAGATCCATTTAGTAGATTTTGCGTGAAAGACGGACAAACAAACAGACACACACATACACTTTCCCATTTATAATACTAGTAAGTACTTAAGTATGGATATAACAAAATATGCATCATGTTTAATTATCTATATTTTTAAAATGAACTAACTTACTAACTTTGAATGATGTTTTTAGAGTATGTACATTCTTCTCCATGGGTTTAAAAATATGGCCTAATTCACGTTAATTCGCTAAGCTCTTAATGAATATTCGTAATCATATTTATATTTATAGTCGTTTATGTTGTGTTTCCATAAAAAAATAATATATTTGCGGTACTGCACAAAGTAATCTCTATGTTACTCCGACCCCAACTATATGAAAACCATAAAAATGTCACAAAGAAACTAAACGCGAATACTTCTTTATCATATTTAAATTATAATTTAGTAAAATACCAAATTATAATGTCGTTTAGTTTGGTTTATTTAGTGTTGGTATATTTTATGTCAACTCTTTTTAGGGTTCCGTAGCCAAATGGCAAAAAACGGAACCCTTATAGATTCGTCATGTCTGTCTGTCTGTCTGTCTGTCCGTCCGTATGTCACAGCCACTTTTTTCCGAAACTATAACAACTATAATGTTGAAACTTGGTAAGTAGATGTATTTTGTGAACCGCATTAAGATTTTCACACAAAAATAGAAAAAAAACAATAAATTTTGGGGTTCCCCATACATAGAACTGAAACTCAAAAAAATTTTTTTCATCGAACCCATACGTCTGGGGTATCTATGAATAGATCTTTAAAAATGATGTTGAGGTTTCCAAAGTCATTTTTTTCTAAACTGAATAGTTTGCGCAAGAGACACTTCCAAAGTGGTAAAATGTGTGTCCCCCCCCCTGTAACTTCTAAAATAAGCGAATGATAAAACTTAAAAAAATATATGATGTACATAACCATGCAAACTTCCACCGAAAATTGATTTGAACGAGATCAAGTAAGTAGTTTTTTTTTAATACGTCATAAACCGTAAACCGCAATTTACTTTTCATTCAATCAACTATTATTAACATCGATCAAAGTTACAACGAACTACAAGAACTTTTAACTATGTTACTTGTTGTATTCTTGATATCAAAAATAGGTAGGCACTTGCAACTAGTACGGAACCCTTCGTGCGAGAGTCCGACTCGCACTTGGCCGGTTTTTTTTATTTGACGGACAGGTGTTGTTAGTTTGAAGGCTTTTGCTATTTCACCGCGAATAAAGGCGATCAGAGCTCCAGCCTTATTAAAAACTACAAACTAGGCAACATGCGTAGGCCCCGTAGGGGTGCCCCGTAGGGGTGTTAATTATCAATATCTAAATTGTATAGCAAGTACTTTATTCGACGAACAAAATGACAGACGCTTCAAATTACATTCTCGTTCGATATTTGTTATTCTTTATCTTGAATATATCTATATTATTATGTAGACCGCAGTAGCGTGTACTACTTCTATTTACTTTAGAAGCATTTGGTCGTAAGTGCCAACTTAGGATAACGTCGCACATGACAATTGATTCTAACGCATAATTCTGAGCTCTAGATATAAAAACTTAAATAATTACTATAATACGATACGATATACTTATGGTCCATCTAAATAATAACATATTCAAAGGATCAAAAAAAAAATTCTATTTTCATACCTGACAGCTTTTACGCTAAAGCTATAAAAAATATCTAATACAAACTATATTTTATTATTATTATAACTACAATAACTATACTAAATTAATTAAATTATTATTAATGAGCCAAATATGTTTTGACTATTTGCAAATGCCTGTAATAGGTTTACGTAAATAAAAACTTTTTTTATTTTTATTTATTTTATTTTTATTCTACTACCAATAATAATTGATCATCCAAGTAAAACGACCCAAAGCTTCTAAACATCTGAACAAAGGCATGCGCCTCACTTCCTGTCACAGTTTTGAGAGCGGTGTCGCGCCGGTTGAGATAATACGTCTTAAGTCAATATGGAAATCCACAATACTTACGCCCTTTGGTTACGAAGTATTGCGAAACGTATGACCTTAGGAGACTAAAAGATAATTGCTTGCAATCACTTGTCTCAAATACTGTCTGGGTGGTAATACGATTGTGTTAAAAGCCTGACGAAACCAATTTAGGTTTAGGACGAGTTGTAGGTATCGAGTTTCGTGTCTATATTTCAAGATAACTACAATATATTATATATCAATCAAGGCAAAAATATTATCTAGATACCTAGAAGCAAAGTTTATTTATTTTAGGTTGTTATTAGTTAATTAAGTGACGATTCAATTAAGAAAATAATTTTACGCGCCTATTTAATGCGAAAATTAATTAATCGTTAGGTTTTATGTGTACAATTTCCGTATTGACCTCTGTCTGTGAACCACGCTTCCTTATCACTTTGAGATTCTTGAATGAATGTAATACATAAATGTGTTACCCCGGAATCATATGGAAGATGTAAAGTCTTCAAAACGTATTATCAAACGTATCGTAGTATATCAACATCAACGCTCTATCAATATGAGTATAAAAGCCCGGCCAAGTGCGAGTCGGATTCGCGCACGAAGGGTTCCGTACCATTTGCCGTTATTGATATCGTGCAAAAAAGGGCAAAATATCACGTCTCTTGTATGAGAGCCCCCCTTTTTTTTTTTGTATAATAATAATGAAATATTATTATTTTTCGTTATAGCGGCAACAGAAATACCCACATCATTTGTGAAAATTTCAACTGTCTAGCTATAACGGTTCTTGAGATACAGTCTGGTGACAGACAGACATACAACAAAGACTTAGTAAAAGGGTCCCGATTTTACGCTTCGGGTATGGAACCCTATAAAAATCAGTACCTAATTTAATATTTTTTTGCCTATCAATTACTCTGTAATTGCTCTCTGTTATTTTGGGCCAACTTTTTTTTGGATACACACCTACTCTTCTACTATTCTTATAAACATAACTTGCCATGTACAGATGGGCTTCAACCTTCAACCCTTCAATCAACTACAAATTAAGAATTAGAAATTGAATCAATTTATTTGTAAAATATAGGTGTAAAAGAGATAATCTTAAAAACTAGATAGTGCGCTATTTCTTATGTTATTTATTTTGTATAAATACAACCTCATTGTTACCTAATATAAGCTGATGTATAGAAACAAATGAAACAGTTGATTGTCTCCAATATATTATAACATATCGCAATAATGAGGCCATCAATACATGGAAGGCTGTTTTCTATTTGAAATTTACCATTTTGCCTATATGTTTTTCATTTTAACTGTCTATATTTGCGATGTATTTGTGGTTATCCGTATGCATAATGTTATTATTTCAGTACTCTGGTATATCTTGCTCAGATATGATTCTAAGAGGCCGGGGACCGTCAGATTGTTGGCAGGGTTGTTACTTCTTACACAATACCCGTGTTACTGAATTGTATGATCCACATAATAAAACGCTTTACTTATCAGTGAAGATAGCACAAAACTGTTTTTTTCTTATCAACACTTTACATGACAATAAAGTGTATATTTACCTATTGAATGTTGATACTTTTTCAATATTTATAGTAAATAATATAGTAATTTTAGCAAAAGGCCTATACTATTCCAGCCTAAATTAAAAATTACGCAGTATTCCATAGGAAGGTTTTTTTTTAATGAAGATTACTAGCAGAGTTTTTGCACACTACTAGCATTCTTCTTAACCTGCTTGTGTTAGAAAGAAAGAAAAGAAAAGAAAAATATAATGTTTTGTAACACCGAGCAAAGTGTTGTCCTTACCTTTGCTCTTAATTTTTTTTTTTTTTTTTAATGACTGTAATTGCTATTTTGTATTTAGGTAGGTTCACGTCGTCGGTAGTGCAATGGGTAGAGATCGAACCGGTGACCACATGATCGCAAGTTTGACGCCCTAGCCTTTGGGCTACAACCGCTTAATAAATTTTCAATCATGTCAATAATTATTTAATAAATATTATTAGGATAACAAAAATACAGATTCTGTCCAAATCGGAGACATCCTCGCAAAAGGTCAAATAAGATCCACCCTAAACCGACGTACGTAGGGATCGTAGCAAGTGGAGGTCCATTGTCTCTGCCTACTCCGCTGGGAAACAGGCGTGAGCTTATGTATGTATGTATGTAAAATATAAATTATCTTACTTCATACGCATTATGTGTTCTTGCGAAAAATATATCTTGAAATTGAGAAGAACTAATTTACCTAAAGCTTATTTGAGCTCTCCGACTTAGTTTTTTTTAATTCTTCTATAGTATGAGAGACTGAGGATATTTCACGAATACTCTATATTTCTGAAACATCATCATCATCATTATCAACAGCCCGTTTACGTCCACTGCTGAACATGGGCCTCCTCTTAACAGACCTTGGCAGGTCAGGGTCGTTGAGGGATATTGCCATAATCACCACGCTTGGCAGACGGATTGGTGATCGCAGTAATATGTAAACCTTGAGCTAATAGATGCTGCTGCCCATCAATCAGCCATATGTCCCTTAGTCGCCTTTTACGACACCCATGGGAGGACATGGGGTGGTCTATTCTAAGCCGGAAACCACACGGCTTATGACGATAACTACTAATATACATAATGGCATGAATATACATGATGACGTATGGCGTATGTATGTGTCATATTTTATTAGTAAATAAAGCTTTATAATTATTTGTTAAATAAATCGTAATCAGTGTGCGAAAATATTTTAATTAAAATATTTTACAAATATTTTAAATTTATTTGCGTATTATTACGCACTAGTGCCTTTTAACTGACATTTCATGTTGTGTCATAAACTTAGTACCAAGTTTGTTATAATATCTATGCGATAACGAAAGTGAAAACATCTACTAAACATGCAAAGAAGCTGGATGTTACGACCCATGATTTCCTTCAATCCAAGGTTAATTGAACGAGCTTAAGATTCCTACGTTTATAACTTCCTCGGCACACGTAACCAACAAGAGTGTTTACTACGACGGAACACAAGTCCCTAATCCTTCATGTTTTATGCACTTGTAGACTTATATTTTAAAAATTCCGAAAAGTTTAAAATAGAGCAATAGTTGTAGAGAACTTCTCAAAAAAATTAAATAGTCATCGTTCCCTAATCCCACCGGTTAGCGACCACCATAAGCCAAGATCCAAGCTCTAAAAAGGCCGCGATCTTGCGCAGGCTGCCTGTATAGTTTATAGTTTTTAAAACATTTAATTAGACTGGAGCCTCTCAGAGAAGTAGCAAAAGCCTCGTAGTTAAAAACTTAAGTACGTTCGAAAAATAAACATACATTTATTTTTACTGTTCTTAGTTTGACGTAACACTGTCAAACACTCACAGTTTGCTTTAGGGCTTGCAAAGTACACAGATAATGACAAACAAGGACTCTTGGCCATCGTTGTCTTTTCTTTTGTGTGTGTTTGCTTCCACTCGGTCACGGCAGACTTGTGGTTTTGCGTAGGTCAAGTCTGATTCCAATCTTGATTCTATTTACTATTAACTTGCTTTATATAGCAATACCTACTGGGATTTCAGACGATGAAATCATGAATGAGACACGCAATGCCAATCGTTTCAAAGGTTGTGGTTTAAATAACTTCTATTAAACGAGAAGGCATTATAAAACATTTCAATGCTATGAGATGGATATGAGTACCTTATAGGTACCAAGGTACCGCATAATTAAATGCGTAGTACCACCTATCATGAATTATATACATTGTATTCTTGTAAAGTAAGAATATAATTTAAATTTAACATGATCCCACTCGACAGAACAAAGAAATGTATCAATTAAACAAATACAGGAAGTGAGTGGATTCGCTTACCGAGTTAATTATGAAGTTGGGTGATCAAAAAAAAAGATTGTCACGTGCGAACGAGGGACACATTAACATAACCTCCTTTTTTCGTTCCAAATTCGTGACACATCGTGTGTGAGCCCTGTGGTAAATAATAAATCTTTCTAATAAATAAAACAAGGGAACGTGAGCGAGATAAAGCGCGCATGCGCGTTCGGTGCGGCCTAAACGGCATTGTGACTGCTTGTACCCAGCCGACGATCGTTAAACGAATGTGAAAATATTTTGTGCCTTTTTAGAGATCAACTTTGGAAGTGGTCTTAGAACTTTTCCTTTTTAATTGTTGGATACTTGTACCTGGGCATAGCTTGGATGGTTGTAGCTGGGCCGAATAGTTATAGAGCTTGTAGCTTTAGTTCTGTCTTAAGGTGTGGACATAATGTAGTCCTTCCGAAGAAATTCCCCTGGCGGCCAATCTCTAAGAAGATTACCATTCTGTGCAGGACATATGATAGAGCAGTAATCCCTAACTCTTAAAATTCTAAAGGATAGTTTTAGTCATACGACCGATTTCGATATTACTGCACATAATATCCTAAGAATAAAAATATTAAAATAAAACTGGAGGTAAACAATTAATTGTACCACATGTCTTGCATCTACAGTAACTGACCTTCGAAGGAGCACCTGAAGTTTTGAGAGCATCTTCTCCTTCTATGATTAGCATAAGAAGACGAGAGTTATAAATAATCATTCGCTGTGGCGGTGGTTGTGCCTAATGCTTTTCCTCCAGAAAAATAAGATCAAAACTGATGTATTGTTTTTAATATTGCATTCAATGTGTTACGTCTAATAACCAACATTAGGTCGACAACCTCCGTAGCGTAGCGGTATTTGGCTGGCTTTATATCTCGGAGGTCGTGGGTTCAATCCCTACGCCGGACAGGAAGTCTTTCTGTAATTCTAAGATTTTTTTCCGGGTCTGGTTGGTTGAGGGACTATCCTCCGTGCCTCGGAAAGCACGTTAAGCCGTTCGTCCCGATTGTTATAACATCCTTATCCTTACTAATATTATAAATGTGAAAGTAACTCTGTCTGTCTGTCTGTTACGCAATCACGCCTTAACTACTGAAGCGATTGAAATATAATTTGGTACAGATATAGTCTAGAGCCTGAGAAAGAACATAGGCTATATTTTATTATGAATTTTCCACGGGAACGGGAGTTACGCGGGTGAAACCGCGCGCGGGAAGCTAGTCATCTATAATAATCGTATATCAAGGAACGGGCAGCAGCGTTTCCTTGTGTGGTGCCAAGCGTGGTGACTATATCAATACCCTCCCTCGGCAATAGGCCCATATTCAGCAGTGGGCGTTATACGGGCTGATGGTGAATAACTTACTACTTACTACTAGGTTGTTACTTATTGTAAAACTACTGTGCCATAAATGGTTGTTCTATTCGCGTTTGTGTCAATATTCTAAGGGTAATTTCACATGACATTTATAGAACAAATTGATGTATGTTGCTGTCAGTCTTTCCTGAACATCACATACAGGTTTTTTAATGACATATTAACTCTTCAGCCTTCGTAATACTTGTATATTGGTATAATGCTCGCTGAACTCGAAAAGTCGTAGACTAATTGTATTTGACTGTGACACATCGCTGCATTTAAACATTATGTGTTTTTATCTTCACGTTATTATGTCGTATCATAACACAATGTTGTTACAACCTCGTATAAACCTACTAATATTATAAAATGCGAAAGTTTATGTGTCTCTTTCACGCAAAAACTACTGAATGGATTTGGCTTATGGAAAGTTTGTACGCGGATAGTTTATAAGCTAGATTAACATATACGCTACAAAATATCTCGCTCCGACCCACTGGAGCAGAGTGGCGCGGGTAAAACCGCAAGGCGCAGCTACTCAGATATAAATATAAGACAAATATCAGTTATACAAAAGTTAATATTAAAATTTAAAAACGTGAAATACTATGCTTTTTATATGTTGATTCTCAAATATATGGCAAATGTAGCATTACTTGGTACGACTGGACCAATTTGTCTGTTCTTTATTTATTGTGTTCATAATTATGAGAAAAAGGTTTGCATGAGAGAACATAAAAAAGGGTCAGATTTTACAGGTGAAGCCGTGCACCAACAGCTACTATACAGGGTGTCCCAAAAGGTTAAGTAGCTGGGAAAGGGGGTGACAGGGGTGGACACAAAGGTCACTAGAAAAATAAAAAAAAAATCCGCTCTGGGTATTTAAAAAAAAAATGGCATTTTTTTAAAAACTTAAAATTTTACACCTTGTTATTTTTGATTATCAACATCAACGTTGATGACCTTGTTGTTATTGAAGATTACATAACAGCATTTTTTTTAAATACAGCCATATTTGTAGGTACAGTTAGCACAAGGTGTAAAATTTTTAGTCTTTTAAAAAATGCCATTTATTTTTTGAAACACCCAGAAGGATTTTTTTATATTTTTCTGGTGACCCTTGTGACCATCCCTATCACCCCCCTTCCCAACTACGTAATCTTTTGGGACACCCTGTATATGTACTGCTAGCATAGCTACAATTGGGTAAGACTTTCTTAAACAGAAACGAGTATTTTATTATTATTTAATACTAGCTTCCCTCGCGCGGTTTCACCAGCGTGACTCCCGTTCCCGTAGGAACTTTCTATATATCTTGCTCGACAAATAAGATATCTAACACTGAAATAATTTTGCAAATCAGAACAGTGATTCCATACATTAGCGCGTTCAAGCAAAAAAATAAACTCTTCAGTTTTATATGATTATAGATGTAACTAAAAATAAAAACTAATAACTAAGAAAATAAAATAAAAACTATGGGATAAAAAAATTAAAATAAGCTATACCTAAAAAAAAGCACAAATACTACTCTACCTAAGGGCTTAGGCGTCAAAGAATTCCTCCACATCCGAGTCCGCTGCGGGGAACGTCCCCAGAAGACTGGCAGCATTGCTACGCTGGATGGCAATGCTGATGCGTTGTCCTAAATAAAGGCCAGCCTTCTGGTCACGGGAAGCGTCTACTAGGCGCTTCGCAATATCTTTGTACAGTGACCGCGCTTCCGGACCCCACGGCCCAAGCGTCTCAACCCCAAACGGCACAAATATATTAATTACCTGCAAGGTTTGTATACTTGCGCCGCTTGAAGGAAATGTTGAAGTTAATTTGAAATAAATTGTTGATTAAATCAAAGTTCTGTCATTATAGATGTTGTATGGAATAATGAAATTTGTGATTTACCAGTTTATCTAACAATAACACAGTCACACAGATACTGTTAAAGGGATAGTATACTATTTCGTTTATAAACATACGGAACCTGATCACATTAAAACTAAATCGTGCACCCTCATACATTTTTCACCGATAAAAAAATGTGACCCAACTCTATATACAATGTGGTAGGTCACTCTCAATGAGCTGTGGTTGTTAATGTGTAAATATATGTTTCACATTAACACGGACGCGAGATATCCACGACTACATGATAACTTGGGATGTCACCCGCGGCGAGTTTAAATTGACCCACGAAAAACTATTGAAAATGCCGCTATTGTACTAAGTACATGGATAATGTATTAAGTTAGTTAAAAAAAATTGGTTGAAAATCAGGCTTCAAAAGGTAATCGACAATAAAATAGTAAAAAGTAGTACTTACGTAGTAGTATTTCGGTAATTTTATGTAGGTAGGATGGTTGTTATTCCATGTTGGTGTATTCCATCGGAACACCCAAATTACTTATTTATACGATTATTTATGAGTCAATAATTGGTATCAATAGTTTTTTGTATGTCGATCCGAGTAAATTGTAGAAATTAATCAGCAAATCCAGATTCGATTTTTTTTGTTAAAGGCTTTTGCAGTTGCCTAGTTTTCTTACATTTTATTAACGTACAAATATCTTAATATTATATTTAATATGTATATCTATTTAAGTCAAAAGTTTGAATACTATATCTAGTTCTAGTTATATAATAAACAAAAACCTACCTTAAGTTAGTCCAAACCTCAAAAGTTCAACCTAATCTAACACCAGCGGGCTTTTGACCAAAAATTATAGCGTCGTCGTCACAACAGATTAAACAAATATGGCGGGAGCCGTTTGACAGTTCGCTTTGTGATCAGTAGCGGGACGTGTTACACAACACAAATAAACATATAGATTAACAATACCCAAGCGATTTTCAACCATATCTTCACTTCATAAAGGTTTAAAAGATAATTTAAGAGGTAAAGTTAAGATTGCGTAGTAACTTTTTTATTATTTTTCAGGTCCCTCTTGTCGTACTAATTTGTCGACCAAGTCACCAATGCAAATATAGTCGCTGTTGTGAATACCTTGTGTAAAGATATGAAATTGTTCTCAGTCCCGACTCATGGGAACATGCGTGATCGAGCCTCGGCTGTGTGCGTTTGTGACTTAGAAGGACTTAATGACATGTTTGTTTAAACACTTTTTTGTGCATTCTTGCAGGATATTTATTTGTTAGCAGTTGTATTATCTTATAATGTGACATAGGTATATAGGTACTGATAATATAAAGAGATTCGTATCTATGGATTTTTGTTATGTAATTAATAAAACAGTTTTCACCATTCAAAAGTTACCTTATACAGGAGTAGTTTATTTTATTATTTATTTTCTACGGGAATGGGATTTACAATAGAGAAGCTACTCAGTGAGGTTTAATAAATTGTAACTGTTTTCAAATGCATTGTATGCCTTTGATACTGTGATTTTTTGTCGTAGTTAATAATTGATGATTTGTCAACAGTAGGTATAACTATCGAATTAGAAATGTTTAAAAAAGTTGCCCTCAAGGAGACGGCAATAATAAAAGTACGTGGCAAAATGATCTCTTGCAATAAAAAATACCTAATCTAGAATGTACGAACCTAGCCTAATCTAACATGGGTTCGAAGTTATATTCATGTTCCATGCCTAGGGCGTCAACGCCGCCGCGGTGGTTCGATTCCACCCATGGCACTACCGACGTGAACCCACAGGTCAGGGGATAACAAGAATACTAGTAGGTAGTGTGGAAAACTCTGCTAGTACAATTTCAAAAGAAAAGAAATAAGCCCACTACGCCGGACAAGAAATCTTTGTGCAAATTCTAAGATTTCTTTCCGGGTCTAGATGGTTGAGGGACTACCCTCGCAAAGCACGTTAAGCCGTTGGTCCCGACTGTTATAACATCATCTATAATAATCGTATACCATGAAACGGGCAGCAGCGTTTCTTGTGTGTTACTTACGACATAATACTGCGGTCACCACCCGCCTGCCAAGCGTGGTAACTATGGCAAAACACCTTCCCTGGGCCTGCACCCTCCCTCGGGTGCAGGCCCATGTTCAGCAGTAGACGTTGTAAGGGCTAATGATGATGACGATGATACATAAATTGATTCTATTAGCAATAACAAATAAATTATTCCGCTGAATATTCACAACGAAAAAAAATCACAGTGTATACAAAATCCTTTAAAGATTTGTGTAAGTAGAATATTTACAAAAAAAAATACTATGCTGAATTCTACAATAAGGTAAAAGAGATCGAAACATGTATACAGGGATTATACTTAAGATTTTGATCATATTCCGCGACGGCCGCGGCCGTGCGGCTATAGACGTCTACGAACAGCTCTCGAGGGACACCGCAACAGAAACATGAACTGTTATTCCTTTACCGCATCGATAAATACAATCCAGTTGAAGACGGTGCGAGTCGGTTGGTCTGAATCGTACCTAAGGCGTGGATCGTACCTTTTATAACCTTCATGTCACGACGATGACAAAAAGCCCTGAATTCATTTCTAGTTTTTTTTTCAGTAGTTAGTTAACCACGAGGCTTTCGCTACTTCACCGGGCATAAAGGCAAGCAGGACTCCCGTCATAACATAGTTTATAAACTAAGTATAAACGCAACCAGCGCAAGAGGGCATCCACTCTGTGACTTGAACTTTGACTCAGGGCGGTCGTTGACGAGGGGATTGAGGGATTATGACTTCGAATTCTCCGCTACCAAGTAAATAGAGTACCTTCTGATCCTCCTCACTAAATGTGCCTTATTATATAACAACTAGACCTCCTTTCATAATTATTTGTTTGTTTAGGTAGGTATATGTATATATCATAAAATAAAACTTTGGTTTTCTTAACTTAGTTGACTTTAAAAACATGAGATCTGCGATTTATTACTTGTAATCTCAAATTTTCATACTTTAGGCGCTACGTTTGCACTTTAAGTATTTATCGATGAATATGTCGGAAAATGGCTTTTTGAACAGTTAAACTAAAATAATTGGTTATTTTTCGATTATATAAATCAACGACGGGTCTATTGTTAATAAGCCTTGAAAGTTAATAGCATCAGTAGACCAAGGAATTTCAAAACAATGATAACAATATAACATTAAGACCGAATAATCACCCATATTCAAAAGGCCTTTTTCAGGTTTTTGACCAAATTATTAAAATTAGGTCTATTTTTGCCTAAGATTCGTAAAATGTATATATTAAAATTTAATAGATGAAAATTTCAAGAATTCGTTCGAATTGTCTGTTAAATACCTAAAGTGCAAACGTTGAACCTCAGTACTTTTAGGTCTGTAAGATTGTTTGTAGTAGTTACTATTGTTAGTAGTTACATGTAATATCAAGCTTCGTTAGGATTAAAATACAGATAGGGGATACTAAACATAAATGAAAAACATGAATAAATGTAATAATAATTTAATTCAACAAACATAGAACTATGTTTGTTCTCCCGTTATAAATAGGTACTATTTGAACTATACAAATAATGATTATGTTATAAATACACTGGCTCTGTATTTTTACATTAATATAATATTAACAGCTCTATTAAAGCTAGTCATATTTCATTGGATTTCTGTAACATATAAATAGTTAACAAAGATTCGAGTAATACTAAGGAAAGTAGGAATAAATGTACAATAATTAAAAGTATTCATCTCAGCCTCGTACCAACACGTCGCGTCGTCAATAGTACAAATTGATGTTAGAAGTCCAATATAATTTCGGACACATCATCCAACGCGCGTTGGTAAAGTATCTCAACAATTTAATTAACATAGACAAGCTGGAATGGACTCTAACATTTAGTCTAAAATCTAAATTAAATAATACGAATAAAAACTTGAAACTAAGTCGAGTTAAGCGAGAAATAAATAAAACCTTGACTAGGATAATCGGGAAATTTAGAATGTTAATCAGCAGACAATAAATAATATATTTTAAATTCGTCACTATTTACAAAAAGGAACTAATTCGTTCTAGACCCAAATGGCAATGTAATGGCAAAGACAGATTTTCTATACATTAATTCGCTATTCAACAGCCAAAATATGCAAATAATTCCACTAGAAAGGGTTTGTCTTGGGGCTAGATGTACTGAAGTACGGTGACGTAACGCCACGGATAGCACCGAGATTAAGTAGACAGCCATAAGATACGCGTGCGTTGTTTCTTCTTTGAACCGTTGCCTGGAGTCAGACTACTGCTCGCTAAATTTCAGGAACACTTGTTCGAGAAACTCGAGGTAGTTGAGAGTGTCCCTGTAGAGGGTCAGGCCCAAGCTGCTCTCATCCACATCGGGGATTTCCGAGTCGTAAACGGGTTCAATCCTCATGTTACGTCCGTGCAATATGTCCTGTAAAAAAGAAAAATAAATTATTATTTACAGTTCAAAGATTTATGGGGTAGCGATAAATTAGTTAATAAATGATATTGATTAAAAATACAGAATTAAATACAAAAATTGTCAATTTCAAATCTAATTTAGAACGACGAAACCAGAAATAAACTTTTTGTTATTGTAAAATGAACATTTTACTATTTGTGGAAACTATCAAAATTGGCTGCATAGTTTAACCTATACTATTTTAAAATATTTTAAAAATATGTATACTTACACTAAAATGGCAAAGCACGGCTCTCACATCATGCATCGTCTGATTGATTGATGTCTGCAACGACTGATCATCAGCTATTAAGCTGGGCTTCAAACCTTGTTCGGAGAACTTGTAAAGTCCAGCAACTATCATCTTCAACCCTTTGTACATCGACGGCATTAATTCGTCCATTTTTGACTGCAAACAAAAAAAAAACAAGTTATTAACATAACTGTTACTACTGTAGAAACGGTTTCAGAAAAACTTAAATTAGAAGGATAATCATTAAAGTTTCTTTTTGGAAACATGGCGTTTGATTAGGTCTCAGATGAAAAATATTGTATTATGACCGTTATATTGTGATAAACCGTTGCTTAACTGTCATCGGAAATGATAAGGAGACCAATGACGATTATCATCCTAATTTCGATTTTCGATTGTTACCGAATTGCGAAACCTTTATGTTCTCACGTAAGCGATAGTCGGCGCACAACAATGACTGCCACCGTCGATGTCAATTCTTTGAAATCGATTGAAAAACTCATACGGATGCACGTTTTTGGCATCAGCGAAATTGCCGACTTTTGGTGATTGTTTTCGCTTAAGAAACGTCAATCTGGCAACGTCTGCTTATCAAAAAGAACAAAACAAAGTGTTTCACAAAATTTGGCGTTACTAAATAGACGCAGTTGTGACCAAATGCTGAATTTGCTTTCCTAATGAATAATAAAGAAAAACTATTTACATCAAAAGAATCATAATTTAGAATTATATTATATGTATGTTATTATCGTATGTTATTCGATTTTTTTGTGAACATTCCAATTCCAATTACATATTATTATGAACATTCCAATTGTTGATCAATGAAAAGTGGATAAGTAAGTATTTGTACAAAGTGCTTACAATGATGTTTTGCAACTCTTCATCTGACAGTGGTTTGTTCAGAACTTTGTCAGCTGGCAGAACATCTGTCATCCAGTCGAATTTCCGCAACCACTGCTCATTCTCCCATCCTTGAAGGAGATCATCAAAATTCGTAAAACTATGGCGTTTAGTCTGAAACAAATAAAAATAGAATATCAGTACCGAGGTAACATATAAAGCTTACATTTTATTTTCAAAATTACCTACTATATTTTAGTAAAAGTATATTAAGTCTAAACACTTAACATTTGCGAGATACAATAAAAAGTAATAACTAAGGACTCATGAATCAACTCGCATGTACCAGCTATTCTATGAAATGTGAAAATAGATCGAGTTAATGCTATCTGCAGATTGACTTTCATGGAAAAGGACGATTGGACGGACGATGAGTCCTACGATTTCCTGGAGTGATGGTATAAATGTGGTCGGAGTACGATATCATTTCCAGTCCTGAATGGAGAATTACTGACCGCTGCTCGTGAGTTACTCTTATATCAAGGTTGTGACTATGGTATGTACCGATTGTTATTGTTTTTCATTGTAATATTTTCTGGGGAAAGTTTCGTAATCGTACCAATATAAAATCTTGATTCATTACCAAGAAAGGTATTCTATTTCGATTCTAAATAAATCTAACATTGGACTATTGTCATTATAAGTATGACGCAACAAGTGCTTAATTAATTGTACAAAAATATACTTCTATATTTATAGTAAGAACAAAGAAAATTGAAAGAAAACGAAGTTAGTTCGCCTACGTATGAGCACGCGTTATAGTCGCAAATTGTTCTTAGAAAAGACCAACGTTTACTGCCCTTTAGAAGGAAACCAACAAAACTAGAACTATAACGCAGTTACGACGACCTTTATTGATAGATCAATTTAAATTGGTGCCAGTCCCTGCTAACTGCAATCTATTTATTTAAAGACTACAACTCTCAACTAGATAATCACAAATAAAAACGATGCGATCTATATCGATATTAATAGAGTGAGGATAAAATTGATCAAATATTACATTCAATTATGACAGTTGATCCAATCATTACCGATTTTATATTTGATACTAATATAAGCGTGATAGTAATCGATTTGGTTGTCCAACGAAGGCCGAATGAAAGACGAGATTGAAACTGCAACAATGCTGCCGACTACATTTCACGTAACAAAACCGACAACATTAAAATTTGACACTAAAGTCCATAACGTACGTACTGGCTAAACGAAAACTACTCCTACATAACTTGCACAGAGTCGAAATACGTTTGACACAACCATACAATCGCCTGAGCAGATGTCTGCGACAAACAAATGACCCTTATATTGTTAGACTACAATACGACTAATTAAAAGAACCAAAACTCAACAAAATATAAAAATACCGCGTAATGTTTATCTTCAACGATCGCGAAATTTTGTTCAAATATCAATTTGTTTAATTGAAAATGAGATACCAACAGTCGATATAAAATCCGCCGATAATACGTGTAATGAAACAAATTTATGATAATCTGTTAGGAAATAAAACGAGAAGCGGTATGAATGGAGTTAAAGCGGAGATATTGTCGTTATCGAAGTGGGATGTAATTGACCGAAAATAGTTAGCAAAAGATAATTTTAAACAATTCATTAAAAAATTGAGTAATTTGAACTGTGTCGAATGTGTCGAATTGGACGGAATTTTTACGACGCTTAAAAAAAGAATGAATTATGATATGGTTTAATAATACCGATATGTGCTTAAGTAATTATATCGCACGGAGATGGAATGTGCTATGTAGTCATTAACACACTAAAACACAGGTGTGCGTCCGGTACACCAAACTGTATCCGACTGTACCTTTTGACTAACAACTTTTACGCTTAAACTAAGAACCTACAGTCAACTGTTTGTTTTTATTTGCTTATTGTAGATATGATTAACATTTTAAATTGGGTGACTGCATAAAACTAATTTAGTTAAGTTTTTACTTAGACATAAAGTCTACGAAGGAAATGTCAGCTCTCAATGATTGATTGCATTGGTTTATATAGTAGATTGAAAATTAAAATATATTCATAAGTAGGTATTATTTCTTGAAGAAAATATAAATTTCCGGTAGCAAATTACTAGGTTAAGCGCGTTGCATTTGCAGTGGGTGGGCCGTCAACTTAGAAATTTGACGACTTAGCATCCGAATGCCTACCTCGAAACATCGGAAGCTTATCAAATAAACATGCACCCACACAAGCGCAGACATTGATATATTTATGGCACACGTACGCACCCAACGGTCGCAGACAGCCTGTCGCCCGTGTGAACAACGCTATCGTACTATGTAAGTACATATATATTGTATATATGTGCTATGTAATCCATGTTTATATAGCGTCGCTATTGCAAAGATAAGCTTCGCAGATGCCCGCGAGGCAACGTGCGACATGTCGCGACCCAGTCGGCCACGATCATGTTACATCGCCAATTAAATTCTTCGGACATTTGCGTATCGTAATTACATAAGAAACTTTACGTACAGTTTTTTTAAGGAAGCGAGTTGAATTCTTCTCTCAAAAATGTGATGCGATAATATGACACCGATGTAGTCAAAAGCACGAGTGTTATGACACATTCACACGGTCGCCGGTGGCCAGTCACAAGGTACCGGTAGAGTTCGTTGAATTTGTTATTGCGTTCTTAGTACAACGCGACCAGTTATTATTTATACGGAATGGGCTTGACGACAGATGAAGCAGTCTGATTTATTTAGGATATATTGTCTCTCGTGTGTACCTTAGACGTTTATCTTTTTAATGGGATGACTAATATTGTAAGAACAAGATCTAAATAACGATATGAACAACATTTTAACATACAAAAATGGCAATCGGACAAACTTTAGACGTCCTTGCGGACTAGCAACAATGGCGATTCATTGGTACGATTTGCGTCTAAATCGCAATAAATATAATATATTAATGACGAATGACCGACATTAAGGGGAGAGACAGAAAAAAATCGTCGGGCAGGTGTGTCGTGCAATACTAATGCGCAATCAGTATTCGAAGCGTACGCGCACCGTCCTGTACCTCGTTCCGGCTACTGTGAGTCGATAATGTCGTTTTACGAGGAGGCAGCGGACAGGACGTCGCCGTCGTTACGACCGTCGAGCCTATTACAATGCCACCATACTTCATGCGCGAACATCACACTCGATAACTGGACACATTTGACATAAACGCTTCCATTGTTCCGCTACCATTGACTGTTTGAATCTCAATAAATCGATTATATCGACTACCATCGCCGAAATGTATACACGACGCGTTGGATTATCGCTTCGTTGTGGTATACATTGGTAAATAGTCATCCATAATCGATTCGAGACGCGACGTCGACATCGCATTATTTCTCGTTGATCGGCCCACCTTACTTCCGATTCGGAAATTATTATATTCCTAGGATTGGAATGATAGAGACATCATATGAATCGTTGTATTAACATGCTAAACGTTTGTCTCTAATAATTCGTGAATGTTTTATGAATTCATGAATGTAGGTTGAATTGTATATTCTTGTGTCACAATATGATCTGATAAGTCTAGTTTTTTATATATTGAAAACGGTTCTTTATTCATACATAGATGCAAATAATATGAATCCAATAAGCTTAAAGTTTCAAGTGGGCATCAAAAATGGTAGTTATTGAATGCCATTAGATGGCGCGTAACAATATTAAGTTTGACGTGTGTTGCTTATAAAGCAATTTGTCCACAAGGTTGTCGATACCGACATGGCGTCACACAAATGCAGTGCGAAATTATAATTAAAAGGGAGGAAGCGGTCGAGCGGACGTAGGGAGGCGAAACGGCGGCGCCCGCGCCGATGCAATCTCTGCCACGGCAGCGCCCGCACTTCAGTGGTGAGAAAATCACGCTAAATTTGTACTCGCGTTGAATGTGTAATGAGCTAGGGGCCAAAATTCCCAAAATTAAAAATGTCTTAGTAAAGATACGAATATTTTTATTTCTATAGCTTTGAGTTTCCTCTCAAATTTTACAAAAGGTACAAATACTATCTCCACTGAAGGAATTAAAATAATGATTGTAAACTAATATTAAACTTCAGGTATGTACGAAAGTTGCACGAATATCTATGGAATTCTACGGCACTTAGAGGCCAAGTAACGACCATAAATTATATCAGGGAAAATATAAACGCAAAGACATGAGAGGAATGTTAGGGCTAGCAAACTCACAAATAACTGCTTCTGCTTGCGCTGTATATATTTTTAAAAACATAAAATGTAGAATTACATTGACAATGAATTAGCAAGATTTTTAAACTAACAAAGTTCAACTGAGATCGTAATAAAGTAATAAAATCCTATTACATAATTAAATTTCAAATCTGGTAACCCTACTTTAAGTTTTATTGGTATTGGTTGACCGCAGGCTTCGTCCGTTCATTTAGTGCGACGCGGCGGGCATATAGATGTGTTCGCGAATACTACAGCGAGTCTCGTGCGGAATCAATGAATGAAAGCGAAGAAATACCTTCCATGTACCTACCACTACGATTTGGTTCAACTTTATGTTCCAGAACGTTTTCAGGATTTTTCATGTATTCTATTTTTAATAATGTCACCTAACTATAGTTATTTACAAGGACACCTAAAGTTGTTACAAATTATTTGAACCTTATTCCCTTTTAAGTCATATACACGTTTTAAAGGTACTAAATGAATACTTACAAAACTTTCTTTGTATGTGAGAGCATAATTGAGAGCATGTTTTGCTTGCACAGCCAGGTAACGACGTAGTTTCAACTCCTTGGCATTATCTGGTGGATTTGACTGCAAAAAAAGAAAATATTGATTTTATACAACTGCCAGATAGAGATAGATTTTATACAACTGACAGTGGCTCAATACAAAAAGATTTACTAAACAGGTATCAAATTAAAATAATTGTGCCAGGAAAATTATAATAATCAAGAGATCATTAAAGCAAATTGTTCTTAACCCTTTGCTAGTGGATGTATATATAGAATTTATAGGGTTCAAAATAATATGATTAAAGGTTACTTGAAATTCAATTAATTTAGGCATGACACTTACACTTGCATAATCGCAGGGATTTGCCCACAGCTGATTCTCAACATCCGCATTACGCCTTTGTCTATCCATGGTAGTTCGGGTTCTTGGTGGTGCTGCCGAAGACTTCGGTGATAATCCACCGACCAGAAGTAACAAACAAACCGCTGCGCAGACGTTGACGTGTCCTAGAGAATGATATAGACTGGTTAATAAAAAGCATTAAACAAAATAGAAATCATTCTAAATTAAGGTTGAGTGAAACCCATTATTGCACTACAAAATGTTACAAGACTTGAATTTATATGAAAAAAAAACAGGTCATATTGATTATTAATAGAGCCTTCGTCAATAAAAACATGTAGTTTATCGCCTTGCTCATTACAAGTATAATTTTCTTTTGAGAGTATGAACATGATTCATAGTTATCTTTGAATGAAAGCTCTCATCTTTTTTTTAATGCATCTCATTCAATGAAAACGCTCAAGAGGCACTTGTTCCGTATGCGGCACGCGCTATGCTATCGATTATGGTAATCGTTGAACATCCGTAGAATAAATACATCGCGTCCCAGAGGTGGACAGCCTTTGCTAATTGTCCAGTGAACCTGTGTGAATCACTAATGCGCCACTATTTAGTACTGGTTCAGTCATCGGGTAAGTTCCTGTTCTTTGATTAATGATATCTAAATAAAACAACGTTAACTCGTAACGTATATTACAGTTGCAAATAAAAGTATATGTCGATCTTAATTATGATTGTATTTCAAGTACGAAGTGACAAATGCTTTTCATTAAAACACTTGCTCTGTATTATTTCAAGTTGACAAACAGTTACAGATACTCTCAATTAAAAAAATATTTTTTATATTCAATTCTATGTTAACAAGACCTTAACATGTCTAAATAAGCGACCTGTATATTTTACATAATTGCTTATTATGTCACTGCAACTATGAAAATATGATAGTTTATTTTCAGGTCCAAAGAAAAAATAAATAAATTATCACTAACAACTGTCGCCACCAGCAGAAGGTGTCCATCACTAACGTCAAACTATATATTGCATTGACATTCGGTTTACTCATTAAAAATGAATAATGTTACCAACTGTAAAAGGAAATAATTTGATGTGTGATTGACATATTTTTTATTAGAATGTAATGTTAACGCACGCGCACCTGTCCATTTATATCAAAAAATATAAAATTCCATCTCATTTGAATAATTGGATACTGTTAGGATGAGTTTTTCAAATAGTGTCAATATTTAATTGCGATCATGTTTGTTTATAACGATAAATATGATTGCTGTCATTGCAAATGTCATATAAAGTCAAGAAGAGGTTCGACAAATATAATAATGTCAAATTGTCTAATGAAATTGGACGTTCGGTATCAAATTGTCATAAGATGATAAGTCAGCCTGTAATAAATATATCCATTACGAAGAATTTAATCTATTTATGTCGTCAGACATGTTCCCTCAGTTATTGGGAATAAATTACTCAATAAAGTTATTACATAGCACCTTTAGATAACGTATCGACATTTGTATCATTGGCGTAAACAGAAAAAGTCGTTGTTATGTTTCCTGTCATTATCCTTTTATTTTTATATGAAAAAAATAAATTTGACTAATTGTAAATACTATAATGAAATATTGCAAATTGCTGCAATTGTTGATAAATTGAACCAAATATTTAATTAAGGTTAATTTAATTAAGCTCTAGAATAATATTTTTAGAAAATTATGAACCGATATTCAATTAAATTTGAACAACAATAGCATATGGTATTTAATAAACTTAGATGTGTTGTATTCAAAATATTATCAATTTAAAATTAAGAGCGGCTTTACATCACGTTAAAAAAATTAATTGTAGGTATGTAGTCACGCTCATAGAGTGTTATTTATTATTTCAGTGTTTCGACTCTAAAGTGTGATTCAACAGTTAATGTCTGGTGGTTAGTGACTAATGTAGGTAAAGATCTCACTGGTGGTTACAATTATAAGGCTTGTCAGTTACGAGATAAGAAAACCTCATGTGATATTAACATTAGTTTTATATTTTGAGGATCGGTTATTAACCTAATAATTGCTACTTTATCTAATGACCACATTAATTTGACGAAGTTTCTACACATCTACACATCTACACAAAAAATATAAAAATACCTATTTTCAAAATAAAAAATCGTTTAAAATAAAATTTCGATTTAAATGTGTGAAAAAATAATCCTACATCTTCATTCAACTAGTGGATTGGTATCCTATTAATTTGACCATAATTAAGTTTTACTGTGAGAACGTTCGAAAAGGATTCTAAATTCATCAATACACTCACACAATTAAGTGCAAATGTGTGCGTGTTATTTTTTTGTCCTCGTTAGCGCGGTTTCGCTCCGAGGGCCGTGGCCGGAGGCACCGCGGACAAATAAAGGAAAATTATAGTTATAGGGCGCAACCGCTTATTATTTAACTAGAGCCTGTGAACTGATACGGATTACCCCTGTCAATACAAAACTAAAAAGACAATTACAACTGTATATTCAATGAAATAAACGAACGATTTGCATAAACAAACCTCCTTCGTTATAGTGCAATCCTATAACTAGCTGTGATTTAGTTGTAGGATATATTGCCCACTAATTGACACGATAATAATGTTGTACCAATTGGGTTACAAAAGGCGACCGCAAAGGAGTCGGGCAATAACAATCATGTCAAAAAGAAGGTCCGACACACGCGTTAAACATACGATCATAACATTTTATTAGTGCTTCGGTCAAAAGCAACCGCGAGACCGCCGTCAAAAGTTCATGTACAAAAAAAAACAACAGGTCAGCTCGTAAAAGACGTGGAGTCACTGTGAGACAAATATTTTCCCTCAGTGCCCATGAGATGTAGATAAAAGTATTAAACTTATTCAAATGTTACGTGTGTTCTGACTAGATTAGCGTTTATTATTAGAAAAAAGCTATGGCTTTTACAAAATAGGAATATTGAATTAGTAAATAAAAAAATTGAAGAATTGTTGATCTGTCATGATTTTGTAATGGTATCGTACTTAAGTATAATTAAAACAAATGGATGTTTTTTTTAAAGGCCCCAGTAATTCATATACTCTTTATATCCCCAACCACTTCTACGTGGAGATATTTAAAATGAACAATGAGACTCGATCGAATTCCTTAGCCCATTGAAGAACTGACCGGGCGACCATAAAAACCGTAGATACCTACACGTAGGTAATACACAGGTTATAAGGGAGCATAAAAAAGTAGGGACCGCGTCGGAGGTCGGACCGACTACCCGAGAAACAAAGAGTTCGTTTATTTTTTAACAGCTCGCTCGTTCACAAAAGAAGGCTTCGCGGCACGAAAAACGACTCAAACGAGACCATCTTGTTAACCTTTTTAAAAAGAAATCGCGCTCCCGCTAACTAGAATTTCGACTCGAAAACCGAGAAAAGTTAGCCGCAGTCCGAGTACCGGCGTCGCAGGCGCCTCTGCAATCATTATGTAAATTCTGATTATTATTGTTATAAGTGCGGTAAAAAAATTCAGACGAGAGTCGCGGGCATCATCTTAGCGGCTCGTAACAAAATCCCGTCAGTATAATTTGATGGGTTATCTTTTTCGAATCTGTGTTGTTTATTGCGAGAGCATCGATCGAGCGGTGTAGGGCTGAACACTAGATCATTAACGGTATAAGTAATACCTGTCCTCGTGACATTACATAGAAAAAGCATCATGTTTAGCTATAATAGAGGTTTAATTTGAGTCGGTTCATCATTTTGTTAGTAGCCGGCTAACAACCGATGCGCTCGTAAAATTTGACTGCGCATAATAAGAGCGATTATCGCTCAGAGACGCGTGTGGCGGCTCGTATTATAAGATACGCGGTGATACCACTCTTCATTAACTGAAAATCGCTCTAAATGGTAATAGCGTCGCGAAGAAGATCGTTGATCGACCCGACCGCTTCGAAATTAGCGAAACAAGCGCAATTTTTTTTTTTGAATTAATTTTAATAAGGTAACAACTGACGTTATGCATTTTGAGTAACTGTATTTTATCGACCGAACTTAAATGGAATATCTCGTTAAGTATTTTACAGCGACGTAATATCAGTCTCCTTTCACGGGCTGAAGTTAATTTATCGAACAATTTTCCATTAAGCAGATTTTTAGTTTTCAATATGGAAACGGTATTCAGAATTCAGATTGTTTTCAATTTAAGACTAAAAGGCCAAGCTTGATTGGAATTTAATTTTTTATTAGAGTGTAAGGTAAGATCGACATCTCTCACTAAATTAGTGACAGCTAAACACTGCAATTATGAGTTTCTCGTCTCACTGAAATAACTGTTCATAATTGACGCGACTTTACTCTGCGTAAATGAACAACATTTTATGTGAAAATGTTGCTAATGAGACAGTGGATCGCAGCCCTAATGACGCGGACATAGTTTACGAAATCGAGCTTACTATATGCACTTTGCTTTTATTATTAAAACCCAACTATCTAATGTTCAACATATTGAACATTTAAAATAAAAATACAAATACAAATACAATATAATAATAATATAATTATGTGGATGCTATTATTACTGACCTATACCAACATCACTTTGTACGTCTCAGATCATTATCGACCTTAGTTCTATATACATGCATGAGATACTTATCATGTGCTCATCACGGGCATATCATCGTTTAACATAGGTACTAATTTTATGTGTTACTTTCATTTTACTACTATTGTAAAAATATATAAATCTGTGCACTTTGTTTTATTCCTGATTTGTAATAAATGTTAGCGAACTTATAACTAACATAAGCCTACAACGATTAACACAGTAACAACTAATAAGTCACTACTTCCGGGAAAACATCCGCGTACATATATTTAAATATATTATTTTTCCCTATAACTAAATGCTCATATTTTGTCACTTAATTGATGTTTAATTGACAAGACATCTGCGGTTAGGAATTTAGATCAATTTGCTGTATATTAAAAAATATTATCATTAAGAATTTGACAGCACATTTTGATGACTAACAACACCTATTTAATTTACATTCATATTAATAAAAAGTACAACTATTAGGATCATTAAATTTGAATTTTTGTATGAGAAGCATGTGCAGATATTATTTGTAGCAAATAATATTTTTTATGTATTAATTTCTGTACGTTTATATAAAAGTAATTTTATCAATAGAAAACAATGTATGTATTAGTAATATTTCCAACTAAAAATAGACTCAATATCGCATAAGGTTTTGCTTATATGTAGGCGTTTGTTGTAAAATGATAGAAGGTGATTTGTAAGTAAATCTTAAAGTCACTTTCATAGAATCAATAATAAACGACAGAACAAGTATTTAATCTACCTATTCATAAAATAAAACTTACTGTATTATCTTTAAGCCCACGCAAATTAACCTTTACAAATCTAAACATGTCTCTTGAAGCTAATTAATTGAAATAAGAAAACATATCTTAAATGAAAATAAATGTTATAATGATAACGGATGTTAAAATCTAAAATTATTATTATAGCTACTAGAAAATATATATAGGTGAACGCATGTACTTTTTATCGAGTTGTTAAAAGATTTTCAAAGTATTGAGACAACGTCATGCCTCTACAGGCAGGATATTATATTTTTTTATTGACATCATTAAGTATATTTTGATTACGATTCCATTAACGTCATCAATGACGGCAACACCGGGTAGCGATTGTTTAAAAAAACTGTTTTTTAGTAAGCGCACTTGAAGTGCTTGGTTTTGTATGTAATTTTTTCATATACCTATTGCATTTTATTAGTCAGAACTCCTCTGGCTATGATAATTACCATGGATACATTTTCACACTGACCCTATTTAAGTCGTACGTTGTATCGTTAATCTATCGGATATGTCTAATTTAAGTTTTTATACTTTTATATAAATGGTACTCATCTTTCTGTAACTCATCTCTATAACATTACTAGTGTTTATTTGTATATAAATGATTGGCATGTTGTAAAATAGGTAAATAAATCTTCGCAGGAATGTGCAGGTACCTATATGCATTTACTCATTATTTTCCCGTCTGTTATCATAGCGGCACGTAATCATGAGTCAATGTCACACATTTCTTCGTATCCCTACACAGGTATTACATTATATGGAACATCAGCTAAATTACACGTAACTTTGGGTATGACTGTGCAACATATAGTAATCTACCTAGTTCCGGACGTATTTACCCAGTTCTCACAAATGCTGCACGATTTATTAGAAATCATCAACGCAAATGGCATGAGTAAAATAACTGCATGTAAGATGTTAAGAACCTTTCCGATGCTATAACTAACCATTCTAGTAGTTACCATTTTAATTATTCAGCTCTAACAAGAACAGTTATTAAAACTTTTTTCAGTAAATTCTTCACTCCCGCAAACAAAAGCGAAAGAAGTACGTTATTAGCCCAATACAAAAACGGGACATATTATGTTCCTAGCAAGCAATTCTAATAGGCATAAGTTTTTGTCGCACAACACTTAAATCATTTCTTAGCTGTATATAGAGAGCTACCAAGCGATAGTACTAATTACGAAATAACCCTCCGCGCGCCGCTCGAACGTAACTGTCCCACTCTTAAAGGATAGTAACATTTAGTCAGATATGTCATTCCGGTAACAGTACGTTACTTTAATTACAGTTTAAGCCTAGTTAGTTAGCTCTGATCTCCGTGTTTAACATTGTAAAGAGACTGAGCCAAGTTTTTGCGCGTAATGAAAATGTAATCTGGATTATGTACCGACAGCGCCGACAATACTGCAAGGATGTGAGAATGGACGTGCGTTTGTAGGACCGGATACTTAGTTTATAAATAAGTAATGCTTACTAACACTTTGCTAAGCTTTTATTAAGATAACAGCAATCTATTGGTGTGGGGATTTACCTGTCTCATTGTTATGAGAGCTTTATTGTCTTGACAGATTTTTTTCATGGTGACATACTATTTTTATGTAGATAAAGTTTGTATTATCTATACTCATAATATTTCTGGAACTTGTGATTGAAATGAAAACAAAAACGTCATATTATCTCTTAATTCACTATTTTTTAAATGTATGCCAAAATATTACAATTTAGTTACGTTTCTTATGATTTAACTATAAGCTTTTAATGACATACTGTATTTTGAAATTTATGATTTGTAAATAAAAGTTTCGTAGTAAAATTATGATATAGGTAAGTTTCTAAAGACAATACTATAGTATATCAATTAGAGATATTGTGAACGTAATATTATTGATTTTCCATAAATTTAATATAATATATATAGAAAATCAATATTTATGTTCTATTAGTATGTTACTGGTTTGAATAATTTATAAGATGTAAACATGATGATTTATAAATAATTGTAAAAATTAAAAAATATTTATACTATGTGTAACTTTACAAATATTTAAGTATGTAGGTATTTTTTTCTATTAAACTTATAGCTTTATTTGACATATTGACAAGCACTGACATTACGGGGAAATTAAAAAAAATATATCAAAATGATAATACTGCAAAATTAACAAAACCGAAGGAATCCATACAGACAATGATGTCATGTAAAATGTGTAATATTATAACTATGTGTTAAGTAAATAAAAGGACTGCTTACTACTTCGGGCTGCACTCATTTTGTAGGGTCGATACTTTTCCACAACACCACTATCACAGTCACTATATTGGCTAATTAATCTAGTTCTATTACATTGTTCACATCCGGATGGCCTATGAAGTACTTCCGGACAACCGGACGCCGGACACACCTCACGCTGGCAACAAGTGGGCACATCCATCTTGAGTCTTACTATAACAGTGCCGGTATTTCTGTATAACGCACACGCTGGTATGTTACTGTGATCCATAACAGTTGTCGATCGCAACTGACATCCCCCAAAATACAACGATGTCGCACGCGTCGTGTCGGGTGAGAGACTAAATGACTTTGTGTGGACGCACGTAAGATAAAGGCAAGTCTACACTGAGTCACATTTGGACTCAGTGGGGGTACGGAAGAACGATTCGCGGTGGATTTCTCTTGTGTAGGCATGCCGCAACCAATGGTGGGCGGCAGCGACGGTAGGCGGGTCTACGCTCCCTCCCATTGCAACTACTATTATGTACGCTGAGGGGTCCGTTTTAAAAGCGTCCCGGTAGATAAGGGTTGATTTTTTTTTATCGCAATTCATGATTGCGTTATAAGTTTTGTCAACTTTCACTGAAATTCTTTATGATGATGTTATGAATCAGGTGCATTATGATACTTTTTTGTATTAGTTAATTTGCGGATGTGTAATATAAGTATAATATTTATGTTTTTTATTAATTGTATATAAAATATAAATATGGTATAATAAGAATAATAATTATCGGTAAAATATTTTATATTTTTATTCGATATAATATTTTAGTGGATGTTTTATTATATTTATCGTATCTTATATTTGACTTATAGTATTTTTTGTTTTGTTTCGTAGTTAACTTTCATACATCCTGTTTAGTTCAACATACAAAAAATTATTGGTTTGTAGAGTCAATCTATAAAACGATTGAGATAAATAAACTCAATAATATTTTGTTACTTTTACCTAGCATCTATTGTCCATTCCGCGCAGACTGCTTACCTTCCTTTTAATAGTAAATAAATACAAAATCCAAAGTTCATTACGATTGGTGTTATCTCTCACTTGCAATAATGTTGACGTATTTTGCATCCCAACACAAATAAATCTCGTTTATCAAACAGGTATTTCATAAATCGAACGTTTATTTGTTGGGTTGATTTTAAGCAATTCCCATTATTGTTTGAATTATATATATTTTATTTTTAAAAGTTAAATGGTATAAAAACAAGTTGAACGCGCAGCAATCATCATATTTTATTGTTATTTTTAATTAAATGGCACTAGGGAAACTTAATAATTTGATTCTAGTAACTTAGGGGTACAAAATTGTACCTCAACACTTTTAATAAATAAAATTACTTGTATTATTGATGTTTGTTGACTGTAAACCAATTCAATGATTTGATTATCTTGCTATATCATCGATAATAATTTTCGTTCAGGATTAAATTACAAAAGCAATGTTGGTTATATCTGGAGTTTTTTTTTAATTCATTCTTAACCCGAATCTTAAGTAAAGTCAGTTAATTGTTGTTTTAAGTGACTATTGATCAAAATTTAATAATTATTATTCAAATGTTTTAATGAGGTTCGCTGTCAAATATTAGAATTACTTCAATAAGCATTATATTATATAATTATTTTTTATACATAATTAACAGTTCGAAATACATTCAGACTGTCAGTAATTAACTGTTGAACATATTTTACAACTATGTATAATAGGATTATACATAGTTGTAAAATATGTTCAACAGTTAATTACTGACACTGGTTATAAAGTATTAGGTGTGTAAACAAAAAAAAAACAACACAAATGTTAAATTTTATCCAATGTATCTTATAATTATAATATTTGCACTGTCTCTAGGGTTATCAGATTTTCCTAATCCAAATACTAATTAATTGTGGTAGGTATATCAATTAAATTGTAATATTTAAATTAACCTTTCAATTAAATAAGTAATGAGTTGTAAATAATAAATAGGGTACTCATTCACTGTGATGACGAGATGAGTCGATTAAGATAACGTAGTAGAGTAGACAAATATTAATTAAGTTTATATAATGGGGAAAAGTGAAAGCCCACATTGTACACAATGTCATACGATGGAGGATGTCCATCACTTGTTGGTGGAGTGCGTCAGGACCCGAGCTGCTAGAGAGGCGCTGATAAATACATTCAAAATTAATTTGATAGATGTTGGCTTTATTCAGAGTATATTATCGGAGCCTCTCTCTGATGCAGCTATCTTACTTTATAAAATAGTACATAAGGTTTTAAAGTCTGAATAGTGTAAAGCTTTTATTGTATTAGGTTATGATGGGGCTGGCATGGTCGTTTTGTGACCAAAAGACTCTAAATTTATAAAAGATAATAAAAAAAAAAAAAAAAAGTTTATGTAAATAATTTATATTTTTTGGTTAGCGTCTTTAATTTTGGTTACAATTTATTGTTAGTATATTAATTTTATAACTAACAGATTATCACGGCTTTCCAATTTATATATGGTTTTCTATAAGACCACATCAGATTTAGAATGTGGTTAAATAATTTAAGTCTATTAAACAGAAATATTTACCGCAGTGGCTAATTGTGGATATGACCGATCTATTTTTAGTAAATTTCAAATAAAGATAATAAAAATCAAAGTAGTTTCATTCATCACAAATCTCGATCAAGGTTGAGTTTGTGTTGGCACCATATATATTTCCTTCAGAGTTTTTAAGCTTGAGTCACTGCACTATGGTGTTAGTCATTGAACTTCAGTTGACTCAGGTATACCTATATTATGATGTATTTTCTAAATGATGTTAATATTGATGTGAGCTGTATCATCGAATTCTACTGAGAGAAAATATACGGCATTACAGTCATAAGGGTAAACGTTATGATATTATTTTTCATTGTCATTCAAAGTGTCACTTAGCAAAATAATTACCGTAGATCGGGGTTAATTTGACATTCTGGGTAACTTCGGCAGTGATGGTGAAACGAAATCTGAAGGGAGACAAAACGCCAAAATGGCATGAGGAAATGTGCTCCAGAAACGAAAGCTGGTGAATTTAGTAAAGAGATCCTCCTACCATCAAATACGAGTACATTTACACGGTCAATGTTACCCTGAATGTCAAAGAAACCCCGGTTGACTTGTAATTAATAATATGTAGGTATATCACTACTAACTTCCCACATGCGGGGGTGTACCCGCGTAGCTCCGGTCCTCATATGGAAACGTTATCATTAAATAGAGCCTATGTTACTACTGGATTAAAGGAATTCTAATAATATTATAAATGCGAAAGTTTGTATGGGTTTACACTTTTACGCAAAAACTACTGAATGGATTTGGCTGAAAGTTTGCAAGCGGATAGTTTATAAGCTGGATTAACATATAGGCTACAAAATATAAATATATACTATGCTACGCGGATAAAACCGCGGGGCGTAGCTAGTATGAAATAATAATATAAAGGAAAGGAATTTTCGAAATTGGTTCTAATCTTTCCTCTTTATAATATAAGTATAGATTCATCATCATCATCATCATCATCATCATCATCATCATCAGCCAGTATAATGTCCACTGCTATACATGGGCCTCCTCCCGAGAGAGGGTAGTTGCCATAGTCACCACGCTTGGCAGGCGGGTTGGTGACCGCAGTATTATGTTGTAAAACACAAGGAAACGCTGGAATTATTATAGATGATGTTATAATAATCGGGACCAACGGCTTAACGTGCATTCCGAGGCACGGACCAGACCCGGAAATAAATTTTAGAATTTACACAAAGATTTTCTTAAATATAGCTATAGAATAATAAATATTGGGTAGGGTCTATAAATAATAATATAACTAATAATACTTACTAATTATTTTTATTCAATGAACCTTAAATATACAAAAGTATGTTCCTACGAGTGCCTAAGATCATTTAATTAATGTACCTACAGTGCTTTGCACCAATACTAAAATATAATACAATTCACAGAAAATAATTAATATTTCTCGTAATTTTCATCAAAGAACTTGAAGCCGTTTTACAATATAAAATATAGATATCATTAGGTAGAACGAAACTTGCGATTAAAATTTGACTTTCTCCTAATTCAAAAGTGATTAGGTATGAGCCGAAAGGTAGCTGCTATAATAAGCATTAATTAATATGTATACTCTTAAAAAACCTATTAATACTTTAGGATATTTGCTTATGTTAGATAACGATGTAACTATGGGTGATTAACATCTACTCTAATTATTAATTAAACCTTTTCAAGGCATCTTTTGATGCAAATGTGCAAGTTAATTACTTTACTATGGATTTGTTAATTACCACTAGTCTACCGCAATATATTCTTCTTTAACAAATTAAATTATTATTTATTAATTTAGATAACAAAAAATTACCTTACTTACGATGTACGTGTATATTTTTTTTTTATGTTCTGTAGCCATTGAGTTCCTATTTATGGGAAATATAACAAAAAATAGTGCCGAGAACTTAATAATTTGTTGTTAAGCTAAAAGTTAAGTTATTGTTTACATAATATATATATATATATATATATATATAGACAAAAAATTACAAAGTATTTGAGAATCAACATTTTAAATCTATATTAATGTATAAAGCTGAAGAGTTTGTTAGGTGGCTAGACACGCTAATCTCCGGAACTACGGGACAGATTTGAAAAAAAATGTTCAGTGTTGGATAACCTATTTTATCGAGGAAGGATTTTTTAACATAATAAAAAATAATTGTTAATTGTTAATTCTTACGGGAACGAGAGTTACGCAGGTGACAACGCGCGTTGGAATCTAGTAACTAATAAAACTAATTTTGAATTAACGAGTAAAAGCAGTTAACAAAACTTCGAAGCTGTAATAAGAATACTAATATATCAGCATCATATTAGTCTGTTGTCGTCCAATGCTGAACGTAGGCCTACCCCACCGAATTCTAGCAAAACCGATTTCTAGCGGCCTGCATATATTGCAAATGCTACTACATATACCTGAATACTACTTCATGTGTATCGCAAATGTTAGGAAAACTACAGCTGCAGTTGAATCCGGGATGTATGACGATTCACATTCGAGGTATCGTAACATCGTAAAACCCCGTTCACATAGTCATGGATCTCACCTTAGTTCGATGTAAGTACGCTGAATTAATGACGCATAGCAGGTTGTGGGTACTTTATTATGGAGGGACCTTATGTAATGTACAATTTAATTACTTAGAGTTATATGTCAATTCGAAAAGTAATACTTTATTATAATAATGTGAAAGTTTCAGAAAGTAAAAACTAGTAGTTCTAGTAGTTTGAATAAAATGTTGTCTGGTTTATTTTATGTATATGTTACGGCTAATAGCCGAAGTGCGGCTACACCTAGGTTTAGCCGGCTACAACTAGGTGCAGCCGACCACATGCGGTTAAACTTAGATGTACCTATCCTACTTATCTTCGGTTAGAACTAGGTTTTAATTAAATAAACAATACCTATGCACGACACAAAAAGATGTTGGGGTGGTTAAAACAAAAAATAACCTAAACCTAAACCAATGGAGTTGAACAGGGACTTATTGAGGTTGATCTAAGTTTAACCGCATGTAGCCGGCTAAACCTAGGTGTAGCCGCACTTCGGCTATTAGCCGTAACATATATAAAAAAAAAAACAACGTGCGAAGCTTACCAGTATAAGTCTCGTTTTAAGACTTGGAGGTTATCATTTGTTTCCGTATCTGGACAGTTTGTATAGATTTGCGTCGGGTTACTAAAATAACAGTACGAACCACCAATAAAACCACAGGGTATACAGCTGATATCAATAAAGGTTGTGAATAGGGAATGCAATCCCGCAGCAAAATTTCAATTGCTGGATCCCGCGGGATTGAGAGGTTCGATCCCGCGGGATCCAGGTATTTGCGGGATCCCGCATGTTTTTTGAAAGTCATTGAAAAAAGAGAGGAATCCTGTATCATAAACGAGTCTATAGAACTTAAAATGAAACTACAAATATTATTGCAATATTTATTAAGTAATTAAATAATTAATCAGAAATAACAGTTTCAAACAAAGGTCAAAAACTATATGACAAAGCTGTAGAAGTATGAGCGTCTTCTGAATACTCGTCCTGTGTAGGTTGGTGGCTTCGGGGAGTAAGTGGTGGTGCCGAAGAATTAGAGGTAGAAGAGGCCGACGTCGCAATATTTGAATCTGGTCGTAATGCCTCTTCTGGCGTTGCAGAGTCATTTTGTTTACTGCTGTCGATCTGATGTTTTGATTATAAATGCACATGTAAGCCTTTAGTTGATCGACCTGTAGTTTTAATGAATTGATTTTCACCACTTGCGTTTAGCCGACTGGGAATCTTCGGCCTTCAAGAAGTACTTCCACACAATAACTGGACTGACAAACTCTAAAAACAATGTTCGAATTGTTCGACATAACTCAAAAGTTTTCTTTCTGTTTATAGATCAAATAAAACCAAGTATTAGGTTACTTCAAAACGTCCTGATTAGTTCACTCAAACAAATAGAACCAAGCACGTTTTTAGATTATGTCCATTATGTCAAATCGTCCTAATTCAATCACTACAACAATTAAAACTATGCACGTTATTAGATTACGTTACGTCACAGAACAATTGCTAATTACAACTGACAAAAAATAGGTAAACAAACAGTTCGCGCGCTTCTGCGTGCCGAACAACACATGCCGAATGTCGCTGCGCAGTCCCGCAAATCCCGCGGGATCCCGCACGATTTAGGCGCGGGACTGGTCCCGCAAAAATGGTGCGGGATCCCGGTATTTCGGGATCCCGGTATCCCGGTATTGCATTCCCTAGTTGTGAAGTATATTATCATCATCAGCTCGTTCAACGTGCACTACTAAACATGTGCTCTCGAGGAAAGGCTTTGCCATAGTTACCATCCCTGCTGGTTCCCGTTCCCTGGTTTACCTACGCTTGTTAAATATGATGTTATAACAATCCAGACCAACACCTTAACATGCTTGCAGAGGCACGAGGGTAGTTCCTCAACCAACCAGACGATTTCTTGTTCGGTGTGGGGATCGAACCCACGACCTCCGAGACTTAAAGCGAGGCTTATACCGTTATGAAGCTTGAAGTATATTATATTAGAAGGTATTCAATCACTATAGGTAGTTCGTTGTCATCTTCTAACATGGGCCGGATGTTACGTCAAATGTTCCGTGTAATATAAAACACCTGTGCTTCATCAGCACGGAGTATCCTGTTGATATCGTGAGGATTGTCAAAGGTAAGCATGTTGCGGACTGATAAAGTAGCGTCGTGCTGTCTGGCAAGACGCTTCTTGTAATGTCAACAAAGAATTCGTGGATATTGAATCGTATAGGTATTTATGAGAATAACAATGGGCTGTGATGAAAAATATTTTGTAAATAATAGATAATGGAGTATTTTATGGAACACGAATAAGGATTTTTTTTGAGCAAAACAATCCAATCTTACTCTAAACCAATATTCGTCTATAAAAATAGTATTACTAATAACTATACCTATAAAAAAAAATATCACTCAAATGTATGCACGCGCATAACTTGAGACTTGACCGACTTGGCCTTGGACTTTTTATTATGTTGAGACTTTTTATTATGATTAAAGGTATGTATGAAATAAAATGTTGGCGAAAGTCACGAAAAGTGTTCGAATATTTGATGGGCAACGCCGGGCACCTACAATTAGTTATAATATAATATTTTAATGGCGAAATATTTCAAACTATAGAAGTGGGTAAATTTTTATATTTTTTTTTATCAGACAGCTACAAAATATTCTAAAAGGATTAATAGGAGCAGAACTCCAACACAACTAATACATGCCGCTATAGGTATATCATAAATAACCAAGAGTTAAAAATGTCGTTTAAAAATATTAGAACATTTATTCATGAAATAATTGAATTATATGGAAAATTCAAACTAAGTAACGAGTCTCTGAACTTAAATGGAAATAAATTACTATATTCAATAATAAAAGTATTCCACGAGGAATTATGTAAACTATGTGATGATTCACATATATCAGCAAATACCGTTTATAATTTAATATCAAAAACCACTTCTACATTTTCTTTGTATTTACAAACATTGTCCATATAATATTATGCTAATATATTGGCCGCTTTATCAGATTAACCATAGTTATTAAACAATTAACAAGTTTCTTAAATACCTATTTATATAATCGATGAGGAAAATAAAGCTAATGGGTATATGTTCGGATAGGTAATTCTATTTTTCGACACAAACAATTTGAAAAAAGAAAACAATTTATATCTATACTAATATATAGAGTTGAAGTTTTTTTGGTTGAACGCGCTAATCTCGGGAACTACTGGAAATATTCAAAAACAACTTAAAGTTGCAGATAGCCTATTTTTCGAAAAAGGCTATAAATATATAGGCTATATTTTATTATGAAGTTCGCACGGAAACGGGATATATGCGAGTGAAACCGCGCGCGGAAAACTACTATGAAGATAAATAAAGTTAGATACTAGATGCCTAAGTAAAAAAAAACAAGTATATTTATAAACAACATGAATCATTCACCTGATTATCGCTAATCGAATGAAAAGTTGAGCTCATTTTTTTCATGTTTGCATACGTGAGATACCACATGCGCGTAACTATAATACAATGTCAATAATACTTTATATGCAATATGTACATTATTCGTCATCTATGCTACATACGAAAAGTACGTAATTTTAAAGAAAATACCTCATTGACAAATGTGGTTATTTATGTGACCCATTCAATTACTTAAGTCGAGGAATTTCGCAGAGTAAGTAGCTTAGGTACAGCTATTTTTATTGGTGTCTTTGTGTATTTTGGTCGCATTACTAGAATAGAACCTATATTTCTTAGCTCAAACATTAGATTGAATCATTTTTACGTAGGCTCAAGTTATGAGAATTGCTAAAAGGGTTTTTTATGACGTTTGTTTCATACTGACACTGCCTTTTATTTTTAGATTATTACTAGACGGTCAATGAGGCTTCGCATGCGTGGGCAAAGGGCAAGAATGTCTAGTATATCGGTATCGATCTCCCTATTAATAACTGAAATAGCTATTATACGAATGGCCATATAAACACTTTCGTAGTTTATCACATTTACATCGAATACCTGTAAGGGACGAACCACCTAAATTTATAAGTATGTACTTTTTAGTTAAATTAAATTATAAAAGGTTTGCCGTGTGGTTTCCGGCTTAGAATAGAACACCCCATGTCTTCCCATGGGTGTCGTAAAAGGCGGCTAAGGGACATATGGCTGATGGATGGGCAGCAGCATCTATTAGCTCAACATTTGCATCTTAATGCGATCACCAATCCGTCTGCCAAGCGTGGTGATTATGGCAATATCCCTCTACGATCCTGGCTTGCCAAGGTCTGTTAAGAGGTGGCCCATGTTCTGCAGTGGACGTCAACGGGCTGTTGATGATGATGAAATTATAAAAGGTATTTCCAGGGTCACTAGGTAAGTTGTAGAAAGTTAAATTCCTTTTAAATGACCGTTGATTTTTTCATAAAACCTTATAAATTACGTCAATTTCGACCAGTACCTGAGTACTTAAGTACAGGAATTTATATAATCCTAAAACAATCCCCAATACAAAAAGCAGAAAAAACCCATATTAATTAGTTGTGCTATTCTTTTGTTGGTACAATTTACTTTAATGAGCACCTATTTAAGTTCTAACTATTGGGTAACTTTTTATTCAATATGTCCAGAAGTATTTAAATCCATTACTTGTACATACAAGTAACGAATAGGTAATTAAAAAAATAATTTATTACCTACTTTAATTTACTGTCATAAATTTAGATCCTTTTCACTACTGCCATGAGAAGCCTGATGACTCAATTTACAAGCGTTAGAGTTGCACAGCAAGGTATTCATTTTACAAAAAATACAAAAGCATTTAAAGAATCAATCTTACCCGCTGTGAGAATTTCATGCAAATTAAGAATGAAAGAAGACATGTGTAAAGGCAGAACTTTTAATTAATCTATTGGCATTTTTATTGTGATGTACCTATACCAATATTTTGTACAGGTTAAATGTGTAAAATATTTGTGAAAATAAATAAAGTTTACAAAATTCGTAATTTTCAAGAGTATTTGTTTCTAATTAGTAATGCCAAGAAATAACGTTATACAAACAATTAAAGTACGTGGTATCCATTGCATTATTTAAATAGGAAACCTATAAAACTGCCATTAAATTTTTGCAAAATGTTTATTGGCTTGTAAAACAGCCGACTTCTGTACAAGGACAAATCTTTTGTCCCGTTTTCGAATCGTTTTGTTTTACCGTTAACAAACTAATAGACACAATAACTAGCAACTTTCACTACGTTATATATGATGCAATAAATTGTATTGTCAAGCTAGTCCCATTTTGAGGTGCAATTTTGTAGGTTTTGTTTTCATATTAACGGTAGAAGACGGGACTGCTCTGTGGAGGTTCTAAAGTGACAAAAACAAGCGTGCGACTGCCTTAAAATTTCACTATTGTCACATTGTTCCGTCCACCGGCGGCTCTTTAAAGACACATCCACAATGAACGAACATCGAATGCAATACAATCTAGCAACAAGAGGAGCACCGTGAAATTTAGTTTTGTGATGGTGTGAATAGACGTATCATTGGATGTTTGTATTTGATAAATAGTGCATCAACAATACGCCCCTTTTCCGGTACCAAAAAGGAGAGGTGACCAAAAAACTGTCACGTGAATTAAGATGTCAGATATGTTGCGACGTTCGATGATGGGTATGACGGTTAAGGCGGTTAGGCAATTACACAGAGATTTGGTGTGTAAGAAAGTATGACGTTTTATTGCACAAATCAGTGAAATGAGCCATCACACTAATTATGTTAATATTTCTGTGCGCAGATTTAAGTTTACGCAACTTTGTGCAACCACCTAATATTGTTAAAGTATTGGTTGGGCGACAAGGATCTAGTTTATAGGTTGTTCCGCATTCATCCGGAACTAAAATTTCTAACTGGTTTCATTATTTTAAATCTTACAAAAATGGAATGGAATAAGCAATCTTGAGAATATATTGTCAGTATCTGCTAAGTACTATACTATATAGTCTTCATAAAATAAAGATTCATAAATCTATATTTTTTGTAGATAGTTGATAATTTATTAATGGTAAAAATTTGTTCGCTCTTAATTTTTTTAAGGATATTCGATATGTTTGTTTTATCAGATAGACATTTTAAATTTATTTCAAAAAAGATCACTAAGGTAAACAGCTCCATATATTAGTATTGAAAAAACTATGGTTATGTAAATTGTAGGTTTCTGACGCAACAAAATAGATAAAACAATATTTGAAGCGAATGGTATATCGGGTCAAGATTTAAGGTGAACAGTGCAGAACTTTTTGAGTTTATGAAGCGTACAGTAACCAACATAAAATAACTTGAAATTTATAACTAGGCAAATATTGTCATCGGTAGTTGGAAAATTGTAATCAATAACATCAATATCAACTCAGTCACGTGTGTGACTCATCGACCGGTGTCTGTCTCAATGGACTATTATAAAATAACCAGTTACTACGGTCTCGTCACGTTTCGGTAAATTCCGATTCAAGAACACAATCTGAATCATTAACATACATGGCTTGTTTATTTAGCTACTAGTTCCGAAGGCGAATACTAAACCGGCAATGTACAGTCATCGTGCGTAGTCTCTGATAATTTAGCTAATAGGTGTCACGGTTTCTCAATGTTAGAGGTCGTTGCTCAAATCTAAGAGCAAACAGATGTGATTCATATTTTACTTCGGATACGGACTCTGTTCGGTGTTTCCCAGCTTCTCAAGTCTACTAACGTCACGGTCATGGATATGAAGTAATCATTCTTACGTAGATACATTACAAGGAACTGTTGAACCTTTTAGTAAGTAACTAATCTTCATTACGCTCAAAATCTGGGACAGTCAAGATTTAATATAGCCAAAGTTAATATTAATAGTATTGCAAATAATTCGCATAAAAACAATAAAATGTAAAAAAAGAAAATAAGATGTTAATAAATAAATGATTTATAAATAATAATAATGTCATCTCACTTAATACCACTGTTTAAGCAATCTTTTCGTTATAATAGGTGGAAGCTCTCGAATCGTATCCTTATTATCTTGGAACTTTAATAAACACTTTTATGCATATTACACACAAATATCTCTTAGTAATAAAGTGTTATAAACTGTAAAAAAGTTTCGCTATAGTCGAGTTGTTATTTTGTGCTGATGGAAAATGATTTGGCTTATTTTTAAAAAGATACAAATGATGAATAATTGCATCAAAGTCCAAATTAAGTAGGTATTACATTGTTTGAATATATTGTGAGCTACAGCTCTACGTCCTCATTACAAAAAGCACTTTTTTGTTGTATACATCAATAAAGTTAGGTTAGCCTATAACAATAAGCCATAATAGATACCTCAAGACCAATTCTACGTAGCCAAAGTAAGTAGTTTGTGCAATTCTTAAGTTTTTGAAGTGCATGTAAAAAAAATCATCTTTCCGTCATTTTTAGGGTTCCGTAGCCAAATGGCAAAAAACGGAACCCTTATAGATTCGTCATGTCTGTCTGTCTGTCTATCTGTCTGTCCGTCCGTATGTCACAGCCAATTTTTTCCGAAACTATAAGAACTATAATGTTGAAACTTGGAAAGTAGATGTATGTTGTGAACCGCATTAAGATTTTCACACAAAAATAGAAAAAAAAAACAAATAATTTTGGAGTTCCCAATACATAGAAATGAAACTCAAAAAAAAAATTCATCGAACCCATACGTGTGGGGTATTTATGGATAGGTCATCAAAAATGATATTGAGGTTTCTAATGTCATTTTTTTCTAAACTGAATAGTTTGCGCGAGAGACACTTCCAAAGTGGTAAAATGTACCCCCTGTAACTTCTAAAATAAGAGAATGATAAAACTAAAAAAAATATATGATGTACATAACCAAGGAAGTTTGCACTTCCACCGAAAATTGGTTTGAACGAGATCAAGTAAGTATTTTTTTTTAATACGTCATAAACCGTAAACCGCAATTTACCTTTCATTCATTCAACTATTATTAACATCGATCAAAGTTACAACGAACTACAAGAACTTATAAACTATGTTACTTGTTGTATTCTTGATATCAAAAATAGGTAGGCACTTGCAACTAGTACGGAACCCTTCGTGCGTGAGTCCGACTCGCACTTGGCCGGTTTTTAGACTAACATTTGACCAATGTTGTTTAATTGTAAATTCTATAAAATAATGTTTCAATTACTTCTACCAATTTTTTATCTTTACGCATAATCTTTAGAGTTTTTTACTGAGTTTTTAAATTAAATATTTCGTTTTTGTAATGTTAACACAAAGGTGATTATCTTCTAGCCAAGATGTAATCAATTTAATATTGTCACTTATTAAATGTCTTGCTCATATACAATGCCTGTGTTAATATAGGGTGTAGGTAATGATGACAATATCGACTTCAAAAAGCATACTTTGATGATTATTTAGGTAGGTCGTTGATATACAGAATGAATAGCAACGATCCCAGAGCACTCCGTTGATTTGTTCAGTAAATATGATACAATTATTTCTGAAATCAATAAATGTGATACTTTAGCACATTGTCCTCTATTAGTCAAAAAAGGTTTTGATACATTTCAGAGCAGAGCTAAACCTCTAACTATAAATAGGTATTTCACATTTTTGTTTAAATCTCTTATGTTCTGAGTAGACGGTTATAATTATTTTGACTGAGTAGTCAAAATAATAATAACCGTTTCGTTATCTATAAACGTTAAAGAATATTGATCAGAGATTTTAATTTTATATTTAGATATTTACTGGACCGATCAAGTCGCAATATGGCGGATATTGATTTCTACCATTACAGCCATGCAAATAATATTTTATCAATATGAAAATGAATACAATAGTATTCATTTTCATATCCATATTCCATTTGACTTATTGAAATGTAGTCCTATGTAAGTCAAATTATTTAAAGTCAAACATTTTCTGAAGTTGTTAATGTGCTATTTGTAATCTCGCCTTTTATGAGAAATTAAATATGTCGATACATTACATAAACAACTCTACCTGTAAGCACATTCCAATTGTATATTTCTTCAACAATCGCAAGAATTAAAGACACACTACTAGGAAATTGACCAGACGGCAACTCAAGCTAGTTTTTGCGCCAGTGGTGCAATGAACTCTATAAATTGATATGTAGACCAAAAACCAACTGATAAACACCGGAGCACATTCTCCAAGGCACGTATTCACATAAGCGACCTTGAAATGGTATTCACCTATTGACACAGAAATGATCAGCAGCGCACATGTTCATTCATGTATTGAACTCAAAGTTGTACGTTTATGTATATTATGATTTTGGCGGATCTTGCAATACTTGAGAAGTAATTTATGAATAACTTTTTAATTATTTTACTAAATATCTACGTGATCTAAAACATGTATGGATTGTTCTTTTCAGGTGAAATTACATATTTTTGTTTTTCATTTCTATTGTGATGTTTATTATATTGTGAGTTCTGCTGTACATGCTGCTACATGTATTTTTTTTTTCTGTTATTGAGTGCTCAATCTACTTTATGATTTCAAGGAAAGAACTAGGATAATTTTTGATAAGTATGAATCTCGTTTTGAGAATTCTGTGCCGGGAGCACAATATTCTGTAATGTTGTGTAAATATTTTTTTATTATGTCCAAATATTGTGATCATAAATTTAATTCTTGAAAGGATGAGCCTCATCCTGTTTAAAGTAAAATTGCTAGAAAATATATATTTGTATATTGCTATATTTGAATACGGGCAAAAAATGTTACAGCACATCTCACAAGCCGTAAGAACTTTCAATAAAACTTGTATCTCAGAAAATATTTCTAAAGAATTTGTCAAAGGAGAAATCTTACTTGGGGGTAGACATACACGACAGAAACATAAACGTACCGCTATGGAACAAGATATAACAGCATAATTTCGTTTGATTTGACATGCCGAAACAATTTAATCATTATCTCTGTCGGAAAATTAGTTTAAATTAGTTCAAATAATTTTGAACTTAAAGTTCCAAGACATAAAGTATTAATTTAAAAGCATATAGGCGGTGATAATGGGTCTTGTGGGCTAGGGAGAGGTATGGCGGAGGAATTGGCGGTATTCGCCAACGACCGCGACGCAGCGACGTTGCGAGCCTGTACCGCCAACCGACTGGGTGGGCACGCCACCGCGGTTGGCCCCTCTCCGATCTTTTTGTCTTCCATTTTCGAATTTTAAATTTGAAACTGTGCGAAAACAATGCCCGTTCGGTAACCTTTGTTACGGGGATGCACGCGATCGACACAGATAAGCGACCACTGTGTCAGAATCACGCAATTTATTTAAGTGCTCCAACTATAATTTCTTCTTAAAAGCGTAACTGTATAAACAAAGATAATGTAATAATTAAATCATAATTGGCAAGAAAATATGTTCAAAGAGAAGAGAAGGGTGTACAATTAAAACATTACTTTACCATCATCAAAATTATGTCGTAATTAACTCGACAATTAAAATCGAAGGTGGATGAATGGTGGTAAAAACTGGAGTGGAAAATGATCCTCTTTTTGTCGCTATTACAGATAAGTTATAACTCAGAGGAGTCTTCATCAAATCATTTTTCAAATATTTATACTAAATTTAAAGAAGATATGTTGGGCTTATTTATATTATTTTAAAATGATTCATTTTATGGGTATTAAATGCTTATGATCCACATCCGGATTATATCACGTGGATTCCCTAAAAAGTAACTGACTAATTATGTCACATATGGAATTTGCATATAGCATGTGTCAGATTGAAAAACCGTTTGATCATCCGCCTACAAAAGATAGTGATGACAGGATTAATTAGTACCTCATATTTTAATAAGAATACTGGGAACCAAGTTTTTGAACTATTTTTATTCATGTGATTTCTGTGTAAGTATTCTGTGAAATATACACGCGTAAATACGCGATCAGACTCTAGTTTAAAAATTAATTCAAGAATCTACTTAATTAATATAAAGTTTGTGAGATTATACCGCTGATTGGATGTAACTATGTTATGTATAAAGCCCTAAGCAGATTTGGATGAAGCTCAATAAAAATGTGGGATACCTTAATTCTAGATACAATTTTAAGGTTTTAGGTTATATATTGATGTTTTATTCTAAAGATTAAACATAAGTAAGTCTTAGCTTAATTTATAATTAGGATGAATTTATTTACATTTAATGGGGGGAAAATATAGCAGCTCAAATTTGACTATCTGACATTCCAAATGAAATAACAATTTCATTAGACTACGGACTTATCAAAATTAAGTGTAACTACTACCCCAGTGAGGGAGCTCCAAATCCACGGGAATCGTAAGCTTTTCTTATCTAATAAAAATAAAATAGTCCGGCGTAATTTTGTAATGTAAGTGAAGATGTCGAACAAAAATCTATTTCAAGTCTATTGAGAGGAAATCACGATATACTTAATTCACATTTTTTATCCGAAGCTACCAAGTACGAAGTTCCGTTTCTTACTAATTCGAGGAAATATTCACTCAGTGTTAATATTCATAGAGGCATTGTCAAGTGTAGTCGTTATTTTATAGACCATTGTTAGTTTCCAATTTAATTTTGAACCGATTGTTGAGTCCAAAGATGTATTTTTTACATACCTTGTACACCTTTTGAACTAATTGTGTTAAAGCGTTCCGGAACTTGTCATAAAATAAAATAAAATCAAAACATTTTTAAAGAATTACATTTCAGTTGTATTAATAACTTTAAATTTACATACATTTAGTTTAGATCATCATTATTGTTATTAAATAAATTATAATTAGTTTATATCTAGTAGTTTGTTCTGTGTGTATTGAACAATAACAGTTGTCATATTTTTGGGCGGATCATGAGCACGTAACGACGGACGCGCTTTTATGGATGCAATGCGCTCCAACTGAGAAGACCCAGTGTAACAAGCTCGGTGGGTCGTTTTCATTTACATTTCATAAGAATGTGATAAATAATTAGGGATTTGAGAGAAGTACGACTTTCTCTATTATGAACCGAGTAAAATTATCAAAGCTAGAATGTATAGTATTAGTCTATAGTAGATGAGCGACTAAGATTTACATGGCGAAAAAACAGTGTTTTGCAAGATTTCCGAAAAATGTATCTTTTACTAAGCTGTACAAGAATATGGTAGCATGATTGGAAGATTTTGTGACGTGTAGTTTAACTTTTTGGCGCTCAACTATAAAATACTGACTTTAAACTGAGCTGAATATGAAGACGGAGGGATATGTTAGAAGAGGAAGTCCAACAAAACTATGTGTGGACTGTGTGAAAGATAACATATGTAAGAAAAGTGTGAGTATGGAAGAGACAGGAAGGCAAGAAGAAGGAAAAAGGGCAGGAATATGATCATGAAACATCATAGAAGTTTAATTAATATTTTTGCGGACAAGACTTACGTCGAAGTATTCGGAAACAAAGTTATTATAATTCTCTCCCTTAATCTTTATGTAATTACTTGACAAATCGAATAACTATGTTACAACCATCTGTATCTTACTCTGTGTGACGAAGGATGGAGGCTGTGTGAAAATACTCATCGGTCGCCGTCTTGACAACATGTGTGGTGCCATTACTGTAACGGGACTTCTACAGGAAAATACCCAACTCAAGTACTAAGTTGTGGCTCATTTATTTAGACGTCTGTATGTAGGTATGTGTAAAGAGAGAACAAGGGGCAGCTTCAACGGGTCTTAGCCCTGTATAATAGTTAAAATCGTACTATGAGTAGTGCCTTTGTATATTTGAAAAAATATTTTTATACAGTTTTCAGACCGGTCGTAACTGTCACAGCGTAAGAATATGAAAGAATGTCTTTAGTACCTACATCTACATCTTTCTTGGAGTAATTGGAGATACGACATTTACTTTTTTGGATGACACAATAAAAATTAAACGTTGCGATTTAAAGACTATTCTATTCCGAAAAGTGAAAGCCAATAAATTGTTGCGCCTGCATAAGTTTCAGCGGTTAGATTAACTCAATGGCTACAGAGATAATGAAATAAAGGTAATACTTACAAGCTGTGCATCTGCGACACAAGTCCAAGAGCAAGGTAAAGTTGCCCAAATGCACACATCCCAATTTCAAAATTATTTAAAATACAATCAACAGGTGAGATCTAATCACTAGGTACCTCGCCACTACTTAATTATAGAAACCAATTCCTAAGGTAAAGGTAGCGTACGGTAAGTTGTAAAGTATCAAAATTGTACAATATACACTTGAGAGCAATAAAATCGCACACGTTGACTTTTTGTTGTTAAAGCAGTTTTTTTCATGAATGTGAATACATATTAAAATAAAACTTACACTATTTGAATGTTTACTTCAGTACCTTTCTAATGATATCAAATACAGTGTAAAAAAAGTACCCATAGGGAGTTTTAGGGCACAAAACCCAACATACGGATAAAATTACCCAATTTAGCTTAAGAAAGAATAAAAATAAAACTCAAAATGCTTGATCAAATTGTTTTTTAATAAGGTGTATTCCCTCCCCTAGCCTTGATTACAGCTCTTAATCGGTTTTTCATGGACCGTATTAATTTCACCATGAAATCTTGTGGTATGGCGTTCCACTCCTCTTCAATGGCAAGTTGAAGCTCTTGGAGGCGCGTAGGAGCAGGGCTTCTTGCTCGAACTCTTCTTTTTAGCTCATCCCAGACATGCTCAATCGGATTGAGATCAGGATTACGAGCTGGCCACTCCATCGCGGTGATTCCAACGTCTTCCATGTAGTCGCAAACTGTTCTAGCGACATGCGGTCTGGCGTTGTCGTGCATTAAGAGAAAATCTTCTCCCATAAGCCACGCAAGCGGCCTCACATGTTCTTCGAGCACTTCTTCGACGTATCGTGCAGCCGTCAAACTTCTCGATCTCGGGCCGGTATTCGCCGTAGTGATGAATACAATGTCAGTTTTAGTGTCCAACATTATGCCACCCCAAAACATACACGATCCACCTCCAAAAGCCACACGTTCGCTTATGCAGCATTGTGAAAATCGCTCTGATGACCTTCTGTAGACCCTAGAGCGTCCATCATGACCATGTAAAGTCATTCTGCACTCATCAGAGAACATAACAGCCCGCCATTGGTCATACGTCCAATTTAAATGTTCCCTAGCAAATTGTAGCCGGGCTTGTCGGTGAGCTGTGGTCAATTTGGGACCATTTGCTGGGCGATGTGAAGTCATTCCTGCTTCACCTAGTCTTCTTCGAACTGTCCACCGACTTATACTGACATTGCGAACTTCTCGAAGCTGTTGTCCCAGTTGAACCGCGTTCAGTTGCCGATTTCTCAAAGACCTTGTCACAAGAAAGCGGTCATCACGCTCTGATGTTGTGCGTCGCCGGCCAGATCCTGGTCGCCGAATGTAGCCACCGGTCTCTTGGAACCTCTGGTATACACGACGAACAGAGTAGCGGCTCAAATTTAGCCGTCGAGCAACTTCACTTTGGTTATGGCCTGCTTCGAGCAAGGCAATAACTTGAGCGGCTTCTGCGGGCGTGGTATCCATATTTTTCCAGTAAATCCGTATGCTTCCAGTAGAGATGTTATCACGTTGACCTTCGGTATGCAACTGATTAAAAATTCCAATAAACCGACCTTTTTATACCTGCGGCTAAGGGTGCAAGTAGTGACAACGCAAACGCGTGAATTTGGGGAATTCGGTGTACGGTCGGTTTTTGTAAGTTACGTAAAGGTCAATGATTTTAATTTTATGTTTTTGTAAAGCTAAGCTTGTATGCTTTAATTTTGTCTAATGATTTTTACTCAATATCTTTAGATTTTAGAAAACAATCAGTAATAAACCAAATTACAAGGGGTGTGCGATTTTATTGCTCTCAAGTGTAGTATTGACAATGTTTTTTTTTTAATTTACTGCTACTCAGTAGCTGAAGTAAAATTAGATTCTCAAGTATGATTAGCGATGTTTTCTTAATAATTCATACAGTTAGTTATAAACGGAGTTAAAAATCTAAATATTTCTTTCCACGGACACTGATGAACGCGATACCGATTAACAATTTACATAGCTGCTTTGGTGTAATTTTCTTGTATATATGTGTAATGGCAAATTTTATAAGTAAGTTTACCTGAAAATCTATATGAACTTCTTCTATTCGTCGCTGAAACCATTCGTTCAACATGTTGACAACTCAAGTATTCTCTTCTCTACGTACCTAACTAAAGATCCGATGTTCACTTCTTCATAAAATTTATAACACATGATATTTAACCATGACCGCGCATAAATAAATAATTTATTCAAAAATAGATTCAAGAAAAATATTATAAAATTAAATTAGAAATTTCACATTTACATTAAGTGATGTAAACGCAATTAAAGTCAGCGTAATCTATCAAAATATATTTGCCGTAGACAATCGCGATGGCTGATTGTCATCAAGTAAAAAAACTAAAGATAAAGATAAAATAAAAGGTTGGATGTAAAAAAAATACAGTTTGTCATCAAAGTCTATGGCCCTGTAGTATATGCAATAACAATATTTAGGTAATTGTGCAGTAAAAGCATTTATATTATGGAATGCCTACACATACGACATCCTTAACTAGGGAACAGACACCCTTGTTTTGGTACATGATATTGCTTCACCAAGCTGATACATGGTTTACAGGCTAATGATGAAGATGATACAAAAGAATGCATTAAAAAAATATTTTCGTTTTTAAAAAACGGTGCAAACTAAAACAGATATAATAACAGTCAGAAAAAATATCTTACCTTACTTTACGGTGCGATAGTTGCTGCACCGCTCAATCTGCAACCAAAAATAAAAATATTAAAAATACATAACCACAGAAGACAGTGCCGCATTAAAATCTACAGACAATTTGATATTTTAAATAATTTTTTGCATCCTAAACTAATGATTAGTCTGCATTTGACGATAATTTAGTATTTAGGTCCGATGTTTAGGCCTCAGGGCTGCAAGCAATGGTTTTCGTGACCTAGATCTTTTTGAACAGATCACCAGTCTTAATAGATCTCCGTCCAAATTGGCTACCACAACGAATACACAAAATTAAGCCTTATTACTATTAAAAATAATGATGTATGTTCTCCAACAATTATGCACGTCTGCCGTCTTGCTAAAGTGGTCAGTAATATCGAAATTACAACCTGTCATATTGCAGACACGATCATGAGGAACAAGAGAAGGTCATAACAAATAATTGTTACTAAAAAGAAAAAGTAAAAAATATATTATATTTATGTATCACTACATATTAAGAAGCAAAGTATCCTGTCCATCTGTGTAGATACTCAAACAAAGTAATGAAAAATTACTGAACGCATTTTCATACAATTTGATTTAATAGACGAAGAAATTTATGAGTATTGATTAAATGTATGAATTACTGAGATTTTGTTTAAATTGGTTGTAAGATGACAATGAGAGCCGAAAACAGTCGGAAACTATCATGCTATCTACAAGTTTTAAAGCCGTACGTATTTATCTTAAAATGATCTATCAATAAAACATACTTATAAGAAACTCCGTCTGAAAAACGAAACAAATAGATGTGCTTTGCTACGCGAGTGAAGCTGGGGCGAGTTTTAAGTTCAAATAACGAGTAGGTATTATATATCTACACAAAAAGTCAAGTTCACACACTAAATATGATGATACAGAGCTTTGAAACCGATACACCACACCGGTAATCGAGTTTGAACTTTATGAATACTGGCTCAAAATTTTGAACACATTTTGTGTAGAATTTATACGTTTTTATGTAAATCTTATACAAAATATTATCATGTTATAAAAAGAATAATGTTAATAGAAGATTTTTTTTTCATTAAACTGGAACTTAAAGTTAGCAAGTAAGCGCTGTGGCTTACTTGCTAGGTAGCAGTAAATATATGGCAAACAGTGGAGGCTCTCCGTAAGAGCTATTAATCCTTTATAGATCACGTATTCAAGGCAATATTTATATTACTATTGGAGTCAATAGTTAGAAATAAATACTGGGATAAAAATTATTATAACTTCACAATTTGATATTTTAATTGAAAGTGATATTTACCCGTGTATTACATACCGCGGTCAACCGTACTATAGCTGACTAGCTATTGCTATTTCAAGCTTAAAAATGGCGATTGTCAACAGTGGAACTGGCTAATGACCACCATACATCAAATTTGCAACCAATGAAAAACACTTTGATTATATTATTATATCCTCTGAAGCTTAGATAGTAGCCGGCCATTTTTATTCGGACGGACATAAATCTCTAGGTATATGTTACAGACCACCGGGCTTCAAAGCTTAAAGCTACAAACTAAGTAAGTTGCACAGATCGCTCCTTTCCTTTTTTTTGGACGGACATTATTTAGTTAGCCAAAAGGCTTTTGCTACTTAATCGGGCAAAAAGGTAAGCAGAGCTCCAGCCCCAATAAATGGCTTAAAAACTACAAACTAAGCAATCTGCGCAAGAGGCTATCTCCTATGGGACTTGGACTTCGGCTCAGAGCGGCTGGTGGGGAGACTGGGGTATTATGATGTTTTGTTTTTAGGGGAGTTTTGTGCAACTGCCGCTCTACGTTACAGAATATTTCGTAGATCGCCCCCAGTAGACTTAGTAGACGCTTGTGCTTTTAGGCCGGTGCTACACTGGTATAACACATTCATATTATTATAGACATATGTCGGTGGCCCATGCAGGATCGACCACCGAAATAAATTTGTGCGTAGCGTCGCCATCAAGTCGAAGTCCCCTACCAGTGCAGCCCCGGCCTTAGTATCAATCGAGGTCGAATATTTACTTCGAACGATAAGACTAAGTGCAACAAAGACAAGTATCTCGAACTAAAAAATAAAAAGATTCCAACGACAACTGTTAACTGCTTTTACTATTTAAATTATATACTTACTAGCGGCCCGCCCCGGCTTCGCACGGGTGGACTTTTATACCCTACCCCTGCCCAACCCTACCCCTACCCTAACCCTACCCTACCCCTACCCTACCCCTACCCTACCCCTACCCCTACCCCTACCCTACCCCTACCCTACCCCTTCCCTACCCCTACCCTACCCCTACCCTACCCTACCCCTACCCTACCCTACCCTACCCTACCCCTACCCTACCCTACCCCTACCCTACCCTACCCTACCCCTACCCAAAAGTATCCTATGTCCTTCACCCAGTTCTTAGCTACCTCCCTACCAATTTTCAGCCAAATCGGTTCAGCCGTTCTTGAGTTATAAATAGTGTAACTAACACGACTTTCTTTTGTTTTTTAAAATGTATTCTGCTATTCAGGGCGGAGACAAATCCAACGAAACAAAAACCATGAAAATTGATCCAGCCGATCTCGAGTTATAAGTGTTGTAACAAACCCGTCTTTGTTTTATATATATAGATGCATATTTTGCGGGCGGTATTGTTTTGCAATCAAACGTTCCAGATGTAATACATTATGTGCGTCAATGCAATAATTCGCCTCCCTTGTTGTTTGTTTTTATGAGATAAATCAGGTTTTTATCAGTGACCAGTAATGCTTTGGGAATTACGTTATTTTTATAAATATTCAAGCGACATTTACATCGGTACCCATTCATATATGTTTTAATAAATAAATTTCGAATTTGGTATTTTAAGTAGGTAATTGTATAAGTAGATGAAATATAAACATAAAATATTCCTTTGTGAAGATCTATGTCAAATGCTGCTTTTGTAAATGGATTATAGTTTTTTTTTTAAGTTTTTAAAGAGTATTATTTTATTTGTGCTCAAGCTAATATCTTATACTAATATATAAAGCTGAAGAGTTTGTTTGTTTGCTTGAACGCGCTAATCTAAGGAACTACTGGACCGATTCGAAAAGTTCTTTCAGTATTAGAGAGCCCATTTATCGAAGAAGGCTATAGGCTATATTTAATTATAAAATTCACACGGGAACGGGAGTTACGCGTAACTAACATACTAGCTTCCCGCGCAGTTTTACCCGTGTAACTACCGTCTCCGTGGGAACTTTATAATTAAATATAGCCTATAGCCTTCTTCGATAAAGCAGCTTTTTATGGTGAAAGATTTTTTAAAATCGGTCTTGTAAGAGAAAAGATTTGATATTTTGTTTCTTTGAATTGAAAAAGAAACTTTTCAATTCAAAGAAACAAAATATCAAATCTTTTCTCTTACAATACTAGTATAGATTAATATTACCTATAATAAGTTCGGCTTTGACTGTTCTTATGTTCGATAATGCAGTCAAGTGAACATCATTGTAATATAAAAATGCATTTCATAGTGTATTATACAATTTACGTAAAAAAGTAAATAGGTATATAGGTAAACAATTTATTCTATTCTAGCACAAAATGCCAAGCGCCACAAGCTACAAGATTGTTCATTGTTAGAACAATGACATTCCTTAATTCAATGTTAGAATGGACCTGAAACAATTGATCGTTACGCATAAATTAGCCGTCTTCTAAACGATCAGCTTTAATAAACTTCATGAACTATTATGAACCAGGATTTCCGACGGTCAACTCCTTAAGCAATCAGAGCACAGTACACTTTATGCGTAGAGCCGTTTTTTAGACGAATTAATCAACAAAAACTGAGTCGAGTGCCAAGAACCTGCTTACGGATCTTGTCTGGAGAGCCAGTCTGCACGCCCATTTTGCCGTTGTCGCTTCCTATTCCGGCTATTGTTGAGCGTCCTGTCACCAACAGTCATGCGTACACGCACACATACAAAACAACACTAGAAATTATTGTAGAAATTACGCACACATGTTTGACATTGATAAATCTATCGCACACAAGTAAACAAGCTCGTATATAAGACGTAACACGTACGTTTTTCCGTGTACGCACACTGACTAACACAAGCGTAAATTATTTATCAATGAACTTGACGTATCGCTTGGTGAATGAGGACCTTGAGTGAGGTTGTTTATCGAGGTAGTTTCGATCTCGAACATTGAACTTCGATATGAAAATAGCTGATTGAGAACTGAATTGGAGAAAAGAGTTCAGTACTCCTTGCTCTTAATAGTACCTAATAACAACTATTAGAAAATGATTCTAAATAAGAATGATGTTAAATCTAATATAATGCGTATTTATATATCGTTATGTAACAGTACTAAATTAAAAATAATTGCTGTGATATTCATTAACCGCCACAATAATGATTTTAGGATGCCATCATTACCTAAAGAAATACTTGCATGTATGTAGTTATACTACCCATGAAGGAATCAAGGATAGGGAATTCCAGAATACCAAAACGCTATATTATTTCGTCACGAAAACATTCCAATATAATGAGAAGAAAATCATCGATTCACGTCATCGGAATTGTTGGTCTGTAAATATTGCAAAAATATAAAAAAGCATATGAATTTTATGATTCATATGAACATGTGGTTATAAAAGAGAGCGCGGCATTCAGCGGCACGAGCTAAGTATTTGTCACCGCGTGATTACCTATAAGTATCCGAATTTTCATATAAACGGTACTGTGTGTACCTACTTTCCTTGTCAGTATAACGGTAACATTTTCGACCGTAAAAGGCGAGGTCTCGAGTTCAATTCCCAGTTGGCGTAGAAATTTACACACAAGAAAATCTAATAGTTAATAATTGGTGGTGTTTCACCGGTGCCTTGAAGAGCATGTTAACCTGTTCGTCATGAGTCTGATGTCTCAAGTGTCGTATCGGTGGAACTATATCGGTAAAGGAATAGAGTGTGCACCAGTGTTTGCTCAAATGTAGGATATATGGGCAATCTCAAGGGAATTAGGTAGGCCGTCATATCCAAAATCTGTTGGGATATACCGACTTACTTTTCATTATATGGCAACCATTTAAAATAATAAAAAATAAAATAAAAATCATTTTTATTTACGTAAACCAATTACAGGCACTTGTAAATAGTCAAACATTAATTAGAAAAATTTAATTAATTATATTTGTTATTTATTTATATCTATAAAATTAATTATTTTTATATTATCATATATTTATATGTTATTATTATAATTTATTTATTTATATTGTTCTTAGTGACGCAAAATGCTTGTTCTGTCTATATTATGTCAAAACAATTGTCATTATTTGGGTGGACCATGAGCATATAACGACGGACGCGCTTTAATGCTACCACATGATCCAATACGCCCCAACTGAGAAGATCCGGCGAAACAAACTCAGTGGGTTACTTTACTACCGGTTTCAACACGGCCCACATGAGACGGTCCGGCGAAACATACTCAAATGGACAAATACGCGGGGTTTTGGTCCAATTATTATCATTTATTTTTAGTAGGCATACACATTTATTGCCCAAACGGTTGTCTTGTTATAATTTATTTTAGTTTTACTCATTACGACATGAATGTATGGTACTTACTTATATGTTATTTTGTAAACATTCTTATGCGTATGAATGTGTTCGCTATGTAATCAATGTTTACCTGATTCTCGAGTTGCTTTGCCATACCCATATTGTAGCTGCTATATCTATTTACAGATACATTATAAATAACAATTGTATGCCGATAATTTTAGAGTATAAATTCAATTGAAACAGCCAACACATTTATTTTTGAGTTAACTATGAAATCATCAAACACTTCCAAGTTTGACGTCAAAGTCAGAAAGATGGGAGTGTAAGCAAACAAATAATTTTGTCAAACAGTACTGTTTACTTTACCAAATAAGGTTATAACTTAGGACCAAGACAGTTGTCTGGTTGTATCGCACATACGTGAATACTTTTATATTAATTACTTTATTTTAAACAATGTCTTAAGATCATACATATCTGTCCAATTAATTAAAAAGCTAATAAAAGTTCAAAACCTATATTTAAATGCTATACGTAGTAACATATTACTAATATATTTTAATAACTATATCAATATTTAAAAATAAATGTCAAATATAATTTTATTTATTTATTTAAGCTTTGCACTAAAAAGAACATACATATTATTATTAAATCTCATACACCTAGTATCAGGCAATTCAACTGTTTTTAATTTATTTATTTTTATTTACTAGTATCCTGGTATGAATGAACCAGAACCAGTGTCATATTAATAATATATGTGCAAACAGCGAAAGTATGAACGTTATAGTTCAAGTCACGAAACTATGTGATCCTCACTTGCGTCATATCCTCATATCCGATAGTTTTGCGTAGGTACGTGACCTTATATGGAATGGTATTCTTCCATAGATTACGTGGCTTACCAACTACAGTTCAACAGTTCATTGATAAATCTAATTTATTGTAGATTTAAAATAAGAACTGGACTATTTATTTTTGACATACTTAATCTGTCTCTACTTGCCTTAATACATAAATTAAAAAAATTAAGTTACATGTCACCTATAGACGATCACGGCATTTAAGAGATTATAATAATTATACTTTTTAATTTGCATTATTACATTTTTCCAGTTCTAAATCTAAAATAAATGAGTTTTATCAATGAACTATTCTTGGAGATACTAATCCAAAATATCATTACCTACATAGTGTAAAACAGAGTCGCTTCCCGCTGTCTTTCTGTTCCTATTTATGCATAGATCTTTAAAACTACGCCACGGTCACATTTGATGCGGGTTTTTTTTAATATATAGAGTGATTCAAGAGGAAGGTTTACATGTATAATACATAACACAGGTCGACAAAGTTTTTCATGCACAGAAAAACACACATTTATTTGTCATCTCAGAGAATGATGAATATTGTTTCATCATTTAAAATATTCTGTCACGTCTAATTTAAGAGAAATTTGACAATAAAATGTAGAAAATTGGCATTTAAGCCTTTTATAAACATAAGTAAAATTCTAATAAGTTTATTAGTAAAATTAATTTATTAGAATTCCAATTAACATTTATGATTTTGTTGCTGTAATGACTCTATTGAACTGTATGAGAAAAAGAAAGACCAACAAAATCTTTAATATCTTTGCATCATAGAAACTTTTTGTAAAGTGTATTAAAAACACCAGTTGTTTGACTATCAATCTAATATATTAAGTTAAAAAATAACAATATTGTACTATTCTTAATAAAGTTGTAAATATAGCTAAATCTGCATATTTTTATAAATTTACAAGCTAATATGACAAAAATGTGACGTGATATATAAATTGTAATTATTGTTAAGATTTTAATTAACACTGATTAATACAAAAATGAAAATATCTTGAAAAAAGTAAGCATTGCACCCGTGCGCAGCCGGGACGGGTCGCTTGTGCCTAATAAAATCGAATACCTACCTAGCTGTGACCGTTTAAGGATTTAAGGATATGGCCAACCTCCGTGGCATCATGGTATAAATCTCGCTTTAAGGTCAAAGGTTATGGATATGATCCTCACGCCAGATAAGAAAATGTTGTATACAATGTAAGGATTTTTTCTGGTCTGGTTGGTTGTGGGACCATCCTCCATACACAAGCATGTAAGCTGTTGGTCCTGATTGATATAACAACATCTATAACAATCGTATAGGTACTAAGGAACGGGCGGAGTATTGCCGTATGTTACAACATATTATGCTGTGGTCACAAACCCGCCTACTTAGCGTAATGACTATGGCAAAACCTTCTCGCGGGAGGAGGCCCATATTCAGATACGAATACTTTAATTCAGTGCGCGTATTAACATGATACGACAGAGTCATACGAATCAATGATGATAGTTATAGATCTTTAATCATCTTGGCTCCGGCGCCAGGTTGAATCATACCCGTGGAATTTTGCATGTGGTTTAAAAACAACAAACATTTCTCTAAATGTGTAGAATTTGCCGAATCTGAAAATTACGTTGTGGCTTATCATCGTTACGGTATTCAAAACACGTGTAGTTTACACCTACTATACTTAATTATGTTCTATCGGTGTTTTACTACAATGTAGTATTGTAGTAAATCACCAAAAGACTTACAGTACACAGAGATATAGATCAGAATCATGCTGATTGAATAATTTATACTTAAAAATTGTTCGTATAACATTATAATGTGATAAGTGTGAAATTAATCAATTATAGTTGACTTTCTTTTATTGATATAATCAGGAGCTATTTAGGTGCTCACTGTGTAACAACGATATTGAGCCTTAAAACACGGGTGTACCGTGTAAGCTTCAAATTTATTGATATAAGTTTCCAGTTTAGTGGATCTTGCAGAATGCTAAAGATTTAAACAACTCTTGAGTTCAGCAGATTTATAGTTGACTGGAAGGCTAAAATTAAGTTATAGGTATTTTATTACCGTTCATGAATTAATTATGTACGGATTAAAATAATCTGAATCATCATTGCTAAAACCTAATAAACGCCGCACTCATTCATGATTCGTGCAAAAAATAACAATGACGCCAATGTAGCGAAAAACCTTTCATTCACGGAGCTATTTCATTCAGTTCCGTTCCATGAAAACGAAATCGATAAAATCTACTGAAATTCCCCGGTAGACAATCAAATGTTAAAAAATACCACTTTTTAGCTCGCAAATTGTACACAAACATTAATAAAAATGATCTCTATGCCCTAATCAATATGAATCAAATTGAATCTGTTTATCTAGTTGTAGTAGGGCGTTGCTACGTCACCAATACTGGTTAATGACGCATGAGTCGTGAGACCAGACCGACTATGGTGTGTGGTAATTCTATAAACTAAACAATATGTCGACAGTACCGGTACGTACCACAGATATGATGAGATGAAAACGAATTAACCATGACGTGGGTAAAACCTCGGTTCGGCATCCTGTTTGTATAATAAGAATGCAGATTATTGATTACGATTTGCTAATGTCTAAAATTATTCAGCATGGAGCTAATGTTGTTCAAATTACACATCGTCGAGCGCACCTACAAGTACGTTAACCGGCCGTTTACTTCTACTGCTGAAAATGGGCCCATCTTATCTTAACATATCCCTCATATCATCTTGGCAATATCCCTCAACGACCATGGCTTGACAAGGTCTGTTAAGAGGAGGCCAATGTTTAGCATTGGACGTTTTTTTATTCTCTGACCAGGTAAATGACCCTTATCCATCTGATGTAAAATGGAATAAGGGTCCTAACCCAAACACTTCTCGTGCCTATACAGTAGATGTACAGCACTAGCATTATTTCCGTTTCCGCACGTAAGCTCTGGCGACCTTATTCACGCGCAAGAAAACAATTAATCATTTTTTTTTGCAACTTTATTTGTAATATGCTGGGCTATAAACCACAGAGATGTGTCTTCAATGTTAAGTTGAATTAAAATAAAAGGCAGTAATTTGGCTGTGCTATTCTGTACGATGCCCCACTCCAGCAGTTAATTGTGAGTCTTACGCTGTGCTCTAGTTACTCAATAAACGTTGATAGATGTCATTTGTAGTCGATCGATCGATTGATGTGGTAACATCTTAAAAATATTATGAGTAATTTTATAGTCATTAAACTTAATCACATGTATTCCGCGTGGCACATATTAATATTTATCTGGACTATTGCCAGGCCGCAATGTTTTGTTTTGTAAATGCTTCTACAATGAATCGAACATTTTTGCGGACATTAAAATTTTAACAAAAGTTGATCTATATTAATATAATTTTTTATACACCTAAACTATTTTACGGAAAAATTGGCCTAAAATTGCATTTTTTATCTTCTACATGAATACATTATTATTTGCTGCGAGCGTTGCAAATTAAAATAAATGTGATTGAGAAAGTAATATTGAGAGCAGGTCCGTGTTATCAGAATATCGTCAGTGATGCTGCAATACCGCGTAAGTAACAATAGCTAATAGGGTTGAAAATCAAATGTAGCAAATTCATTTTTTGCTCTTTAAAATATATATATAACGAAAATATTTCTTGCTAGTGGAAATTACACCTTATTAACTATTACGGTATTACAGTATTACCGACGATATGTAATACGTAGTTGTTAATTATAAAGTTCAATTAAATACTGGTAATAATTGAATATTGCTTGTAATAATTTCTGTTATACGTGTGTATAACATCTACTTTTCATCGTTCATACTTAACATTCAAATAGTTATACCCAAAATGAAACCTAACACAAAATAATGTCAAACAATCCTATATCCTATTGATTCATTTGTTAAAAGATAAATATTAACTTTAATTTCAATTTTAATTTACATATAAATTAATAAATGAGCCCACAAAGCTATAATAAATAAATTAATCTATAGAGCTCAGTTATAAAAATCTGTTTAAAACTTTACTAACAATTACAAGTGTCGCAGTATTTTTAAAAAGGAAAGTGCATGAATCATAATTCGACAATCAAAATAAGAGTACGCCTACAGTCCTATACCTATAACTGTATCTGACATGTAATAGTGGAGCATGTTTAGAAAAGTCCCATCGCTTTAATACAACTTGACTTATGACTGGGTTAGTAGAGCAAGGAGATAGACAAAAATAATTTTAGATACACTTGTCAATAACGACTGCACCGGTGGTGGTTCAGCGGTTGCATGTTGTACTTCATCTGAGACCTGGTGTTCTGGGTTCCCATTCCCACCTGGGACAATTATTTGTCTGAGTGTGCTTTGAGTCCGTGAATTAAGTTTTTGTAAAGTCCCAAGTGGGGAAGAAATAACAATGCCAGTAAGAAATTGAAAATCGTATATATATACGTATGAAATAAATAAATGGAATAAATGATTACTTAATTTTTTTATTATTTGTTATTATGCAAGTATTGCCTATTTTAATTTAGTTTTACAACTTACTAAAACTTTTTTACTGGTTTCCGTGAGCCTTAAAAGTTAATAAAACATTTTAAATAAATATTTATTCACTTAAGAAGCCATTGATAAAAAGTACAAATTTTATTGCATATATCATACAATAACAAACTTTTTTTTAGTTCAAATATACAAAGTTGTATTAAATACATACAAAAAACATGGCCTCAAGTACTATCAAACAAAACCGAAACTGGAACAGGAACGGGCAGACCAGATCAAATCTGTGAGTCATGCGATGTAATAATCTGTATAGTTTTTTTGCCACCATGAAGGTCACTTTCACTGTGAATCACGATAGGATAAGTTGAATGTAATATTATGAAATGTAGAAGGCAACAAAAACCTCTCTTAGGTTTTAATTTATATCTTGTTCTTGTTGTTATTCTTAAATATTTCAGAAAGCACATGGTTATCAGTTCATGAACGCTTGCAATACGAGACGTATCACTAACACATAATCATCATCATCAGCTCGTATAACGTCCACTGCCTGAACATAGAGCCTCCTCCCGACGGAGGGTTTTGTCATATAGTCGCGCTTTGCAGGCAGGTTGGAGACCGCCGTATTATGTTGTAACCCACAGGGAAACGCTGCTGCCCGTTCCCTGGCATACGTTTGTTATAACAATCGGAACCAACAGGTTAATGTGGTTTTCGAGGCAAGGAATGTAGACCATCAACAATCTAGCCCCGGAAAGAAATATTAGAAATTAAGCAATGATTTCTTGTCCGGTGTTGGGATCGAAATCACGACCTCCAAATCTTAAATCCTCCAAACGCGACGCCATGGAGTTTGTCTCTAGCATACAGGTGCAATATTCTATTATGTTATTTAGCTGCGGTGATGTAAGATAGTAAGGAGGTATTTCATGTGTTTCGTCTATTAAAAAATAAGACATGAGAACTGGGTAGCGGTTTCTCTGAGTATTGGATAACAGAGGAGGTAATATAACAAAGTAAGTAATACACATTGACTACTATCGACACCAGTGTTCATGAGATTCTAGTATTATTACAAAATTTTGCGATGTTTTTAACCACAATGACAGAAATCTATTTAAAAATGTATATTATAGGAATGCACTAACAATAAACAATAAACTACCATATAATATATACGGTTATAAAACTCAAACCAACTGTACTGTTTCCTGACGATTTTGGTTTAGATTGCCCACTAGGATACCACCAAACATCCACCTAATTATTAGGATATTTAATGGGAGGTACCATATTTAAAAATATTATGAGAGGTGATAAACACACATTGTTAGCACTTAAGACGATGGATGGATATGTACCTACATATATTTAATAATAAAATGTACATATTGGTAAACTCATTTTATGACATCATGTTGATAGTCCGTGGATACAATCACGAACATCCGATTATTACAAAACTGCCTCCAATTACGTACGGTGACCTTCTGACACATAAGGCAACTATGCGCGATATTGGCACGTTCTCATATTTTAGTTCCGAGATTCGAAAGCTTACACCTGCCAACGCAATACAATTGCAATAAAGTAGTCATCATATTTTCAACTGGTATTCATTAACACTTGGAGTGAAAAAAATTGTCATCGTGACCGCTCACTCTAGGCAATTATTAGTGTGACCCAAGATTAGTTGTTATGAACCAGGACCAAGAACCTCTGGCTGCGAAATATATGTCTGTTAAGTCCGACGTGACAATTTTTGATTCATGTTACTGGGTTATCATTTCTTACCAGAAATAATATCCGGTAACAATACAAAGGAAACGTGGAAGGATATGGGAGGCCTTTTCCTTATAGTGAGACAATACAGCCTGTATTATCTCTATGTAGGCTGCTATTAAATTCTAACTTAGGATTTATTAAAGTACCTATGCGCCAAAGAAAATATTTCTACCTACTATGAATTCGAACAATAATGATACCTGTAAATAGAGATACTAATATGGTACGGTTCATTCCGTGTATGAACTCAGTTAAGTTTTAAAAGAATTCGAGAAGTCAATAAAATGTACATATTTTGTCACTTAGCTCTTGTACAAAGTGTAAATTAAAAGGAGAGGCCAAACGTAAAAAGCGAAGGCTACAAAAAACCCACTCTGTAAATATACGCTATAAATAATTACGCGCTTGTTTTTGTCTTTGCTTCATAATTAAATTACTATTATTTCGGATTCTACCAAATTGCCTAAATCTTTGCGGGGTTTTCCGAAGGTCATTGTTGGCTCAAAGTAAAGGAGAAAAAGTAATTATTAAAGAATTTACTTTCATATCCGTCTCACGAATTGGTTAAAGACACGACATTGGCTGTGTATGCGCAAATATTGCAAATCTTAGTCTCGTGGGTCTTATAAAAGAGGGCACATGAATACGCTTCCAAATATTTTTTTCGAGAAGTGGCGGAATTCCCTGCGCTGACTAAGTTTAGGCACTTTTAAGCCTAATTCGGTGATGTTTTACTAAAAGCTCATTTGAACAACGTTTCCGATGATTCATAGAGAAAACTTTTACATCTCAGTACTGACGAGTTACAGATCAAATATTGCATTTACCTACTACATTTAAAACAATATAAAGGTAACGGGACAAAAACATATACACATTAATATATATAACATAACGGGAATAGCCTTGACCGCACTGACCGAGAAATAATAAACAACTTATCATGTTTGTAAACTATCTATATTATTTGCATGGAGGTAAAATGTCCTACTAATAGTATAAACATGAAATATGATATTTTTCACCCATCCAACAATACATCAAAAAATAATAAATATCACAACAAAGATCTATGACATCGTTATAAACAAATACCTATAAAGATAGATCAAAAATTAAAATATTTTTAAGGAATATCAAAAATATTTAAATTTAACATACATACATACATAAGCTCACGCCTGTTTCTCAGCGGAGTAGGCAGAGACAATGGACCTCCACTTGCTATGATCCCTACATACATCTAACGTATTTTAACATAAGCTATTTAATAAATATAAACTAAGAAAAAATACCTAATCAAAGAATTGAACTTGTTCCAAGTGTATATTTATTGAGATTATTAACAAAGTTAGTCACTAATTACACAAATATTTATCCCTGGTTATGACTTCATCATATGATAGTGCAGTCGCGTGCCGTTTTTGGTATAAGCCTGACATGAAATGTTTGGCCTATATCCATACCATGATATTTATTTTCAAACCCAACAAACATCAGCCAGATATCGCCATAACCAACACGCTTAGCAGGCGGATTGATGATGGCGAGAAGATGGTGAGCATTTTTGAGCTGATAGATGCTGCTGCCCATTCATCATAATATATGCCCATTAGTCGTCTCTCACGACACCCATGGGAAGGCCATGGGGGGGTCTATACTGAGTTGGAAACCACACGGCTACTTGTTTTCTCATAAATTATATTATGAGAACCGGTGCAAAAGGCTTAAAGTCCTTTTCGAGGTACGGCAGTGCCTAGTGCATATTTATTTCAAATAAATTATTTAACTTAATCTGAATCTTTCCCATCTCATCTCTGTGAAACAACTTTAGGAGGCAGATGTATTATTTGTTCAAATATATGTTTCAAATATTCAGGAGTAAACCTCAACAGTCCAAATTTCATTCAGAACAAACTATTTTATTAAAACTGACTGTACTTATTACGCTAATTCGTTAGTTGAAATTAGTTGAAATGAACGAGTTGAGTCATCTATTGAGTCATTGAGAGTAAACATCTGGTAACACAAGTGCTCTACTAAATGCTACTTCAGTTATTAACGTTACATAAATTATTAATGACTTGGAATGAAGTTCATTTATAGTGATATTGTTTGTATATGGGTTTCTACGGTCAGCTCATAGATCCGCCCCGCGATGTTACTTCTGTAATTTCAGTGATTATTTGGGCCTAGGTCCGGTTAGCTAGATAACCATTTTCGCGTAAATATGAGCTACATCCTAAAGCAATAAAACGCTATGACCTGAAGTTGGAAGCAGCTACCAGAGGTTACCGACAGGTTGCCAAGTGAGAACATAATTAATCTATACTAAGAAGTAAAGTTTGTGACGGGTGAAGGGATCATCTCTGGACCTACTGAACCGATTTTGACAATTATTTTACCAATAGAAAGCCACGTCATTTGTGAGTGTCATAGGCTATATTTTAAGCATAAGTTTCCACTGGAACGGGATTTACGCGGTTGAAACCGCGCAGGACATCTAGTTATATATGAAATTTTAACTCATCACCTCTTCTATCTCAGAAAACTTCTATACAGCCTTATTTACATCTAGTGCCCAGATTTGATCAACTTCATACATAATGTATTCCTCTGAGTAACTGTCAAAAAACCGAAAACATTAGAGTTACCATGTCCAGAACTGGTGGTTGGAAAGAAAACAATAAGGACGCACCATAAGAACATTATTTAAGCAAAAGTGTCTAAATACATATTGACTTTTACTTGAACTGATCTCTATTCAACAAAACAGATTACAGTCTTGCCACTTAGTGCGGATTAAGGAATAGGAAACGAAACTTATAATGTACTCCTACTAACAAATCGTCACGTCGCCATTGCCTGAAGGAATAAATATGATTGTTACTTAAAACAAAAATATTATACCATATTAATGTATATTTTATAATACACATTAAAAACCAACATTTAAGAGCAGTTTTGACAGTATTTGTCTTTTCTATAAAAGTTTTTGTGAAAACTAACAGAAAATTGATTATTTCACAGAAATATCTTCACTACAAATACCACTATCTACTATTTAGTATGGAAGGACTTTAACCTAAGGTAAAGGAATTCCGTATTTGTCTGTCTAAGTATACCTATGCAAATTCATAGGAACAGCCAAACCTCCCTTACTGAGGAAATTAATCCCTATGTCGTGGGGAACACAAACACTTAATTCCCAGTCATAAAGCACATCCAGACCCAGAACAACTGTTCCGGGTGGGAATCGAACCCAGAACACCAGGTCTCAAAGGCCGTAAACAATGAACCACCGGTGCAGTCAATACATTTAATAAAATGCATTGACTGTACCTGCAATAAATGGACATGAATATCTCATAATTATACCTATGCCACCCATTCTTTTTTAATAAATTTAGAGCTTAATATATAAAATATCCGACTGATAAGTTGATAAGACATACAACGTTTCAAATTGAACGAGATATTTTTCGAATTATCTGATACACATGCTGCTTTTAGTGCCTAATACCTCACTACAGTAAGTTGATTGTAGTATTCAATTTTTTTTCCTGATAGACATATTATTATATAGTCAGTCAGTAGAGTTTATGCGACTTCACCGAGCATAAAAGCGAGCAGCGCTCTAGCCTTTATATGTGGTTAAAAACTACAAACTAAGCACCCTGCGCAAAAACCCCCTATGGAACTTGCATCTAGACTCAGGGTGGTCGCTGGCGAGGGTATTGAGGGAGGATGACTTTTAATTTTTTTAGAAGAGTTTTGTGCAACTGTCGCCTTACTCTCGGACTTCGGGTCGACGGGGGCATCGGAAGGTTATTAACACTACACTGTAGGATAAAGCGATCTCGGTGTAATGGATAGTCAATGTCTTAACAATTGTTAACTGAATATGAATAATGTGCATCTGCATCACGATATAAGATCAATATGTGTCCCCAAATACATAGAATTTCAATAATATCCGCTTATAACATGGAAAATCCATATTGCACGTCCGTAAGTCGCATCATACTATTCAGCGGAACCGTCACGGCAGTTTAGATTTGCTTATGTACACTAATATATATGAGTAATCTTTAAGTAAATTAAATAAGTAGCTAACTATTAATGATAACGTGGGGTTTTCCTGTTGAATTTAGTTGCTAATAGTGGAGATTGATAAGCTCTCTAATACCATTACTTCTACTTACTCATCATCATGATCAGCCCGTATAACGTCCACTGCTGAACATGGGCGTCCTCCTGACGAATTTGCAATAGTCACCACGCTTGGCAGGCGGGGGATTTTCTGTCCGACATGGGGATCGAACCCACGAGCTCCGAGATTTAAAGCGAGCGGCTACGCTTCTGGGATACTACTTACTACTTCAAATTTATAGGTTTGAGAAATATGACTTTGCAACTTAAGGCTTACCTACCCAAGTTTTTTTCATACGACAACGTTAATAAATCAATGTATCTTATCAAATACCTATAGTAAAGCCTCTTATAGGTTTCGTTAAGTATTTAAATATGCCATACTAAGTATACTGTTAAGTCCTTATTTTACTTATGTATGAATACCTAATTATAATCCTTTTTTTTAAGGCGTCCCACGGAGAGTTTTTTTTATGGAAGCTAATAATTGCGAACAAGTTTTAATGCAATATCTTACTAAACTAACCAAATCTACCTAAGGCAATTTAAATACGATTTTACATCAATCAATAAAGTATATATGTATGCACAACTAAAAGTAGCTAATTTAAAATAAAATTAACTTATAAAATATTACTATTCTAAATCTAATCTACTTGACAAGGTTCCCAGAATGCTGGCAGCATTACCCCGTTGAATGACAATGCTTATCTGCTGTGCAAAGTAAAAACCAGCACTCAACACTTATGAACCGGCTTTGTTTATGCCACCATGGTGAAATCCTTACGTTATTACCCCACAGCTTCCCAATGCTCATCACTGTGACACACCATGACTTGCAGTAATTCTAACATGCAATGACTAAGTCTATGTTTTCTATGTAGCATAGAAACTACAATTTATGAGTGTATTGGGGAATTTCAAGAATCTATTAAAGGTTTCACTTTTAAATATGCCAAACCAATTATCTTATAAATATTATAATTGATGAAATCGCAATTGATTCAAATAAAGATATAATATACATAATGATTTTATTATTATATCTCGACATTAACACATATTTTGTCCCGAGTTACCCCATCAATTTTCAATTGATAAAATACTTATCTATGATTATTTTTTTCTTAATAATAGCTAAAGTACAATGTTTTTAAGAGTCGTATTAGTTACAATACTTTTTTGCATTACATTTTTTATATTAATAACCAATATATGGTATGATTTATTATTTATGACTATTCATAATTAAGTCTGATATTGTCCGAGATTTAACTCAACAAGTTATTTAATTTTGCAAATGCTAATTCATTTCGTTGCATTACGTGTACCCATGAGTTACACCGGATGTTCAAAGTTTATGGTATCTCCCCTCTCATTCATGATTTTCTTGAAACATCATATAAGCATTGATAGAAAACCTATATATTAAAATCTTCTTTAAGTTTTATGAAAAAAATCATCTGATTTTTTAGTTAAGTTCACTCACACTTCACATCTCTCGAAATGTATTAACTACTTCAGCTTAATCAAACGATAAGGTACCACTAAGGGACTCCCCAAGACAGGCTCGAACTACAGTGGAGTTCACCAGTAATATTTTTCCTTCTGTCAAAATTATATAAATGTACAATATAGTCCCTATGACATAGAATGTAAGACAGTCACAGTTAATGGTTATATAAATAAATAATATTATATTCTAATCTAAAAAATGGCACGTTAACTCTTGCGGCTCGAAAAAGAGCCAAAATTGAGTGGACCACGCACCGTAGAGGCAATCCGGTTGACATTTTTGGAATGGGCGGAAGATAGTTTTGGTTGATTGGCTTTTTACAGGTTTTTACTATGTTATGTAGCTTATACAAGCTATGGGTGTTATAGCCGCCACGGTGCACTACCTGTGCAACGTGGCAGCCAAACCGGACGCCCTCCCCTAGACAAAAAAAGTTGAACACAAAAGCTTCAAATAGTATATTTTATGTACGAGTAATATCTACTACGCGTTAAGTGGATTATATAATTATTTAAAAAAATAAAATACTTATAACATACTATGCACTTAAGAGCATATTTCAATAATCTGACGATTTGATCGTGACGCTATGGTAGAATAAAATGTTTTCATCAAATCGTCAAAATAAGAAAAGTTTGGAGGTGTCAAATAAATTTCAAATGTATGGGATATTAACTTATTCCAACGCGCGTTGAAGTAAACCATTAAGTACGTATCACACAAATATTTTAATAATATCGTAAATAAAAAATGTTTTAATTTATATACTGTCATTATTTATTAACTGAAAACAAATAATTTTATTATAATATGACATTCGTTTGTTCCCGATAGTTCTACTGCACAGTTCTACGGTAGAACTAATGGGATTTTTTTTTCTCACTAGTTCTATTATATTTGATGTAACGAAAGAGTAGAACTAGTGGGAGTCTTTTTTCCCGCTTGTTCTACTTGTTCCATCGGGTAGAACTAATGGGAAATTTTGCTCCCAGTAGTACTACAATATTCGATGTAACAAAAAGTAGAACTAGTGGGAGTCTCCCTTCCCACTTGTTCTATCTAGAATAGTAGAACTAGCGAAACTTGAAGTTTTACACCAATTAATGTGTTAGCAAAATACTAGTCGTGGCTCAATAGGATTAAAGACACTTTGGTATTACTAGACACAATAAATTAATACGCTATAATTAGTTTATAAATCACACATTTTAATGTAACATACTGTTTTTAATTTTTATATTTGTAGACATTCCTTTTAGTGGATCACACACTAAAATTGTTAACAGTGGCTTCTCAATACATTTAAAATAATCTTAGGTATGGAGTAAATGAACACCTTAAAATAAAATGCATGGTCATCCTAATCTCTTTGTTGCTCGCTCGAATAATCGAGTTCTACTTATTGGAGTATTTTTACATCTTTACTTAACCCGGCGAGCGCAAGGTTCGAAAATGCGCAATAATAACACAAAGCGCTAGGTGGGTGTGTCACACCCAGGTAGCAATTGTGTGGTTTTAGTACACTATTATTATTAATAGTTATTTTCTTGAATACTGAACTGATATTTACTTCTATTTTGAACTTATTTAAGGGTGAAATAATATAAACAATTCATTATTGTTAGTTATTTATGAAATTAACAAAATCAACAGTTTGAACTTAAATTTATTAGTTAACGAAAATATTTATCACGTTTTGTTAAAAATATGAAAATAAAAACAACACAATGTATTTTTTCTTCAAACAGACTAAACATAAAAACAAAATAATAACACACACACACATTAATTGGTGTAAAACTTCAAGTTTCGCTAGTTCTACTATTCTAGATAGAACAAGTGGGAAGGGAGACTTCCACTAGTTCTACTTTTTGTTACATCGAATATTGTAGTACTACTGGGAACAAAATTTCCCATTAGTTCTACCCGATGGAACAAGTAGAACAAGCGGGAAAAATACTCCCACTAGTTCTACTCATTCGTCACATCAAATATAATAGAACTAGTGAGAAAAAAAATCCCATTAGTTCTACCGTAGAATTGTGCAGTAGAACTATCGGGAACAAACGATGACATTATGTATCTAGTTTTCCTTATGAAGTAATGTTTGCCTTATTTGTAACTCACTACCGGAAAGAGGTCAGATATAACAGGCGTTTTTGACACTAGCTTTAAGTGTATAGATTTAAAAGGTGTAGACCCAGTTTTAATAATTAATTTATTAACAGAAAAAAAACGGATCTAGCCTTTAGAGAGGTGAACTGGTGGTAAATACTTTACCAACCGCTCCAGGACCTTGCAAATACCATCCGATGACGTCTGGCACACATTTTTTGTAATGTCATGGAAACCTAGATATTCCTAGCATTGTACTAGTTACAACTAAGTTATGACTTCACATCCGTTATTTACCTAATGAGTGATCAAAAAGTTTCCCGCCCTGATGCATAGGAATACTACATTCATCAATAACTATTCCGCACCATTACGAGGTCTGGAAAACCCGTCGAACGTAAGATTCCATACAATTTTACTCACATTGTAAATTTATTCCATTTATAATATACATTAATGAAGCTATGACTCACGAGTATTATGCCTCTAGTTTTTTATTCAGGTAATATTTTTATTGCTATAGTTGGAAAATGTATTTTTTACACGGGTTTTTGTAGTTACTTATATTTTATTTATTGTCATATACTTAACTGAAATAGTGTGTGGATTTCCGAAATTTAAATACTTAATTATTTTATTCCATACTCACTCGTAAGAATAATGTGTTTGTAATAATGACATTTATGTCTTGTGTGTCGTAAACGATGAATAAGTTAGTCGTAAATAACTTTAATTTTACTTTTTAATACGAATAATATAAAGAAAAATGATTTGATTGTTTGTTAGTTTCTATGGAATATGCTCCGGAACTACTGAATCAATTAAAAACAATCTTTTATCATTATAACTACGTTATCTAGAAATATTTTAGGCTATATTTGGACGCTGTTAAGCATTCGTGTGTTAACCCACAAAAAATCGGATATAGAGTAATGAATGCAGTCTGACGCTGTTGATAGCTTTTAGGCTTTACGATGGTGCAAACTATTTAATTGAAAAATAATTGCAGTATATTCTAGAGTACAAAAATAGTTATCGCTTATTTCTTATATGAAGGTTTATAATTAGTTTAAATCTTTAACGGCTTATTACTTACTTAAAACTAGCTCGATGACAATTAAACACACAAATGCCTAACAGTGACGACGATTTAATGACGAAGATTCGACAAGAACGGGAGGTGCTGGTAAATAAATTTCAATATATATATTATTTAGATTAATCATTTTTATTATGGATATAATCTTGTTATAAGAATAAACGCATCATCAACAGCCCGTTTACTGCTGAACATGGGCCTCCTCTTAACACACCTTGGCAAACCAGGATCGTTGAGGGATATCGCCATAATAACCACGCTTGGCAGACGGATTGGTGATCGCAGTAAGAGGTAAACCTTGAGCTAATAGATGCTGCTGCCCATCCATCAGCCACATGTTCCTTATAGTCACATTTATGACACCCATTTGAGGACATGGGGTGGTCTATTCTAAGCCGGAAACCACACGGCAAAGAATTACATTTATTTACCTTTGTTATTTCGCGGTAATACCTAGGTACCTACCTGAACTTTTATGTCATTGTAAATATAAAACGCGGCAATCTAAAAGTTTCTAACTCTATAAACATAAGAGGTTACTACAACTATTGTTGCCCTCATTATTTTATTTTTTTAAGTAATATTAGGCCATTGCTAATTCTGTGGAATAAAATAGTATCGTCATTTCTGATTTAATAAAAAAACAGTATTTTTAGAAAGGTATGATTATCAAGAGAGAATAATCTTATTACTACGATTACCCCATCATCAGCCCGTATAACGTCCACTGCTGAACATGGGCCTCCTCCCGAGAGAGGGTATTTGCCATAGTCACCACGCTTGGAAGGCGGGTTGGTGACCGCAGTATTATGTTGTACCACACAAGAAAACGCTGCTGCCCGTTCCTTGATATACGATTATTATAGATGATGTTGTAACAATCGGGACCCACGGCTTAACGTGCTTTCCGAGGCACGCAGGGTAGTCCCTCAACCAACCAGACCCGGAAAGAAACCTTAGAATTTACACAAAGATTTTCTGTCCGGCGTGAGGATCGAACCCATGACCTCCGAGATTTAAAGGGAGCCAAATACCGCATATTGTCATTACCTAATATCGTATTATTCCATTCAAGTTTTATTCATTCATCAATGATATAATTTTAATTCGCTTTTATCCTTAACGTAATAATTGTAAGGTTTCTACCTCGTATAGAGGAAAACAAATTATGTTATTTTTATACCGGATATCCTCATTGATGTCTCGGTTATTAACCCCAATATTATTGCTATTTTAAGAATTATAGTTCGATAATCTAGGTATAAAAATAAATATTACGGTGATCTGTCAATGTCAATCGATTAGGTGAATGATATTTTTATCTTTGGGGCTTTAATAGGTAGGTACTTATCTAAAGATATAAAAAACAATAGGTATTGTTTGATACCTGAATGGTTCATTAAGATTATTTGGTTCATATATTTTATTTTCTTTATTTAGATTTCTGATGTCAAGTCTATGATGAAAATTCTATTTAATCATTTAGAAAATAAAATCAAATAAACACAAATATAATATGTTCACGTACATTTTACTTTTCTTTTTTAATTAAGATCACTGAAGGACAGCGGGCATTACAGTTAAAGTCTATCACGTTTCCTTTTAATCATGACCGTTTTCAATTATTAATTTATCTAAATCTAGTTCCAAAATTAAACGCAAAAAAAATAACAATTCGAAAATCGAACACATCGAAAGCATTCATGAATATAATAAAAATTATGTAATGAGTTCGAGTAATCGTACTATTATGCCGTCGACCTTGCTACGTCACGATAACGTATAATACGTGCGTCACCCGCGTCACGGCGCGCCCCGCCAACGCAACGTCATTGCGACACCAGCGCCGCGGAATTTTGCGGAACCTACTAATTAGTTGATGAATATCTTGACCGTCACGCATTTACGGAGAACCTGCGGATTCCCATGGAAGATCGTCAGTGGAAGATTTTGTCGCGTTTTGAGTCATGTGGATTCCAGCAAATCTTGTAATTTAATATATGATGACCTAGTAAAGTAATTTCGCATGTTACATAGGTAATATACCTACCTACTGACCAATATAATTAGAAACATAAAATGAATCTTCTGTTGTATCCTGTAAGCCAAAATAAGTAAAGTTCAACAATGATTAAATTCGGTAAAATTTAAGTTGGTGCTGCACACCAAATAATTATTTAGGACTAACCTGTTTACAACGGAATGTTTGAGATAGGTGTCTGAATCTTTAGTTTTTGATTATTTCTAATAAATAAGATTTCAAGATAGAGAAGCGAAGAAGAAGACCAAGTGGAGAGAAAAGGTCTGTGCCTACCCCTATGGGAAAAAGGCGTAAATTTATCTTCAAAGACATAAGGTCTCTTAAATTTACTTTTATAATAAACTAATAAACAAAACTTTTAATAAAGTCTTACATACCATGGGGTCATCGATTTCAAAATTAACGCTATCAGCGACACCCACGAAATATTTTGAGGTATAATAAAATTCACAATTTCATTGTTTTAGGCTGAAAGTGGCGACATCTACAAGTGAGTAGTAGAAACCAATTTCATTACGTTTTTTGAACAGAAATTTTTAAATAGAAATATATGTCAAAATAAAAACAAATAATGAGTAAAGCTATATAATATAAAATGTGATCAATTATTTTGCTAAAAAATATCTTGTGTCAGTTAGCAGTTATAACTGACACAAGTAGTGGACAGCGCCATCTTGTTGTAAGTAGCAGAACCACATTTTGCAGTCCTCTGCCGCAACCATTGTTCGTTTGGATGGAAGCGGTTTCCAGCTTTCACATACAGAGTACACTACAGTTATGTTATTATAGAAATTAAATTCGCTTACCATCGTATTACCATTCAGCTTCCTATAATTCATAAATTATTTTTGAAACGAACTAACGTGATATTTCCACGATATTATAATAATGCTTTTCTAATGTTCGTGAATATCTATTAAGTATTAGACATAAGTATCGTATAATATAGGTAAAAATTACCCCGAAGCTTTTGAGGATATCAAATTATAAAAAAGTAATGATATTAATAATAATGAATTATAAAAAAATAGTAAACTATAACTAGAGGTTAATCACATAGGTAATGATAGATATTAGGTACTATGATTTTGATAAAAATTCTATAGATATTCTATATGAATAGGTCTAGTCTAGTCAGTCTAGGTATAGACTGTTGCCAAAAAGGTATGGCATGTATTTTGGAAGCGCCTTATACAAGAAAACACGTTAAAGTATATCTTAGAAAAATATAATGTAGATAAGGCTGGAGACTAATCACTTAATGATGTGACTTCGAGAAATATGTTTTCTTTGCTGTAGGGTTATGAATTTTATACGTTGTTGTTACTTTATTACTGAAGCTACTACATACACTTCATAAATTTACAGTTTTTTTTACATTCATAGTAAAATGCTGTGAAGTGAAGACATTTTTATCATATTCATAGTAATATCATTAGATCCGTGATTAGCTTTCAGAGCTTAACCGCATTCTAAGAACTCATGAGAAGCTCTGGTAGAATGTTTCTATTGATTCATTCAAAATTGATTCTAAATAGATCTTTAATCCGCCCATATGTTTGATATCAAGTGTTTGGATTGCAAAGTACGTAGTTAATTTGTTCGTTTCTGTCTGATCTCAATTTCAGATCAGACTTTGATATATTTAATCAAGCTTATAGTTATTTATATTTAGATTCATATGTTAGTAGATTGTTGCAGTGTTACTTGCGTTTAATTTTTATGACAGCATACCTTTTTCGTCAATAAATGTTACTTTTAAGGGAAATTTTAATATCTGGCATATTTAGTCGAACATTTTGCTTATTTATTACCTCCATGGAGTAGCAGTATAAGTCTCGCTTTTAGTCTCAGCGGTCGTGGGTTTGATACCCACGCTGGACTAGAAATAGAAAACTTTGTATATAATATTAAATTTATTTTCGGGTCTGGAAGGTTAGAAGCCTACTTCCGTGCATCAGAAAGCACGTTAAGCTGTTGGTCTCGATTATTATAACATCATCTTTAACATTGCTGTATCTGAGACTGGGCAGCAAGTTTCCCTGCTGGCTAACTACATATTATTATGTCCTTCCGAAAAAAAAACACGAAGTTTCACAATTAAAACAATTAAAAATTTAATCTTTGCTGCACTAGATGTTGTGAATTTACAATAATTTACTTATAATTTTATTCCGAGTCATCGAATATTTCAGTTTCTGCACTATTGGTAATTTCAATGACTAGAATCAATATTGTAACAGGTGAACGTAGTAGTTTGCTTATAATGAGACGGAGGGTCTTTGGGCGAAGATTCTATATAGAAGGTCATTCTTATTTATATACCTACTAGCTTCCTGCGCGCGGTTTTACCCGCGAAACTACCGTTCCCGTGGGAACTTCATAATTAAATATAGCCTATGTCTCTCAAGGTTAATGTAGCTTTCATATGGTGCCTCCCTTTGGCGGCGGAGGGAATAGGTAATGCAATACTCCCGAAAAATAAACATAGTTACCTATGTAAATAAAATAAAAATCATTTTTATTTATGTAAACTTATTACAGGCACTTGCAAATAGTCAAAACAATAATTTAGTATTATTATCTATAATTATCATATTTTATAAATTTTCAAATTAAACAAGTAGGTATATAGTTTATTATTTAACTATAATAATATTGTGTCACATAGCTTGTTCTGCCTATATTAGGTTAGAACAATTGTCATTATTTAGGTGGACCATGAGTATATAATGACGGACGCGCTTTAATGGCCGGATCCAATACGCCCCAACTGAGAAGACCCGGCGAATCAAACTCAGTGGGTTATTCAACTGCCGGTTTTAACACGACCCACATGAGACGGTCCGGCGAAACATACTCAAATGGGCAGAACGTAGGTTTTGGTCCAGTTACTTTAACTATTTATATTTGCCCAAACATTTGTCTTTGTAATATTTGTTTATTGTGTTTTATACTAATAGAAAAATAAACGAATTTGAGACAGAATTTGTATTATTAAAATGGCCCCATAGATTAATATAAATTAGAACTAATCTAGGAACTTGGCTCTATTAGAGATTTCAAAAGCAATATTTTAGTATGTAAGCTTTATGAACTGCAGTGTGTTTGGAACTATCATAACTCAATAATAGCTATCACTCCTATTAGCTGACAGATAGTCTCAAACATCGCAATCTGCGATACCTATATGTAATAGGTGACATTAAAAAAAAAAAACTATCATGTGTAAGGTAGTTATTGCATTAGGGGAAAAATATTTTTTACTTTATAAAATAAAACTATAACAATTATATAGCAGGAAACGGACAGTTCGCCATAATACTACGGTAGGTACCAACCCACCTTTTTTTTTGTTGTCCGGGGGGAAATGCATTGACGCATTCCCACCGCCGCTGCAGCGTATTCGCGCGCTGGCGGTGGAATATGTGGGACTCGCCCTCTCCATAGCGTGGCATGCTTAACTCATACCACGAGGAGAGGACCCTACACCACTAAAACCTCCCGGACACTCCTTCGATCCGCCGTTGGCGGGGGCCGGGTACGCATGAGCAATCCGGCCCCCTGACGGCACCCGCGGCCAATATGGTACCGCAGGATCTCCAGGGCCACACTTACAGTGGCCCATTTAGGTACCAACCCACCTGCCAAGCGTGGTGTCTATGAAAAAACCCTTCCTCGGGAGCAGGCCCATGTTTAGCAGTGGATGTATATGGGCAGATTATGTTTAACAGTATATATTCAGAAATTGGTATGAGTGGTGTTCTTTGCTAATTATCGATTCGGTTAATAAAATATTTAAACGTTTTGATAGCATTTGTGGTTACAGTAGTTGCTTTTGAGACGACATTCCTGTGGAGAGCGATGGCAAACGCTTTGGCGGTCCTATTGAAGGTTTACAAGCTAAAATACTTAGGTATACTAAACAATCGCTTTTCCTATGATCAATAAATCAACATGACGTAAATAACCTAAGAAGGATAACTCCGAAAATCGTGTCGTACTTACAAACTCAAGGGTAATCGATTCTTTAATAATAGTCGGTACAAAATATATAAAAATGTGTTCCAAGTTCAATTCTACGGTAAGTTGTTCTGTATCTTAGTGCCCGAATTAAGTGTTTGTTAAAAAAACGCTAGCAAAGAATGCATTAATTTATCTAACGACGTATTTTATTACTAGTACGTTTAAGACCATTCGATCTTAGATAATTCAAAACATCAGGCAAACTCAACTGTAACGATAACGTACCTCGGAAAACCCATAAACGTGATAAAGTATTTTGTTCCGCAAATCAGTTAACCGCAACCGTTCTCAATATAACATAATTGCTGTAAACATCAATTGTTTTTTCAACACAAGATAATCGATTGTAATGAGAGTATTTGCATAATTATCTTCGCAAAACGACAAAAGACTAGATATGTTTACATGTCAATCAAATCGACATCAGGTTGTTATATAAAAACCTATTGCACAATATATAGGTACCTTCTAACTGTCATCTTTTAAGAAATTATTTCAGATTTTTGCTATAAAAAACTACTTTCGTATTAGGGAAATAAATCCCTGCGACGACTTAGAAACTATACCCAGAACAAGGTTAATATCGGGTCCCATATCCCATATATAGGGTGACTGGTAATTAGTGACCGATACCTAAACACATCATTGTGCTCATGATAACAAACAACTTTTACTATGGCACCAAACCTTAAATCGCGAAAAAAAATCAGCTGCTCCATACAATGTTGTCGAGTTATGTGAACATGAATGTATATATATGGAACAGCTGTTTTTTTTTCGCGTTTTCAGGGTTGGTGCCATAGTAAAAGTTGTTTCCTATCATGAGCACAATGATGTGTTTAGGTATCGGTCACTATAATTACCAATCACCCTATATAATTTGTCCCATAAGTTCTAAAACCAGACTTAGATTAAAATAGGATCATTTTGGATAAATAAAATCTTTATCGAGCTTGAAGGTAGCGAATACAACCAAAAATAAACTTCTGCCAATATCAAAATCTATTAAATTAAGTTGGTACATGAACCGATGCATATACTGATACTAAAATACCTGTGAACAAGGTATATTTTTTTTATAAATGCTTTACTAGCTGAATTTTTGCAGTCTACTAGTATTCTTGTTTACTCCTCGTGCTAAGCTAAAATGCTTGTGTTACGAGTGGGTTCACGTCGGTAGCGCAATGGGTGGGGTTCGAAACGGCGATCTCAAGGTCACAAGACAGACGCTAGACCGCAGCCTATTGGGCTACGGCCGCTATATTTAATTCAAAGCCTTGTTTTTCGATTTTCTTTACAGTAAATAACGTGTGTGTCAATGATAATTTATAATGAAGTAGATACGTAAATAAATAGATAAAAAACCGGCCAAGTGCGAGTCGGACTCTCGCACGAAGGGTTCCGTGCTGGTTGCAACTGTGATCGATGTTAATAATAGTTGATTGAATGAAAGGTAAATTGTGGTTTCGGTTTATGACGTATTAAAAAAAAACTACTTACTAGATCTCGTTCAAAACAATTTTCGGTGAAAGGTTGCATGGTAATGTATATCATGTATTTTTTTTAGTTTTATCATTCTCTTATTTTAGAAGTTACAGGGGGGGGGACACACATTTTACCACTTTGGAAGTGTCTCTCGCGCAAACTATTCAGTTTAGAAAAAAATTACATTAGAAACCTCAACATCATTTTTGAAGACCTATCCATGGGTTCGACGAAAAAAAATTTTTTGTTTTTGAGTTCTATGTATGGGGAACCCCAAAATTTATTGTTTTTTTCTCTTTTTTGTGTGAAAATCTTACTGCGGTTCACTAAATACATCTACTTACCAAGTTTCAACATTATAGTTCTTATAGTTTCGGGAAAAAGTGGCTGTGACATACGGACGGACAGACAGACAGACAGACAGACAGACAGACAGACAGACAGACAGACAGACAGACATGACGAATCTATAAGGGTTCCGTTTTTTGCCATTTGGCTACGGAACCCTAAAAAGAAGTAGATACGTAAACACTTATAGTACCTACGTTTAGTACGTAATAGTATATAATACTCAAATGTAACTAGAAGAACAATTTTCTTCCGTCTTATTTGATGTATTAATCGTAGCTCTCAATATATTGACAGTGTATTTACGCTTCTGCGCAAAAACAGTAGTAGGTAGGTAATTATGACATAGTATCATAATAATTGTATGCAAACTATTATAGTCGTAAATGATTTATATACTAGTATGTATTGTTGTCCTTTTATAACGTTTTGTTTTTCTATATGTCTTCACTGACATGTTATTATTCGAAGACATACCTTTGAGCCATCAACTAATTTCTTGTTGACAACTAATATGTTTTCAATTGCAGTATTTGAATTTGGTATTTTCAGGCGGAATAAGAAGTGTACCTGTGAAATTGCTCAAAAGACATAAAAACTACGAATTTCCTAAAATGTTATTAGAAGTTAACAATATACCAAGATAGTTCGCAACGTTAATTCATTAAGACCTTTAATATCCGTTAATTCCGTATTAAAGAAATGCGCAGTATTCTCATATTGAATGTAGATATATTAAATTGAGCTTAGTAGCTAATGCAACTGTGTAGTCTTAGGCTAAATGCTATCATACTTAAAATAGATTGTGACATTTCAATCTTGCGTGGGAGCGGTAGACTAGTCTAAGAAATGATCCATGATTATAGTTTCGGAAGAAGTTTTAGAATTTGGAATGTTTCCAAATAGTTTTCAATAATATCCAAGAAGTTTATCCCGATATATCTTCTAAATATCATTACATAGTACTTATATAAAACAAAGTCGATTCCCGCTGTCTGTCTGTGCCTTATGTATGCTTAGATCTTTAAAACTACGCAACGGATTTTGATGCGGTTTTTTTAGTAGATAGAGTGATTCACATTCAGCTTTATATGTATGTATTAGATTGTACTATATCAGATAAATGTGAATGTACAAAATATTATGTGTTATCGATATTTTAACAATAACCTAAATGTACATATTTATAATTATATTACCTGACGTTAATAATTATAATTACACAATATATTAATGAAGTATCTAATATAATTGTAATAGGTAATTATCTATATAGTATGAAATTTCTGCATCGGTACGTTTGCATACTGAAAACATGCATTTTTTGCAAAATTGTTTGTTTTATGTTTAAGATGCTTACTAAATGTAACCGTAGCTATAGTGAGGTAAGTATATAAAATTATATTAAAATACATGTTTCTTTCTGAAAAACCGGCCAAGTGCGAGTCGGACTCTCGCACGAAGGGTTCCGTAGGTACTAGTTAAAAGTGCCTACCTATTTTTGATATCAAGAATACAACAAGTAACATAGTATAAAAGTTCTTGTAGTTCGTTGTAACTTTGATCGATGTTGTATTTATGACGTATTAAAAAAAAACTAGGTACTTACTTGATCTCGTTCAAACCAATTTTCGGTGGAAGTTTGTATGGTTATGTACATCATATATTTTTTTTAGTTTTATCATTCTCTTATTTTAGAAGTTACAGGGGGGGGACACACATTTTACCACTTTGGAAGTGTCTCTCGCGCAAACTATTCAGATTAGAAAAAAATAACGTTAGAAACCTCAATATCATTTTTGAAGGCCTATCCTTAGATACCGCACACGTATGGGTTCGATGAAAAAAAAAATGAGTTTCCGTTCTAAGTATGGAGAACCCCAATTTTTTTGTTTTTTTCTATTTTTGTGTGAAAATCTTAAAGCGGTTCACAGCATACATCTACTTGCCAAGTTTCAACATTATAGTTCTTATAGTTTCCGAAAAAAGGGGCTGTGACATACGGACGGACAGACAGACAGACGTTCTATAAGGGTTCCGTTTTTTGCCATTTGGCTACGGAACCCTAAAAAGTGGTCGTCTTATATTATAGCTGAACTGTCTCACCTCCTTGTTTATCGAGGCGTGAGATGCACCTTACCTACTGCGCTGAAATTAAGAATATTATGAATAAATAAAATAATATATTTTTTTTTACTAAAATAAAATAATTATTTTATACTGTTTACTGTTAAAGGAAAGGTTAATTTTATATTAAGATCACCATATTATTATAATTATCGAATTATTAGAATCTTGCTATTATTGTTTAATAGTACCTACCCAGTTCCTGATTGGTACGTGATTTTAGTGAAAGATACATTTATAAATTGAAAATATGATACATTTATTTGCAAAATAAATAAATGAAACTGGTAAAATAAATTAATATTCGCTAGTTGTTCTATCTAATCCTGCCTAAATAAAATATTACGTTAATTTTTTAAAGAGTTTGCCAAAGGAAAAGTTCTATATTTGATTCATTCATACTAGCCCGCATATAGGTGCATGCGGGCTAGTATGTCATGACTAAAGTTGACGTATTATGCCACAGTAAATGTTAAACGGCTCTAATGTTATACAGTTTTTATTAACATCTATAAAATTGCTAGTGAAATACATACAAACTTGTGAATTAGTGAGTCGGGTCTAATGTGTGTAACAGATTCGCAGTAAATTCATTAATATACCAACGTAAATCTATATTCAACTATTCGGCGGAATTTCATCCGAACAAAAGTACCTATTTGTCGTCAAGAGGAATTCATAGTAAAAGTACAGTGTAGGTACTAATAAGCCCTGCTGCTTCGTTCGCATTGAAGCCAATGTCTTTAAGTTAGGTACTTCTAATACTTCTAAGAATATGTGTACAAAGTTTCATGATGATCGGTTTAGTTGTTTTCGCGTGAAAGCGTAAAAAACAAACTTACTTTCAAAATAAGTAATATTAGTAGGGACATGTCAACATTGCAGTGTAAAATTATTATGTTTATGTTATAAAAAAACATAAAATAAGTAGGTATATCTAAAACTAACCTATAAAAAATATAAAATAGGTCAAAAAGAAACTGCTTCAAGATAATTTAATAATAAAGAAAATAAATTGTTACCAAATAGATAATTTTATCTCGTTCGTCTTTATTCTGATAGGAAGTAAAAATAAATGACGGTATCCTTTTATGAGTACATAGTGTACATACCTAGAATATAAATGCATAGAATTTGATCATTCAAAATAAAGTTAGTATAAATTAAAATATTGTTTTTCATGAATTACTCAATCATGCATCTATTATAAAATATTCTACATCTGACAGCAACACATTATAGTTTTTATTAAAAATCCTTGGGAGTATTTCAGTTTCTCTGATTTAAGTATTTTAATAGAAGCACTTATGATTATTAAACGGTTACCACGCCTAATAATTTGTAGGTATTTCCTTTACAAAGTGGCGACCAAGTCCTTCCTTCATTTATTCGCACACCTATATTTTAAACTACATAGTTGCGTTTCTTTCCTAATATGATTGCATGTATCCTCTACTTTCATATTCATAAATGGGGCAGTGTAATTCACTGATAGATTATTATCTATATAGAGAAAATATTTGATTGTTTGTTTGCTTTGAATAATAGGTAATAAATTACATTTATTTTCTCCCACAAGATACAGCACTCGTTAGAATTTAAAATGCTTATATATGGAAGGGACATATGAATAGGCCGTAACTAATGAACTGATTAAAAAAAATACCATTAGAAAACTACGTTATTCAGAAGTAACAAAAAATTCAAAGTGTTTATTCAATAATGAAGTTCCCTAAACCGATTTTAATAAAGGTACATACTTACTTTTAGTTGTCATTTTTGTGTTGACTTTATAATATACTAGCGACCCGCCCCGGCACCGCACGGGTACAATGCTGATGTATTATACATATAAACCTTCTTCTTGAATCCCTCTATCGAATAAAAAAAACAGCATCAAAATCCGTTACGTAATTTGAAAGATTTAAGCATACATAGGTATATAGGGACAGAGAAAGCGACTTTGTTTTATATTAAGTAGTGATTTGAATAAAATATGCTAAAATTAATAGGAAATATTGTCATTACATTACATTCAAAGATATTTTGATTCAAGTTTTTGATTAAACACTGCGTATAGCTTTTTTTATTCATGCATTTGTTTTATTAATGTATTTGTATTTTTTTATTTGGACGCAGATCGTACCCAGGACCCATAATTAAAAATTTAGATCAAGTATAATCACACATTACTTTTAGTTAGAACTTGGTTAGCTATAGAAAGCTAATGTTTTATTTATTTAAGGACAACTAACAGAGCATACACCAAAAAAAAGACATGTTAAAGTACACACATGATTATTACATTTTATAGTGTAGCCTTAATTAAAGGCTGCCACGGCATGCATTAGACATAGGAGTAGAAAATATTAGTACAAAACAGATTTTACTTACTTATGTTTTAGTTAAACATAATATTTTAATACGTTATTTTATTGACCGGCTTAAACAACTTTGACGCGGCATATAGTTACGGCGGTTCTACTTAAAAGAATATAATAAATATCGAGATTACAATTTACTTGGCCTCCGAAAACCAGAAGCATACATCTTTTTAAAATGACGTCGGATAATTAAAGTCAGCAAAAGAGATAGGTTTACACATTGCGAAACACATTTTAAATTTATATGTACATGTTTATAAGAAGAGTTTACTATTATGTGCATTTGTACACAGATAGCAGCGAACTCTTCACCTGTAAAGAATTGCATGCTGTTGTAGTCTCGCCCTCCCGACCCTTAGTTTGCTGAGAACCATCCGATGCCCTCGTAGACCCGAATTCCAAGAGGCTCGCAAACTGTAACGTATAGCGACAGTTGCACAAAACTCCCCTAAAAAAACTAAAAGCCATAATTCTTCAAACTCCCCGTCAGCGACCGCTCTGAGCCGAGGACCAAGTCCAACAGGGGACGCCCTCTTGCACAGGTTACTTAGTTTGTAGTGTTTAAACCATTTCTGTCGGCTTGAGCTGTGCTCGTCTTTATGCCCGGTGAAGTAGTAAAAGCCTCGGGGCTAACTTCATATTATGTACGTCGAAATAAAAGGCTGTAGTAGTGACATAAACCTATTTATATTATTTGATACTGACGGACGGTGTAAACCTATTTCTCTTGTTGAATGTACCTACAATCACAGTTACTTATAACCAAGATGAGTTTTTTTTTTCGGTTTGACTTCCGTTGTTAGCCACGAGGCTTTTGCTACTTCACCAGGCATAAAGGCGAGCAGAGCTCCAGCCTTCATAAATGGCCAAGATGAGTAGGTATACAAATATTTATGATGTGTGTGATATAAAACAACTATGTTGTTATAGAGGGTATTAGTGTCGGTAGCGATTTTATCAGTAAAATGGCAAGTAGGTAATTAAAATTATTGCTGATACTTGTGTTTGGAAAATTATTATCTCTATCACTACATAGTATACAATAAAGTCGCTTGCCGCTGTCTGTCCGACCCTATGTACCTATGCTTAATTAGATCTTTAAAACTACTATTTTGATACGGTTTTTTTAATAGATAGAGTGATTCAAGAGGAAGGTTTATATGTATGATACATCAGCATTGCACCCGTGCGAAGCCGGGGTGGGACGCTAGTATTAAAATATAACGCTGAAGAGTTTGTTTACTTGAACGCGCTAATCTCAGGAGCTAGTGGTCTGATTTGAAAAATTCTTTGAGTGTTTGATACCCCTGTTATTGAGGCAGGCTTTACTTTATTGTGAATTTCCCACGGGAACGGGAGCTATGCAGGTGAAACTGTACGCGAGAAGCTAGTAAAGTATGTAAATTATTTATTTTTTATACGAATATATTAATGCGTATTTTCTTTAGGTTCGAATGGAAAAGTTTTAGTAAAAAAATGAGTTCTTTCTTCAAAACACATACTTACATTCATATATATTTTTTATAAAAAGTACAATGAGAAACATTATTTAATTATTCAAAAGTAGTTAATTAATCTTAGTATCAATTAATTATAGACTTAACTTGTGCCTTTCCTAAGATCCACGATCAATCCGACTCGATAAATAATTTTTATTTAAAAAATATTTTGTCGTCGTGGAACTAATAATTCCACGACGACAAAATATTTTACTTAGGACCTATGAATTGCAAAATTTGGGGAAAGAACCTTTAGGATTTGATAAATTAAAATGCTAAAAAGCATTATTTGCATTTTAAATACGTATACAAAAATCTTTATTTGAAATGTTTAACATATGAATAGTACCTAGGATATAACAACCGCGGATCACGGTAGTATTATATATATACCTAACTAAAACATGCCAATGGTCAAGATCGATAGGTCATTATTATTTTACTGATAGCTAAACCGGATTTTCCGTTTCTGAGTAAGTAGTTGATGTCACACACCTCAACAGATAACTAATCACATAATATATTAGTACAGTAATAAAAAAATGATATTATAAAATATGTTAATGTTCTGACGTACCTATACCTGAATGGGCAGTAGCATCTATCCGCTAAGATTTGTTATTTTTTATTTATTTATTTAAGTTTATGCTAGATACAGGTCTATACATAAGGTGGACTTAATGCCATCTCCCAGTCAAGCTACTTTGTCAAATATTCGCCCTGCCAAATATGGTGATTAAGTGATTACGGCAAAATCCCTCAACGACTATGGCATGCCAAGGTATGTTCATCAATGGACGTGTATGGGCTTAGGAAGAAGATATTAATACAGTAAATAGTTTTAAAATTATTATTTTAGCCCTTTCCTCAATCTATAGGTACTTTAATATTATTGTTTTTTTTTTACAGGAAATGAAGGATTATAATTTCCATAATCTCTGGTTAAAATCAGTCTCTATCTTCACTGCTATGCCAACACAATGTGAAAGATGTTTCAGATGTCCAATGATAATAGGTACCATAATGCAGGTTAAATAATGTTATCATGTGTTATAAACACACAATTCTATATTGTCATTTAAATACGAGAGAATATGAGGATTTTTTAATTATTGGAGGTACGGAAGTATACGGCCACCAGCCAGTCACATATCTTACAATATCTTTATCGAAACATTTTTATTGTAGAGATAACGTGTCATAAGGTAATAAAGATTCTGTATCTATCCGGATAATCATCAACAAAATGAGCTCATCAAATTACGTTATAGCACAAAATGTATAACCACATAACTTAAATGTTTCTACCTAGCCATTCATTTAAAAAATTGATGATTGAAAATTGAAATATTCCGTTTGTTTAAGAACCGTTGCTAAAGAAAAGTTTGTTAATGCTTAAAATGAAATGAAAAATATCTAATCACTAATATTTATTATTTATATTATGGGGAACTTAAATAATATTGAAGTAGGTACATCATATTAATATTCTTAATAAATAAGACACTCATGTCAATTTGATTCAAACAACAATAAATTAAACCAATTAAAATTAATAGATATTAATGGAATTGGTAATGGACGTTATATTATTAATCTCAAGGTCAGCATATAAATTATCATCTATGTATGAGACCTATGACAAGATATACTTGATAAAACAATAAAAAAAAACTTAGAATTAGTGTTATTTAAAAAAGCAATGAACCTTATAAATGTTAGAGTGCTAACCGTTTTATGGGACGGTGAAAGTAACAGAAACAACTTATGGACTTATTTGACTTTGACAACCATATTGGAAAGGCTAAACACTTCCAACTAGGTTACACGTGTCGTGCTGCAGAGCAAATATTGAAGAGATAAAAGTAGTTAGTGTAAAAGTTATATCTACAGTTCGTAAAAGGAAAAAATACCCTGATTCTAAATAGAACGCCATTATAGAACAGTCGGATACATTAAATTATTATTAAAAAGATATTATGTACTGCTAAAATTAACTAATTTATACTACTATTCTAAATATAAATCTATGCTACTCAGCAACGTTCCCAAAATACTGGTAGACATAATAATATGCTTGTCTGCCGTAAAAAGTAAATAGCAGAACTCGAGGAACGCGCCGCATTAACGTGGACCGCTGTGAGGTTATTTTTATATAAATTTTAACAAGTTTTTAAAATTGAATTTGTATATTAGAAGTAAAATTACTGAAATTACTTTTTCGGCGTGAGGAACGGAACGTTTTCGGACGGATATCTCGTAGTTAGCCAGGATTCTTCACATAAAAGCGATCAGAGTTCCAGCCGAGATAAATGGTTGAAAAACTACAAGCTAAGCAACCAGCGCAAAAAGGCGCCCCCCTGTGGGACTTGGACCTCGGCACAGGGCGGTTACTGGCGGAGGGATTGAGGAATGATGACTTTAGTGGCCCTAAGGTCGGAGCCGCTCTTGTATGGCAACTGCGACTCGATGGCTACGCTACGAAGAAATAAATTTCGCTTTTCGTGTGATCCTGAATTTCGACCGCCGAAATATGTTTATATGAGTTTGTTATCACGAAATCGCCGTCGCGCCGCAGTTGCCGTACCACTGCCGCCCGGCCTAACGCTGCTGGGATATAAGCCATATCATTTAAAATACCTATGGCCTTCTCTAGACGCAATGATACGTAATTAATTTGTCATTCCCAGATGTGTTTCTACTAGGACTTACTAATAATGTTCGTTATTGAAGTATACTTACTTAAATAACGTGAATGTATTTATTCATTAGATAAGAATGATGTTCATTATTTATTAAGATAAATAAAATATTCCCTAAAAAAAACGCAGCTACGTACCTAACTCATTTATTTACCTACGAGAAGTTATGTCAAAGTTAAATTAGTCAGTTTTAATTTTGTTTAAACACAGTTATACATAGATAGTTCCTATCAGCAACCATAGATAATAATTCTTATCGCTGATGATATCTATGAAGGTTTTCCATACCCACAATATTTATGAATAAGTAGGTAGGTACATTATTCAGTCTCCTAGACTTGCTTAAAATGATTACTTAATATTATCTCTATATTACTAAACGATATTGGTAAAACAAACTAACTAACTAACAAATGTTTTCGTTCAAGTTTCCTTTAATTACCTAGTCATCAGTTCTAGGAATGATGATTTTTCTTAGAACTGATATCTACCGATATAATATAGAGTTCGATATTTTCTGCTTAAGTGTTTAAAGTAATGCAAATGTCATGCCAAAACATTACAATGGTTTTCAAGAAAACCTAGTTTGAGTTATATGTTACAAAACTTGGCTTAACATAATATAGCACTTATGAAGGACTATGTTATGACTATACCTACATACAACCATATGATTGATAAGAAATAATTTACACGTCGGTCTTGTTACAACGTAGGTATTATCTCAACAAGGAGATGATTCACTATACGTCTCATAATATTGTTTATATATTTATGTTAATTAGATTCATTAGACTACTTTATGAAACAAACAAATAAACTTACCGGCAATTCACCACAGAGTTCACTTTCGGACACGCACAATCAAAATTATTTAACTTTGCTATTGAACTAGCCTATTGGGCGTAGCGTGTTCCTTCCTTCTTGTATTATTCATAAGGTATTTACGTACCTTCTTCGATTGTAAACGAATAACACTTTACTGTTTTAAATTTTACGCGAGTTGTAAGTTATACCTATACACTTTCGTAATCCTTATCACTGTATTGATAACTGATAAGAACTACATGCACAGAAAGTATTTTTTTTTTATTGTTCACAAATCACATTCCAAGTTCAAAATAGTACTGTCATAAATACGTCTGTCATTCGTTTAGTTTTTGAAATAAAAAATCAAAACAACTCGCTTGAATTCGTTCAAGAAAAGCGGTTTTTCAAATTTTAAATTTCGAAACACGTCGTCCGCCTTTTGTTATCGCAACTGAACTAACATAGGCGTATTAATTTTACACTCACACGTCCGCAATCTCAATAACCGACCACAATGGTAGCGAAAATAGGCGCCAAAACCGGTCTTACTGTCAGTGTTAGTATTTTACGATTAATATTGCGTAATGCAAACGAGAAGCGTTCTGGGCTTTCGCCGCTATACTAATACTACTGACATGCGGCACCTACCCTATACCTACTTCATTTATTTTCGTCTGACCGTTGCGATAGTCAACATAAATAGTGAATAAACACAGGTCGAACCGTTCCGTAGTCGTACGTCAGATAATGCGCTTGAATAATTTTGATACTAGGATGTACCCAAACATAAACTTTTTGTTAACTCCTGGACATTTAAATATTAGGGAAAAGTGTGAATTTTGGGTGTTAATAATGGTGTAATGCTATGTGAGTGCTATATGCTCAAACAAAATAAATATCTTGTTGATGTATCGGAATGAACAATTTCAAAATTAATATAGTACATATAAGTATCGAAGGTCTTTAATAAAGATAAGTGTCTTAAATTTTAAGATTTCTTTTAAAAGTAATGAATTAGCTAATTAATGAAGGCGCTGGTGTCATTCACACGCTTGTAAAAACCGCTCAACGCGGGACCTTATTAGCACTTTCAAAGACTTTATAACTAATTGTTAATTATAATAACTAATTTGAAGCCCGTGAATTAAATATACACTTTTTAGTTAAGTAAGGCATTATTATATTCATTTTACGTTTAATTATTTTACTCTGCGTTTCTGTCACTTATGATATACATACAATAGATAATTCGGTACGAATTGCTACGAATTCCTCCGTCCATATCTTTCCATATCAGCTGTAACAATTTTGACATAAAAAAGTCACGAGTATTTTTTGTTCACAGTAGGCCATTATTATATCAAAACAAAATATATGAGGAGAATGAGGGAACTTTTATTCTTAAAAGTAGCTTTTATATTTTTCTAGGGAAGAAGGGGAACCCTTAATTACCTTTAGGGTTTTACCCATTTCGTGACGGTAAACGCACAAGTGAACTAGTAAAAAAATCTTTTTCGTATGTTATTAAACTTATTAAAACTCAAAATTATCACGCAAACGTATTTCCATATTTTATGGATTATTACTTAAATTGTTACATCCTATCGTTAAATAATTAATATGTAATTCACTTAGATTTCTAACACCACGCCTTAACTCGTACATATATTAATATTTATTGTATATTTTTCGATGTACACTGTAGGTACCCGAGTAACCATTGAAATGTTAATTTGATATTCCTCCTCCACATTCAATTGGGGCAAAGAGGAAAACAGAAGCAAGAAGTAATATAGGTATATAAGTTTTAAATATTATACCACCTAAAAATAATATTGAAATAAAATCTGTTACATACCGGTTTTATTCTGCTTCCTCAGATCACGTGATTCGTTCGTAAATAGACTGCGTTAGTTATTCTGTCAGTTGCCAAGTATCAAATACTGCCGGTCTGTGCAAAGGTGATAATAAGACAAAGCAGAGGCCTTACAAGGCTGAATGCAAGGTTGTCGCGAATAAAAAAGAAATAACAATAAGCAATAGATGCTTCAAGTATTAGGTTACTTGAAATAATATCGCATAGACTACATTGTTTATATACTCAGGTGGTTTCAATGATATATGAATCTTATCTTAAATTAGGGGAAAAATACTGTAATAGCTTTTTATATTATATTTTCCCTGTTACATGACTGATCCTATTTGTGATTATCGATAGTGAATTGCAATAAAATATTACCATATTAAAGGTTAAATCAGCGTGTTTTACGATCATGTGAATTTTGATAACTTTGAAGGTAGGTACCTATTTTTTTAATAAAAATATGATTTTGTATTATGTACCTACACGAAGTATAATTATTTATGTATACAGGGTGTCCCAAAAGGTTAAGTAGCTGGGAAAGGGGGTGACAGGGGTGGACACAATAGTCACTAGAAAAATAAAAATAAAATCCGCTCTGGTTATTTAAAAAAAAAATGGCATTTTTTTAAAAACTTAAAATTTTACACCTTGTTATTTTTGATGTTGATGTTGATGACCTTGTTGTTATTGAAGATTACATAACAGCATTTTTTTTCAAATACAGCCATATTTGTAGGTACAGTTAGCACAAGGTGTAAAATTTTAGTCTTTTAAAAAATGCCATTTATTTTTTTAAACACCCAGAGGGAATTTTTTATATTTTTCTGGTGACCCTTGTGACCATCCCTATCACCCCCCTTCCCAGCTACGTAATCTTTTGGGACACACTGTATAATACTTAGTAGTTATCTGAGTAATTAATAGGTTAGCAGCATTAAGTATACCATAGAAGAAAATAATTGATTTAAGCCAAAGTAGACAATGCTCGCCTTTTTTTAGAAATCTCAATACAACGATTGTAACAGTACACTAATAAAGAAAGAAAATGCACTACACTTCGCAATGGTAATTAAAATGAAATAAGATATTTGTAACAACCTCCGTAGCATAGCGGTATTTGGCTCGCTTTAAATCTCGGAAGTCGTGGGATCGATCCCCGTGCCGGACAGCATATCTTTGTGTTAATTCTAAGATTTCTTTCCGGAACTACCGTCCGTGCCTCGGAAAGCACGTTAAGCCTTTGGTCCCGTTTGTTATAACATCATCCATAATAATCGTATATCAAGGAACGGGCAGCAGCGATGGCATGGTGACTAAGGCCAAGGAGGCCCATGTTCAGCAGTGGACGTTATACGGGCTGATGATGATGAAGATATTTGTGGAAATATGTTATAAATATATATATTTATTGTGTTATTAAATTGACAGGAAATGAAGATAACACAGCGAATAGACGTTAAATTTCATTTATACTTTGAAATTCTGTTATTGTTGAAGTGAACGATGATGACCTCCGACGCTCTCTTGCGCAGGTTGCTTAGTTTGTAGTTTTTAAACCATTTAATAAGGCTGGACCTCGCATCGCCTTTATGCCCGGTGAAGAAGCAAAAGCTTCGTGGCGAAATACGATAGGTATGTCCTTCCAAAAAAAAAACGCCTAGTAGTACATTGTTATTAATTAGTCATGGAAGTATACTGATAGGTAGATATAGTTTTGAAACACATTGGAATATTTTATTTTACAACAGACATAAAAATATGAAACACATGAGTAAGCTATTTGACACGCGAATTGACGCTGTGTCAGTATCACCATAATAACATTCCAAAATTACCGGACAAATAGTTTGATAAACCTTCACATTATTTATTTATTTCAAATAGAAATCAATACAGTAATTTCTATACTAAAACTTAGATCACACATTGATTTTATCTAGACGAAGATAAAGCTGTAGAGTTTGTTTGCTTGAATGCGCTCATCACAGTAACTACTGGTCCGATTAGAAATAAAAATCTCAGTGTTGGATAGCTCATGTATCGCGGAAGGTAGGCATTTTACTGTGAAGTTTCCACGGGACCGGGAGCTTTGCGAGTGAAGCTACACGCTGGAAGCTTTTATAAGTTTTTTTTACTATAAAAATTTAATCTACTTTGTTTAAAAGTAAATGAATTCTGACTCAAATAAGAATTGAATTTTGTTAAAATTTTATAACGTATCAATATGCTTAAAACCTATGCAGAAAACGGAAATTTAGAAGTACGCCAAAATCATGGTTACACCGTAGGTCATGTAATGAGGCTATAGTTTATAGGTTAGGTTAGATTCTTATCTTTCCACGAACGGCCTTCACTACTTTACCGCTTTTCATAAACCGGTCAAGAGCGAATATAATCCAAATTGCACCATCATAAGTCATAAGTTTCATAAAATATTGCAAACTGAAAAAAAAAACTAAATCGTATTTCTTGTTTAATTTATCACTAGCTTTCCGCTCCGCATTTCAACCGCGCACCTTCCGTTCCCTTGGGAACTCCATTATAAAATATTTCATGTAGCCTTCCTCGATAAATGGGCTATCTAACAAACAAACTCTTCAGGCTTATGTATGAGATACTAAGTTGAAAACTAAAGTTCAATTACAATGAACAGAGGTACTTTGGATACAATCACGGTCACGGATCGATAGGGCGTAGTATAATGGTAGTTTCACTTTTAATAGCGGCATCAGGAAAACGGCTTTCAATCAGTAATTCACTCGTTAACACATCATTACAACGAATTCCAAGATTATTGTTTGGATATAGCAACATAGCTGGTAACACTATCATATTTTAATTTATTTCCTTGGGTCTTGAGTAGTATTAGAGTTCCTTTCATTTAAAATCCTTTGTTGTAAAAGTGGCCAGACGTTCTGACGCCTATAATTGAAAGTGGTAGTAACAGTTTTCTCAGAACTCGAGGCCCTATAATCGTTAACTTTTGTATGGGGTAAAACCAACTCATTAACTAGACTATCACCCACTGAATGGAACCAACGACTAACTAATCAGCTGCCAAAAGAGTTTCCGAAAGCATGATTAGCTAATTTGATTTGATTACCGTATTAGTTAGTCTATTAACATTTATGTTAAGAATCAAATGAGAACGGTATTTTGGATGTACTGGCAGTTTTCTTTATTCTTGTTTTAGAAACTGAATTTGATTTAACAGCAAAGTTAAGTTAAGAGCAATTTTCGTTTATTGTTGCTTTGGTGGACGTTAAATAAACCAGGTTTTACTAATTTTTGTTTTTGTTGTAAGTTAATTTATTTCTGTAGTACGTTTATTTCAATAGTATTAATAATGAAGTTGCTTCTTGCTGTCTGTCTGTCCATAATATTTATGCTTAGTCCTTTAAAACTATTTAAGGGAATTTGATACGGTTTTTTTGAATAGATAGAGTGATTTAGAGGAAGGTTTATATGTATATGATATGATGCTGAATCAAATTCATCAGCATTGCACCCGTGCGAAGCCGGGGTGGGTCGCTAGTTCTTATTATAAACTAGCTTCCCGCGCGCGGTTTCACCCGCGTAACTCCCGTTCCCGTGGGAAATTCATAATAAAATATAGCCTATGTTCTTTCTCAGGCTCTAGACTATATCTGTACCAAATTTCATTTAAATCGCTTCAGTAGTTAAAGCGTGATTGCGTAACAGACAGACAGACAGACAGAGTTACTTTCACATTTATAATATTATATATAGTAAGGATGAATTGCTAATGACTAATTAGAGTTAACCTGCTCATTTATATTTGTTTTTTTTTTGTTGTAAGGTCAAATCAAAACATTTATTTACAAGATTTTCAAATAAATTGTATTTTTGTATACATTTACAATATGATATATTGTTTAAAGATAGTTACAATGCAATAGCATTAGTAGACCTACTGAACTGCTCAACTGAAGAAGTACTTCGCCTTGCAGAATATCTTAGTATCAAAATGACATTATTGATTAATGTTGTGTGTGTGTGTGCGTGAGTAAGATCACCAGAGGTCATATGAGTAAATGATAAGGTGATTTGCTGCAATTTGACTCCTTTGCGGCTTTACATGAGGATTGGAGTAACTTGCTTGCTGTATAAGAAAAAGTTAAAATCTAAGATAGGTACTTCAAAAATTTGGATTACACGCTTCTTGTCACCAACGCTATTGGTCATGATGTACGCAATTCGTCTTCAACGACGAGTAAATCAGATAGTTGAAGACAAATTGCGTAGGTACATGTCGAATGGGCCACTGTAAGTGTGGCCCTGGAGATCCCGCGGTACCATATTGGCCGCGGGTGCCGTCGGGGGGCCGGATTGCTCATGCGTACCCGACCCCCGCCAACGGCGGATCGAAGGAGTGTCCGGGGGGTTTTAGTGGTGTAGGGTCCTCTCCTCGTGGTATGACTTTAGCATACCACGCTATGGAGAGGACGAGTCCCACATATCCCACCGCCAGCGCGCAAATACGCTGCAACGGTGGTGGGAATGCGTCAATGCATTTCCCCCCGGACAACAAAAAAAAAAAAAAAAAAAGGTACATGTCGAATAGCGTTTGTGACAAGCAGCGTGTAATCCAAAAAAATATATTTTAAGAAGTCAAAAGTGTCATGTATTGTGATTATATTAATGAAGAAATTATTTTACTGAATATAAAATCACCCTTTTTTGGCCAGCGTAAAAAGCGTTAATATAATTAAAAAGAGCGTGAAAAGTGGCCCGTCACACTAAGACATGCGGCGGAAGAACGACTTTATTCGAAAGGTGCAATTTTGAATGTAATGTGTACTTTCGTATTATTATTAGTATCTCTTTTGAAAGGGATGTTATATCTTTTGGAAGCACCTTATATAGGTACTTGCTGTCAAGATAATAGCCTTATACTGGAAATTAAGCTTTTGTGCATCAATACAAGTAAGCCATCGTAGTATAAGCTTACTTGTAGTGACTCAAGTCGATGACAGTGACCCGAGTTCTGAGAAAATGTGTTCACTTTCAATTTGTTGGCGTCGTACTGTCTGACGAACTTTGTTTGAATTAAAAGGGCATGGGGTGAAAGGTATATTTATCGGGCGAAGAATTAATAGTAATCAATTGAAATGAGGTGTTATCATATCGATAGGTATAAAATAAATAAATTAATAATAAATGTTATTTTTGCATTTTACTCGTATTTGAGTCTTATAATATTTTTTTATATATTATATCCAACAACAACAATATAATATCAAAATGATAATTATACAACTACCGAAACTAAAATATCTCCTTTGTCAATAAGAAAAAAAAATTGCGGGTAAAGCCTTATACAGGGTGTCCCAAAAGGTTAAGTAGCTGGGAAAGGGGGTGATAGGGGTGGACAAAATGGTCACAAGAAAAATATAAAAAAAATCCGCTCTGGGTATTTAAAAAAAAATGGCATTTTTTTAAAAACTTAAAATTTTACACCTTGTTATTTTTGATGTTGATGTTGATGACCTTGTTGTTATTGAAGATTACATAACAGCATTTTTTTTAAATACAGCCATATTTGTAGGTACAGTTAGCACAAGGTGTAAAATTTTTAGTCTTTTAAAAAATGCCATTTATTTTTTTAAACACCCAGAGGGAATTTTTTATATTTTTCTGGTGACCCTTGTGACCATCCCTATCACCCCCCTTCCCAGCTACGTAAGGCCCACCTTACGAGATCTGACCACAAGCAGTAATACCTTTACACACTCAGAGACACAATTTCATGAGCATCTAAAGCCAAAAGAATTTGAAAAATTTAAGCTTAACTTCGCCATTGCACACAAAGCTGTCATTTTCAATAACTATGAATAAATGAGTGTTTACCTCACAGTAATAACTGTCATATGCTGAATATATCGTCTTATAATTCTTATAATCTTGTTCTATTTTTAGGAATGGGCAATTAGACATTTTTGTTAGACATTGACATTGTAGACATTGGAAATAAAAATATTGTATAATGTATTCCTTTAATCTTCTATCTTCTATATATATAAAAGAAAGTCGTGTTTGTTACAACACTTATAACTCGAGAACGGCTGGACCGATTGCCATGGTTTTTGATTTGTTTCCGTCCCGAATAGCAGAATACATTTTAAAAACAAAAGAAAGTCGTGTTAGTTACACTATTTATAACTCATGAACGGCTGGACCGATTTGGCTGAAAATTTGTAGGGAGGTAGCTAAGAACTGGGAGAAGGACATAGGATACTTTTGAGTAAGGGTAGGGTAGGGTAGGGTAGGGTAGGGTAGGGTAGGGTAGGGTAGGGTAGGGTAGGGTAGGGGTAGGGGTAGGGTAGGGGTAGGGTAGGGTAGGGGTAGGGTAGGGGTATGGTAGGGGTAGGGTAGGGGTAGGGTAGGGTAGGGGTAGGATAGGGTAGGTGTAGGGTAGGGGTAGGGTAGGGGTAGTGTAGGGTAGGGTAGGGGTAGGGTAGGGTAGGGGTAGGGGTAGGGTAGGGGTAGGGTAGGAGTAGGGTAGGGTTAGGGTAGGGGTAGGGTAGGGCAGGGGTAGGGTATGCGCCCCGTGCGAAGCCGGGGCGGGCCGCTAGTATGATATATAAAAGACTAGGTTCCCGCGCGCGGATACACCTGCGTAACTCCAGTTTCCGTAAGAACTTCATAATTAACTAACTATCCTATAGCCTTTCTCGATAAATGAGCTTTTTTTTGATTAGAAATAGGTTAGCGTTTGACTACACCCTGCCTGATGTTAAGCATCGGAATAGCCTAGGATGGAGCACGCTTACCTAGAAGGAACCGGTTTACTCTTGATTTGAAGAGACCCATACCGTACTTATCGGGAAATATAGACCCCGGCAAGGAGTTCCTCATCTTCGCAGTACGTACAAAAAACGTGGACTCGAAGCGCTTCGTACGTATTTTGGGAATATCGACCATGTACTGATGGCGCCTCTCCGAAGCTATCAAACAGTGAAATTTTTTTTCTAATCGGACCACTAGTTCCTTAGATTAGCACGTTCAAATAAACAAACAAACTCTTTATATTTATATATTAACATATATAACCTTGAAAACTGGTAGGTACTCTTACCTTATTTGTTCAAATCAGTGAAAGTATACAAAGATCACGTAGTCTAATGGTGTCTATTAGACATGTATTATTAACTTATTATTAGTTAATGTGCTTTAAATGAATTTTGACTCGTCATAGTTTATTGTATGGCTCTTTAAATGGATACAAGTTAGTTTTATAGTGTGAATAGTAACAGGTGTTAGAATGTTTTGGTTTTATTAGGTGTGGCGGGTGATTGGATAGTGGTTCAATAATTTAATAAGTAACAAGAACGAAAAAATATTTAGAAGTTAAATTAAATCTTAGAAGTTAGACAAAGATTTCGTGTCTGGCGCGGGGATCGAATCCACGACCACGATACTTAAAACGGGACCTATACCTCTATGCCACGGAGGTTTCTTTTGCGTATTTATTTTTATTTTGCACATCATATGTTTTATGCCTAGTCAAGCAGCTAAAGCATCGGGGCTAACTACATATTATGTCCGTCCAAAAAACACATCATTTTGATATGATGCGTAAAACACCAAACAATACAAGTCTGTTAAGGTCCAACCATTATAACAATTAGCGTAAATAGGTTAGACCTGTTACTATTAGTGTTATAAAATTATTTAGGTCATGGTATCATATCATCGGTGATAGTGTGATGCCGCGTAAGTGACAGAGGTGTATAAGGTATACATAATTTTGTCCACCAGGTACGTAGTTAGCCACGAGGCTTTTGCTACTTCACCGGGCATAGAAATTTTTTCTTTACTTATTTAGTAATGGGCGAAATATTCAATTGATACATTCGATCATATAAGTTAAAACTAACTTTTACCGGCGACTATATCAACGTGGTTTTTTTTTGTGAAAAGACGTAGCCTACCTTTTTTTGCAATGTATATTCTATTTCTGTACCAAATTTCATCAAGATCAGTCGATTAGTCTACTCTAGAGGTATAAGATTTACCGTCTGGCTCTGCGTCTGTCGTTTAATCTCTTACATTTAGAATAGTTATAAGTAGAGAAGATAGATGAGATTAACTAGATGTATTATGGTATGATGGTATGATACCTACAGTATATCCAGTGTTGCGGTTTTTTGTTGTTGCCCAGACCTTTTTTTTTTTTTTTTGCTGTCCGGGGGGAAATGCATTGACGCATTCCCACCACCGTTGCAGCGTATTTGCGCGCTGGCGGTGGGATATCTGGGACTCGCCCTCTCCATAGCCTGGTATGCTAAAGTCATACCACGAGGAGAGGACCCTACACCACTAAAACCTCCCGGACACTCCTTCGATCCGCCGTTGGCGGGGGTCGGGTACGCATGAGCAATCCGGCCCCCCGACGGCACCCGCGGCCAATATGGTACCGCGGGATCTCCAGGGCCACACTTACAGTGGCCCATTTGCCCAATTATAGGGACGCCCGGAGTGTAGAGGCGTCCCTACTCCTCATGGGTCAGCCTCGAAGGGAGAGGGGCCCATGTTCCCCACTCCCCAAGGCCGAGCCTAGGGCGGTAGGCGGCGGGTTTCGGCCCGCCGCCGACGGCCAACACGCCGTCTGCGAAGCGGGTAGGCAGAGGGATCTACTTCCCTCTCCCGCTCCGCGGCCTCCTTCTGTGACATAACTTGTCTACAGAAGGAGGCAACCGCCTCCCAGTTGTTGCCCAGACCTACTTCTCATCTTGCTGTAGATGTAGTAGATACAGAGGTTATTAAAGTCTAGACTTGTCTTCAGCCACATTTCGCCACTACTTTCGTCTCGTTTGCAATGACTATGTGGTAATTACTTAATGGTTAGATACCTTTATTAAAACGCTAGTTAATTAAATACGTATAATAAACAACTGTCATAAAGAATAATCACAACGTAACTAGAATTTAGAATATAAAACAATGCTAAAAGAAGGTAAAATAATAGAAAAATAAATATAATAATAGTAAATATAATAATAAATTAAAAATGTATAGTGTAACTTGTAAATAACCAAGAATGTATAGAATTTTTATTCGAATTCATCGTTGTGTAGTTATTTGCAAACTATCAATCGACTTAGTGCCTACCGTTTAAGATTTGTTGCATGCATTCATGATATTTTCTGGTAGAAAAAAAATCTCACGTTATTTTTAATGACCTACACATTCGGCATTTGATTTATTTGATCAAAGAAAAAATTTAAAAGCTGCAGGTGATTAGGTTCTTTAACACTTTAACAAATAGGTACTTGTGGAGGAGACTCAACATGGTCCTAATGAGAGATGTAAAAATGACCGCCCGACATTCTTTACTCTGCGTGACCTGATCCAATTACGCTTATAATAACGAATGGCAATTTACAAAATGACATTCCGACTCTCGATACATGTCATTAATGTCATTTGTGGACAAAATTACGAAGCAATTTGCCTGAGGCCGAGATCGAGACTAGTTTGCGGACTAATGATGAAAGGATTTTGTGTGACGCTGAGCTTGTCTCCTGCGACAGAGTTTTGAGTACTTATTTAGGGTTCCAAGACTATTCTTATGGCTTAAACTTTTTTTTCCCGGACGGACATATGTTGGTAGCCATGAGACTTTCCTACTGTAAACGTCAGAGCATAAACGCCAATAGGGTGTGATCAGAATAAAATGGTATTAAAACTAAAACCAAGCAACCTGCGCAAGTGGGCACCCGCTTTGTTATTGTAGTTATTTAATTTTAGAAACTGTTTATTTTAAATATAAAAAGAGATACATTTTTTTCTGCTTAATATTTATAATAGACATTATCAGGAATATTACGAATTATTATAAGTAAGCAGAAAATAGTTAAGATTTTGGTGTATAAAAAAATAAGGTAGTGTTCAAGAAGAATCGAGATGAAAGGTGTGTTTGAAGGTAATATTTATAAAACGATTAGAATAAGTACTGCCGTTAAAAATTGAGAAAACGATTTTATTTCGTGGTTTATCGTCTTTTGTACTTACTTACGTACCTACTTATTATAATACTCTTAACATATCCTCAATTTTTTGTCACTATAAACCAGAGACTATAATAATATATCTATCAACTGAAAACTGTATCTCTTCAGTTAATTCTTGGAATAAATACCCTATATATACCTACCTACTTTCTACAGTAGCTAGTCTATTTCTAAAACGAGTTCGCAATTATTGTGCAGAAACCTGCATAAACCTACTTTTTATTTATATACATGCCCATTAAATAACAGTTTCACATAGAGAACATGTAATTTAGCAGAGGGGCAATTTGAAATGTCATTATGTGCAAAACGCTGCGCCGGCGCATTGGTAGAGGCCGGAGGGAGGCGCGGGATTCACTATGGCGGCGAACGTAATTGACAGCTTGTTGGGTATTTATTGAAATTGTCAGCTTTTGGAAGAGTGGTTTGTCGGCATGGAGGCGGGATTTGTAATATAGAATGATTTTCGAGGACTTTTAGCTGACGGGTATGTATAGGACTTAATTACGTAAAAGGTATTGAGGTGTTTTTTTATTTATTATATTCCTTTGTAATAACCAAGTTAGAGCAAGGTTGCTTTGGTATTCAGGGTTTACAAGGTATGCAAAAATATGTTAAATATGTCCGTATAGTACAAATAGCAGTAAGGACATTTTTATGAAAGTCTAAGTCTATTTTATTTTTTATCTTTACGTCTGATCTTCTGATATTACTGAAAAATAGTGTATGTCTCTACGGTCACATTTCACCAGCGTTAGATATAAATGTTGGTAAAAAAAATTGTACAAAACTACCAGCAGGACTCCAAACCCGAAGAGTATTATCCCAGTAGTAGGTAGTGTTACAAATAAAAGGAGGCTATTCATGTAACAATATTACCTACTAAGTATGATTTTCATTAAAATAACTATACTGTATTCATCGAGGCGTGAGATTAAATGTAAACAAACCATAAAAAGGATACTTTAAGGGTCACGATTGATGAAGTGAATATATTTTATTACAGCTGTCAGTACAATCACGCCTATGAAGTTTTGAATTTAGCAGTATTGAAAGACAGTATCTGCCAATGTTATATTTTATGGGCATGGCGACCTAATAAGTGATGGGCAATGAATCATCGTGGCCATTGACTATAAACTATCGATATTTTTATATAAAACTTAATTAAAAATAAATAAATTATTAAATTTCATTATATATTTTAGTATCATAATATAATGTACATATGTACGCGTACTTGATCTAAAATAATAGTGAGTAAATAAAATCTAATTTATAAAAATGAACTTTGGATTTCAGAGAGTAAATATAAATGTATCTTATATTAAAATATTTGTTTAATTTAGTAACGTTTGTAATTAAATTAATCCCAATTATTTGTTACATTATCGTCAATAATAGTAAGAAAAGTCGATAATTACTATCGACATTTGTTTAAATGTTAAAAACCCTAGAAATGTCATCTTTTATGAAGTATAATGATTTATTAAATCGTTTACATGTAAAAACACCCAAAAAAGGCTTGATTCCCAAACTTCGAATGCATTTTAATACGACTAAATTATAGACCACAGGTACTCCCGAACTTTTTACATAAAAATGTGACGTTTGGTTATCGGTCGTATTATATCCGCCATTTTTACTATAGATCAACTTGTTGATACGATAGTTCTGCTTATTTATTATTATAGATATTTTCGTTGAATTTATATATTTTATGAAGTTCAAAGTCATTTGTTGGTTGTTTTGTTTTTGTTATATTTACGTTTTCGAGCTTAAAACATGAGTGCACCTGGACCAAGCAACGCTTGCACTTTTCTTCGCCAAAGAAAAAGCGATCAAAGAAAACTCCAACGCATTCAACGGATAAGGTGGCTGTTATTAATGTGTTCAAACTCATAGAAGAAACGTGGTCGAAGGATTTGTATCCGTACAAAGGTATCAATTAAATCACTGAAATTTATGTGAAACCCTACATTAAATTAAATATCAATAAAAAACATTGAAAAAAGTTTGAGAAACAATGTTTTCTTTGTTTACACTTTGTCTCAAGCCCCGATGAATAGGGTATAGGTACGTTACTCAACGTTTAGGTACTAAGCATGCAAAAATATTTTAAATATGTAGGTATCTAAATTTATTAAGTGAATGTAGCTTCAGTTGTACAGATACATTAAAATGGGAAATAATTACAATAAAAAGATTATTTTATCAAACCCATAGTCTTCTGATAATTTTACAAGGCACCATAAACCCTAAATTAATAATTTTCAACCAAACCGTTGAAATTCTTTCCTACATGAATGACATTGGAATATGGATGAATTTTAATAATAGCATTTTAAAATACTACACACTTTATAAACTATTGACATTTAAACATTATTATAAATTATATTAATCGCGAATCGCGTTCATTAAAAATACTGTGAAATAGATTTGGACAGTTTTACCGTTCAGCGAACTCTATTGGGGAGTAGTTGTACTACTAAGAGCATCAGTCGGCGCTGTCACAGTGGATGGTGATGCTAGGATTCTCAAGTTCGTAAATTACTATTTCATTACAAAATATAAAAAATACGATGAATAAATTAAATTTTCTTTGCAATTATTTACAAATAAACAGAGAATATAAATTAAATCTCTGATATAGGACACCTTTTGTGATTCATTACACCTACAAATATTGGTGTCGTGTCGGTATTATTAAGCAAGGTTTAAGGCAAGTGGTCGTAGTTATTACTAGTTCTTATAATCTAAACTAGATGGCGTTAAACATAAAATATTTTCATAAAATTGTGAAGGTGTCTCAAGTCAATATATTTGCGTCTAATTGTATTTTGAGTGCCCGATTTACGAGAGGGGTGTGATCTTATAAATGAAAAAAAATATATTGTAAGGTTTTTATACTTTTTTATGTACCCAACTCTTTTTAAATTTAGAGTTATCTCTTTTTAAAATATATAGTACTTTTAATTACTACGTACTTTTTAAAAAATATTCCTACTGCGAGTACCTACATATGGATGTATGGGGATCACTGACCTAGATGCTAAAAATGTTTAAAAAAAATGTACAAATGATAAATCAAAGACTTTAAAAGACGACAAAAATAATGGTCTCAGAGTTTCTTATAGTTTTTCTTCTCCATGTGTCACAACGTAGATAGATAGAGAAAGACTCGTAGAAAGATAGGATAGGGTCCGGTCGTCCTTGCAAGGCGAGGCTCGCGACGCGTTCTATGCTTCTGATCTAATCCCGGCCCGCGCTGGTTGATTCTAATTATATTTATATAACGCGACTATCAATCACATGCCACATTGGTAAATTTAAATTCTATTTAATAACATTAGGTACTGATGAAATGTAAACTAATTAATTAGTCAAGATTTTTATTTTCTTTGTATCTTTTTATCATTGTATTTGAGTTATAATAAGTACGATCGATTCGTCTACATTATCAATAAACGTTTCCATTTCATTTCAGTTTCAAAAACTTATAACTCACACCATCATCACGTTTTTGTTTATTTTTCTGTTGTAGGTACATGCCTTAAAGATGATCAAGGCTCCACCTTGGTAAAATGGCCATCAAATTTACCTTTAGAGTTTGTAGTCCCTATATAAAGGATCGTCTAGCCTCAACTTATCATGTTATACATATTTCCCCTACATATTCATACTGATATAACTTACTCTATATAAATAAATAAAAAATGTTGGTAGTGTATTTTGTTAAAAAAGAAAACTGCTTTAGTAGGAGAGCTGGCGCCAATTTTTGGGTAGGTATTTGAGGCACGCTCAAAACTTGTCACATGCTGGTGAGTAGAGGGGCTCCTAACTTTTTTTAATGTTTAAAATTATTAAAAATATATTTGAGGCAATATGGATTTTTTTATATGTTGTAGTTATATGTTTCGATATAACAAAAAATTATAAGCCAGATGATTTAGTCGGGATCTTTACATTGCCTGACGCAAGCAAACATATTTTGCAAAAATATGAAAAATGTATTTGAGACAACATGAATTTTAAAAGGTTTTTATTTTTATATTTAAGTATCATTAAAAATAAGAATCTCGAAATGAAAATGCACCTTTGCCTCAAATATATTTTTGGGAAAAATATATATATTAAAAAAAGTTAGGCGTCGAGTTAGACCGGTCAGGTCTGCAGTTTCGTGTTGGGGTGTAGTAGATGAGATATGTGACATGCTTTCAGCTTGCCTCAAATACCTACCCAAAAATTGGTGCCAGCTCTCGGACTACTAGGGTTACCGCTCGGCATGTTAATCCCTGTATCGGGGACCGGGGGATACTCTATTTGCGTTTTGCAGACACTCAATTCACGGACACGAAGCACACCCAGATTCAAAACCACTATCTGTGGTTCACACAATGCATTTTATTGTTTTAAATAGTAAACTTCCGCGAGTAGTACCAATGTTAAATTGACATAATATTTAAAATATGTTTTGCATGCATAGTAAAGGCTGAGCAGCAGAGAAAATTTTAGCGAAGTCATAGTAATATATACCTATATATTCCATCATTCGCTTACTTTGATAACATGAAAAAATACTACTTATTTCATTTTTATTGAATAATCGTGTTTATAGTAAGAACTTAGTCTGTTAAGAGATCTACATCTTGCGACATGGAGTTGAGTAAAATTAATTGCTACTCTGGTACTAAAATCTGGATATATTATTATAGTTTCATAAAGTTTTAGTGTCAACCCAGAGAGCTTTTTATAAAAAAAGGTTAAAATAACAACGTTACTACCCACCAAAATTGTGCATCAGCATGAAATAAATAAAAATACGAGTTTAATATTGTTTCACTCAACTATCAACAGCATTGTACTGACTACGCTTTCGACGCAACGCTAAAAAGTTACCTGCAAAAAATCTGAAATATTGAACAAACGATGCTGTTGGAATCTGATTTTTAAACTAAAATGCTGGTAAAACAATACAATTTTAACTTCTGCTTAAGACATCTGTTCTTTTGTTAGACGAAGCCAACTTGTGTTAAGTAGGTAGGTAGGTACCTAATCACATGCGGTGTGCTGAATGTAACGTGAATTTTCAGTTGCTTACCTTCAATTATGTAATTATAATACATTATCTTAGATATTCAGCCGTTTCCCTTAAGTTATATATTTCCTTAAATTAAAGAACTTTTACGTACCAGTCTAATTGTAAAACTTCTAAATGCATAATACCACAAATGACCAAGGGAACATATATTTTGTACAAGACTTTCATTATAATATCATGACATAAGCCCTAGGGGCTGTTTCATTCTGTAGAAATAGTAACTTAACCATTCAATAGTAGATATTTTTTTTTTTTTCATAAAAAAGTTATCGATTACTGATTTTAAAAGAATTATGCATGTTATTTATATAGGTATGTACAGTTTATATAAAATATGTTTCAGCCATACCTCGTAGAGCGCGCAAAACTGTCAGTTTTAGGTACGCCTGCTGCGGTGTACGCCACGCACCATATAATTATAGGATAATATTTTTGTGTTCACCAAAAATCTTAAGGTACATCTATGTACCTATGCATTTCTAAAATATTGATCTTAAACCCGTTTAATTGTTTTACTATAATTAAACTACTCGGCCAACAAAATATGTTACATCAAACAAATTCCAAATTAACACCAAGATATAACACTTTTTTATATGGGATAAAATATAATGACCACCATGAATATATACTTGACACCAGAAAAATAAAGTCTAAAATTATAATAGTACTAGCTATTTTACTCACGACTGCACTTCAAATTGTATTCGAACACCAAATGTAGTTAATGATCACCAAATCTTAGCGAGCAAATTATTGCGCTATTTCTACCTTAATAAAATCAATGAAAAATGACAATCGGTTAGGTTAGGTTAGAGCTGCGGCCGGCGAGTGCCAGAACCGAATAGGCAAAACAGTTGTTAAATAGATGCTCGTTATGACATATTTTAATTAACATATTTTGGTGCACATTCAGTATATTTGGTGGAACACAGGCAAAATTAGGTAAATGAAATGGGAATAAATTGAAGTACTTTTAAATACCATCCATAATTATATACTACTGAGACTCCACTAAAGTTCCACTGCATTTGAATAACTGTGCACTTGTGTTTATGTACTTTGTAGAGCATACATATAGTACTCTTAAATATTCTAGGTTACATATTAATTCCTGGCTTGACCACTATCTAAAATTCTGTCAGTAGCATTTTATTACTAGATTATTCAACTATACTTCAAAAAATTGTTTATTTCTAATGAATCTAGTTTCACTTTATAATATTTCAATAGAACTATTCAAGAGTTTGCTTGTTATCTCGTATACATTTGGTTCGTTTCTAGAGAGCAAACTAATTCGCCCCGGGATATAGTTCCGTAGTGTAAAATATTTTCATGCTACGTGTTATTGCGCTGATTTTGCGAGTTATTTTAGTTGCTTATACACGAACATGTACCCAGTGTATGTAAGTATAATATTTTGGTGAAATTTCGCTCTTGGTTTATCAAAGACGAATAAAAAAAATGTTTTAAAACTTCTTCCTGTACAGAACTATCTCAAAGTAAATAATGCTTTCCTAAATTCCCCACTACCAAATATAATAGGACAAAAAATTTGGCCGCTCCTATTTGTGTGATGTATTATTGATTAATTACGTTCTCTTTACAATTTAAATACTTTGTTTACGTAATATTAGTACAGGGTATATCAATGAAATTATCAAGACAGTCATCTATAATATAAAAATGAATCGCAAAATGTGTTGGTAAGCGCATAACTCTACAAAGCCTGGACCAATTTGGCCAATTCTTTTTTTTTAATGTTCGTGAAAGTTCAAGGATGGTTTTTACGGCGAGAAAAATTCGAATAATTGCCTGAAAACCCCTGAAAACAGCCTTTTTCTTTTTCCCATACAAACGTTTTCTAACTAAAGTGTAGAGTCAATTTGAGCTTTATTTTGTTAATTAAAAACTTGAATTTTTTTGCCAAGATTTTTTAGGGTAGGTGTAGGGTAGGGTAGGGGTAGGGTAGGGGAAGATTAGGGGTAGGGTAGGGGTAGGGTAGAGGTAGGGTAGGGGTAGTGTAGGGTAGGGGTAGTGTAGGGTAGGGGTAGTGTAGGGTAGGGGTAGTGTAGGGTAGGGGTAGTGTAGGGTAGGGGTAGTGTAGGGTAGGGGTAGTGTAGGGTAGGGGTAGTGTAGGGTAGGGGTAGTGTAGGGTAGGGGTAGTGTAGGGTAGGGGTAGTGTAGGGTAGGGGTAGTGTAGGGTAGGGGTAGTGTAGGGTAGGGGTAGTGTAGGGTAGGGGTAGTGTAGGGTAGGGGTAGTGTAGGGTAGGGGTAGTGTAGGGTAGGGGTAGTGTAGGGTAGGGGTAGTGTAGGGTAGGGGTAGTGTAGGGTAGGGGTAGTGTAGGGTAAGGGTAGTGTAGGGTAGGGGTAGTGTAGGGTAGGGGTAGTGTAGGGTAGGGGTAGTGTAGGGGTAGGAGTACCGCATAAACGAAGTCTCTACGGCCCAGTTTATTTTATACAAATGTTTAGGTCTTTTATGTATCGATTGAGGCAGTACGAAGTCTGCCGGGTCAGCTAGTTGAATAATAAAAACCTTTTTAAATCACGCTTACGTGTTTGATAGGTAGCCTTATTTTATTGTCCTCCAGTAATATATTGTTACAATTTTCAAATTAAAATCATGGATAATTCCGAGTAGTTCTATTCAACATTTCAGCCGTAGGATGTCCACTGCTGGACATAGGCCTCCCTCATATATCTCCAGTTGTTACGGTTAGAAGCGGCCTGCATCCACCGTGATCCCGCGGCCTTTACCAGATCATCCGTCCATCTAGTAGGTGGACGTCCTACGCTATGCTTTCCGATCCGCGCACTATGGGCCAGAACGGTGCGTACCGTCTCAAAAATCTGTAACTTTTTTGTTGATTGAAGTAAATAGCTGAAATTTGGCACGTAGTATCTCCAGAGTATATAGAATCCAATAGTGACACATTTATTGTCAAAACTTTAATTATTAATATTTAAAAAATAAAACAAAAATAAAAATGTATTATTTTAATATTAAACCATAGTTTGTTTAACTTTTTGAATTATAATTTTACAGTTTTATGATATTAAACCTATTTTCTTTTATTTTATAGGTATTACATATAAATCTTACATTTAAATAAATGACAAATATGATATAAATCCACTCTAAAAATATATTTTACAATTAATGTAGGTACGTAATTACTTCTATTTAAATAGCTAAGAGGCTCTTAGCTTCGTCTAACAATTCCTTGGAAATAGTGACTGATGGTTTTCTGATACTTGATATACCTATAAGGATCTGACGTAAATAGAAGACCATGAAATACGTCTTGATTCGTTGCGGACCAAGAGCATTTTCTAGCGTGATGCAATCTGATTTTTTTGTAATCTTTATTACGAGATTCTTGGGCATCCTCAGATAAATTACCAATGGGCAGAACAGCAAAATGTCTTATTATACTTTCCCCATGTATTAAGATTTTATGTACTGAAGAAGGCATATTATACCACATATATTTTGTTACGTATAGTTGTGCGGTTGCGCGAGTATATTCACCAAATTTTTCTGGATTTACAGCAATACCGGATGCCAAAGTTTGAAGAATAACATAGAACCTTTTAATAAGTTCCTCGTCAACTCCTGTAATTTCTGAAGCGCAATAGTAGTTCTCGAGTTGTACCTTAAATTCACCGTCTAACCACGATGTATTTTTATTAAAGAAACGTTCTTTAGTTCGGTTAGATTTGGTCCACCGATCGTTAAACGCTGTTATAAGCCATTTTTGAATACGGTTCACAACTAATTCACTTTTTTCAGACGACAAATGGTGGTGTTCTTCTAAGTATTTTTGAATATCTTCTGATTTTGTTCCATGATCAATGAAAAATTCGCATAATACTCGTCGAGGCACAACAAATTCACTCATTTTGTTTTTACTTCTAACTACTTACTACTTTTTTACAAAGGTTGGTGAAGACTATATTATGTCAAAGCACACTAAAGTACTGGTAAATGACAACGTAAATAAATAACTTTTATACTGAAATTTCGTGTGAAAAAATATTATTGTCTAGTGCATTATCACGTTCCTAACCACTATCTACGAAGGTGGTTAGTAGTAGGTACTGATATAATGTACAATAACAACTTTAACTACCATTTCCTCCCTTTTCCTTCACCGCGATAGATAAATACATAAACTACATGATAAACATGTAATTCACACAGTGATAACAAAACATTAACCACATCTGACCGAACGATAAAAAAAAATACATTACCCAATACTCCCACCTTACATAAAGATTAAGTAAATAGATAATTTTAAGAAAAAAGTAATCTAAATATCCAAAAATCTCATCAATCACAACTAAAATCATTTTTGGTATATTTTCTATATTCCCCCCAATAGGCATTTTTCGTTTCATTTCAAGGGGGGCAGATTCGGGCAATTTTTTTTTTTTGCCCTTACTTCTTTATTAGCTGCTCTATGTGATGCTATCAAAATTACGACATGGGCAGACATTGCTAACTGCCAAAAGTCTATGTAAAGTTTCTAATAAGGATAAAATATTAGGTTCTGAAAAATAATTTATATACCTCCCCAGTTTTCACATAATGGTCCACTTAAATTATTTTTAAATAGAATACTTCATAACCATTCTAACCATATATCACACTTAAAAATTTTCTGTGAAAATAATGAAAATATGACCATGTAAACTGGTGAAATTGTGTTCTACATAATTGACATAACTTTGAGCGTCAACTTGCAAGCCTTAGTCTAATAGTAAAAATGAGAAATAGTATATTTTAACTGCTATATAATATGCATTGGACATTCAGTTAGACATGTGCATTAACACAATATTCAATATAGAACATTACGAAAACCTATTTTTGAGACGGTACGCACGGTTCTGGCCCATAGTGCCGCGGCCCGAACGGCCATCTGTTCTCCGTGCTATATGTCCTGCCCATTGCCACTTCAACGAACTAATCCGTTGGGCTATGTCGGTAACCCGCGTTCTTCTACGTAGTTCTATTCAACAGTTCTGTAATAGAATTGAAATCATATTTGCTAATCATTTTGAACCCCAACGATCATAATAATTATTTTTGCTGCATACTATAGCTTTTTTATCAAATGTTTTAGGAAAAAAAATGTGAGATTAAAAATCATAAGAAAATTTGATACGGATCACAAAAAACGAAGAAACAAATTTGAATGCAGTAAAGTTATTTAAGACGTTAGAGCAGAAGAAAAGGGCGACAAAATATTTAATAAAATTCACAGATATTTTTTTCTATATATTGCAAGATTAATCTAAATGTCACGCATGAGTGGGTGGTTTAAAATTATTATCACGCCGAGAGTTGAATGCTCGCCCTTTAGAATGTTAGACTAAGGACATTTTATTTGACCTGAACCTTATATTTTTGTCTATGACAATGGTAAAATAATGATAGATCATGAATTTTAAGTAATGGTGACGATTTTATAATAATAAGAAAAATGCTTTTATATTATTGCAAATTTTTTGAATAAAGATAATGGATTTTGGTATTTGCTTATTTCATTCACACTGTATCTGTATTCAGTATTTTTATAGAAACAATTTTTTTTGCTTTTAGCTACCTATTAGCATTAGCATTCACATTTTACTTTAGAGTGTATTGTTAATAAAATTAAGTTCATTATAAAACATAGATATATTATATAATAGACTTATTCAATAATTATTTGAAAGCTTTTTTGGCAATGTCTACACTGGTCAAAAGTTTTGAGCTTTTATTGATTACTGTTGATCATTAGTATAAGTACAATTAAGAATTATAATTTATAAAAAGTAGTGGAAATATAATTCATTTAGACTTAGAATGCATTTATTTTAAATGATGAACGATATTTAATAAACAACTTCAAGAGGTCTCTAAAATACCGATACATTCCTATAATTCTTCTAAAATCCCTCCGTATCCGGATGCCATCTATTAGAAAAGCTATTCAGATGTCATAACTGTCAGGCACAATAACCACACGTTAAGCCTGCAACATCAAGATACATTCAATTCTTCGCAGTCCCCTGCTTAATCCACTCCACAATGAGAATTTCTGCTCGTAGCCATCACAAAGAAATCCTCACAAGCGGATTTACTACACCGCACGGCTTTCGTGAAGTTACGTGATAGCCAGAGCTATGAATTTTGAGATCTTTTAAACACACATAGACTTATAGTGTTGTAAGCAGCCTTGTGTTCAGAAACTTGTGTCTGTGAATTTGAGGTTACTAATAGGACTTGGTACGGAAAATTAAGGAGATTAGCTTCATTTACTGGATAGTGCCCATTTGCTTGGTGTAATTTCAGTGTTCAAATTCAGGTCACTTTTTGTGCAATACCTTTCACGTTGTGTGGACGCGTATTTAAATCGAACTTAATATGTATACGTATTTAAAAGCTTTGAGTTCGTTAAAATTCTAGTTGGGAAAAATGTTGTTTCATTTTAGGCTAGATAAATCATTCAGCTACTTATTTTAAAATAGCAAGAAAGATGTGTCTTTATTACTATTTTAAAAATTTACACTTATTTTGAATTTGAGTCTTGTTTGAGATCTAGATGTTTTTCGACATTTATTCTTCGTAGCTCGAAAAACATATTAAAATAAAATAAAAATAAAATAAAATAAAAATCATTTTTATTTACTTAAACCAATTACAGGCACTTGTAAATCGTCAAACATTATTTGAATATTAATTATTATTTATCTTAAATTAAATTTGCTGTTTATTTATAACCCTATTATTTATTCAAATTACTTATTTATAATTAAAATAATTATTATAATTAATGTATATTGTCGCTAGGAGGCAAAATGCTTGTTCTGTCTATGTTATGCCAAAACAATTGTCATAATTTGGGTGGACCATGAGCATATAACGACGGACGCGCTTTAATGTTACCACCACCGGATCCAATGCGCCCCAAATTAGAATTAGGTCATTAGCCCCCATATTAGAATCCAATATGCGGTCCGGGAATAAAAATGACTGTCAAGTGTTATGACTAAAGTGAAAATTTCTTCGGAGTAGACCTATTCATCACATAGTGGCATAGAAGCGTTGGTGTGATAATCTACCTGTAAGATTAGTCAAGACATGCTATCGACATTTTCTACGCAGTCCTACTGACATCCCTATTCTGTTTTTGGTAATACATTTACTTAGTTGCGTTCTCGGTTTTTACTTTATTATAAAGGATGTAACGTTTGTCGTGGTTTTATTTCCTCAGGTTTGCTGCATAAGTAGAACGTTGTTTCTAGATGAAAATGCGAAACATGATTGCGCATAAAAAGAAACTATAAAAGGTAGTTTTGTAGCGTTTTGCGGTAGAAGAGTAAACATATAAAGAAAGCTTTTCAAAACATTACCTGCCAAATAAATTTTATTACAAAGTTTTATAGTAGTGTAAAGTTGTCTACGCCAGATAATCCATTTTTTCATTTGGTGTAGTAATTTTATGGGTATATACTAAATAACATTACTTTACTAAGGGTCATGTTTTCAATCTGACGAGGAATATTTAAATTT